>CM028136.1:964147500-964747500 GCA_016271365.2 Neoceratodus forsteri
CATGGGTTCGCGTCCCACACCAGGATTGGACTTGCACCTAAAAATCGCTGGCATCTGAGTGCAGTATTGGGGGGTGCTGTACTGCTGGGGTGTGCCGTCCTTCAGATGAGACGTTAAACCAAGGTCCCTTCTGCCCATCCTGGTGTTGTCCTGGTGGGTGTCCAGGTGGAAGTAAAAGAACCCAGGCACTTTTCGCAAAGAGCAGGGAACATTCCCGGTGTCCTGGCCAACATTCCCCTTCCCATAAACCAGTTCATGCAATTATCCAGGCAGTGTGTGGGTGATGATGTGCGATATGGCTGCCATCACACATTCAGTCACTTCACTACCAGTCTAGCATTGCTTGTAAAGTGCTTTGGGATACTGTGTATGAAAAGCGCTATATAAATGCTGATTCTTCTTCTTCTTCTACAATCTTTCCCCCCCTCTTGATTACCATAGGAGTCCCACAGGGCTCAGTGCTTGGACCCATTCTCTTCTCCATCTTCCTAAATGACTTGCCCTCAGTATGCTCCCCCTCCTCCTCCTCTATCCATATGTATGCCGACAACACCATCCTGTTCTCCTCTGGCAAATGCCCTGTCGATGTAGCAACCATTCTTCAGCTTGACTTCCATCAGGTTCAGTTATGGTTTGCCTCACACCAACTATTCCTAAATGCCAAAAAGACTGTCTCCATGACTTTGGCACTAGGCAGAGACTCTCTAAGCTCCACCCTTTACCGTCTTGCCATTGCCTTGATGGGACGATCCTAGAGGACACCGCTTCATTCAGATACCTTAGGGTTTGGTTGGACCAACACCTCAGCTTCTCTGGCCACATTGACGCCATCCTGAAAGAATTATACCCCAAGCTTGGTACCTTATTCAGGAACTGTAGTTGCATCCCTCCTACAGCGCAGCGTGAACTAGTCCAGAAGATGATCCTCCCAATTTTTGACTACTGTGATGTTGTCTATGGTGCCGCTCCCAAATCCTCCCTAACCAGATTGGACACCCTCTTTAACTCCTTCTGTCGATTTGCCCTTGATATTCCATCACGCACTCATCACTGTGACCTCTACCACACCATGTCTCCTCCCCCGCTTGCCAACACATGCCTCTCTCATTGTGCCAAACTCACTTCTAAATTTTGGTTAGAAGAACTTCCCTCCTACCTCTCATGCTCATTCTCTTCCCCCTCCTCCCTCCCACTCCCTCAGATCCTCTGACACTCACGCTTTGGTCCCCCGTCAAACCACTCTCATCAGTCAGTCATGCTTTACCCATCATTTCCCACAAATCTGGAACTCCCCCCCCCCCCAAATATGGCACTCCTCCTCCTCCCTTGTCTCTGCCTTACATAACTTTCTCTCATCTAACTGCTCCTGCCTTAACCCCCCTTAACTGTCCTCCTATACCTCTGCTCCTCTCCTTGACTCACATCCCCTATTAAACCTTCCACCCCCCCAGCCTGTGTCTCAGCACACTCTCCTCCCCTTTCACCACTATGTACTATGTTCCTCAGAGATGCCACTTGTAATTAAGTGCATATATTTAATTTTATGTTATGTCACAAATCCGACTGTATGATTATATACGATATTTTTTAACTGTATGTCTTGTTACAAATGTAATTGAATGTTTAATTTCTCGGATATGTTAAATGTTAAACTGTATGTCTAATTCTTCATCCAAGTGTACGGGGGGTATGAGGGTCGCACCGGGAGATGAGCAACTTGTTGTTCAGTGTACCTTCCTGGTGGAACATTTCAATAAATAAAATAAATAAATAAATAAAAATACTGTACCTTTTCAGGCACAACCCGAGAGATTACATACAGAAATACAGAGTATCATAAATATAAGTAGTGTAGCACAATTTAGGTAAAAACATGACAGCGCACATTTTTCAAGACAAGCAGAGGACAGAATGTTTTGAAAGGCACAATGATGTCCTAAACAGCAACTGTGAGGTAAGCAGAGGACTGTCAGAATCTTTTTGCAAGGCACAGTGCAATGAGTGCTACATTACCTGAAATATATCTAGAACAGAAAAAAATTAAAAAACAAACTAGAAAACACCAAAGGTAATTGTTTTAAATGTAATAGTTTCAAACATTTTATTTTAGTAGAGACTTGCGTTTTAAGGGTGTACCACATCATTAACTAACAAGCCTTTTTGTAGAAGCGTTTGTTCTGTAACGGTACCCAGAGTGGAGAGCATTTGACTCTCCCAATAGGCATTATAGCAGCCCAAAGCCACACTACATAAAGAGCTTATTCTTATTATAAACTGAACTGTAAAGAAACGAAACAGTGCAGCAGATGGCGAATGAAAAATGGATGAAAGCCCGACTCCTAAATTAGCAGACTTTGTGCTTCCACACAGCCCACTAACTTGGCACTTTGACTGACCAGAGCTCATTCTTAGGTAGACAGACGTTTCAAGGAAATCTTCTAGCCAACGCACAAGCTGATGAATCTCCGGGCTGGATGGATTAAAAAATGTTTCAAAGAAGTAACATGAGAGTAACTTAGCATTGTGTGTGGATATTGCGGAGTGTTTAAGGAGTAGTTGTCAAGTCTGTAAACAATTTGAAAACATAATATTTAGACATAGCCCAGTTACCTTGGTACATACTTGCTGTGTTTCGCAGCCCTGTGTTCTAGTTTATGAGGGATATTTGCATAAAACAAGACTTTTGCCCCTTAGTCCTTATCTGCTGTGGCTGTTCATTCTCCAGCTGCCATCATAATCCTTTGTTTGTGACATCACAGATGCTTCTTATCATCAAACGCACCCCCCCCAAGCCTCCCATGCTGTGATGTTATAAATTCAGGATTATGACCTGAAGTGGGGAATGGACAATAGGGGTAGATTGGGATGCGAAAACTAACATTTTCTGAGGTTTTAAAAGCTTCCGATGAACTATAAAAATGTTCTGATAGTTAAAAGAGCCTTATCACAGCCTTCAGAGCCTTTCTTTTTAAAGTACAAAAATGATTTTATCTGTCATTGTCCACCCTTAATCTATTGTCAGTGAAAGGAAAGGAATCAGTTGGAAGGTGGAAGCGGTACACCAGAGGGAAACCAAGATGGTCCCTGGACTAGGAGACAAGACATACGAGGAGAGGCTGCAGGATTTGAACATGTACACCCTCAAGAAAAGGAGGAAAAGAGGCGACATGATCGAGACATACCAGTACCTGCATGGGATAAATAGGACAGACGCCAAGGAATGTTCCTCCTTGAGCTCAAATTAAAGGATGATGGGGAACTAAACCTTGCAGTGGGGAGATTCAAAGGGGACCTCTGTGAGCACTTTTTCACAGAACGAGTGATGGACAAGCGGAGCAAGCTGCTGGAAGGAGCCATACCAGCTCAAGCAGGGATGGGATCAGCACATGGGACTGGGTAGAGAAAGAGGGCAGATACAAAAGGGAGGGATGGCCACAAGGGCCAGAGCAGGTGGACAGACTGGATGGGTCAACAGGCCTTTTTCTGTCATCATTTTCTATGTATGTATGTATGAAGGGACAATAGTGGACATCTTACAAGTATCGTCTGAAAGCACTGAACATGTACATGAACCATGCCTCTATGTAGGTCCCTGGTGAGGCCATACCCAAATGCTGTGCTCAGTTCTGGAGTCCTCACCTAAGGAAGGACAGGGCAGGCTGGAGATGGTGCAGCACAGAGTGACCCAGATGAGTGTGGCCAACTGGGCAGATCTCACGGAGATCATCTTGCACCAGTGAACACGTACTCACTGGAGATCAGGTGAGAGAGGTGAGATATGCTAGAGACCTTCAAGTTACTGAAGGGAGTGAACAAGATCAACTGTGGTGGACTATCTAACAGGAACACAGAGTCAAGAACCCGAGGTCACAAGTGGAAACTGTGGGGGGGGGGAGGTTTAAGAGGAGGTGAGGAAGTTCTGTTTGACAGAAAGGGTGGTGGAGCCATGGAACAGTCTACCAGAAGAGGTGCTGGGTGCCAAAACCATAAATGGTTTCAAGCACAGCTTGGATAAAGTGAAAGGTTTGGGCGATTGCTCAGGTCGGTAGCAGTAGGAAGGGGAGCAGGGGATGGACCGGGAGGAATAAACCCCCAAATGAACAATAAGTCCAGGGGCAGATGGGGAACTCGAGGCAGACTAGATGGACCTTTGGTCTTTCTCTGCCGTCACTGTCTGTGTTTCTGTGTTTTTAAGGACACCTCTCAGATAGCAAAGTACTCCTTTCTTGTACTCCATATACAGTAGCTGAGTCTGCAGAGCATCAACATTTTGTTTTTCTGAAGCCATAAGTGAAGCAACGGCCTTGCCGCAAGGTTGTTTCCAAACATTCAGTCTCGTATTACTATTATGATGCCACAGCGATTGTATTATTGGAAGGATTCTAATTCTGCAGTTTCTCTACACCCACCGCACCCAAAGCCCCCCACACCCACCTTTTGGTCCTAGGCGAGGGGAGGGGAGGACATGGCAGTTCTATGTGATTATAGTGAGTGCAAAATGGTGGCTCACAAACAGCGAGGGCACAAACAGCAACCGCAATTTTTATGGAGGGTTGCTATGCTCCTGCACCCGAAGCCCCCCACACCTCCCTTACTAAGAATAACCAATTCCAGGGGGGCACAACTCAAGGAGGGGGGAATGCCAAAGTTGCTGAAATGGCAATCACTGCTTTGCCCCACCATTTCTGTTCCTCGCTGTTTTGCGCTCACTATTATTATGAGATATCAGCATGACCTAGGGAACCTACCATGACTAGGGGTATTTTATGCTTGCTATGAGGTTCCTTACAATCTACTGTACATTAACTTGTATTAAAGAGCTTCTGTGGTGTGCTGCCTGAAAGTATTTGTTTTTAAAAGCAGACAACTATAGAAACAGAAACATAGAATTTGACAGCAGATAAGGACCGCTTGGCCCACCTAGTCTATTACTTTTTACCTATTACCTTTCATATTTGTGATTCTTTTTCTTTTCCCTTTGGTTAATTAAAAGATTTTTTTACCTGATGTTAGTAGGCGTGGTTTGAAGAACAGCACTCTACCTGGCACCTGACATACCTAGCTCTGTTCCTCCCATTACATCATCAGCGTTGTGACATCACTGCTGTTCAGGAAGAGCCACTCAGTAGCTAGTAGGTCAGTCACTTGTGATGTCACTGAGGTCACAGTGCCGATGATGGTGTGGAAGGAATAGAACTAGATATGTCAGCTGCAAGGCAGAGTGCTATTCCACATGTCCAGCATAATACCATCACATAAAAAACATTCTGAGCAAATGGAAAAATAAATAAAAAGATACGACTGACTGCTTCTTAACATCACTAACATTTTCCCGTCTGCTAGTTTTGGTTCTACTAGCTCTTTAACCATGCTCAGGCCACAACTTCACCAGGATATCCCAAGACCGAATTAGTGCTCATCAAAGAAATAACGGAAACCAAAGTCTTTCAGCACATTAAGACCTTCTCTGAGATTTAAACTGTACAAATTTATTTAGAAATCCAAAGATCACAACTTGTTGGAACATGCTTGTGGGCAACTCACTCCTCTGTGAGAGCCTCCATCTTCCCCACTCCTCTTGCACAGCAATATACAGTTCCCACTCCTCTTTCAGAGCATAGTACCTTTACTTCCCAGGGTTCCAAGTTAAATCCCAACATAAAAGCACAGAAACATAGACGATGATAGAAAAAGACCAATAGTCCATCCAGTCTGCCTGTAGCACCCTATCAAACCCTGGAACCTACTGTCCATACAGGGTCATAGCCCTCACTATCCACCCCCAACCCCTGTTCCCCTGTTCCCCTCATTAAGACTACCACCCTGAGTAACCACTGTACCTTTCACTCCGTCCAAGCTGGGCTTGAAACTATTTATG
Organism: Neoceratodus forsteri; assembly: GCA_016271365.2. NCBI lineage: Eukaryota > Metazoa > Chordata > Ceratodontiformes > Ceratodontidae > Neoceratodus > Neoceratodus forsteri. The sequence goes on from CM028136.1 coordinate 964,153,379, forward strand.
TTTTTGATGCCCGTCATCTCGGCAGGCAGACTATGGTTCCACCCCCCTTTCTGTAAAATAAAACTTTCTCATATCCCTCTTGGACTTTCCTCCCACCAGTTCCCACTTGTTCTCCCATGTCTTTCAACTGTTGCTCATGCTAAATAGTTACCCCAGCCCCCCCCTTCTTCACCATCCTCCCTATCCTGTCTATATCCCAGATAGTCGATGCACCAAGAAGGCACCTGACCACCCCCCTCCCACCACCCTCTCTGCCTCCTTGATCCCAGAGTCACCAACCACCAAGATTCTCCTGGCTGACTTCCTCCTGCTTGTTCCCCTGGGTGCCATCAAGTCATCCCGCCCGTTACACCTGACTGATTCAAAGTCCTTCCTGCCAGTCAGGTACTTGGGTCTCCTCCGGGGGTGCAAAAGGATTTGCCATCTGGATGGTGTGAGGCTAGTCAACCTCCTTGTGGATACCCCTGCTACTTTCACTCTCTCCCTCCCCAATACTTTCCACCCCCCTGGAACAGTGGACCTCTGGGAGGAGTGAGGGTGTGGAGTGTGGGCTGCTGATGCAGCTAAGATATCCCATTTCTTACTGCTACCAGCTGAGCACTGAGCTCTGCAAAGATCCCGCAGATGGGGCAGTAACCCTGGAGAAGAGTCGCCACAACTGACTAGCTCCCTGCTGTACCTCATCTCCATACTGAACCTATGATAACCTTAGACCACTGATAACAACCTGTATTCCATTAAATGGTTAGTGCCTTCTCACTAGAACCAGACTTGTTACTTCCTGTCCTGCTTTGCTACCTGGTTGTCCTTCCTAGATTTACTACCTTGTACACCTATCCCATGTAGATAGTTTGAGTAAGGAAGCCCTACCCAACCCTGTGTTCAGGCTGGTCTCAGCATGGCCAATTTCCAAATGCAGCCTCCTGCTCCTACCTGGTCTGGCAGCGTTCCTTCCTGCCAGACCCTAACAATGACTAACCCTCTCTCATTTCCCTTGTATTCTAGTACTATAGAGTGCCATACCTTGTGTGTTTACATCATGATCCTATCTGTATTTCCTATTTACAGGTGTTGAAAGAAGTGAAAATCCCTTACTCCGATTTACTAAACATCTCTTTGCTGTAAGCACTGCACTCGCGGCCCACTATCATTATGGGGGATTGCAGTTTAAACAATTATATGCTTCGTGCTATCTGGTCCATTCCCATTGCTCTGTTGCTGCTGTTCGTCCATGAACAAGTGAGACACAGATTCCCATGTTCCCACTTTATTTGGTTAGATTTACAAGGCAAAACAATCAGCGACTTGGTGTCTGCCTGTGTGACCACCCGCTAACACTCACCTGACCTACCATGAGCTGGACCCACCCAGCTAGCCACCATACACAGCTGTGAGTAATACTGGACTACATCAACTGCCAAGCCTTTGCCGGGTGTCTTCCCTGTGGAACTCAACAGCTGCGGCTGTACTTAGGTGCCCACTTTTTTGAGTCACTGCATGTATTCTAGATATGAATGTCCTACATGATCTGGCAGCTTTCCTTCCTGCTGAAGTCTCACCTGCATCTTCAGGTGCTGTCCTTCCACACGGGAACATCTCCAAGTTCACCCCCTCTAGCGTCTCCTTCAATGTCTTTGGGCGAACCATGTCCAGCACAGGCTAGCCAGCCGTTGGGTTATTTTCTTTGGGGAGCAGCCCCCAGGGTTCCATCACTCTCCCAGTGGTCCAACTACATACTGATTGCTACATAAAAATCCCCAGCAAAGAAACAGATGCAGGCCTCTCCTGGATCTCTGCAGACCCAAAATGCTGCTCGCTCCCCCTCTCCCTCAGCCTGTTCCCAACTGCCTCAGACTGTTGTAGCCTGAGGATGCACTTTTTACTCCTAAACTCCTGCCGCAAAACTATACCCTGAGACTTGGCACCAGAATGTCAGTCTCCAGTGACACACAGAAGTAGTTTAGTTGCCGTATTGGTCCTTGTAAGAACAGATCCAGAAACAAATGGCCTGATACTTTTTATTGGACCAACATAGAAGTAGACACTGTGTTCTTTTATTATGGTCTCCAATGAGACACACCAGTTGAATAGCCTCCCCCCCCCCCACTGACAGGAGAAGGTTGTTACACATGTTACAAACGAACAATAACTCAGAATGTTCTAGAGTAACTGACACATTTCAGGCAGTTTCAGTGACATGGACATTCTTAAAAGAAGGTTTTTAAAACAGCAAGAAAAAATCGATGAACTTTATTGGTTAAAACAGGTCACCTGACTACATAAAATCTGTATAGATGCACAGTGAGGCCTCTTGTCTCCTCTGCCTTCATCTTTGTGCTGACAAAACTGCCGGGGCATGCATAACAAAAGCTTTAATGCACATTCAGTCATGTATTCTTGCTTACATAAGTCACAGTTTTGACATCGCAACTGTGAGTTACAGGATTTCTGATGTCATAACTGAATTATGAAAACAAAAGTGTATGAGCCATCTGTGCATTATAAGTGTAGTACTTAATATGCATTATATAGAGAAAAAATAATGAGCAACTGTGAAGTACAAGGCTTAAATCCATCAAGCAGTTCTGGTGACATCATAAACCATGACAGGGAAGTTTGGGGGGTTGCAGATGTCACCAGAACTCCGATATGGAATGACAAGCCTTGTAATTTATAGTCTGACAATAAGATCATACGTCATAAATAGGGTTTAAAACTGCCACATATGAATTAAGCTGTTTCTTTGTCAGTAGAATGTGAAACAAGCAGGTATTGTTTACAGGGAACTGAACAACTCAGTGGATTGGTAGCGGGTTAAGGAGCCTTTCCCCGCTAGGTCACTGCTTCAAATCCAGCAGAGGTCAGTAGTGGTCGAAAGATATTATCACCTGAGGGTTGTTCAGTGGCCTGTGTGAAATGAGTTGTGGTGGTCTTTGTTCGGGCAGGTGCCCACATCATAAAACCACCAACACATTTGGCACTAACTGGTGCCCTTGTAAGCAATATGAGAAGCCAAAGATTGAATGGGCATGGAGTCTGAACTACCCTCTCACCTACATGGTGGTCCTTCCATGGTAGGTTTGACTACCCTCTCACCTATGTGGTGATCCCTCCATAGCAGGGTTGAGGCATTGTGGGGAAGCTTGCACTGTGATCACTCATCCGTGGTGTACCTGTCACGTGGATAAGCAGGGGACATCAGGTTCAAGTCCTGTCAATCCAACACCTTTCACAAGCACTAATTTCACACAGAACAAAAAATGTAAAAATGGCAGGAACTGTTTACCCTGGGTGTTTACCTTAGAATGTCCTACAGTAAGGGGAACACCTCAGCCTGTTTGAGTGACACAGACAGTCTACAACAGCCACAATTCACAGTTCTGACATCACAGCTGTAAATGACGGGATTTCTGAGGTCACAGCTGAGAATTACAGCACAAACAGTGTATGGTCTATCCGTGAATTACAAGAGCTGGCCATGTACAATATGCATGGGAAACAAAGAGTGAACATTAGCAGGGTTCAGTACTCACTTCCTTATTTCCAGCATCACCTATGTATCCAAGAGTCCCTGCTAAGAGGCCAATAACGTCCATAATTGTCTAAAAGTTACAAATTAGCCCACTTGATACCCTCATGGCAATTAAACAGCTATAATTTGTTCTGCCTACTAATTAAAGTTCAAAGATTCTGCATCAGTTAACAGAAAAAGTGTCTCAAAAGAGTAGCACTCAAAGTTGTTGTTTGTTTCCTAATAAAATCAGCATTCCGGAGTCCAATGCAACTCAAAATCTCCACCTACTGCTGTACCTGCTGCTCTGTGTTTGACTACATAGTACAAAGCAGGCCCAGCAGCCATGTGGTGGACGTGGGCTCACATCTTGGGCCCAGCCTCCCAGGTCAGCAGGCAGGACATAGTTGTATTATCACAGAGAATGCACAATGCCCCTAGGAATCAGCAAAGCACCCACTGCTATGTAGCGGCTCCCTGGTAGCAAAGGGACATACCTCACGAAGTTATCATCAACCAAATGTGGGGCACACCATCACATCTTAGAAACAGAAGCTCAGAATCCTGGGCATGTTACATAGAAGCCTAGATTGCGTTGGCAGAAAAACACCCAAAGGGCCATCTAGTTTGCCCATTTCCCTGCTTAGCTCAACCCACAGCCCAATGCTGGCTGGATTTAGAGATCTGATCACCCTAGTTGCTTGATCAGCACCCCCTTTCCCAGGCATCCCTCCCCTCTTCTGCTTGTAGACCCCACTATTACCCTATATTCATGCCATCCATGTTTAAACTCCTTCACAGTCCGGGCTTCAACCACCTCTCTGGATAGTCTATTCCATTTATCTACCACCTGCTGCATGAAGAAGAACTTCCTCACGTCGCACCTGAATCTCACCCCCACCAATCTCCACCTATGCCCTCTGGTCACTGTGTTCTCGTTCCTTGTGAACAAGTCCTTACATTTCACCCAGTTGACTCCTCACAAGAACTTGGATGTCTCAGTCATATCCCCCTTTCTGTAATGATCTCCTGTGCATACAGTAGCGGATGTAGAATTTTTTGAGGTAGCATCCCCCCCCAATATGTAAAATGTTCCCCTTTAAAGCTCAAATGTGGCTAAAGCCAATACTTTGTACTGGCCTAAGGGTGTGGTGGGTGCCACTTCACTAGACAGCTGGATCCACTCAGGACTGTATACATGTCATGGTCTGCCAACCTTTCCTTATATGCCCTCCGCTGCTGCCCTTGGACCATCTTCACAGCCCTTCTGTGTACGGTCTCCCTGTCTTCTTTGGGGTGTGGACCCCAGGACTGCATGCAGTGCCACAGGTGTTGGCGCCTTCATGTTCATTAGCGCTGCAGCTCACTGAGCAACACGGATTACTATTATGATCAAAAGCCCTAGGAGGGGAGACTGAGGGATCTCAACACGTACACCCTAGGAGAAAGAAGAGTGAGAGGGGACATGGTAGAGATCTACAGGTACCTCACTTGAGTGAACAAGGTACAGGAGGGGAGTCTCTTTCAAATGAGAAAGAGTACCAGGACCAGAGGGCATGTGGTGAAGTTTGAGGGAGGAGCTTAAGAGGGATGTGAGGAAGTGCGACTTTACTGAAAGAGTGGTGGACATCTGGAACAGACTGCCAGCGAAGCCATGAAGGTGAAAACAGTAAGGGGCTTCAAGCATGCATGAGATACACAGAGGGGAATATCAGGAAATGGGCAGGGAGGAGGGCGGGTCACCGGAGACCAGTAAGGGTCTCTGAAGACAGACTATGCAAAGACCATCTGGGTAGACTGGGTGGGTCAAAAGGTCCTTTTCTGCCAAGAAAGTCTATGTTTCTACTGTGAAATTTGGCTTTAAAATCTTAGCAAGGGAAGGAATTTGGCTTTATATGGTGCCTTTCAGTCAAACAGTATCCAACAGTCAGCACAACAGTGCAGGGACTGCACTACCACTCTTGAAATCAGAAACCCGGAGTCATGCTCTGAGCCCAGCCCATTGGAGAGACAGTGGATGGGGTATTGAAAATCCCAGAGGATGCTCCCCTCTTCTGGGGATGCTGGGTGTCCGGCACTCACTGCAACACTGCCACCTGAGTGGCCATGGGTGACGGTGCAGCTGAGGGCAACATTGCCTGGGGCTGCTGGGTAGGGATCCATGTCAGCATACTCAAACGTACAAACACATGTTCATCTAATCACCGGCACTCCTTGGAGAGAAATCAGGGCAGGGATTACAATTCCTAGTGGCAGGATGACAGCCTGGGTGCTCCCGGATTCCACATTCCCTTCCAGCTGGTTGAAAGTTCAGTTCCTCTGGCAGTTAAGTTCTTCTGCCTGCCAGCCCTGCCATGGGGGTCAAATTGTGAAGTAACTCAGTAGGAGAGAGGAGGGAAGTAGCCTGCAAAAAGATGGGGCAGCTAGGATGCTCGAAGAAGGCATAGACACAAGATTCAAACCAAAGTATTTTATAATCCAGGAGAGGAAAGGCAGATAATCTTGCTGCCATTGGGCACACAGGGAGATTCAAACAATGCAGAGACAGATTACAGGGAGAATAAGCCTTTATTTATTTATTTATTTATTGAAAATTTGTGACTGGGAAAGGCACACTGAGCCAAGCTCATTTCTCGGCACGATCCAGGGGAAGGGGAACAAGGGGTAGCAACTAATAGAGCAATCTGACATGGAGGAACATTGATGCAACAGACAATCAAGAGTAATAGAGTAAAGCAGTAGTGTATGTTACAGTGAAAATTTTGACGTATAGTGTTTCATTCTTTTTTAGATTACATAAAGCACAGTTCCAGGTGGGTCCCCTTCCTGTTACTGTAATATATCAGCGTAGTTTTGGGGCTGGTCACAGTGATATGTTCACATAACAAAGTATTCAGAAACCAGCGGCACCCAAGGAATTCTCAGTTAATTCTGTTTTATCTTTAATTCCATAAATCAAGCAGAGTTCCCCCAGACCACGCCCAACATTTTGCCCAAACATGGGCTTCCTCAGAGTAGAGGATCTCCTATTTTTAAACTAATTTTTAGTATGTTTCTGTAAACTGTGTTTCTCACATAGGCCCTAACCGGGCAGCTTCAGTGTTCAGCAGCAGCCAGAGTTAACTTCAGTTAAGGCCCTTGCTAGTTGAACCGTGGCTTTGATTTTACTCCTGTGTTCCTCTAAAATATAAAAAATAGTATTCAAAAACTGGTTCCTATTACTATCAATACAACATACCCCTGTGCTTTCCAAACTAATACATCACCAAACGTGAGAGCAGAGGGGTAGCACCTGCTCAAATCGGGGACCAGGAAGGGGAAGGGATCGGGTGGCCAGCTCCTCCGACTGAGGATTTACGATCCCTTCCCCTTAGTCATAGAGGCTATAAAAAATTCTAAGAAGTGGACTTTTGAAGTTCTTTAGCGGTAAGCTGCAGCGGGGGGGGAGGGATAAGGAAAGCACCAAAACTAGTACTCTTTACGTTTTGTAACCAGGAACAGTCACAACAGTATCCCTTATAAATGCACTCAGACTCAATGGGAAATACATTATTCATTTTTTTGTATTTATATTTTATTAATTTTGCATGATAAAACACAAAAGCATTCCCGACTGGGAAACATCAGACAAAACAATTATGGCACACTATACAGGATATGTTTATCTCGCAATGATGTCCAAATACAGTGGCGATTCAAGAGCAGTAATCTTAACATACACAATGGTCAAGAACTAAATATACCGTGGAACAGTAGCCCAGGAGCCAATGGCTAATTACTAAAGGAACATCCTGCTGATCAGCCAAAAAGGCCCAGCGGGTGGAGATCCCGCTTGTGACACCAATGTTCCAGGATAGGAAGTGAGCCTGGGGTGTCAGAGGGCCAGCTGGCAAGGGGAGGATCGAGCATCCTATGGACTGCTCTCTTCCTCCGGGGAAGAAGGGGGGAAGTTCCTGGCATTCGACTGACCTCTAGTGGAGAGCGGGGTCTGATAGCCAGAGCTGAAGAGTTCTGGGAGGCATGCCTGACATCTGACACTTCGTGTCCTAACATCATTGCACACCACACCTCCCCTGGGGACCACAATCTACGAAAATCCATCAGCCATGCAAGAGAATGTCCACCTTCCACCAGACCCCACACAGTTAACTGACGCACTTCCCCCCAGATCATGAGCCAGTCTCCACTCAGGAAGATCCACCCTGACAGCCCCGCCCTGGGGGCTAAGTCAGGGTGCACTCCGGTGATGATAAGGTAAGCCCCGGGAGATGGGGTCTGGGTGGTACGGATGAACAGATGGTGGTTGAACGATGGGCCCAAAACAAGGAGCAGGGTGCCATGCAATAAGCTAATGTATTATGAGAACATTAGGTAACTGAGTACAGGTCTGCAACAAACAGCTAGTGACTGAGAAACTGAAACAATAATATGTCCTATAATAATGATTTAGAAATAGTACAGGGCAATAAACAACAGTATTAAATAACAGGAATATATGTAAGCCCTCTTTGGGAGCTTACTAGTTAATTAGTCTAGCCGTTGTGTCTAGAGCTGGGGCCCTGCCTGCTGGCGGCGGGGGGGGGGGACTCAGCCTGGAGGGTTTAAAAGGGGGAGTTTTGTGGAGCAAGGGGGAGACCAGGGAGTGGAGGAAGAGAGAAGAGGTGGCCTGAGTGTTGTTCAGCCATGAGGGTCGAGGTTCGGGGTCGGGGTGGGCCGCTTGCCACCACAACCCTCTGCCCTTGAAGACTGGTGGAGATGGCAGCGGTGCAGGAGTCCGTGTGGGGTCCAGAGCACTGAGCACAACCCTCTGCCCTTGAAGACTGGTGGAGATGGCAGCAGTGCAGGAGTTCGTGTGGGGTCCAGTGCACTAAGGGGATCACCAGCACCATCGGAGAGCCAGAGCCTGGGAAGCAAGGTAGTGGCCCACCTCATGATCTCTGGCACTATGGAGGGGTGACAGAGGTGGGTCAATTTTATGTGGGGGGCTTTGTCCCTCGCACCCGCCATAAATTTATATAATCATTCTCGAGAATGCACAAACCACCACAAAAAAAAAAATGTACAACAGAGGAAGGCTCAAACCTGGGTCAGCCAGATATACCAGCCATTCATAGCCTGTCACTCTAACCACTAAGCCATGCAGCCAGCACAGTCACCCAGTGTACAATCAGAGCCTTGGACTGCACAGCCTGTCTGAAAAGAGCTACATGTATAGCGTTGTAATGCCCACGCTATAATTCTCCAGTAGCTCTTTTCAACCACACTATTTTCACAGCGCAGTTTTTTAAGACGCTGAAATCCCCACAAGCTTTTGACCGGGTACCATACTACTCCACACACAAAATGTAAGAACAACAACAACAAAAAAACAAGGTGCCACATCAGTGTGTGGACTGACAGCAAAACAAATGGTAATATTAAATACACACTGATAATAGAAAATGGAGTTAGAGCTGACGTTTAACCGTAGGTCTTCAGGAATGATCTATAAAGAGAAAATAGCAAAGTTAGTGGAGAGATAGGGAGAAATAAGGAATATATATGTGAGGGAGTGGTTGGAGGTGGGTGGAGCTAGGAGAAAAAGTGATAACAGGCAAGGAAAGAATAGAAGCTGGAAGACAAAAAGTTGATGATGGGAAGGAGAGGCGTAGTAGAATGAGCTGTGGAGTTCTCAAGTAAGGTCCAATTAACAGGGCATACTGTAGTAAGAAGGTTGAAAGGGGACAAATGTGGGGGAAGGAGACAGGGACATCTGGAGAAAGTGAAAATGGATAACAAACACACAGCTAGAATGCCCACTTGAGTATGCCCACACATGCCCTGAATGGAAGTGAGTGCAGGCATACACATACATGCAAACATACCATGCACACATGAAAACTAAGATACAGGGGGTTAGAGGGCAGACTTGGTTCCATGTGATAACAGCAATCGCAGAAAGGCGATCGCCGCTTGGGTGAGTGTACATCACCGAAAATCTATTTCATCGAAGTACACTCGCAGTGAACATCAAAAGGGCGCTGAAGACTTAGGTTTTCTTTGTTTTGTATAGGGGCTGCATCTTACCCCCCACACACACACACACACACTAAATGATTCTAAACTCAACTCCAGGGAGTGCATCTCGGGGCAAAGCAAAAAAAAAAGAAAATCCCGGACCCAGTGCAAAAACGAACGCACCCAGAACTGAACCCCTCACCCTCCCAAACCCAGCCTGCGACCAACCCACCATGCCACACGGCCAGCTCGGCAGCCCACTGCAACACTACACCCCACAAACCCTCCTTCCCCTTCCGCCCGTCGCATGGCGTGGTCCCCCCAACACATGTACGTGTATACAAAGCGACATCCTGTTCACCCTACCACCTATCCGGTTGCCTTCCCTGCCCAGTAGCCCTGTGCACAGGTGCCATGACTGAGTCGCCCTTTCTGAAAGTGCTCAATCGCGGTCGCCATCATCACAAGCTACCGGCAGGCTTCAGTGGAAAACCATAAGGTGGCTAAAAGATGTTAGTAAAAAATAAATCTGTCATTTAAACCAGAGGGCTGCTGGGAACCTGGGCAGATGATAAGCTTGATTTTTACTTGGTCAGCATCCTAGAAACCCTGCTGGGAACCTTGCTGAAGGACACAAACAAAGATCATTGACATTGTGGTCTCTGGGGTTAAAATAGGGCACAATGGGGTTATCAGTGTCTCCATTTCTGACTGCCTTGTAATGTTCCCTGAATCTGTCAGCCAAGCAGTGCTGTACAGACATCTGCTTAGAATTCTGTTTCATTTAAGAACAGGACCACAAGGCTTTACATAAGCAGCGTGACACAAAAACATTTTCTTTGGCTTCTACAATGATAAAAAGCACTCAAAACCCTACTGCAGATTCTTCATTTCTGAACTTACAAGCAGTCCACATCCATGAAAACCTCGGCAGCTTATTTTTCTTAACGCTCTTTTCTTAATCGTAATCATTCAGTAACATAAAACGCATTTGCCTGGTAAATCCTAAATAGATGGACCCATAAATACGGGCTGGAAATCAGCTATTAAGATTTTATTATATTATGCTAATTACACCCCCTCCCCCACCTCTTCATTTCTAGCTTGAAAAAAGCACAGAAGAAGCTGATGTTTGAAAACACATAATTTTTCCTCCTGTTCTCCCAGATGGAGAACAAGTCGCCAGCAAAGATGGAGCAGACTCAATGAACCGCTGCTTGTGAGGTGATTGATAACACTTCCTCTCCTTTGCATCCCACATCTCACAGCACACTGCTGTATAGATCCGTAGAACGAATATTTATCAGGAAAAGAGCAGGCAGACAGTTTTTTTTTCCTTCTAATGTTATCTCAAAGTAATTTTCTGCACAGTGCTTTTCCAAAAAAAATTGCTGAGGTGTTTTTGCCGATGTGAAGATATATTTATATAAATATAGATATACCGTACACAAGCAGCAGAGCAAGTCTTTCAAATTGATTAGCACATGTTGCGATTTCACTACTGAGACTATACAAATGCTGGCTCTTTGTAATTGATTACCGCAATTCTAATCCAGGTAACCCTCTCCTTGATATGGTATATACATTCTAAGCTTGCCAACGAACGCATTGGCTTGGGGCTTTGTTTATCCACTTCTCATTCTATCTAGTTATTTGTACTGCATCTATCGTTATAGATAAAAAATAAGTTTTTAAAACATGGTCAACCTGTATAAAAAAAAGTTTAATTTCCTACAGGTTTGTAACTTCTTGTAAGTGCTAAGCATTTTGTAGATCTTGAACTCACATATGAAGAAGAATGGCAATCAAATCCTTTGGGGCAGTATAGCCTGGAAATAGATTAGCCAGTTAGAGTGCAGGGCTATCACCTCGGAGTAGACCCATATTTGATTGAACAGCAGTCCCCATACATTTGTTCATTGCAAGGCCTTAAAAGGAAAAGTCAGGGACACTGAACATCATAGTTTGAATACCCCTGAAACGTTTCTTTTAAATAAAATATCATGCTTAGCTATAGCTGAAAGCAGTCTGGAGATATCCATGATTAAGTCTGCCCAATACTGATACTATACTGCCACCATTTTTAGACCCTTGTGATGTTACTGAGGGTAAAACTGTGCTCAGCTACAATCTAGTTAAGCACAACTTCACTCTAAGTGACATCATTAGGTTCTAAAAACGGTGCCAATGTAGTATCAGTATCATGCGGCCATAGTCCCCGATATCTTTGGACTGCTGCCAGCCAAAGGCGAGACCAATGCCTTATTTAAAAGAGTTTTTCACAGAGTTTTAAACACTGCTGGGCACTGTTCATAAATTACACCTATCTCCATAATGCAGTGCTCTGTGGGAAGCATACGCAAATCACCACGAAAGAGTTTAAACCGGTTCTGCATGGTTCCAATGGGTTTGACAAACAGAGTGTGTGGGAGGCCATTTGGCACCATACACTCTTGTTTAAAACAGAACCAGTCTAAACTCTTTCATAGAGATTTGCAAATATTTCCCACAATGCTTTGCATTGTGATGATATGTGTAATTTTACTTTTTGAAACCTGGCTTTCTTGCCAGTGCCCTTTCTGGGTCATTCTTGCCTCAGTGCTGTTGTGCTGAGGTTCTCTGACTTTTAGATTACTGTTCATATTGTTCTCCTTTAAAGGACTGCACAGAATCAATAAGTCATTTTTCCTGTAGAAGCTGGTTTTTAAATACTAGCTCATATTCTGTCATTTGTCTAGCTGTGCAGGCATTTAAGTTGTCCCAATGCTGGTAGGAACCATTTCAGAACTGTTTGATGTAGATTATGTCCATGTTCTGGTCTTCTATTGCTGGTACAATGCATCCATGTTCTACTATAGAACTCTGTGTTTGAGAGGAACATAAATGACATCATACAACTCTAAAATGGTACCTATCACCAGACTGTATATCAGAAACACCCACTGAGGTTACATATAGATCCATGTAATGGAACTGAAACAGAACTTGAAACAGTACTTTAAAAACTGCTTCAGCTGGGAAAAATGATTTATCGATTTATCGCAGTTCTCCTTTAAGCAAACAATGTAACTTTCCAGTAGTGACTGGAGAACCAAAAAAGTTCTGATAAGCCATGAAATGTGATATAAGCCATCTCAGAGTTTTCAGAACCTTTCAAAGTCTAAAAACGGTTTTAATCTTCCTTATCCACCCGTAAGTTATTCTATAGATATACTATGACCAGTGCCACCCAGTCTTATTTTGTCCCCCTCCCACTGTTGCCAGCCGTACCCAGACAGATTCCACTTCACTCATGTCATCCATAGATCAGTCCTTGGTGGCTTCTATGCCTTCTCTAATGTATAAGGCCACCCTTCCCCCTTTGCCTATCTTTGCTGAAAATGGTGCAGCCTGGGACATCAATGTACCAGTCACTGTTATCGGATGCCTAGGTTTCAGTTACAGCAAGTAAATCCAGTTGGGTCCCTGCCATTATTGTCCGAAACTCCCAATTGTGTTACCCAGGCTTCGGGCATTAAGACCCCTGTCTGCCCATTCATCATCTGCCTTCTTCTAGGCCCCTTTTGGCCCCTGACCCCCAATCTTACTTCTATTCTGTTACTGACCTTCATCCCCTCTCCTGCTTCATCCATTTTTCTGTCTGCCCTCCCACCCATTTATTTGCAGTCACCGGCCTACTACAATTCTTCCCCCATGCTGCGTTCTGGTGTACCTGCCCCACCTCCCCAATCTCCCCAACAGATACACCGTTTATTTGCTACCTACTTCTGTTTTTCATTTTTGGCTCCCTCTCCACTGACTTGCCCCTTTGGCCCTCAAAACAGCTCCTCCAGCCCTAGCACCGGTTGTCCCTAGGACTTACCTTAGGGGCTACAGAGTATTCCACAGATTGCCGCCTGTGGTGGGGCCTTCTGTTTTTTGTCCCTCTTTACTAGCTGGGGGAGTGTCTGTCATGCCACCCACTTGTGAGGTGTTGCCCATAGCTTTCTGGGCTCTAGATTTGCCCCACCTGGTTTAAAATGCTCATCTAGAAATGCATTGAGGCACTGGACATCTGCACTAATGTTGAGGTCCCTCCTCACTCGGGTGCACTCCACACATCCTGAAGAGCCTCTAGTCCTACCCTGTGACCTATGTATTTGAATCCCTCCCTCCCGCACCCATCTTTCAACCACTTGTTGAAAATAAAGATTTCAAGCTTCCTGACCTTGCCTCTTTTTTGTGAGTGGAAGTACCTCTGAAAAAGGTCACTGAGGCCGCTTCCTCCCTTACAATTCTGCCTGATGTGCAAGAACTAGCATTCACCTACTCTATTATGTGGTTGGCCAGATTGTTTGTCCTGAGGTGGACAATTACATTAGGTTAATTCCCTCCTAATGAACAAGCCTTCTTTTCCTGGGGATAAACCTCCCGACCGTTGCCCAAGGATGTAGCTCACAAATCTCGCCTTCTTCCCACCAACGCCTATTACCGTTCTGCACCTTTCACTATTGAGTCTCTTACTACCAGAGTTCTTCTTGCTGGTCTACTTCATATAATATGCAATACATCCAGGAAAAGAAGATGCTGGGATGTATCGGAAGGGTTATTGACAGTAAAAAGAAAAGAGGTATTACTACCTCGTATAGATCATTAGTGAGGCTGGATCTGGAGTACTGTGCCCAGTTCTGGAGTCCTCACTGCAGAAAAGATAAGCACAGGCTAGAGATGGTGGAACGAAGGGTGACCAGAATGATTCAGGGACAGCAGGGCAGATCTTATGAGGATTGACTCAAGGCACTGAACACATACTTGCTGGAGACCATAAGAAAAAGAGGGTAATATGCTAGAGACCTTCAGGTTCCTGAAAGGAATAAACAAGGTGAACTGTGAGGAACTATTTAGCATGAGTAACAGTTCAAAGACATGGGGGCATGAGTGGAAACTGATGGGAGGGAGGTTCAAGAGGGGTATGAGAAAGTCTTATTTTACAGAAAGAGGGGTGGAACCATGGACCAGTTGCCTGCCAAAATGGTGTGCCCCAATACCATGAAGGGTTTCAAGCATGGCTTGGACAGAGCGAAACGTATACTGGGTACTTAGGGCTACAGTAGTAGGGAGAGGAACAGGAAGATGGATAGTGAGGGTTAGTACCTTGTATGGACAATAGATCCTTCCTGGGGTCTGATAGGGAACTATGGGTAAACTAGGTGGACCATTGGTCTTTTTCTGCCGTTATTGTCTATGTAGAGCTTCTCCCCACTCAAGGCTTTGCAGACTATGTAGCCTTTCTGGGGCCTTTTCAAAAAAGATGGAGCCTCCGTAACTGTAGCAGCCATTTGAACACCTGCAAGATGAAACACTCAGGTCTCCAGGCAACCCCCCTACTTTAATAGTGGAACATTCTGCTCTTTCAAACACTGCACATGAGGTGCTCTTAAGGTTATAACAGACCCATTTCAGCAGTGGAACTTTACGCTTTTTCACACACTGCGTGCGAGGGGTTCTAATGGTTATAACAGAGTCACCCCCATTTCAACAGTGGAACATTCAACTTTTTAAAAATGATTACCAAGGGCTTTCACTGCCCTCCAACCTATGGCAGCTGCCTTTTTCCCACTGCAATGTACCCCCGGGACTCCTCTCTGACCCACCAGCCAACTGGCAGTCAGAACACCTGGCTGAGAGCCAGTTGGGCTCCCCAGTACTATGCATTGCTACGTATCCTGTTTCAGCCTTATGTCCAATAAATTGTCACCTAACTAGCGGTCCTCCACTGCAGTCCTCGCACTAAGGGTCATAGTGACAAGGATGTCTACTGTGGGTGTCAGCTATGGGAGTCGGCCAGCCACGCTGCCCACAATAGCTCAACCCCATCCTTCACAGACACTGGCTTGCAATACTTTTTTCCCCTGATATTGGATCCATATATGGGTACCATCGCTACCCTGCACAAACGACTTTGCCTTAGGCTACCTTGTCTGTTCTGTTGACTCAGGTAATTTCATCTCAGGAGTAGCATTACTGACAGCACCCCTGCTTTGCGAATACAGGATTCATTTTGATAGTCATGCCGCTTACTGCAGGCACACAGTGGACTTCCTCCGTTATACTACCTGGTGCATTACCCAGTTGCTTAAGATAGGCAAAACACACACTGGTTTCTATGTTTTAATCACTAATTGACCTTAGCTCAGATAAAACTACTGGTTAGCCCTATGCATAGCTCAGAGAAAATCACCCAGTGCAGCCCAGTTATTGTTAACTGACTTGTTCTACCTTGGCTAACTGACTCCAGCTCTGGAGTACTACTAATTTGTCTAAGCCTTGTAAATTCATTGGTATGATATGATACACCTTAGCTGCTCCAACCACCTGGAATAACTGGCTAAACATGGTCAATATATATTTTTATTTTAGTCTTTTGGTAACCAGGAAAGGACCACTAGGCACACGTGCCTGTTTTCAGGGGGCTACCTGGGAGCACTGGGCAGTTAAGTAACTTGCTCAGAGTCACACAGTATGCAAGTGGAGGTTGTGAGAATCAAACTCAGGTCTGGTCTGCTGGATGTATCAAGCTTGTTCACACCTTGTTCCTCTAACCTCTATTTTTCCTCTGTACTACTTCACCTGCATATCAAGCTTGGATACTACTAAACTGTCATAGCTAAGTACATATGTATTGATCAGCTGTGATATAGTTGCTCTAGCCAGCTATTATCACTCGCTAAGTTGATCAATACCTATCCGTATTAGTCACCTGGGTCCTAGCCGCATAATACTTCTGGCTAATTCTGGTCAATCACTCCCTGCTTATTTCACATGGGCTTATTGTCGTCTGCCAGTTTTCAGGTAGGGGACCCCATAGGTCCCACTGCATCTCCAAGCCCGGCATCCAGTTAAGTACCATGCTTCACCCCAGCTGGACAGCTTCCCCCACCTCCAAATTGCTGTTTGCCACATTAATACTCCTAGGACAGATTTTGGCTGGGGCACAGTGGGAGGATAACTGGCAGTACACTGTCACTGGTGATGTCCTATACTTCCTAATACAGTGCCCGAGGGCAATGGGTACCCCTGACCTACCTACTAACACCCTTAGCCCCCAACATATGGTAAACTCCTGTATAGGTCATGTTACCCATAGAACAACTGGTACATGCTACACCCCTCCCCATGGCTACAAGGTCTGCATTAAATGCCGCTCACGTACTAATAAATGTTTAAGGCTAACCCCTGGACTGAGGGAACTAAAAAAACTTCTACTTGTTCTCATAATTTGGTAATATTCACCCCAACCCAGGTCCACTTGGAAACAACGGGCTAGGCACGGACCGCAAAGAGAAGCTAAAGATAATCTCCCTTAACATAGGTAGTCTGCTCCCAAAACTTGCCCTGCTTGAAGTCTGGGTGGCACTTGTTCAGCGCGATATAATTTCCCTTACAGAAACATGGTTTTCTCCCAAAACCCCTGATATCGCCCCTACACTGGCTGGCTATAATATATTTAGACGGGATCACCAAGGTAAATGGGGGTGACTAATCTACCTGAGAGCCGACTTAAAAGGCTACAAAATGAACTTAGACAACCTCACTGGTAGCTGTGAATGCCTGGCAGTTAAAATTATACAAGGGAAGGGACATAAACCACTTGTCATAATGTCAGTCTACATACACCCGGGCAAACAACAGTCTGGCCTTGAGTCATTTGCTAGACACTTCAAACAAGTCAGCCATAACTGGGAAACCATAGTCACTGGACACTTTAATATCAACTGGGCAGCCAAATCTAGTGCTGCTCAGAACGGTTTGGTGGCCAGCCTATTCTTTATGCAAGTAGTCAATGACTGCACCAGTGCCAACTACAAAACTGGAACCAAAACTCTAACAGACTGGATACTAGCCACTCACCTGGAAAGGCTAATTGATTATTCTGAACCTGAAGTTGTTTGAATTAATGCGGACTGCCATCAGAACATGTGCTTTTTTTTTTACATACTGCAAATTTCCTTTCACCCTGCCTGAGTGGGCATTCAGACACTAAGATTTTTATTGAGTCTCTCCCAAGTGGATTTTAATGCACTTAGCTAGACATTCACATGCCACTAAAGTACGATGACAGCACAACAAGCTACTGCAGGTAATGAACAACATCATTATTGCATTGTTCAGAGAGCAGACTCATGGCTGGCAGTTTGGGGGTGCATTACTATTACTAAGACACTGTGCTCAGGGCAGGAAGGGGGTCCCTACACTATGGAAATGGGGAACATATTTATTTGACATCAATTGGAGATCGGGGGCTGGGAGAGGGGTCCACTACACTATGCAATACTGGGGAACGGACCATTATTTTTTCATACAGCGGGGATCGAGGCTGGGAGTGGGGCTCATGTGACTGACCCAGGACTTTGGTGGGGCACCACCCTGCCCAGCACAAAGTTAGGACAGGGTTTTGGATTCCTAACTTTCTGCCGGCGCATCTAGCCGTGTCTTCCCCAGGGGAGTTTTGAATATTGCGATGCAGGGAATATGCATGAGGAACCACTCATTTGCATGCCCGCGTCGCAATATTCTGGGCCACAGCGCAGTTGGGTTTGCATGGCACATCGGGGGCTTCTGAATATTGCCACACCCCCCGATGACCATCGCAAGTCCAGAGATGCACAGGCGCATCTAGGGATGCACCACGCATCTCCTTTGAATATGAGGGCCCATGTTCTTAGTCAGGCCATGGCATATTTGGTTTATACAAGACCAGTGTACTAGCTATAACTTTTAAATCAGCTGTTTTTGTGAAGATCTAACTGTTTCTCATTGGTTTGAACTTCTGGCTTGAGTGCTGCAGATGGTTAATGTGATGATACCAGCGTTGTGAAAGCTACTCTGTGACTGGTATCATGATATTGTGACATACCCAGCTTGTGAGATGACACATTATCTTGTAATCTGGATGCCAAAATAACACGTTTATGTTGTGCAGTTTATTGTACACCTGTTGTGCAATGTGCACAAAACATGGTATGTCCATCGCTCAGTATTGATACATTCTCTAGATCCCCACCTGGCATTTTACTGTCTGAATTTAAAAGAACACCCAGTAGTTTAAGTCCCACACTGCCCCTTTCCAAAATGTATGCTAGGTGTGTTGTACCTTTAAAACAACACAGCATTCCTACAGCGACAGCTGGATCTTAACACTTTCTCTTGAAAATAAAAAAAAATCAGGTAATGAGCTTTATAAAGTAATCCAGAATTTAAAGACGACCTATAAAGATTTCAATTATTTTACTATCCCGTCACAGAAATCTTAAGAAGTAGCTCTGCACTTCAACATACACCTTCATAAACACATTGTTTCAGCTCTTACAGTTCACCAGAGAATTATTTTTATTTTATTTTATTTGAATTTTGGTAACCGGGTGGGCCCACTGAGACAAGGTCCCTTTTTCAGGGGCAACCCGGAGAGGGGAACAAGGGCAGCAGAAGGAAGTGTACGCAGACACTGAAAAAGAACAAGTACAAGGGCAGTGTGTTAGCATATGAAGCAATTAACAATTAAAAAGTACAAATAAACAGTGGACAATAGACAATTAAAGTGCAGACAAAATATTAAATCAAACATCAAGTTCATACTGGTTGGGGAGTTTCAGTCTCCTCCTAAAGTATAATAGGTTAGAACTCAGCCTGCAGCGTAACAGAAAAGAATATGAGCCGGGGAGGAGAAAATGGGAAGGCAGTAGAGGTATCGCAAATTAGTGACAGCTGCAAGTAGATAAATACATTTTTAATTCTAAGTTTTCCTTTTCAGGGTTTATACCACTTCTTGATAGCCTGTATAAAAGTCATCTAAAAAGTATATGACTGCCCTCTACTGACCCAACAGTGCCCTTGTTTATTACATCATAGTGCTCACCATGACAACAGATTGATGTCACAAGCTCCAGTTGCCAGGTACTGTAGGTAGAGGATGGTCAAAGTCTTTAAGGCACAGTAAAATGAGTGCTGAATTACTCAAAATACTTAATACACCAAGAAAAGGAAAAGTAAAAAATATAAAACAGTAAAGTTAATGATAACTGTTGAAAATACCATAGTTTTAAATGTTTAGTTTTAGCAGAAATCTGCTCTTTAAGGGCTGTCACAAGTTTAATTGTGGCCTTGTAAAATGCCTCACTGGAGAGACACATGGGCATCACTGCAAATTTGTTTCAAGCTGTGTTTCAGACCTAACATCTACAGTTCATTAGCACAGCCACTGCTCCGATTTACTGCACGCTCACTGCTACTGCTCTGACAAATATTGTGGCAACGGGGACCTCATGCTAATGGCTGTCTCTATTGCAAGGCAGTAGAATAAGAACCGATCAGTTCTAGGGATGGGTAAAACGGTTCGGACGAAGTCAGAACCTTCCGGAACATGTGTCATTTTGTAAAAAGGAATTTTCAAGTTCTGATAAGCTTAGGAAAATTTTAAACAAACTGGGAGGAAGTTTGGCTGAGTGGTTAAAGAGCAGAGCTAGTAACCCAAAACCAAGGTTTGAATCTCACAACCACTGTTTACTCATTGTATGATTCTGAGCAAGTCCCTTCCCTGTGTTATCTTCATTGGCATCTTTCCCTTCAATCTATAGCTATGATTTCTGCATCTCCTTCTGGGCTGAAGACATAAACAACACTCTCCATCCCCTCCTCTCCTGGATTGTAAAGCACTTTGGGATACAGTGTGCACGAAAGGCTCTATGTAAAACTAAATTCATTCCCATCCCTTTGTAAAGGAATTTGGAATGCTGTGTGTTTGAAAGGTACTACATAAATAGGAGATATACAATGTTCAGATTTAAAACAGGCAGTTAATCTTCATGTGTGAAGGGGACAGGATCATACTTCAGTAGCAAAACTATGAGTCAGTTATGGAAGTCCTGCCTCCTCATGAATGAAGACAAACTTTATATTATGAGCCAGGCCATTACGTACTCAAGTTTTACAACATCAGTATAAAAGTTATTCCTTTTAAATCAGCTGTTGGTGCAAACATTTAACTGTATTCTCTTTGAGTTCAGCAGATGGGTTCAGGGCATGTCAAGACAACTGTGATGTCATCAGCATTGTGAAATCTGCTCTCTCTCATTGGATCTTAGGTTAAAGATAGTCACTGTGACATATCTAACATCTAGATAAATGTCTATCTGGATGTCCATAGGGTCTTTGGTCTCCTATGAAGTATGGATTAGGATTGACAGAGGGACAGGGTAGTAGTGTGTGCTGCTTATGCAACTGTGTAATTGGGCTTAAGCTCTCTCTGTCCCTGCTATGGGGACTTCTACCTTGTTGGGCTGCCACAAAGACACAGGAACCTTCATGGAATGGCTCCAACTCTTCAAGCTGTCGCAGGGATGAGGTCCCCAAGACCAAAAACACCTTAGGGAAGAAGAATAAAAGAACAACGTTGATAGATGAGAACGTTCTCCCCAAGGACAGAAGAGATGCAGCCAGAGTGAGACAAACAGAAACGAGGGAGGAGAGCCACCATCCATCTCCATCTCCTGTGGACACTAATCTTTGGTACAGAGGAGAGGAAATACTCCCCTTTTTGGAGGAAAAACCTCTGGGTACCCAAGGCCTAGGTTACCATCCCTTTAGGTTATGGGTAGTATTAGTGATGGCTCAACTACTATACTTTAGAGACACAATTCAAGGAACGTATTTAGAGGAAGGGCTCTCACACTTTCCCTCTAACAGGAAATGCCATTAGGGTGCTGTTAGCCGATATCTGTGGCTAAAGGAGGTTCTCCATGAAGAAGGCCCCACACAAGGTATGAAGAAGGAAAGAAGCAACCACTGAAAGGCTATAACCTGGCCTCAAAACCATGAGAAGGCCTAACTGAATAGGTAGCCGAGCCCTTGAGGTGCAAAGTTACATGATATGATGAAGCTGAACCCTTGAGGGGCAGAGACATATTGCAGTGTAGAACATCACCCTTGAGCAGCAGATGAAGGGAAGAGAAATCAAAGTGCAAATGGTACTAAAGGTACCAAATAAAGTCTGTAAAGTGTGAAACAATTATGTATTAAAATACAATGTACTGTACCTGGATTCAAACCACTGATCCTTTGCATACTTAGTGACCACACATACAGAGTGTCACTGAGCTGCAGGTAACAGAATTGCAGATCTTGTGGTGTAGATGTTAAGTCACAACTTACAAACAGGCAAATCGGGATCTAAGCCCAGCAAGTGATTTAACTTCACTAATTGTTGTCCTTAGCTAAATTTAGTCCTCATATACCAGTCCTGAGTACAGGGAGCACTGGGATGGGGTGCTGATCCACACTGCTGTAAATCTTGTAGATAATTCTGAATCACACTTCCCAACTCAAAGAGACAGCTTCCAGACTGTTGTAGTTCAATTAAAACAGTTTTATTCTGTATTCACACATGGTAACAGCATGAAGTAACAGTATCAAGCACTTGTTACCAGGAAGATCTTATGTTTCACCCTGCCCTCAGGGCTTCATCAGAGATAAATGTGAGAGTTTAACATATGTGTATTTATACATAGGTCTCAAATGAATCAATTAACATTTTATCCAATAGTGTCACTAATGATAAATACCTCGAGCTTTTGTGCTAGTAGTACTACATCATTTGATCATTTAGTCAAAATGATACTACTATAACAACATTTGAATTGTGAAATAGCCATCACCACAGTGAGCAACTAAATTACTTCACTTAAACACACATATTTATTCTATTATTGGTATATCAAAACTTAATTTCATTATATTCATTGCTTTTCTATATTAAAGAAATAATGTTTGAGGAGAATAAGCATCCTAGAGACCCTCCCTGGTGTTTTGTTTTTCTTTTCAGCAATGATGTACCTGGGGAACCTTTAGTCCTCATATAATTTAGTACTACACTCCATACCACCACAAATCACTACTCAAGTGAGTTCCCATCTTTACAAAACCATGCTTAAAAGCCTCTGCTCAGATCTGAACCACTGATCCTTTGTCTACTAAGCAAACACATATTCATTGTGTGCCACTGAACTGAAAGTAAGTAAGTTGCAGTTCCTATGATTTAGAGGTTATGTCACACCTGCAAAACAGGTGACCTGGGACCTAATCCCAGCAGGCAATTTATGTTCACAAATTGTTGTTCTTAGCTAAATTTACTTCTCATATAATTTACTATTCCACTCCATAACACCAAGTGAGATTCCTTCTTAAAAAAAATGTGAAAAAAAATGCTTACACCCTTCTCAGATTTGAACCACTGATTCTTTGCCTGTTAAGCAACATTTACTGAGTGTGCCACTGAGCTGTAGGTAAGTGAGTCAGGTTTACTATCTTGTAGGGGTTATGTCACAACCTGAAAAACAGGTGACTGAGGAACTAATCCCAGAAATTTACCTTCACGAATTGTGGTTCTTAGCTAAATTTACTTCTCATATAATTTACTATTCCAACTTCATACCACCATGAATCATCACTCAAGTGAGTGTCCATCTTGCAAAAAAAAAAAGGTTTGAGTCCCTGCCAGGATTTGAAACACTGATCCTTTGTCTGCTAAACAAACACACATTCAGTGTGCCACTAAGCTACAGGTAGGTATGTGATTTGTAGTTTCTATGGTGGAGAGGTTTATGTCACAACCTGCAAAACAGGTGACTTGAGCTGTATTCAAACCTAGTCAAGCCTCAGCCAGGACTAATTTAATTGACTACACCATACTGTAGCACTAAGTTTAATTATTTGAAAGTCTACTATTTAGTTCTGCTGTAATTCTTCGCTACATCAGCAATGAAATCTAACAATTTCTCTCTCCAACAAAAGCTGTAGTGAGACAGAAAAAATGTGCAATACAGGGGATCAAACCCAGGCTTGTGTATGTCTGAAGCCCTAAGCCAAGACATAAAAGCCCTATCACTGACATCATCAGTGACATCATCCAGCCAAATCACTCACACAGAATGTAACCTTAAACTTGACAAAATGCACAAAAGAGTACGCATGACCACAACAGTTCTAACAGCTATGCTGTTGGCACCTAAAAATGAAAGAGACCAGGTGAACCTTAGGCGATTGTAGGAAGAACAGTTCTCGAAGGCGCTGCCAACATGGTCTGCTCTACTAAAAGAGTCCTCAAGAGCTTAGAGGCTCCACCCTCCAGTAGCTGAAGTCATCAATACCTACAACACTGAGGTACCACTGAGTTGATCAGCATGACTTAAGTCTCGCCCCCACCCCCGAGTGCTGGACAGTCTCACCCAAAGGGCAGAAAGAGTAGGATCCTGCCAGAGATGAGGGACCCACCCTTGACATGCAAACTTTAAGGGGGCAGATCGAGACCATCAGCCTACAGGACATAGAAGCCCTGGAAGCCAGGTGATATAGCCATGGCTGGAATGTATCCCAATACAGTTACATAGAATTAGAGGAGGTCAGTGGGAGGCCAATGGCAAAGCCTGAGAGCTGATGAATAGCAGGGACAATATGAGGAGATGGTGAAGCCTGACGGTCGCTTAGAAGGCACGGTATGCCACATGGAATGGATGAGTAAGTCTGATGGAAGCTTGAGCCATGTGCTGTGCAGACACACACCATCACCACTCACTCCCATGTAGGAGCTGGCGATGAGGCAAGAGAAGATGGCAGTAAAGTGCAATGCAAGTACATGTTAGAAATGGCTACAGTTTCCACAGATACAAAATGTAATGCAGGCCTGGGTAGACTGAAGGATAAAGGTTGTGATCATGCTAGTTATATCCACCTGGATTGGAGGCAATTCAATTGATAGAACACTACCTAAGCAGAGGGAAACGTATGGAGGACTAGCATCAATGGCACAGGAAAAGACGCTCCAGTGCAAAGGAAGTTTCTCTTGAGTTCCCGTACTTTTTAAAAACATGTAAAAGGCAAAACGCAGTTCTGTCTGTTGCACAGATGCTATTACTGCCTGTGCCTTGCTGCTGGCCTAACTTTGTAAACCTACCTATACCTTCGTAAAGCACCTTGGGATAACGTATGTATGACAGGCCCGGTGTATGATAGGCCCTATATAAAGCTAAACTCCTTCCCATCCCTTTGTGAAGCACTCTGGGAAAGAGCGAGTATGGGACAGGCACTATATGAAACTCAATTCCTTCCCATCCCTTTGTGAAGCACTCTGGGAAAGAGCGAGTATGGGACAGGCACTATATGAAACTCAATTCCTTCTCATCTCTTTGCTTTGTAAAGCACTTGGAGATACAGTGTGTGTGGCAAGCACTGTGTGAAGCTAAATTCCTTCCTATCCATTCGCACAGCACTTTGGGATACAGTGTGTATGAAAGGCACTATATAAAACTAAATTCCTTTACTTCCTTTTCTTACAAAAACAGGACGGGAGCTTTATATACATGCCTCACAGGTCTTTACCCAGGATTGGGTGGTGAAAAAAACTGAAAGAAGGTTAGGGTATGGAAAGAACCCAGTGTCCCAGCTCTTTTTCTGTAAGTGATCTTACCCAATGGATAAGGAAAATGGAGTTTCCTGATTGGCTAGTAGCCATGCTTTGACAGAGTCCAATGCATGGATAAAAACAAGTTGTGCCAGTGTTTCAAATTTTAAAAATGAAACAACTACCATTTTCTGCACTAAAATCCAAACAGCCCACGCAAGTCACCCTAACACTTGCACATATAAACAGATTTCCCAATACCTTAATTTAACAATAGTCAAAAACCATTTATCATTTTTCCTGTGTTACTTGTGTTGTTAGTATTCTCCGTATTTTCAATGATCTCTGTATTTTTTTAAACACTCTGTTTCCATACTGGCCCTTTTTCTGCTGACCCGCTTGCTCATTCTGTGAGACATTCTTGACAATTGGGTTGCAATCAGCACTCCTTCCACCCTTCAGGTACTTATCCATGGCACAGATATTAAAAAGAAGGTTCTTGTACTTTTGTCATTTGGACCCCCACCACACAGTTTTTGTCTCTTTTCTGAGTGGTTCCCCCACTCACTATTTCTCCCACTTGCTCCATGATTCCAGTGTACCCATTCCCTCACAACCTCCAACACGCACACAGAGTCCCTCGTCTAGACTGTCACTGCTCTCAACTGACTCATCAACCGATTAGCACTTCAGTTTCAGCTCCATGCCAGCCACACAGCTGAACCATGTATTTTTTTTCAGTTAACAGTATCTTGATCACCCACCAAGCTGTGCACTCCACTGTGGACCAGAACATAAACCGCAAACTCACCAAGACTATTAAAAGGAAAAAAAATCACTCCACATAGTCATTACTTAGAGAAGGAAAAAAAAACTGTGTGCAAAGTGCATGTAGGTGTGTGTGTGGGGGAGGCGAGAACACTGCCACCACACAGTCACATTGCCACACATACTACCACCCCTAGTGGCGGGGAACCATTTAACATTGATTTTTAAGATATTTATTTATTCATGTAGTTTTTTTGTATTATTTCTTAATTTTTTTGAATAACTGTCCATTTTATGAGCTCAGTAAGACAGTCCAGGAATGTGCCCAGTGCTGAGATAACTTTATGTCCGGGGACTGAAAGCACTTGGCCTGTGGCCCCCTGCTTAACCACACCCCTGGTGTGTGGTTATCTCAGTACTATGTACAGCCTGTCACGTCTTATTGCTTTGCTGTTTGCAGCCAAGTTATATAGTAACTAAGTGCAATACTAAATAGACTGATCGTCCTAAGCATGTCAGGGCAACATTAGGCTGTTTGTAGCATCATGTCCCTTATGGGTTAAAGTGAAGTTTCTAACAGTTTTTTGTACTTCAAACAACCTACCAGAACCAAAACAGTTCTGAGATTTCAGATAAGGTTCAGAAAATGGAAAGGCTTGACTGTGGTGCAGTGGGTCAACTGGCTAACTCCACACCCCAGCAGTATAAAAGGCAAGCACTCCCAGACCTCCCTGCCTTCGTTTACTTTGTATGTGGTTCATCTGCATGTTTTCTGCCTGGCTCTGAGTCTTTTAGACTCTTTTGGTGTGCCTTCTATGGTTTCTTCTTTCCCTTCTGCTGTTGCTTCAGCCCCAGTTTGTTTGTCCTCCTTGCTGTCTCCACGTTGCCTTGTCTTTTGGGTGCATTATGGAGAGGCTTACAATGTATAGCAGCAGGTGGAGTTTGTCTTTGGGCATATCCCCAGACCACACCTGAGCAGACAGGGGGAGTAGCTTCTGCCCACTAGGGTCAGGGCCAGGCAGGTAGGCAGGGTTCCCAGGAGACAAGAGCTACTACCTGCTGGAGAGGATGAGGCATGGTTAATTTAAGCTGGTGTAGCCATGGCGCTGCCTTCCTTCCAACTTCTTCCTCTCCAGCAGATACTCTCCCAATCCTTCCTGTCAAAAAAGTAGGGGTGTGGAGCCATGAGGTAGGGAACCCACTGTCCCACTATGGGGGATCAACTTAGGGGTCAAGATGGAATTTTACAGGTTTTTTTTTCCATCTTGTTTTCTTTTTATTCATCTTCTCTGGTGCAGTGCTAGTAGTATGGGTTTAAATAAGCAGGTTGCCACAGTCATGTAGGCACGACATTGGCACAGTAGTCTTGCAAGACTGGCAGTATGGTAGTCTCACAGGATTGCACAGCGGGGTTAACAGAGTATCACACACCTTATCAAGCAGATTGCCCTGAGATTGGGGAAGAGATGAGGCCTCAGCGGCTGGTACCAGAGGCGTGCCAACCATCAATGAAGGCTAACTTCCAGGCTTTGGCCCACAGTCAACAGCACCCTCTGATGGGGGAGGGTGCATTCAAGACTGGCCTATGAATAGTTATCCCTTAAACCTCATAGGCTAGAGTCCCTCACAAGGTTGTACCCAGTATGTCGGCCTCCTCCAACGGGGAGTGGAAGGTGTATATTTTTGATTGATATGCTTATCAAATGATTAGCTGCGACTACCTAGCTATGCACGTCATGCCAGATTTGTTTGATATATACATATACCTCGTCAGTTTACCAATTATAATTCTAAATGGCTGTTTAATAAATATATGGCTGAGGGCATTTCCTCCCAGCACATTGTCTGTCCTGTTTGTTCAAGTGAAGGAAGAGGGTTGTGACCTGTACGACCATTTTCTGGCCTTAATTACTGCCCTCTTTGCTGTGTCCATTTTGCCTCGTCACCTGTGCTGTCCCTTGTTTCCCTTAGTGCATTTTGCTGTTTTGTCCAGTTCTGTTCAGCTCTCTTGCTCCTTTGCCTTCCTGTGTCTACAGTTTCAGAGCGGCGTTGCTGTGTAGTTACAGTATGTGCACTGTCTCTCTCTGTCCACTCCGCTGAGTGTTTAGTTTGCCTGACGTACTGCTTGTGCACGGCTCATGTTGAAAATTCTGCAATTCGCATGAAAATTGGAATAGTTCAGATTTTGCTAAAGGTGCTATTTCGCAACATTCTGTGAAATTCACAGAATTCTGAAAAATAATTTGCATAAGCGAAGTGTACCCAGCATTAATATCAATGTAAAGCTAACTACTCATTTGCCTTTAACATTACTAAAATGTATTTTAAGGGGAGGTTCTTTTTGGTTCTAAATTGTGGACCCAGCCACTAGGTGATGCTTTTGTTTATTTTTAATTTTTTTAGAATTGGTTCTACTCAGCCCTTTATCTATACATTCAGGCAAGTGATGTGCTGTTCTGGGACTCACTGTGACACTCTGGATATATTTTAAGAACCACTTATACAACTGCAATCAAACTTGGCACAGACGTTCGTTATTAACACTTCAGTGTCATTAGACTCTCAGCCAGGGTGACCTCATTCTGCATGAGTTATCACTTATGATTCACCATTACAGTTTTTGGCTCTATCCCAAGAAGCTACTTATCCTTTTCTGATCATCTCTGGTGCGTACAGGCATACATTAGTAACATTTCTTAAGGATATTGAAATCACAGTCATGGTGGCCTAATTGTATGTTATCTGGCTTGGGCTGCCCTTACAAGTTGTCCTTATCGTCTCGAGAACCACTTTATCTGAATAGGATCAGACTTGTTATAAACATTTGTTAACAATACTCCTTAATGAAATGATACAGCTGCCAGCAAAATACCACAGTTAGGTTTAGCAGAACTTAGTTATAGATGCTCCCTCCTTATCACACACAAAATAACCGCAACTTGACACCTTTCTATCTCCCTCTTGCTATCCATTCTGCCTCCACTACTTTGACCCTGAGAACCCACCTCCGTGACCTTATAGCTCACTCATGCAACTGCACCAACCCCACCAAATCCACCCAGTCCAATCTTCTGCTTCACTTCTTGGTCTTCTTATCCAAACCTCACACTCAGTGTCTCTTTTAGCGTAAGAGACACCCCTCGGAGACCCTCTTAACTTATAAAAGTTGGCTTTTTCTTGTTGTTTAAATTGTTACTCAGTCTACCCATTTATACAATAATGCACTTCAGGATATGGGCTATGCTGTGATAACTGGGGATGTAAGTTTGTCATGGCAGTCAAACACGTCATTGATTCCATGACGTTTGATCTTTATTCAGGACTTCCATGACTTTCACTAGTGCCATCAGAATGTAGCAATGATGACAGTGCCACAACATTTACTACTGTTTACTAATGATTTCATGAACAAACAATGAGTCATTAAAACCTCATCCATGACAAACTTACATCCCGAGTGATAACCATCCTTCTGGGGGTTGTAAGGACCTCTGCCTGTGGCATTGACCTTCATTACGCCCCTGTGTACGTGGTTATCTCAGCCTATCCAACATCCTGTTGTGTCTTATTGCTTGCACAGTCTGTTACCAAGCACCTCCTCCCCATCACATTCATTAGTGACGGGCACCCCTCAACTAACAAGGGCCTTGTTAGTCAAGTGGTACCCTTCATTAATCTCAAACTGGACATTCCTATGTATAAAAATAGATTTAAAACTACCCCCATTAACTTTGATTGGGTGCGCACCCACACTCTCCCTGCGCACAAATCATTATGTGCCTGAATGCAGGGGCATATCTGATCAGTTGGAAAGTGGAGGGATCGGTTAGCTACCTAACTGGGGCCAAATTACAAATCCCTTCTACTTTCATACAGAGCTTGCCCAAAAATATGAACTGATCCTCCAAACTGATGCAGTATAGCCTAACGGTTAGAGTAACAAGCTGTGAATGAACTTGGTGCATCTTGCAGACCTGGGTTTGCTTCCCACAACCTCCACTTGCATACTGTGTGACTCTGAGCAAGTCACTTAACCTCCACAGTGCTGCCAGGTCAACCCTGAAAACAGGCACTTGTGCCTAGTGGGCCTTACCCGGTTACGAAAGAAAGAAAGAAAGAAAGAAAGAAAGAAAGAAAGAATTTCACCACTATGAACTTTCACAGCATGTAAGTCAGACCACATTGTATGTAAGTTATAAAATCCCTTTAAAATATGAACATGGTTTTTACCACATTAGTTGTTCCCTCATTAAAACTACTTATGGCATCGATTCCATAGTAAAAATATATAAAATATTTCTGCTTGTCAGTTTAGTTTTTGAGATGGGTCCACTGAAGCCCTCTACAGATTCCTATATAATTGTACTGTGAGCTGTGTTGGAGGTATCAACCTCAAATGTGAAGATTAGATCAAAAGACACAACTCTCTAGATTTACATTATTACTAGTTATCCTCCTCTTTAATGTGTGCCATTTCTTATTTCAGCTAATCCTAATCCATACAAAGTCTTGCCAGGATCCATTTAATTCTCAAACTAAATTATGCCATCTTTTATCTTAGCTGTAACTGACACTTACATACAGTAGTGTATCTTTTTTATGTTTCTCAAAAGTATGAAACAGTATCTCAAAATATGAGTACTATCTGTATTCCAGAAAATCTACCGTTTATTTCTAGACCATTGTTTAATTAACATTTTAGTTGCTATAGCAATTCCTCAAGCATGATCTCTATGTATTATGACCTTTCCCAATATGTATGTTGACTTTTCTGGACATGCCGTGGTTAAGAATGGGTCATCCATGATACAGCCATGTTGGATCATGGTTTCTCCGTGGTCATGTGGGATACCAACCACATCTGCATAATTTATATGCACATCAGAATGCTGAAGCTGACACTTCAAACTAATAAAAATACTCAGAATAATAAAATCATTTCAATTTAGGAAGAAAAAATAAGGTGTACACAAATAAATGAATTACTTCAGTATAAAAAAAAATATGACAATTTATCACATCTCAGAAGAGTTTAATTTTAATATAAACCCAACACAAACCACCACCCAAATCCACTCTCCAGATAAAATTAACTACCCTCCCGTTTCAAACCACAAATACAACAAAAATAACAACACCCTCAACACTCATCTCGAGTAAATACAAGCTATTTTAAAAGTATGTGAGGAAGATATGTATTCATTACAGATTGCTAAAGTTGTTAAAAAAAATAAATTACCCAAGCAGAACAGGATTTTTGTTTAGTAATGTAAAACATTTCTAAAATAACCATGGATGACAGTGGTAAACTTGAATAATTCTCAAACTATAGAAACCATGTATTAAGGGGGTGAGAAAGGTAGGAGGCAAACCCACAGAAATTACATTTATAACATGGGTTAGGAGAAAAAAGAAATACAGTTGGTGAAACACCATCAGGTGACCGTGGATTAAATGCCTGTATATGCACACTTGCTGTGACACTCCCTGAAGCAATATTCCAAAACAGCACGGCACTTATTATATAGTGGAGAGATCTGAACTGAAAGGCAGCCATTTAAAATTGCACCTAAGCGAGAGAGTGCTCCACCGTGGTCATCGGCGATAATGGGGAGTGGTAAGTGACGTTTGGCATGTAATCCTCGGTCACATGATGGTGTTGCGGCAATTGCATTTTTTTGTGTCCTAAACAACGTTATTTCCATGACAGCGAGTGCCACTACATGGCTGAGAATGTGAGAGACAGAGAGGGAGAGTAACAGTGAGAGCAGGAGATATACTTAGCAATTGCTGCAGTGTCCCCTCTGTGTCTGTCCATAAAAACTGAGTGGCACGTACTTTGTTTTCCCATAGTCTGTTGTGTGCTGGTGACCAGCAGCATGGAGCCAAGCAGTTCATCTGATAGTGCAAGACAGAAAGAGAGTGACAGCGAGAGCGGGAGATATAATCACCAGTACTGCACTTGCTATGCAGGGCAAAGTAGTGGGGTGACAGCGGCTGGAGAGCAATGTAAGGTCAGTTTACTGTCACATCTCTCTCTCTCTCTCTCTGTCAGTCATTGCTCACCCATGTGTCTGTCACCTGTACTGCATTCTGTTCAGTTTCCATGAACCTCGTAGCAGCACAGTGGCAGCAGACCATTGGTGCAATTCCCAGTCCCCAACCCCCACCCCGACGACCAAGTCTGTGTTCTGTTGACCTACGCTGCAGGGAGAGAGAGTGTGAGAGAGAGAGAGACAACCTCAGAAGAGGCATGTTTTAGATGGGAGAAGCCAGGACAGTATGGGTGACAGCAACCAAGACACCCGCTCCAACAGAGAAAGAGAGAGAGACAGACAGACAGACAGAGAGAGAGAGAGCAACCAGTGAGCCTTACAGAGGTAGCAGTGTGTGCCTTTCATCTCTGACCTGCATGTGTATGTGTGTGTGTGTTGGGGGTTCCGGGGGGCCCAAAGTAAACATGGTAGGAAGTGTAAGACCCAATATTATGCACAAAAAATGTCACAAATTATGTCACTACTGTATGTGTGACATTTCTATGTGCATAACAGCAATGACATATGCATTATTTGTTAGGAACTATTTTGCAAGGTGGAAGGATACAGTACCCTTCTTGTATTTAAATAGGGGGAAAATCCTTTCTGTGGGTTTTCCCTTTGTTTTGCACATAACCCATGTTATAAATGCAATGACCCACTCCAGAGTATGGGGTTATAGGCATTTAATCCCTGCCTCGGGCACTGTGAGGACACTCGGCCTGTGGCCTTATGCCTCACAACGCACCCAAGGTGTAGATTAAATGCCTATAACCCCATACCCTGTCGTGGGTCATTGCTAACTTAACACATTGAATTCCATGTGTCATTTATTAAGGCAGATGATAATTCAGGGTACAAAAATAAGAAAGGCATTAAATACAGGAAACCATATATACATACTGGAGTTGCAACAGACCCATAACATTAGAAAATCTCAAGGCAACAGAAATGTCTCTGCTAGGGTTAATCAGCAAGGCAGCTTCCTTCCCTAGAAGGTCTCTCTCACTAGTGAAAATCTATCACCAGAGTAGGAGATCTTATTCCATCTCTGGCTTGAGAGGAGTGAGCTTGGCTTCCTTAGGTTAGCCTGAAGGGGCCTCTTGTACTGCGGGATCATATGATCTGCCCCATTTTCAAATAAGAAAATATTTAGACTTCAGTATCTCAGTACAACCAAGTAAAATAGGCATACTATACAAAAACACTTGGGGCCCAATATTCAGATAGGCGCAAAGAATAGCACAAATGTTTGTGCCGCACTTTGTCATTGCCCAGGGGTCCCAGGATGCTATATTCAGTCAGGCGCTACCTGACTAAATAAAGGGCCACATCAGCACAGCACTAAGTCAGGGAGTGCCACGTCAACATGGGTCCCAAAGCTGGGATCAGGAGTTGATAGTGCCAGAGTGCTATCGGCAGTTTTTAAACGTACCTATGCAAATCAGCCCATTGCGCATGCAGGGCGCTAAGGGGCCAGCTGCATGCCCATTAAGGGCCCGTTTACATCGGTAGTGGAGGCAGGTAGTGCAGTGCCACACACTCCCCCGGCCAGGATAGCTGTAGCTATCCCTAGTGCTAGTGGTCCTCCCACCTTCAGATTGCCAGCCCCAGCTGTACAAAAAAATCCTGATGGCAGTGGCCCCCCACCCTTTAATCACCAGCCCTCACTGGAACAAAGCATCCCTGGTGCTAGTGATCCACCTTCCTCCCAACTGCCAGCTGGAAATTAAAAACAAAACATCCACGGCATCCAGTGGTCACCCCCTTGCTCTGCAGCACCAGGCACCCCCCACTCACTGTATCTGTATGCATGGTGCCATGAGTACCTATGGCGACTAGCATAGTCATTCTCACATCTCCTCATCTGGCTGCTGTAACCATGACAACTGCTCTAACGTTCTGCAGACTGCCTCAGAACCTAAAATCACTAGACATTTTCTACACGTTAAAACTGTATTTAACAGCATACTGAGAAGAAAAGTAGAAAAGACAGAAACAAGAAGGTATGTAAGGTTAGAATAATTGCCTAGAGGTGGCCACCCTGCAGACAG
The DNA here is from genome assembly GCA_016271365.2 of Neoceratodus forsteri. Taxonomy (NCBI): domain Eukaryota; kingdom Metazoa; phylum Chordata; order Ceratodontiformes; family Ceratodontidae; genus Neoceratodus; species Neoceratodus forsteri. The sequence continues at coordinate 964,187,174 of CM028136.1, forward strand.
AAAAGAAAGAAACTTTGCTGTGCACCAGACTTAGAGAAAGACAGTTCAAGGTACAGCTTTATTCCACCTGAGGTTTCCTTACTTTATTTCTTTCAGTAAAACAAGGAAAAGGGGTCAGGGAATTAACCCTGCCACTCCATGGGCATCCATGGTCTGTCCCTGCATCATTTACCATCAGTGGTTGTCCATGGATAACAAGGTTAAACTCATGCACAAACCATGAGTTACCATGGTCCCCAACCATGTATAATCATGGTATAGTGTATGGTGGAACGTCGTTCTCCACCGAAATCCATCATTGTCGATACCTTGTAGTCACACACTAGTGACATTCACAGTGCAACAGAACAATTTTTTCTACTGCACTGCGAACGTCACACACTGTGTCCTCGAGCAGCATTTGACAGTTAGGGCTCACTCCATAGACAGGACACATAGCGAAAGCAGCAATGTCGGTGGCAGTACTAATGTTTAGCGTTAAAATGTTCAAAATGTAAAGTTCTTAAACAGTTAAAATGTCAAGCATGAAAACATTCAAAATGTAAAGTTCTTTTTTCCTTCTAGTAACCCAGTAAAAATGTTTTGAAGCAGAAACATGCTGTAGTGATTTTTCCCCCCCAAAAAACGATGTTCCACCATACACTATAAAGAAAAGTGCATGGGGAACAGTTGACAACAGGGCATCTTTCACCTCGTTGGCACTATGACGATGGATTACCTCTCGAGCTGCGCTCGAGGTATTCCGTCGTCATAGTGCCAAATCGGTGAAAGAATAGCCCTGTTGTCAACTGTTCCCCATGCACTATCCTATATATATCCCCTGATTGAGTGAGCGGGGATGGCAGTGTTGTGCCTAGCTCAGCCCAAAGACAGCCTCACCAGCAAAATATAGTGTAATTCCAAAGACAGATTTAAGCAACACTGCTCGACCGGGTCTGGTGCTAAGCTGCAAAAAGGCAACCAGTCAAACAAATACCATGGCACAAAAACGAAGCAGCACCAAGTGTGTTTCTGCAAAAATTATCTTTTTACTGACAAAATTGAAAAATGCAAGCAGAAAATGCACACACAGCAGTGATACAAACAGCAACTAGACGCCCAGCGCTTCAACTCTTAACAAGTCTTCATCAGGGGGTGGTGCTAGTATGGAAAGACATCACTTAAATAGTGTCACTCACTAACAATCATATCAATTAAAACTTACAGCACATGGAGACAAGCATCTCTTAAAGAACCATATACCAATTAATAATAATAACACCTAAAAAGTGTATGAATGGACATACAAAAATGCTAATATAGCTAAGCTCTCTACAAATAAATTCCATGTTATAAATTTTAAATACCACTATAACTGCAGTTATAAGCATGTAGTAAAAAGCATTTAAATCACCAATTACAATAAATACAGTGAAATTTAAATTCCTAGGACAGCTGTATTATAAAGCGCCAAATAGTACAAAAATGCTACTACACACAAAATTAGAGAACAAAAAGTGAAACTTGCCTAATTTTTCTCATATCAAAATAAGACCCCCTAGTAACTAAGCAAGTTACAACAATATCAGAAAAATACAGGTCCAGGCAGGTAAATTCCAGGTTCAAGATGAGAATCTAGAAAGAAATGAACAAAACTTGAAATAAATACAAAAACTAAGTATAATCTCAGCATTATTATTATAATAATATAATGCATATTCCAAAATAAAATAAAAAAATAAATCTAAAAAAAAAAAAATCTAAAAAATCTGCGCCATGATCAATCATATTTAAATAACCATGGTTTGTTTTATATTAAAGCAGCTCTGATCCATTTACCAGATCTTATTTGTTGAAATTCCTGAACAAAATGACAGATAACCAGCTAATTGGTAAAAAGGATTGACTCCCAGAGGCCGTTTCGCTTAAAAACTTTGCATGTCAGAAAGGACTTCAGCATATGTGTATTATATTGAACATTAAAAAAAATTTTAAAAAAGAAAGGACGTAATGGGTTACATTGAATGTGGACTAAGGTAACACAGTTGACATTTATAAAGCTAGTACACTGCCCAAAACTAATATTAGCTTTTAAAAGTAGTCCACTGCTACTTTTTGGAGCTAAAGTACTTTTTAATTTCACGTTTGATAACTGGATTATTTTCTACCTGACAGTTGTAGGAGTGATGTGTGGAACTATGCTCTATGGTATCCCATAGTCGGGGTGCAGGAAAGAGGGCTCCGTAATCCGGGTGCCCGCAATAGTGCATTACTCATGTCAGCATTCAGGAGTTTGGGGTGTGGTGTACTGTGCATGTCACCTCCCTGATACAGGGCAGGTGGAGGTGACTGTATAAATTTTAGGGAGGTGCGGGGAGCAGGGGCAGAGCCCCCCGTAGGTGCAAGGTAGACTGTGAGGATCCATGTGGTATGCGCAATATGTGTCGGCTACCAGTACTAACTGCGGTGTTTTTCCTGGCAGCCTTTTGACTGCGCTCTCATTTATCGCACTGCAGTTGTTTTCACCCTAACATGGGTGAACCGTGCACTACTTGGAGGCTGACATATTGACTTCTGTTCACCTTCCTTCATACCGCACTAGCATTGTGCCCTCCCTGACTATGACATTACAGGTAATTAAGAAGAACCACTCACCTTCTGAGTGAGGTCATGGGTCTGGCCCCCCAGTAAAGCAGTAGTGCCACTGCTTGCAGAGCTGACAACTCTAGTTCAGGAGTGAACTCGGAACCTCGGACTGTTGGCCAGGGGGAAGGAAGATCCAGCATTCAGAGGACTGCTCTCCTCCAATGGGGATGGGGAGGTGTGGTGCCTGATGTTTGCCTGGCCCCTTGCAGTGACTTGGGGGGTAGGATGCTGCAGCTACAAGTGGGAGGCATGGCAGACATCGGGTGTGCCAAGTACGGAAGTGCATCCAGCATTACCTTTAACTTTGTTGCATGCACGCTCCTCGGGGCAGAAAATCAGTAAATCATGCAATCATCTTGGTTGGCAGGATAGTCACCAACCCCTCACAGGTCCTGCATCGGTGACCCAGGAATGGCTGGAAAACTAGAAGCTTGACTGGCAGGTCAAGAAGGACTCCCTGCCACCCCACCATGGAGAGTAAACCATGAAGGTAGCGACTGAGATAAGTCTTGGGAGAAGCCCTTTTGCCATGCATTATGACATATAATTTGCTGCCAAGTACTGTGTTGTATCCAGGCTGATACCACTCTATGTAATACTATCTGTTAAAAAAATGTTCTCATATAGTACAAGGAAAGAGAAAAATACTTCAGTAATAAAAAGTAACACCTGACTACTTTTAAAAATTAATAACATTTTATGCTTTCTGTTTTTGGTGTGCCTAGCTTTTCAAAAAGCTACTTACAACTTGAAAAACTGACAAAGATAATACACTGTTTAGAAGATGCAACTCAGCTTGTGTTTAACAGAAACATAAACCTTGTTTTTTACATTTTTTAATATAATTAAAATATGGGCCTGTGTGAAGTTTGTTTGATAACCCTAGTGTATTGTTTCTAGTGTTTGCCGGCATCCCTGCGGGGTGCAGGGACAGATGGCACAAAAAAAAAAAAAATGGGGAAACTAGCAAACAAATGGATACAAATAAACTCCTCCACTCATAGCTCCGTGAAGTTTGGCACATCCAGACAGAAGGCACGTACATATGCCACACCAGAAAGGAGGGGGTGCAAGTGAAGTCTGGTACATCCAGATGGAAGGCAGGTACATCTGCCATGCGGGAGCCAAGGGGGTGCAGAAACAGCATGATATTAAAAAAAAGAAAGATACAAAAAGGAGAAAAATACAGTGCTGGGATGGAGAAGCACCTGTTTTACTAAAGTAAACTAAATCCACCTGTTTTCTAAAAAAGAAGTGTAGCCAGGTCAGCCTAGGAGTGATGATTCCAGGGTGTATACTCTCTTTAGTGGAAATGAAAGACCAGCCATGATTGCAGAGTTGGGGAGCACATGACCACCACAATTCAGAAGGCATTCTTTGAAAACTTATAAGACTCTGAGGCATCACATACCACCTTGATATAAATAGTGTGACATCATTCATCAGATTCCTAGTGTTAGAATGCCCACATTTTCAACACCAAGTTTTAAGTAATGTGCAAGTTGGTCATAAATGAGCATATCCATGCGTTTCGTGCTTAAAAGTTTCAGATTGCAATTTTGGTCACACTTTATTTTAAGTATTAGTTTCAGTGTAACTGCAGGGCAGGTAATCATTAATTACATTCAATAGGGGTAATTACGCTGTAGTTACATGTTTGTTGCATGCACCTACATTGCAACTGCAGGGCAGTTACAGTGTAGTTACACTGTAACTACAGTGTAGTTAACTAACACATAAAGTGTTACCACAATTGTTTTCACAAATGGAGTTTTAAAAATGCACAATTTGGACAAAATGCATGATCAGTGAATCTGCATTATTTGTATACAGCTTCACGAAAATTGCAGAAAAGGAAAGTCAGCAATCTGTTGCAAGTTCATCAGTGTAACTCAAATTACATGCCTTGACAGAGCATTAGACATAAAAAACATTTGGCTCTCCTGTGGTTATACTACTGCTTGTGAGTATCAATGACTGGTTTGTTTTTGTGGATTTGTTTGATGTTTGGGAAATATATGGCTATCTCCATTATCTGGCTCCCCACCAATCCCCACTACATTGGCTGGGGACCGCACCTTATTTAAAGTGAGCCAGTCAGGCAGTGCACCATATTTAAAAAGGGAGTCAAGTCTGGCAGCTGCATTTTAGAACAGGGTCTCAGCCGATAGGAGGTCCACCTTGACGACTGCTGGCTGAGCTGAATTTCACACCAGAGCTCTGAATTTCATTAATTTCATTTATTTGGTTGTCAGGTACATACACTTGAATATACATTCCTTTTTTCAGGTATGACCTGAGGTCAGAGTTAATGATATCACAGACATACATATTAAAGATCTAAAAGCAGTTACAATAAAAATAATTCCATTAACTCAGATTACAGGAGCAAATATTTAGAGATTTGAAATACTGAAGAACAGCTGAGGAAAAAATGATTACAGGATGAAAATTGTTTTAACTGTGTATGCAGAGAGTTCCATAAAGAAGCAGCACCGTATGCAAAAGTATGCTTACCAGCTGTTGTGCGAACAAAGGGCGTGGACAACTGAAGTTCACTAGAAGACCGGGAATCAAAAGTAGAGATATAGTATGTTTATGAATTTGCTCAGTGATACAGGAACACCTAATTGCATAACTTTAAAGATTAAAGGATACCTAAACAAGCAGTTTTTTAAAACTGCAAACTCCAAAATCTGGCTTCATCGTGAGGTAAAGTAAAGGCTGCTGTTTGAATTTATGCTAAACCTGCTTTTATGTAAATAACAAAAATGCAGTTTCATAGCTTTTGAAATATGTAAACATCAGCCTTTCACTTTCAAAAAACAGCCTTGGCTTCTCCCTAAGATGTCTGCCAAGTGTGTTAAGTGATGAGTCATGATGACATCATTGGAACCAGAGACAGAGATCCACATATATTCCTATAGTGCTTACTAGTTCACACATTTACGTAAATTATGTAAATGTAGTTTTCTCATTAATGAATACAGCAGCCTTTCCTTTAGTCACCTACGGAGTCAGATTTTTGAATGGTTTGTTGTCAAAATGTTGTTCAGGTATCCTTTAAGCGAGATAGCGTCAGTTTATAATTATTCTGAACAGATAGACAATCGGGATTCACCAAAATTTGGCAGTGGTGGGTTCGATAAGGTGCCTGTAATATAAATCTGCCAATCTTTTGTAATAATTCTTTCCTGGACAATGTATAGGCAGGCACTGTGTCAATCACAATTGAAGCATAATTCAAAACTGATAAAAGGTTTTGTTGCAATATAGCCAACTGAGTTTCTCTGGTCAAACAATTCTGAATATGGAACTGAACATTAAGACATCCCCACTCCCCTTTGGGATGTAATACAGAGGATAATGCCTGAGCAACAGTGGTTAACCATGATGTAAACACCTCAAGCAGTTGCTAGGTCAACCAAGTAAACCCCAAAAGCGCAGCTCAAGAGGTTTACAGTTGTCATGGCAACCACGAGAGGTGATTACGTCTGTGGTTGAGCACTGTTACTCTGGCATTGTATTTTATAGTGTATGGAAAAACTAGCCACTGTGGGAAAAGAAAATACAGATTTTTTTAATGGGCATTTGTTCTCCTGCTCAGCTATGAATGCCTCCTGGTTTGAATGTTGAGCAACTGAAGTGCTGAAATTAGCTATTACAATCTATACTGAATGTGTGTGTTTTGAATGAATGTCCAAACAGCAGATCCCGTTTCCTTTCCAAGTGTAACCCCCCTGTTACCCGGGGTTACTAGAATCCCAGTAAGACAGGGCAGGGAAGGCAGCTAGTGAAACTCCAGTCAAATGGATTTCACACTGTCTCACTCTGTTCTCAGTCTCAGCTGAGACTGATGGATGACATCATTTTAGAATTGTCACAGCTGCATAAGCCACACTGGAATGTTGCAGCTGGAGGTTAGAGTAGAACGTTGGGGAATTTGAAGCTAGTCTTTGTGCAGTCAGAGAGAGCCAGTCTTTTTGCAGTCAGAGAGAGAGACTGTAGTGCAGCAGAGTGTGTGCAGGCTCTCAGAGCTTTAAGCTCTGTTGCAGAGCTACTTTTGCTTTTGGTGTGTGTTTCCACCTAAAGAGGAACACAGGAACTGGTAATTGAAGTGGTGGAGACCGCTCTCAATGGTTCAGTGCCCCATCCCCGAGGAGATGGGGGGAAAAGTGTCTGCTTGTTTTCCTGGGGCAACCCCCCTGGGTCCGGCTAAGGGAAAGAAGCTGCCTGTCTGAGTTGTGCTGAGGCACCAGAAGCTCTGTAAGAGATTCCTTGAGGAGAAAACGCCTGTGGGGCACCTGCAACCAAAGGGTGAGTTTGCTCTGAAAAAGAGACAAGTGTTTTCACCTGAAACAGAAGGAAACTAAAGGAACTGTTACTGTGGGGTCAGGAAAAGACAGCCAAGTACAGTTGAAAGATGTGGGGATTGGACTGCTTAACTCAGTGGGGGGTCTAGAGTAATGGACAAAGCCATTTATAAGTATGTTCAAGGCCAGCACAAAATGGAAAGAAAGAATGTGGGGATTGGACTGCTTAACCTGTGGGGGGTCTAGAGTAATGGACAATGCCACTTATGTTTAAGTATGTTCAAGTCCAGTACAAATGGGAAGCAAGACAAGTAGACTGAATGTGAAATACATTTAGCAAGAATCTACACAGCAAAGTGTTAAAGGATGAGATGTTTACAGTTCAGAGAAATGGCCGGATATGAATTGTGGGAGCGAGAGGTGGGAGACCCCTCCATCAGTAGTAACTAAATTCACCTCTACGGATTTGCTCTGAGACACCTTTTGCTTTCCCTCAGGTACTTGGCCAGTGCCTGAGGAAAGTACCCAGATGTGGGATTAAAGAGGAGGATTCCCTGATGGAGCCGAGGTGCTCTTAGGTGGTTTAGGGGAGCCACCAGAAAATGTTTCCATGAAGTATGGAAGGTGTCCAAGTGGCTGGCAAGGGAACCGAGCCAGGAAAAACCCAGAGTAGTGTACAAGTTCAGGCTGTGTAATCCAAAGCAGCGTACAAGTCCGGGCTGTGTGTCCAGTGTGTTGTAGAGCCTGGGGGCTAAAGTGATGAGGATGTGTTCTGGTCTCCTTTAATCTGCATTACCAGGAGTGTAGCCCCGTGGGGGGTCCATCTATGCTTTGTTTATTCTGTTTGGATGTGAATAAAAGCCACACTTTAGAATCCCACTTCTGGTATTGGACATTACAGTTATTGCTTCCTGTGTTCGGAGTTGCTTGGGTGCCCCTGTGCAGAGTAGCCAAACCTAGCCTTTGTGCTGAGTGGTCTATTCCTCCCCAAACCCAGCCCACCTGGTAGAGCTGTCAGATACAAACGGCATACCGGGTAAGAGGTTACACAAGAATTTTGACAGGTAGTGAACCAGGGACGTAATCATCTCTCACTGGAGCTGCAGTTTTATGGATTAAAAAAAAATGTTTTTTGATTTGATATGAATGTTTATTATTGTTTATGTTTGTTTTTAACTTATGTACAAGCACTTTGGTTTTTAGAAAGGTGCTTTTTATAAATAAAATATTATATGATTTGATTCAATCCCGTAATCCCATCATTATGGCATAGTTAAGCAAGGTTTACAGCACACTGATGTCATAATGATGGGATTATCAGTTTATAAACTGATTGAAAACAGAGGTTAATAGGCACACTATAAGTGTGCAGCCATTTGAGGCAGAAGGCACATTTTAATAAAGTAATTATTTGCCTTTTGGGGGGTGGGTTGGGGATATGCACTTGCTCTTTTGCTTTAACTCAAATTACATGGTTTGACAAAGTGCCAGACATGAAAATGTTTGGCTCTCCTGTGGTGATGCTACCGCTTGTAAGAATCAGCGATTGTTTTGTATGCTACAGTATATGCAACATCAAAGTGCACGCACTTTACAATAAGTGCAGTGGTACCGGTTTCTTTGTGTGTTACAATTAGTGGTGAGGCAGCTGGTGATTTGACCTTTTCTGCTGGCTTTTGGTCTATGCAGTCTCAGCACAGTTTACACGCCACACTACTACTAGTAGTGGGTAGGAGGGAGGTTAGTAATGAGAGGCAACAGAAGTCCAATGGGTTTTAAGAATGAATTTATTTATTTGAACTTTGGTAACTGGCTGAAGCCTATATTTACTGGGGTGACCCAGACATTATACGAACAATACAGAGGTACAGAGAGGACAATTACATTTCAGATCAGGTAAAACAGTTACATTTCCAAAAGTCAAGAAATGGAAATTACGTACTTACCGTGATTATTGATCTTCTTGGACAGTCTCCATCACTCATTCACACTAGTGGGATAGCGCCGGAGGCGCTAGGATCCAATGGGTTTTAAGAATGAATTTATTTATTTGAACTTTGGTAACTGGCTGAAGCCTATATTTACTGGGGTGACCCAGACATTATACGAACAATACAGAGGTACAGAGGGGACAATTACATTTCAGATCAGGTAAAACAGTTACATTTCCAAAAGTCAAGAAATGGAAATTACGCACTTACCGTGATTATTGATCTTCTTGGACAGTCTCCATCACTCATTCACACTAGTGGGATAGCGCCGGAGGCGCTAGGATCAAGCGGGAGCCTAACATTTTCTGAAGGGTCGGCGCCGAGACAGGACCACGCATGCACGGCACTGTGAGACTAGCTTGCGCCTGTGTAGGCTATCTTGGTGTCGACCCTCCAACCACTTCAGTGCCTTTTCGACCGAGGAGGTGCAGTGTAACTAATGAGAATAACTCATCCTGAATTTCTGGGCCTTAGAGGGCCCAGATGGCCTTTGCAAGAAAGGTCAAAGAACAATGTCCTCACAGTCTGAACCATAGGACCATGAAGACCAGGAAAGAAACTGAGTGAACCCAGGGGATGGTGGGTGGGCGTATGAATGAGTGATGGAGACTGTCCAAGAAGCTCAATAATTACGGTAAGTATTTAATTTCCATATCTTCCTGGACTAAGTCTCCATCACTCATTCACACCAGTGGGAGAGTACTAAGCTAAAACCAACAACCCTGAGTAGGGTGGTAGGAGATAGGGTTCACTCAGAAAAGACAGCCAAGGACTGTCCTGCTAATAAAAAGAGCTGCCTTGTAAAGAGCATCTAGAACATAGTACTTACAAGATAAGCACTCGAGTTGTAACTCACCACTTTGCAGACGACTGCATGGGCACAAAATGAAAGTCTGCCAGGAAGCTGCAACCACTCTAGGAGAGCGGCAAGAACCAGCCTTACAATTTGGTCTAGGGCCAAAATTAATAGTGTCAAAGACATGTACTGATGTAACGTAAAGGGACCTCAGGAACTGAAAGAGTCGGAGGTAAAATCTACTGGTTCAGGGTAGACTGGAAAGTGCAGATGGAAACCCCACTATCAAGTATGGCTGACCTGTAAACAATAGGTCCAGGAGCACTTGAACCCCTTACTTGGTGAGCAAGGGGGTCCAGGTGGGGTTAGCCCATCAAGAAGAATGGTCTCCACTTAGTCACAGGAACCTTCCTGATGGAAAGCCAAGCACGACTTAGAAGCCTCTTGTGGTGTTCTAGTAAAACCAGATCCTACCCACTGCATATTCCAAAAGGAATCATCTTGCCCCTGTGTGTACAACTGTAGTAGCAGTCTCTGAACTCAGGGAAGAAAGGAAAAAGTGTACAGTAGGACATGTCCACTGCAGAAAAAAACATTCTGACAGAAAAAAACAGGGGCTGGATTTCTAAGGCAAATAGCGAAAGATGTACATCGAGGAGGGACACAGCAGGACCAAGTTAGGGCTAACCCATTTGTTGAAGTGACTGAAAGAGGCAGTCACTCAATGCGGTGAGGCACTACCCACTCTGGCCTCCCCAAAGGGAGTAGGAAAGTATTCTAGTTTGTTTGCTGAAAAATAAACATCACAACTCCATCACGCACTTGGAGAGGATAGCTTCGTGAGCGACTGGCATGGACCAGTGCGCAGGAACCAAAGGTGTGAATATTTGAGAAGCTACCTCAGAAAAAAGATCTACTTGACCTTCCATCAAGAAGGAAAAATCACCTGTTAAGTTAAAGCAAGCAAAGAAGTAGGAACCTGAGTTCCGACTCAGTGGAGAGTTGCTTCTGCTGTTGCAAGGCTCTGCTCAAGAGAAGAAAGCCTGATAAAAAGAAAGGGGAATTAACAGACTGGGCAGTCGCCTAGGTCTAGGAAATGTCTCTGAATGAGAGAAATCTCTCTTAGAGAAAGAGATGACCCATACCGCCACCGGATCAGACTACCCCTAAGGGAAGAAGAAGTCAGGTACTCTTTACCGTACTCTGGAGACGAGCCCCTCAGGGGCTGAGGTGGAACCTGACCAGATCCAAAAAGGGGGGGTATCAGGTAACTTCGGCTAGGCCCTGTGCTGTGATAAAACAATTTTTTGTTCTCTTTTTTTTTTTTTTAAGTCCGAGCCTAACAAGGCTTTCAGGCTGCTATTTTGCAAGGATTGTCTTGATACAAAATGATGAAGATGTTCTCCATCTGAGTGCAGAAGGAGCCTGAGCATCCATACTGAAATCATAACCAGAGCTGGAGAGATGTTAACCACCTGTGCTGAAGAAGCCACAGAAGGGGCAATATCACAAGGGTGCTATATACCCCTATCAAAGGAGTGGAAGAGCCAGAGCGGCTCCTGACCATTAAATTAGAATGATCTACAGAGTGTAACTGTCTTGACGATTGAAAAAGTCTAGACGCAGAAGTGTATGGTCCACGGACGCAGTCTGAAATACTATAGTGGACCCCATTACTGAGGAACTACTGAAAAGATTTTCCATCACAGACTCTGATGATAGAGAGGGCATGCCCTTCAGTATATAAAATGAGTCATCCACTGTATCACTGACCAGAATGATAGGGAAAGACCCATCTATATGCACTTCTACTTCAGAAGGACCTCCAAGAGAGGTCTAGGTCAGAGCCACTAGAGACTCCCCCATCAGGAAGGATGTCGAGGAGCTTGGTACCACATAGGGAGCCAAGGAAGTGCTGAGCAGAATGAGAGATTCTGCTAGCAGAACAGTACAGCAGAGTTCCATCAGCAGAAAACCGCTGGATGACACAAGATCCCACATAGACCGCCACTCACTAAGATGTGTGGAAAAAATAATCCGCAGAACAGGAGTTCATTCTGCGGAAAACATCCCGCCACAAGTTCTGTGGAAAGGAAGTCCGAAAAGGAAAAATATGTCGCTAATTCTGCCATACAGCACCCACCATGTGGCACCAGCATCACTCATAGCATAGGACACCAAGCAGTGCCTATGCCAACCTGGGCAATACCTGAAGGCACCCACGGCAGTACCCGCAGGCACCCCTGGCACCCATGTAGCAATGGCACCTGAGGGCACCCCTAATACCCATGGCACCTGGTACCCATGATACCCATGGCAAGAATGGCACCTAAGGGCACCAGTGGCACCCATGGCACCCGAGAGCACCAGTGGCACCCACGGGTGCCCCCAGTGCTACCCTTGGCACCCATGGCACCAGTCGCACCCATGGCACCTGTGGACACTCTTGGTGCCACTCACGGCACCCACAGGTGCTCTGGCACCACCCATGGTACCCCTGGCACCCGTGGCACCCGTGGGTGCCCGTCGCCACCCAGACACCTGCGGCACCACTGACAGCACTGACAACCAATGGCAGCAACAAATGCAACCATGGCACCGCACAGAGTGATGGCACCGACCCACGGTATCAACTAAGGCACAGCACCGACCAAGGCACTGAGGCACTGCGCCGACCAAGGCACCGAGCCACAGCGCCGAACCATGGAGCTGAAGGAAAATGCCAATGGAAATCATGAGAAGGGGAGAAAAGGAGAAGAAAAAAGGTGATGCCCATGCTGGCCCCTGCATGGAAAAGGGAGAGGGAGGGGGGCAGACACGAGGGGTCGACATGATGGCAAAGGCACCAAGAGGGCACCTTGCCCATCGTGATCCAATTGACCCGGCTCCGGTCCAATGGCTCCAAGACCCGGAGGTCCTGAAATCAGGAACAGAGCCAGGAAAAACTGGAAAGTCAAACCCCCTGCTCCATAGGAGTGGCCCAGAGGGGAAACTGCCTACCGAAGCTCCAATGAGGACAGTGATGGAGCTCGGAGTTGAGAATGCAGCCATCAGGAGCGGGGCAAAGAGGAACTCACCAAAGTTGGTTCAGGCCCATCGACCCTCCCAACAAACAATCCTCGTGCAGATGTACCAACGAGCAACCTCAAGCGGCACCGATTCTTCTTCCCCCAACCAGGAAGAAGAGCTCGAGGTTAAGCGGAGCCAGATCCCCAGAACCGCTAGATTGGTGCTTCGGAGGACTGTCCTCCCTCCCGAGCACAGGACTGCCCATAGTTGGCCCCCGTTAATTAAGGGCAGCGGACCAGACACAGCCCCTCTGCCATAAAAACTTTCAAACGAAGTCCTCCTACTGTCACTGCTACCATCTAAGGATGAATCCGTTGATGGCAGGAAAGAATTTCTTTTTCTTCTACTTCATAATCTTCTTTTCTTGTTCATAAAATAAGAAATTACTACTTAAAATATTAAATTAAACGTTAAAAGCTGCTGTCGTATAAACGAAAACTTAGACTCCGGCAAACGAGCGACGTCTACATCCAAGCGCACTCGACAGCGGGAGAAAAGGAACTGAGGTGGTTGGAGGGTCGATGCCAAGATAGCCTACACAGGCGTGAGCTAGTCTTGTGGTGCCGCGCATGCGTGGTCCTGTCTCGGCGCCGACCCTTCAGAAAATTTTAGACTCCCGCTTGGTCCTAGCGCCTCCAGCGCTATCCCGACTAGTGTGAATGAGTGATGGAGACTTAGTCCAGGACGATGGTACTGTTTGTACATAAGTTTAAAGAACCAAAAGGATTTTGCCTCTCAGGTAGGCCAGTAAGGTGTTCCAGAATCTGGAAGCAACATAATCAAAGGAACACTCACCCCTTTAAATCTGGGCTAGGAAGCAGGAGGCTAGAATTCAAAGGGAGAAAGTTCCAGATAATGGGGGCAGAATGACAGAAAACTCTGTTTTGATAGAAAAGAGGCTGGCTGGTCCTTCACAATTACATTCACAAGTCAGATTTCCACATAAATGGGCAACAGCATTTTGCGCTTGTTGGAGTTTACTGAGATGAAATTTGGGATGGTCAAAAAAAACTAAGATTCAGTAGTCAAAACATTCCCTTAGATTTTAGGAAACAGGAGATAGTCAGAATCAAAGAAACATAGGCAATGATGGCAGAAAAAAGACCAGTGGTGTGTCTTGTCTGCCCATAATTCCCTATTAAGCCCTGGGACCTATTTTCCATACAGGATAATAGCCTTCACTATCCACTCCCTGCTCCCTACCCTACAGTTACTGCTCTTAGTAACCACTGGACACTTCACTCTGTCCCAGATGTGCTTGAATCCATTTATGGTTTTGGCACCCAACACTTCAGGTGGCAGACTGTTCCACGGCTCCACCACCCTTTCTGTAAAATAAAACTTCCTCATATCCCTCTTGAATCTCCATCCCATCAGTATCCATGCATGCCCCCTATTCCTTGAACTGTTATCATGCTAAATAGTTCCTCACAGTTCACCTTGTTTATTCATTTTAGGAACCTGATGGTCTCTATCATGCCACCCTGACCCCTCTCTCATCTGGTCTCCAGCGAGTACATGTTCGGTGCCTTGAGCCAGTCTTCGTAAGAACTTCCCTGCAGGCCCTGAATCAACTTGGTCACCTTCATTGAACCAGCTCTAGCCTGTTCTTATCTTTCCTGAGGTGAGAACTCCAGAACTGGGTACAGTACTCCAAATGTGGCCTCACCAATGATCTATAAAGAGCTAGTAAGACCTAATTTCTCCTACTGTCAGTACCCCTTCCAATACATCCCAGCATTGTTTGCCTCACTAAAGGCTTTGTTGTACTGGCTTGTTGGTTTAATGGTATCACTAATGATGACTGCTAAGTTGTTTTCCTCAGTCACGGTGCTCAGTTTTACCCCACCCATCCAGTACTCTGTACTGGGGTTCCTGTTCCCTAGGTGCATCACTTCGCACTTTTTGGCACTGAACTTCAGCTGCCTAACCTAAGATCACCTCTCCAGCCTTTGCAGGTTCACTGTGCATATCTCTTATTCCCTCATCATTATCTACCCTACCACAGAGCATAGTGTCATCTGTGAAGAGTTGCAACCTGCCCCGGGTTCCTTCTCCAATGTTGCTGCAGAACAGATTGAAGAAGCAGTGCCTTCAGCAGCACTAGTCCAAGAACACACAAAAGCTGGGCACTCGCTGTCATGTAGAAAGAGACTGGAACTTGACCCAGTGCTGAAAAAGTACTTTATTAGGTGCCCACAGAGGTATAAGGGGAAAGGGGAAATTGTTTAACCTGGAAAGGCACACTAGCTGGAGCTTGTTTCCAGGTGTGACCTAGGAGCACAAGGAAATTAAATGACTTGCTCAGGTTCACACAGTATGCAAATGGAAGCTGATGGGATTCAAACCCAGGTCTCCATGTTTGCAGCTCAGTGCTCTTAACCACTACATTATACTGCCTATATAAGAAGTCATTACTGGGGAGACCCCTCTCACACCCTGTGTCACACCCACAGGCACTCTTCCAAGGTTAAAAGAGCACCTGTGGGTATGAAATGTTGGTGTTTGAGAGGGGTCTCCCCAATAGTTTCTTTTTACCTCTGTGTGCACCTAATAAAGTCCCTTTTCAGCATTGATTCAGCTGCCAGTCTCTCTTCTAGAGGATGTGTGCCCAGCTTCTGTTTGTACTTCCTCCAATTGTAGCAGCTCTGTTATCATTCTGAGTGGTGAGGTGACTATTTATTATACTGCCAGGAAATAAGCTTCTGTGAAAGGAGAAGGACTGGTGGCACTGGATTTGAAAACCCAAATTCCCTATTTACCGATGATGTGGGCTTCCACACCCCACTCCATCAATGAACCTGGAGTGCTAACCCCCTCTTTTGAGGGGTAAAGCTGAGCACTACAGATGGCAGTATAGCCCAGAGGTTAGAGTAATGAGCTGTGAATGAGCCTGGTACATCCAGAAGACCTAGGTTTGATTCCCACTACCTCCACTTGCATAATGTGTGATTCTCAGCAAGTCACTTTCCGCAATGCTCCTAGGTCACCCCTGAAAAGAGGCACTTATGCCTAGTGGGCCATACCTGGTTACCAAGAGAATTAAAAAAAAAAAAAAAAGGATGATTCGGTCCGGATTGGTTCACTTTCTATGTCCGTAAATTCTGCCATTCTTTTGTTATTATTAGGCTCTTCTGCAATCAAACCACAGAATAATAGATACCCTTGTGTTTTAAGAATAAAGTGCCTTCATAAATAGATGTACCAGTATGTACAGTACTTTGTTGCAAGATTCAATTTAGCTATATTAATGTGACTTCTTTAGATTGCATTGTAATACAAATGATAATAAATGGAAGGTGGGTGCTTATTTGTTTTGATGTATTGCCCAGCAGAATACAATTAATTGGGGTGTGTATTCCATTAATAGTAAATTTAAGCCTGTCTTGTTTGTGATTTGGGGTAATCAATCAATAATTTAGTGTACTATGTTATTACATAGTTACACAGTTAAAACACAGTAGCACAGTATATACTGTGTACGTAATTAAAATATTATTTAAGGTGATGGCCACCAGGAAGGCCGTTTTCCCAAGTGAGGAATTTCAGCTCTCAGGTAGCTAGAGGCTCGAAAGGCTTTCAAGTGAGCATGTCTGGCACAAGATTAATATCCCAGGCTGTGACTGGACATCTGATAGGAGGTCTGGTATACAGAATACCCTTAAGAAACCTCTTAACTACCGGTAACTGAGCCTGTGACAAGGAAAGTATCAGCTCATGATAAGCTGAAATGGCATAAAGGTGAACTTTGACCGTAGATATCATAGACCTGAATTTGAGAGGTCTAAGAGGTACTCTAAGACTTTATTTGGTGGACAGGAAAAAGGATTCAAAGAGGATTTTGCACACCAGAGAGAAAAAATGTTTCCATTTGGCTGTGTAAGTTTTTCTGGTGACTGGCTTGCATGCAGCCAAAAGAATATCTGAAACTCTCCAAGAGACATTAAACCTGTTCACCTCTATTTCTTCAGGAGCTAAGCGTAAAGGTGAACCAAACTCAGATTGGGATGGACCACAGTACCCTGGGTCAGAAGGGTCGTCTGAAGGGGAAGCACCTTCGGAGGGGTTTCCAACATACTGTTGAGCAGCGGAAACCATATCTGTCGAGGCCAGAAGGGAGCAATGAGGATCATTTTATCCCCCTGAGACTCGAATTTGAGAAGTACCCTCTGAATTAGTGGAAGAGGAGGAAAGGCGTATAGGAAGTGTTTTGTCCACTGCAGACTGAACGCATCCTGACAGAAAATGCCAAGCCCCGGATTTCTGGAGCAGAAGAGAGGCAGTTTTGTGTTGAGTGGGGATGCAAAAAGGTCCAGGTCTGGAGTTCCCTACTCTGCGAATAGTGACTGAATTACAGTTGAGTCCAGAGACCACTCGTGAGGATCTGCCTCCGTTCTGCTGAGACGGTCTGCCAGTTCGTTCTGCACTCCTGGCAGGTAGACCACCTGAATTAAAGCCTTGTGCTCTAGGCACCATTCCCACACTCTCATTGCTTCCCTGCATAAAGGGTAAGAGTGTGCACCGCCTTGCATGTTGATGTAACACATCACTGCTTTGTTGTCCATTTGAAGGAGAATGTTCTTGTGAGAGAGAATGTCCTTCAAAGCCTGCATAGAGGACGGCTCTTATTTCCAGGATGTTTATGTGAAGCTGGGATGCAACCTGAGTACAAGTGCCTTGGGTGTGGAGATTGTGACAGTGAGCTCCCCACGCCATCAGGGATGCGTCCGTGGTAATGGAAATCTGATGATCCAGAGGAGCAAAGGGATACCCTTCCAGAAGGTTGTCCTCTTGCGACCACCAGGTGAGTGACCTCTTCAGAGGTTCTGTCACCTTGATGAGAAAGGACTGAGGGTGAGTGGTTGGGGACCACTGAGTACTAAGCATCCATTGAGAGGTTCTCATGTGGAGGCGTGCTAGGGGTACAGTGAACACCGAGGATACCATAAGACCCAGCATCCATTGCATCGAGATAACTTGAACTGAGCTGTTCTCTCTGATGTACCGGGCCATCTGTAGGATATCACTCCTTCTGTTCTCTGGAAGAAAAGCTTTCAAACAGGAGGTGTCCAGAAGAGTTCCTATAAAAAGGAGCTTCTGGGAGGACTGCAACTGCGATTTTTTGAGATTTAGCAGGACTCCCATGGACGTGAGAAAGTCTGAAGCCGTGGCTATGGTGTCCAGATTTCTTGTCTGGCGGGACTTGCTAGAAGACAGTTATCTAGATATGGGAACACTTGTATTCTGATTTTTCTGAGATGCGCTGTGAGAATTGCACACTTTGTAAAAACTAGTAGCGCCGAGGATAGCCCAAAGGGCAGGACTCTGAACTGCTAATGTTGGCCCAGTACCACAAACCTCAGGTATTTGTGGTGCTTCGGGTGTATAGGAATATGTTGGTAGGTGTCCTGCATGTCCAGGGAAGCTAGCCAATCATGTTGATGAAGCAAGGGTAACAGGGTCTCTAGCGATATCATCTTGAACTTTTCCTTGAGAAGAAACTTGTTTAACTTTCTGAGGTCCAGAATAGGGTGCATACTGCCAGTTTTCTCCAGGACCAGGAAATAATGGGAGTAGAAACCTGCATTTCGTTGATCCAGCAGAACTATTTCTACTGCCCTGTTGCTCAGAAGGCCTTTTACCTCGGAGGCAAGAAGGTCTGACTGAACTGTTGACAGCCTGGGCTGTTGTTTGAGAGGATGATCTGGAGGGACCTCCAAAAGGCTGAGGGAGTACCCCTCGCGAATTATCCAGAGGACCCATTTGTCTGATGTTAAGGATTTCCACTGGTTGTAGAACTGAGTCAGACATCCTTCCACCGCTGAGGAAGAGTCTCTCTCGGGGCAGCTGAGGTGGGACCTGGGCCAGAAACTCAGAAGGTGGCACTGGGAGCTTTGGGCCCTTGTGCCTTCTGCTGCATTTTCTATTGAGGCTGGGAGGCTTTTTTTTTTTTAAACCTCCTCTGCCCTTGCCCCAAAAGGACAGATGGTTGTGAAATTGACGCTTGTTAACACCCCCCCGAGAAGGGGTGGGAGCAGGTCGAGCCATTTTAATGCCACACCTAGTCTTCTGTGTGGCCTCCAGAGCTTGCTCTACTTGAGGTCCAAACAGATACATACCATCAAAAGGTAACGCCATGACCTGCTGCTGGGCATCATTCTTGAAGCCCGAAGTGCATAGCCAGGAGTGGCAACAGGTACAAATGCCCGCCGCTGCTGCTCAGGAAGCAGTATTGAAAGTGTCCATAGCTGCTTTCACCTGCTGGTTGTTGTACTCGATACCTCTGGTTATGGTCTGAAGCAGCTCTGAACTAGAGTCTGACTCGGGTAGAGCTTCCACCATCTGTTTGAGTGAATATCAAAGAACATACTCATATTGACAGAAATAGCCTTGGTAGCTGGCAATACGCATACCCAGGGTGGAGGCAGCAAATACTCTCTTACCTAAGGTGTCTATCTGACGAGATTCTTTGTTTATAGGCCGGGCTGTAGATGCATGAGGGAGAACGGCCTTATCATTCTCTGCCAAGACTACAATAGGGTCCGCAAAGGCCTGGGAGGCCAAAATGGGTCGATCCTTGGGAGCAGCATACTTCCTATCTGTGGACTTAGCCACAGAAGGAATGAGAGCGGGATTATTCCATACCATCTGAGAGAGCATCTCAAAGGATGGCTGTACCGGGGGAGTTAAATCCATAGGGATCTCTGGGACATGAAGGTATTGGAGTCTTAAGAGCTTTCCAGGATTGATATCTGTAGTCTGGAGAGAAAGAGTAGAATTAACATTTTTCAGCAGAGACTTAAATGACAGATCCTCAATCACAGGCTCTGCGGCAGGATTAGTTCCTGCTCCTTCAACATCATCACCCAGTCAAAGATCTGGGTCAGGCTCAGTATCATCCCCTGACAGGAAAGGAATGAAAGTCAGCAGGAAATGAAGAAGAGGAAGGAATCGGAGTCGAGAATCCCTGAAGGCTGGACGACGATGCACCAAGCCTTGGTGCTGAAGAGGAACATGGCGCCAAAGATAAGGAAGTCGGCACCATCTGAAACAGCCCAGCACATGGCACTGACAGAGGTCATGGTGCCAAAGAAGCCTGTGGTGCCGCAGATGGTGCTGAAAGGGCCCGCGGTGCTGAGGATGGTGCCAAAAGGCCACCCAGTGCCAAGCACA
Source organism: Neoceratodus forsteri (assembly GCA_016271365.2). NCBI lineage: Eukaryota > Metazoa > Chordata > Ceratodontiformes > Ceratodontidae > Neoceratodus > Neoceratodus forsteri. Next base: position 964,207,141 of record CM028136.1, read on the forward strand.
GCACTGACAACCCCAACGGTGCCAAGGACGTGCTGACAACATCAGTGGTGCCAAGGGTGGCGCCGACAGGTGCATCAGCACCAAGGACAGTGCTGAGAGATGCATCGATGCCAAGAGCATCCCCGACACCGCCGACAATGCCGAAAGCAATCCAGGGCTCTGAAAACTGCAATTTTAGGAAAAAGTAGGAGGAATGCCAGGAGATAGAGGCATCAGTGTGACCCCACTGTGCCACAGCCATGTGAGGGGGGGAAACACCTGAGCATGGAGTCGACGGCACCAAAGAGGGTGCCGCGCAACTAGGGTGGTCCAACCACCCTACCTAATCCCTCAAAAGGCCTGAGGGCCTCAGAGTGACCGGGCCAGGCAGCTGGACCAACCTCCGAGCCCACTGCTCCATAAGAGCAGCCCACTAATGAAAATGCTCATCAGAAGCCCTTTTAAAAGGCGGGGAAGGGCTCCAATGTTGAAGAGGTTGGTCACCGGAGACAGAAACTGGTGACTCCAGAGGAGGAGACCGGCACCTGGCCCCAATAACCAACCGTCAATGCGTAGACATACCAGAAGGCGACCTGGAGTGATGCCTTCTCTTTTTTGACCTGTGGGCTGAAGAAGAGCTCGAGGTCGAACGGTGCCGAGAGTGCGACAATTTTCTTTTATGCTTTCAGGGGGACCTACCATCCCTTCGAGCATTGGACCATCCATTGTCAGACCCCCGACAGGGCGGTGGACTGGACCCGGCCTGGCTGACTGAACAGCTTTCATGCGAAGTCTCCCTACCATCACCTGACCTGCTCATGGTTGACTCCATCAATGTAGGCAGAAGACTTCTTTTCTTTAATAAGTATAGTTAAAAGTAAGCGGTACTTATTTCCAGATATATTACAAAACAATAAATTGAAAACTATGCTGCTAGTTTGAAGTTTGACTCCCAGCAGGTGAGCAACGTCGTTACTGAAGCGCACTCGACAGTGGGGGAAAAAGGAACTGAGGCGGTTGGTGGGTTGACGCCGAGATAGTCATTGCCGCATGAGCCGAGGCTCGCAGTGCCACTCCTCACAGCTCCATCTCTGGCGCTGGCCCTCTTGCAAAAAAGTTTGCTCCCGCTGGGTCCTAGTGCCTCCAGTGTAGTTCCCCTCAGTGTGAATGAGTGGTGGAGACTTTATGTCCAGGAAGATCAGAGTCTTTACGGCTGCTAATCCAGGATTCCAGGAAAAGGACTCTACAGATGGGAGTGGTGTACAAGCCACCATCCTAGATGGAAGAGTTGGACAGGGAACTTGCGAGACAGATTAGAAGGACATGCGGGAAGGGGAATGTGGTGGTTGTGGGGGACTTCAATCTGCTGGGGGTTAACTGGAGAACCCCAGCCAGCAGCAGTAAAAGGAAGCAGGTACTGCTGGACGCCCTTCAGAAAAGCTTCCTGACACAGGTGGTTGGCGAACCAACTAGGGTTGGGAACACTCTCGATCTAGTGCTCACAAACGGGGAGTCTGTGAGGGATATCAGGGTGGACAAACCATTATCAGGGAGTGACCATCACTCAGTAAGGTTTAGGTTGAGTATGGGCAAAGAGGGGGTGGCATCCAACATGAAGGTGCTGAATTTCAGGCGGGCGAATTTTGCAAAGATGGGGGAGATAGTGAGGTGGTACCTGGTGAGGATCCAGCCTAGTACGGACATGGACCAGAGATGGGAGCTCATAAAGGAGGGGATACTAGAGGCTACCAATTCCTGTAGCAGGACTCGGAGTAAAAAGGCCAGAGCAAAAAGACTAAGCTGGATGAGCAGTGGGGTTGTGGAAAAGGTGAGGAGAAAGAGGGTGGCCTTTAGGAGATACAGGAAATCAGGGAGGGAGGAAGATTGGGAGGAGTACCAGCAGGAAGCAAAGGAGGTGACAAGGGCAGTGAGAATAGCAAAAGTCACCAAAGAGCTCAGGCTAGTGCAAGGGATAAAGGAGGGGGGCAGGGCTTCTTGGGGTACATCAGGGAGAAAAGGAGCGATAAGGAACAGATAGTAAGGATTAAGAAGGATGGGGGATGGGTAGAGAAGGGGGGAGAAAAGGCGGAAGCACTCAATGACTACTTCTGCTCGGTATTTACAAAAAAGAGAGGGAGTGCTACCCAAGGGGGGTGGGGGGCAGCAAAGGCTGGGGAGGGAGTAACAGATGGGGTGATCACGGAGGGCAGAGTGCTGGAGGACTTGAGAGCACTGAGGGTGAACAAGGCACCAGGGCCAGATGGCATTCACCCTAGGATATTGAAGGAGCTAGCAGAGATCCTGGCAGGGCCCTTTGCAAGCCTGTTCAATGCCTCATTAAATTCAGGATGTGTGCCCAGGGATTGGAGGTTGGCTCACGTGGTTTCCCTGCATAAGAACAGCCCCAAAGATGAACCAGGGGACTATAGACTAGAGAGCCTCATGTCCATCATGGGGAAGCTAATGGAAACGATCCTGAAGGAGAGGCTGATGTCCCTGCTGGAGTCCAGTGGGCTGCAGGACTGTTGACAGCATGGATTTGTCACAGGAAGATCCTGCCAAACCAGCCTGGTCGAATCCTATGACTGGGTAACTAGGCAAATGGACAAGGGACATGCAGTGGATGTCCTGTACCTGGACTTCAGCAAGGTATTCGACTCGGTGCCACGTGGGAGACTTGGAATAAAACTCGTAGACACAGGGGCGGGACCAAAAATGTTGGGATGGGTGACAAATTGGCTGCAGGGGATGCAGCAGAGGGAGGTGGTGGAAGGGGAACTCTCATCCCCAAGGGCAGTAACGAGCGAGGTTCCACATGGCTCAGTACTGGGACCAATGTTATTTGGGATATTTATTGCAGACATATCAAGGACATCAAGGGCAAGATCAGTCTGTTTGCCAATGACACCAAGATTGGGGCAGTGGTGGATGACATGGAGGGGTGGCAAGGTCTGCAGGAAGATCTGAATAAGCTGGAGTCTTGGTCGGACACTTGGCAGCTGGGGTTCAATGCCAAAAAGTACAAGGTACTGCATTTTGGAGCAAAAAATCCAAGGAGAAACTACCAACTGGGAGGGGTGCAGCTGGCAGAGACTGAGGAGGAGGAGAAGGATCTGGTGGTGTTTATCATGGGATCAGTGAACAACTCTGCACAGTGTAGGAAAGCAGCAGCAAGGGCCAACAAAATGTTGGGTTCCATCACAAGGGGAATAACATCGAGGAATGGGGAGGTGAGTCTGCTGCTGTATAGAGCACTGGTTAGACTTCATCACAAGTACTGCGTGCAGTTCTGACTCCCATACCTGAAAAGGGACATTAAAATACTGGAGGGGGTGCAGCAAAGAGCAACCAAGATGATCCAGGGGCTGGGGGACTTATTACATGACAGTAGGCTAAAAAAGTTGAACATGTACTCACTCGAGGGGAGGAGGAACAAAGGGGATATGATCGAGACATTCAAGTACATGAGAGGGATAAACAAGACTGGTACAGAGGGGCTATTCAGGGTATGAGTGGGGAGGGTCACTCAGGACCATGACATGAGATTAGAGGGGGGAGGGTTCAGGAGGAAGATGAGGAGACACTTTTACAGAGAGGGTGATGGCAGGGTGGAACGACACCAGCAGAGATGGTGGCCTCAAAACAGTGGGCTGCTTCCAAAAGGGCTAGGACAGGGCAAGAGGGGGGATAAGAGAGTAGGAGGCAGCTGCAGAATAGGGCTGCTAGCTGCAAAATCGAGCAGACTTGATAGACTAAAATGGCCTTTTTTCTGCTGGCAAATTTTGTATGTTCATATGTAATTTGGGATCTGGTATTGTATTCCAAAGAGAGCCAAAAGCTGACATCAGTCAACTGGGCACATGTTAGTAACATTCTGCAGGGCCGCAGTAATGGGGGGGGGAGTGGGGAAGTTGTCCAGGGCCCCGAGCTCAGGAGGGGCCCACCTGAGGAGCTAGCATTACCCCTGGCATTAGGTGGTTTGGGAAACAGGGGCCCATTTCAAGTGACTTGTCCGGGACCCCAAAATTCATAGCTGCAGCCCTGACATTCTGCAATGTTTTAAAGAAGATGCAGTTTGGACAAGGAGCATCTCACTCACAGGAATTCTAACTCTGAAATATGTAACAATATGGGTTTGTGAAAATTCTATTAGCTGTTTCAATAAGGGTAGAGGGTCACTTGCATAAATTATAGTCTGACTACATAGGTGACTAGAGGTCATAGATTAAGAACCCTCTATAGTTAAGTGTTACATTCTGGGGCTGGCCAGTGGGGTGCAGATTGTCCTATCTTGGGATCCAATAGTTTTTTTTTTATTTTGTTTTTTTGCTGCAATCCATTGAATGCCCTTGGATAACCACTGGCCCCTGCATTTTGGCAGGACCCATAGCCTTTGGTCCACTGGGGCATTTCAACCTTAGGTCCTGCAGCAGGGCTCCCAAACTTCTGTGGTGTGTTTTTTTCATGTCAGTGCAGGAATTAATTACTTGTCTGGCAGTTTACTGTTCAGCCATTGGTTAACACACCAGGAGATGTCATTGATGACATCATATATCGAACATTGGAGACGGTCTTAAGGACAGATGAAAAGAGGAAATGAGACTGGAATTATGGAACACTGGTACATTACAACCTTGACTATCCAAACTGCCTGGGGAACATGGAAATAGTTCCGATAACCAAGAGGTTCCAATGACCGGGGAGACCATGCCGGAGTCTTAGGGTTCGATTCTCATAGGTCGACACAGGGCTTTCCCAAGCCCTGCATCAAACACTGCACTGCCCCGAACACAGTGCCACACCACACACCCAATTCTCAAAGGTCGTAGGCATTTGTGACACTGCACCCTTTTTACGGTGGCTTGCACCCCATATGTGGCACAAACCCCGTAAAAAGGTCCCCGTAGTTACTCAGGGCGTATGGCACACAGGATTGAGAATCCCAACTGTCAGCGAGGGAATGCTGCAAGACCCATGCGCCTTGTGTGTTTGGTGCGCCTAGGTCTTGTGTCGTTCTAACTCATTCGAGAATCGAGCCCTTAGCGTCTAAAGCTCTACCATGCTGCATCAGAGTTCACGTGTAATGTCTGACAGTATTATTTAATTAAATCTGATATTTTACCTAATTCAGTACATAGTTCTGTCCTGTTGACATCTTCATTCACAAATCAAGTTTGTAATATTTAGTGTTACTGTTTGTCGTGGTTTTAATGTTCATATACTCATGATGGATGCTCTGACTTTGCGCTGGCTGTACAAAACAGCAGTGGGCATCATGCCATCAAAGCACTATTTACTGCAATGTAGTTTAGGCTTACTGCAGTACAGTATAGGCTTATTACTAGGGCCACAGATTTCCAGATATGGAATTCTGAAATTTCAGTGATTAAAAAAGATGCAGTTTCGGATAATTTTGGAGATAACAGTTACTTAAGTTTCTTATCAATAATCAACACAGTACAGCAGTCTAACAATACAAAATGCCAAAGAGTACAGAATTCCAATAACTGAATTACCACAGTCCAGTTAAAAATAAATTACAGGGGTCGGCAGGGGGAAGGAGGATTGAGTGTCCCCACAGATGCTTTCCTCCTTCAGGGAGGGATACCAGGGGTGTTTAATACACCCGACATCCGGAGAGCCGGTGGAAGCACCGACTCTCGAGGCAACGGCGGCTTCCATAGGGGGAAGCCAGGGAGGGGGGGATGCCATCTGGTACTTGGCAGGCGTGCGTAAGCATGTTCCCCCTGAGCCGGCATCCTCAGTGGGATGGAGGGGAGGAACATAAAAATGGAAAAACACCACAGCATTCCTGGATGACAGCCGCTCCAGCCACCCAGTCTGCAATTACGGGCAGACCCCGCTGTGCAAGGTGCTCCGTGGAGGGAAGAGGCAGGTAGGAGTCACCAGAGGCACTCTAGGGGCAGACTCAGTGAGGGATTGGGGGCATTGAGCAAGCCCGAAGGAGATGAATGGTGAGAGTGACCAGGAGGGGATAAAAAGAAATTAAAAAAAAAAAAAAATTTACAGTGCCCATTAAAAATATATGTGTGTGAGTTATGTGACTGTTATGCTTTGGGAGAGAGAGATACCGAAAAATGTAGGTGCTGAAAATGTGGACCCAGAGTTTCCTCAGATGTATTCCTCAGAATCTAAACATTCATTTTAAAAAGTGAATTCCTTTAAAAAAATATAATTTGCTAAATAAATTAATGATTGTAGCAATGCTGTGAGCCAGACAGCTATAAAACTGAACAGAACCAATGGGACTAGTGCAAAGATATGAATTAATTCCCAGTTAACTTAATGGTACATGGGCATCAACTCATTTTAAACATTTATATACTGTGCCAGCATTGTTGTGTTTCATCTGAAGTTAGGAAATTTAAAATGCATCTATTGGCCCAACACAACCTCTCTGAAAATTTGAAATACACCAGCTTATGAAATGTGAACATCTGCAGAAAGCATACGTCATTATAGAATGTGACAACAGCTTTATTTAAAGACAGAAGAAAACAAAAGAGGGAAAAGAAGCTTTTCAGATTAAATTATATCCAAAATTGAATTTCAGATATACTATTCAAGTTTAAGCAATTTCGGGAAAAAACTGTCGTAATTTCGACAATGTCCGGAAGTCAAGTATTTATGAATGGAAATCACAACAAAACAACAATTTCAGTTGCACCGCTCCAATTTGGTGGCAGGGCCCCAGTTTTGCAACCACTTCTGCAGGTGCAGAACTGCAGAATTCTAAGGGCCTTACATTTGGGGTGAGTTAGTGTACAGTAAATCAGTCTTTATTAGAATGTGATTGGAGTATGTTTCAACATCTGGAGTGAGTTAAGCTATTTTTTCTGTCTCTTTGGTATTTGGCACTCTGGGCTATTCCAAGTTGGTTTGCTCTGGCGTAGTCAGTCCTGCCTTTTTGCACCGCAATAAAATGACACACCTGGAATTATCAAGTTGGTGTGTCTTCCTTTCGTTTGAAACGCTCAGTAATTTGTTTCAGCTGGTTTGCTGTAAGGCTGGCACAGTAGCACAAGGGTAGCACAGGAGTAGCGCTACTGCTCAATAAGCCATTAACCCAGGTTCTGGAACCTACTCAGGATGCTTGGGTGCTGGCTGGGGAGGGCTGATTGAGTGTTTGAGGGACAGCTACCCTCCCAATGGGTAGAGGAGACTATAGCATTCTGCTATTTGTCTGCCACCTATCAAAGGCCTAGAAGCATCACAGTGGGACCACTGCAAGGGGGGGAGACAGCTGCTGGATGGTGGCACATGCCCATGTGCTGGCATGCACATCTGTATGCATCACTGCCTGCCAGCACCCTCGAGGACAAAAATCCAGCAGCTGGTGGAAAAAGAAAACTGGCCTGCCATTGTGCTGGTGCCCCCGCAGGCTCACAAATGACCAACATGGCTGGTCACGCACCACTATCATGGTCTTCATCAAGTTGTGGATAAGCAGTATGTTCTGCAAGAGGGTTGTTGATGGGGCTGGGGGGGAGGGTGCCATCAGGGCAAGTCAGGGGAGGGAAAAAAAACATGATTCAAGCTGATCTGCACCTGTTCAAATGTGTGATGAGTGACATTTTTTTATTTATTTTTTTTATTTATTGAAATCTTGGATTACAATACCTTAGAGCAAAACAGCTAGTTTACAAAGGTTCCACGTCAGTGGGGAAGGTAACAAAACATACAAAGGTAACACAAGTATAACGGCTGCAAGTAATAACAATTTAACACTAAGCCTGTACAATGTCCTGAGTGTCATCTGACTTAAGAAACCAAGGAAAATTTAGGTAGAATAGGAGAGCAAATCGGTTGACAAAAAGTGAGGAGGCAGCCTAGGAGGCCTAGTCATCACAGAAGAGTTGAGTAAGTGCTAAAGGGGGTAAAAGGTGAGGAAAAGAGAGCAAGAGGAGGATTGGTGGGGAGGGGAAGTGAAGATGGGGAGGGAAGAAATGAGGTAAGGGTAGAAAGGGTGGTCTAACATAAGGGGTAGGGAGTTAGATAAGTGCTCCAGTGGAGTGGAGGAATGAGGAAAGAGAACAGAGGAGAGTAGGTGAGTGGGGTGGGGAGATATAGGGGGAAGAAAACAGGTAGGAGAAAAAGGGGATCATGGCGGGGGTGGGAACAAGCTAGGAGATGGGATGCTAATATCACCATAGGTCAACAAGAGGAGGGGGGCCCTATCCAGGAGAAGCAGACACAGTTGCTGTTAGTCATGAGATACTGCCGGAGCAATAGTTTGAAAAGGCCCAGTAACCTGGTTACTGAAGCAAGGGACAATAGGGGCATGACACATAAGCATTCTTGGCAATAGGGGGGTAGCCCAAGGGACAAGGAGACCAGCAGGGTGGGGCATTAATGCTAATCTTGATGAATGCACAGAGGAGGAAAGGTGGGTATTTTTTTCAGAGTGCACCTGAAACCACTCTCAATACCTCACAGAAAGACCATTCAGCTCTGAGCTGTATTTAATTTCTTGAGTAGCAAATACTTCTTAAATTAAGGATCAGTATTACTGTACAGTATTATCCTTTCTGAGAGCAGGAAGCCAACTGTGAGACAGACATTCGGCTTTGCATTATGATTGCATTATTTTATATGAGTTCCTATAGATACATAGACAGTGTCTGCAGATAAGGGCCTATGGCCCACCCAGTCTGCCCATTTGAGCTTGTAAGTTCAGCTTATGTTTTCCTAGAAGTCTGTTGCCCCTTACCCCGACCTCCAGAATTCCTTTATGTCTATCCCATGCATTCTTAAATCCCGTGATTGTTTCAGCCCCTGCCATTTCCTCTGGCAGGGTGTTCCACTTGTCCACCACCCGTTCTGTGAAGAAATTCTTCCTCATGTTTCCTCTGAATCGTCCTCCCTCCAACTTCATCCCATGCCCTCTAGTCCTGGAACATCTTTTTCGCTTAAAAATAGTGTATTCCTGCACCCTGTTCCTCCCTGTGAGATACTTGTATGTCTCTATCATATCCCCTCTCTCTCTCCTCTCCTCCAGGGAGTACATGTTCAGTTCCTTCAACCTGTCTTCATAGGACTTGTGATGCAATCCATGCACCATCTTTGTTGTACCTCACCCCCAAGACTGCACCGGGAAACAAGTTATGGCGTAATGTGCTTTTCCTGTACAAAACAATTAAAAAATTAACTGCACACTTGAAGAAAGTGCTGCAAACTGTTGGGGTGGGATTTTTAGAATGGGTCAGCTTTTGACCTGCAAGCCTGACAGTCAAGTCGAATGTACGTCTTCACGGGTGAATCATCTACGAGATATTCTACTTGCATCTGCAGCTTAAATGCAGTTGGGCCTATAAAATAAGCACCTGCGTTAGCACATTACCTCCAACAGCTCCATATGAAGTCTGAACCATCCACTGCTTAACCTGATACACAATGGCCGCCCATGTGAAAATGAGTAAAAAAGATGCACGTATAATCTTTTTGTCTCAAGTGGCTCTAAATTGTGATGTATGTCACAAAACACCCACACCTTTTGAAAACAGGGGGAAGCAACTCAACCCTAAGCGGTCTGTCACAGACACAGTCATGCTCCTGTGTCTGTCAGACTCTGTGAAAATGCCACCCTATATTATGAATTGGAGAGAAGCGAGTCCAGTCTTACTGAGAAATGCATGCCGAACTACCATAGTGACTCTAGAGAGGGGTGAATGTTGTGTATCACATCCCAATCCAGTTTTTCACACCCACAGTACCTTTGGACATGCACAGCATTATAATATTTCAATAATCCCTATGATTGCTCTGGGCCAAATTTCAATTTTTTTATTTTTCCCAACGCGATGGTAAAAGTAACTGCATGCCCAGTTTGCTATTTTAAGTTGGCCAAATCCCACAAATGTTATTTTATTGTAAACTGATAGTTTTCCTCTGCCACCCAAACCTCCAAGAACCCCTTTGGATTGGTCAAAATTTCTCCCTCCGACCTCTCAGTAGGGCCTAGCATCAGAACTCAGCACCCTAGTAAATGTGTTCACCTCCTCCTCTATTCATGCAGAATTCAGTTGCAAAATAAAATGTGTGAAACACCTTAACTTTTGGTGTGTACATTTCTGGGACTGGTGTGAGGTCAGCATGCCTAGATTCGTGCTTGCACTAGTGTCTTTATCTGTGCCACCACTGCACTAGTGAGCTGCCGTGTTTGTGCTTGGATACTATTTGTTCAGGGCTGTGCTCCAGTTCTCCCCCTCTCCCTTAAAATTATGCCACAAGCAGCAGAAGATACGAGCAGCAACAGAGTCAGTGCTAATTACATACACTGTTTTTCATACCCCAGACAGTAATCCTTTACTTAAGTCAAACACCGTACAAGAAATATCAGGTAGCCCTCTAAGCTCCAAGGGGACATCAGACCTGCAACCCACAAACGCTGATATTAAGGATGCTTTTTTCAAATTGGAGAAATCAGTTCTGAAGGCGTGCCATCTTTAATGGCAGCATGTCTAGTTTGAGGCTTACGTTATTGTGGGTACAGCACCACGAGGGCTCAGAATCAATAAACAACCAGTCTTGGGAAAATACTGTGAAATTTGCATGAAAAAATGGCAAGACACATTACTAGATGCCTCTGTCATGTTGATGAATTTAATTCTTGAAGATTCAGCCTCGATAGAAGAGTAAGTTAAAGAAAATATTACACTACATGAGGAAGAAGTACCGAAATTCTCAGACTCAATCAATTGTCACAATTATCTTCAGACACTTACAACAACCATTGATAAGAACAAAAAGAATATTGAGGCAATGAAACTTAGAAAATATGCAAGAGATGATTATACAGAGGGGTGCATTTTAGACTACAGTAGGAAACGTAATCAGCCCAGATCTATAATAAAAAAAAACAAAAAAAACAACAAACACATGGACCAGTCAGCAACAAATGATTCTGAGATGGACAGTGCTTTGGCTGTGTCCTCTGCATGTTTCCCTTTCTTAGAAGCATGCTGGGAACAACAGAGGAAGAAAGAGGCCACAAAAATCCTGTACCTGCACTGGTTGAAAACATGTCACATGATCATAGATTTTTTATGACAACCACGCAGCTCACTTGAACTATATAGATTTTTAACAAATAAAAACACATTTTATAAGTGGGATAATACACTACGGGGTCTCAAGTAGTTACAACATTCAGCTAAGCCTCATGCCTAACAATCATCCAAGATGTGCACTATGTAAGGAATGCTCTATGGTTGGGTGTGCAGCAATATTGTAATAACCAAATTACTTCAGTGGGTTGTATGCCTCGGGCCTTCAGCCATCAGGAAGTGAGGTTATTACAGCACTGATGCACACCCAGAGAGGATTATTACACTTTTGTAAAATGGTCAAAAGTATTATAATACCTTCTACCCACAACCCCTGTCATGCATCATCCCATACTTTTTTATGCATTTGTTTAGCTACCTTTTTGTCAGTTAGGGAATATACCCCATGTTGGGCTGATGGGTCCACACAAGGCTCTCTGGTGTCATGCTTCTCATCATCATCAGGATTTTTTTTTTAATGTGGCTGTGGTTCTTCCATGGGCCCCCCTTGACAGAGGCGGACGTGCAGTGACCTTAGCGCATGGCCCGGCGCGCTTTTGCCCCCAATATGCAGATGTCTGCTGCCTCCACTAATCCAGCCATCAGTGCTGAGCCCTGGCTCACCTACCCCTAGCTGTCACTAGAGGTCGGTGTGTGCCAGGCACCAGACTCCCTCCCTCCCTGGAGAAGGTGAGCTGTCCAATGGACACTCAGCCTTCTCCCCCAGCCAGCCCTCTGTCAACCCCAGTTTGCTCCCGAGCCCAGGTCATTGGCATCACAAACAGTAGCTCTACAACTGCGCCTGCAACCTGGCTGTGTATTACCCCACACTTAACCCCCATATCAAATGTGGGTTACAAAACCAGATCCCAGTCAGCATCTCAGTTAACGGCATGACTTGCCCAGGCTCCCTGTAATAGCAGCTGAGAATGCAGCAACAGGAAATGGAGGAGGAGACAAGTGCAGTTACAGACAGCCAGACAGAAAGTGCCAGAGAGTTGGCCTGCAGGGGTCAGTGCAGGGAAGTCAGCAGATGTCATCTAGCACAAATGAAGCAGAGAGTACATTTAATGTTTGTAACGTTTATGCTTAACATAGGACACCATTGTAAACGAACCTTTAAGACAATGGTCAATCTGTATTAAAATAAAATAAACAGGGCATCCATCACAATGATCGGGCAAGTAAGGCACAGTTAGATCCTTATTTCAGAAAAAAGAAATGGCTTTTAAACGATACATAACAGCTTTTGCAATTTTAATGGTGATATGATTGCAAGGATTTGTATTTTTTTCAGTTCCTGGTTAATTATTTAAGATAAGGCAGACTTGGGTTATTAACTGTGCTCTCTGTGCTAAAGGACTGGAAGCACAAGAAGATCTGAAAGGCAAATTAAATAAATAAATCACTAAAGATACCGATTGCCGACCCTTTTAAAACTGAAGTCTGTTTGCTCGTTTCATGCCTGCCTTTGCCAGCTCCTCAGTAAATACATTTCCTGAGCGCATTTAGCATCTGCAGGATTACCATTTAGATAAAAGACAAGCTAAATAACAGCTAGGGAAAAGTCAAAGGAAATGCTTGAAAACACAGAAAGGTGCAGGCTTGAGAAAATCCTACAAAAAGGAGTAAATAAGGCTGTCTGTAATCTGTAATTGGCACTCAAATCAGAGGCTTGCATATAAATTTAGAACTCTGAGTTCAAGAATAGAGAATTGGAATTCTGGGTAAAGAGAAGGTTATTTATAGGGGTAAATGTTTAGCTAGGAGCTGTTTAAGCATTTGGTCATAAAGTACACAACGTCTGCAAAAAACACAAAGCACAGAAATTGCTCCCGGGAATCTCTCATGGAAAAAGTTAAACAACACAGAAAAGTGAAAGAATGCGCAAAAACACGCTGACAAAGTAAACACAGTGGCAATGGGGCATTTATTCAGTGCAGTCTCAGACAGTAAAAGACCCAGCGTTTCAGACCTCTGCAGGTTCTTTGTTAATAAGTACCTTGGGGGGGGGGGGTTCTGTCTGAGCCTGCACTAAATAAATGTACTGTAGCTACTGTATTTACTTTGTCAGCATGTTTTTGCACACTCACTTTTCTTTGTTGGTTTCTATTTTAGTCTGAGTGCTGCATACTTTTAGTGTGCCAGTTCAGCCCACTTTTTGGTAGCATGGATAAAGTAACACAGTATTGGGCAGTGGGAGGATCACATTCTACTGTAGCAATGTAACTTCGCAGAAGGCTCTTCTCTGTTTAAATGAGGTTCACTGGGCCTACACAACCAGAGTGGTGTTATGCTTGTGCAACTGTGATAACTGTTTGGCCAGTCACACTCTCTATTCCATGGGGAATTACCACTAGGGGTACCGAAGGCATGGAACCCTCAAACAGGATTCCACCTCTAGAGGTGCCGGAGGAAGATTCCCTTGGCTAAAGGTACTGTACGTTAGGAAGGAGCCCCTTGAGGAGAAAGAGACAGAGAGATGTAGAAAAGGAATCTTTCTTTTTTTCAAAAAATGAGTGCAGGGTTCGAAGCACCCTGCCCTCCCACTACGAAACTCAGGAGGACTGCAAGGTTCAAAGGATCCTCTGGTGCTGCTTCAAAAAGCATGGGAATGCAGGGCATGAAGGACCCTGCACTCCCACCACAAAATGTGACTCTGAACCCAACTCAAAATGCATGGGACCCTGTGCTCCCACCTCAAAACTCATGGGAAGGGCCCCTGAGCTCCCATAGCCAGAGAAGAAAAATTACAGAGGGTGGGAGTGCAGGGCCCAAAGGGCCCCTGCACTCCCACAGCCAAAAGAGGGACAAGACAGTTACAGAGGATGGGCATGGGCCCTTTCAGACAAATAAAGATACAAGTAAACTATCTCAAAGCCAGAAATTAATTGCAAAAACTTTTATTAATGTATCAGTTAGCGTTAAGGGACAAGGCAGGGGAATGTGGTGTTAGGGTTTCAACTCTAACACCTTCCTCACCCCAGCACAGATCGAGAGAGTTGGGGCAGCATTGTTAATAACTAATACTCACCCCATTCTCCTATGCTGTACCCACCGAGCTTATTTTCTAATGGAATGGGGTGAGCATTAGGGGTGACAATCCCACTGCTGCCGCCCACTGCCTCTTGGTCAGTGCAGGGTGGGGGTGGGGTGTTAGGGTTGGAAACCCTAACACCACATTTCTCTGTTTTTGTTGCTTTAATCCTAACTGATGCATATACAATTTTTTTGCAATGAATATATATATATTACCCTAACACCACATTTCCCTGATTTTGTCATTTTAACCCTAACTGATCCATTAACAAAGTTTTTTAATGAGTATATATATATATATATATATATATATATATATATATATATATAGATAGATAGATAGATATATCTATATATATATATATATATATATATAGACATTGCAAAAAAGTTCATTAATGCATCAGTTAGGGTTGTCATTGCAGTGATAAAAGTTTGGAAATTCGATTTTAGGGCTACTCCCCCATCCATCCCACTCCCCACACATCAACAGGCATCAGGGTGTGCCTTGGGGTTGTCGGCCCTAACTCTCACCCCATTCCATTTGTAAGGAAGCTGAGTGGCGCAGTATAGGACAATGGAGTGAGAGTTAGGCCCAACGACCCCAAGGCACACCCTGACACCTGTTGGTGTGTGGAGAGTGGGGTTGGGGGTGGTGTTGGTAACCCTAACATCGAATTTCCAAACTTTTGTCACTATAATGACAACCTTAACTGATGCATCAACAAAGTTTTTTCAATGAATTTCCTTTCTTTTTGAGAAAGTGTCATGTTACTCGTATATGGTTATGGGAGTGCAGGGCCCTTTGCACCCTGCTCTCCCATTATGCATACATTTTGTAATTTTTTTTACCCTCTCCTCACAGCTCTCCTCTCTCGGGAGAACCCCACGGCCTTTTCAGCCCCTCGACCACCTACCTGGTGACCGTGCAGTCCATCCCCATGGAGTCAGTGGTCACCTCCAGCGGCAATGGAGTGGGAGCCCTTATACCCGGATGCATCTATGTTTCGTTGGAATGCTGCCTCCAGGCCGGTAGGGGCAATTGAAGGTCGGGCCTGGTGCCCGCCTACTGGGAGGCTGTACGTTTTTTTCCGACATGTTCGGCATGCCATGTCCCCAGATGTCAAGGCGCCTGGACGCCGCTGTCTGGCACATCGCCACCTCTGTTGAGCCGCCAGGCTTGCTGTACTCGGGTCTCCACCCAGAGCCAGACAAGAGCCGAGCTCTGGTTCCTCTTCCCCCGGAGAGGATGAGCAGTCCCAGGGACGCTCAAGTCCTCTCCCCTGGCGGGATCGCCCAGCTCCCGGGCACGTTCCCGATCCCGGGTCGCTGGCGTCACAAACAAAAATCCAACCGCTGCACCAGCTTGTAATTGTCTTTGATTTCCATTTATACATAAGTGTACTCATATTTTAATGATATAACATCCCCGTGTGGGAGCTACTGCATAATGTAGGGCCCTGCACTCCCATTATTGCATAATGGGATCCAAATGTGGAAATGCAGGACCCTATGGGCCCTGCTCTCCCATGTACCCATAAGTATAGAGACACAGCACATGCCTAGAGACATTCCAGGTGACCCTTATGCTGCCAAAGTTGCAATATCTCAGGAACTGTAGGAACTTTGGAAAAAATTCCTCCGCAGTTGTATTTAAGTACTGGCCACCTCCATGTGTGCTTAATTTACCTAAAGCTGTGCTTAGCAAAAAATCCATACCTTGAACCATTTTCAATATATAGCCGCCGAAAGGCTCCACGACCACCACAATGTTATCCTATGTGAAAATTCTCAACTTCATAGTGCTTTAACTATGGAACTTGTGTTCATTTCTTTACCAGCAACGGGCACATCTGTGGGGCAAGGGCTTGCCACCCTGCAAATTTCAGCCCAAAAGTCCTAACCATTTTCTTGCTATGAAGTGGCAAAGAAACTGTTTTTTGGGGCTGTTTACTTGCTTTCACTTTCAGATCATATATTTGTCCCCATAGGCTATAATAGGAACTTTAAAATTTAATAACTTTTAAACGGATTAATATTTTTTCACCAAACCTTCAAAAGGCACATCTGTGAGGCAAAAGCTTTCTACCCTAAAAATTTCAGACCACAACCTAAAGCCGTTTCTGAGATATAGGGGGACAAAGAAGTATTAAAAAAACAGATTTTTCTGTTTTTTCAACACTCTATATCTCAGAAACCACACAACGGATTCCCATGAAATTTGGCAGGTCAACAGACCAACCCCTAGATATTATGAATGCCAGATTTAATGCATGTGTTGAATGGTTCCAAAGTTACTAACATTCAAAAATGCAGGTTTAACATAGAAGTTGCCTTATGTTAGCCTATGGGAAAATTCGCAACTTCGGAGTGCTATAAGTATGGAACCGGTGTCCATTTCTTCACTGAATCAGCAAAGGGCACATCTGTGGGAGAAAGGGTTTGCCACCCTACAAATTTCAGCCCAAACGTCCTAACCATTTTTTTGCTATGAAGTGGCAAAGAAATGGGTTTTGGGGGCTGTTTACCTGCTTTCAATTTCAGATCATATATTTTTCCCCATAGGCTATAATGAGAAACTTTAAAGTTTATTAACTTTTGAATGGATTAATATTGTTTCACCAAACCTTCAAAAGGTACGTCTGTGAGGCAAAGGAATTCTACAATGAACATTTCAGACCACAACCTAAAGCTGTTTCTGAGATCCAGGTGGACAAAGAAATGTCAAAAAACACAGATTTTCCTGTTTTTTCAACACTCTATATCTCAGAAACCACACTATGACTTCCCACGACATTTGGCAAGTCAAGCGACCTACCCCTTGCCATTAATCATGCCAACTGTCATGCAAATCCGTTGAACAGTTCCAAAGTTATAAATGTTCAAAAATTCGGGTTTAACACAGAAGTTACCTTTCACCCTAACTATACTGGCACAACTGTGCCGATATACTGTATATATATATATATACATTACACTGGTGCAGTAGCACCAGTATAGTTAGGGTTGTATAAGCACTTTAATGTTAAACCTCAAATTTTGCACCTTAATAACTTTGTCACCATACAATGGATGTGCCTGAAATTTTGCATGCACAGTCTGGTACCATAGATCTCTGGGTTTGACAAGTTGAGTTCTGGCCGGATGTACGGTTGCGAAGCTGCAGAACGCCAACAAATGTCAAACAACTGACTTTTTGCGCATTTCTTTGCTCGTGCCCACAGCCCATACGATTTGTCCGTTTGGTCTTAAATCTTCAGAGAAGATGCAGTCTGGGTCACTGATGTGTCTTTCAAAGATTTGGTGAAAACATATCAAACTGTTCAAAAGTTATTCAAAAAATCAAGTTTCCCATTATAGTTAATGGGAAAAAAATATATGTGTCTCACGAAAGCAGTCGCCAGTACATTTTACTGTCACAAATGGCCCTTTTACTTTCATGCTGCCGCCATCTTGTTTTCGGTTATCGAGAGAGAAAAGTGCCTGGCGTTTAAATTTGGGACCCCCTAGGTAAACACTGACTGTTGTGTTTACCTAGTCGGGTCCTGAGGATGCCAGCCCTATCTTTTCTGGGGGGTAAACCCCCTCGGAAATACAGTTTTAAAACTCAGGATCCCTTTACTTTCGCAAATTGCGAACGAAATGGCCGTGACACTTTCGCAAATCACGAAAGTGGCGTGCTGTTTTTGCAAAACTTTCGCAATTTGCGAAAGTACTTTGTACAAAAACTGCAAATGTTTGCCATCCCCCTGCAACAAAACAGTTGGGACTTTTGGGCTGAAATTAGCAGGGTGGCAAGCCCTGGTCCCACAGATGTGGCTTTTGGTGAATTGGTACCCAAACATTCAACGGGCCCAAAGTTACAGTGCTCTGAAGTTGAGAAATTTCCCATAGGATAACACTGCAGCATCCATGACACCTTTTGGTGCCCGTATCTAGAAAACGAAGCGCGATATGGATTTTTCGCTACTCATTGCTTAGATCAATGACCAATGATCAATGGATCAATGAGCTTGCAGCACGTATTGCAAGCTGTCATTCGGCAGGCAGCCATGGAGGTGTGCAGGCGGGTCTGCTGCCCACTGATTACCTGGGATGGAGCGAGGTGGGATGGAGTCCTGTGTGGGTTGGGGGGGCACTAGACTACCAAGGATGTGGGGATGCAGTTTCGGGTGATCGGGGTTATGGGAGGGGGGTACCACTGTACCACCAGGGAATTAAATTTGTCTTTATTACAGGGCTCAGAGTACGGGATGGGGAGGGGGGTACCACTGGACTACCAGGGAAATACATATTAGTTCAGTACAGGAATTGCGGTAGTGGATGGGGAGCAGGTACCACGTCAGTACCTGGGACAGGGACTGCCTGCTGTGCAGGGTGCCAGGTGCATTTCGCTGGCCAGCCCTGCACAACTCATGCAAATGGGGCCATAATGACATGCAAATGGCCCCATTTGGGTCTTGCATACATTGTGGCACCATTTGCATATTTGGGTCTGAATATCGGGAATTTGCACCCAGTGTATCTCTGATGCACTGGCTCATTTCCCATTCCTGGTATTCAGACCTGTCAGGGAGATGCACCGACACATTGTATTACGCCTAGGGTTGCCACCTTTGAATGAAGCAAAAACCGGATCCTAAGCTCTGCCTCTAGCCCCACCCCTTTTCATGACTCATCATGCATTGTTCCTCCTAAAAAGCCATTTGTCATAGAAATAAAAGACAAGGCTTAAAGCAACAGTTCAACACAAACGTTAAGATACTGTACTGTACCTGTTAAAATTACTTTACTAGATTTTTCCTAATTATTTATTTACTTATGTATTTATTTATTGACATTGGTTTACCAGATAAACATACAGATATAAAAGAAAACTTACAGATATGAAAATGTTTACTAGCAAATGAAAGTGGAAGACAACTGGCTCTGTTACTGTTATAAAATGTTGGGGCAGCTTTGCTGCTATGCCACTTTAAGACACAGTGGAAGTGATTAGGTTAAATAAGTGCTAATGGTGTTAATGGCCATACTTTACACCTCCCAGTTGGACTGCTTTCACAAACAAAGGGCTATACTGACAACAGAACTTGTTTGTAACCTGGACATGCAGCTGAAACAATGCATGATACAACAAAATCTGTTTCAAAGGTGTGTGAGCACTCAAAATGGCTCAAAAACCTGACCAGCACAGAGCAAAACCGGATTACCTGATAGGGACCCTGAAAACCTGATCACCAGGTAAAAAACCTGACAGGTGGCAACCCTAATTACGCCATTGGCACATCTCTTTTGAATATATCCCTTTGTTGCTCTGGTACAACTCAGTTGCATGGAGCAACCACTTGCGCCATTGCAGGTGCAGTTTTCAATATCTAGCCCATTGTATTTTTTTCTGTTGGGATTTTTGCTAATTTACTAAGAGTAACTACAGGTATAATTGTCTCAAAGTGGCACAAAGTGAAGATTGTCTTCTCCAGTGCATTTTCTTAGTCAGCCAAATATGGTTCAAATTAAAATTTAGATGCAAGCTAGTGGCTTATCATAGAGATTTTTGCTAGACCAGTAACATTTTTCCAAGAAATGTCCTTTATGTCTTTATTATATATTGTTAACCCCCCCCAGCAGTGTGGATACTGGCAAGACCACCACCAGTGTCCTGAAATAGTTTCATGTGTAGATTTAATCCTTCCCTGAAAAGAAAAAAACATCCTGTGATGTCTTTGGGTTTTTTAACCTCGAAAAAAGAAACGGTCCCTCTTCATCGCCGCCATCCCCCTCTCCCTATCCCTCCCCTCCCACTGAGCACCCATCACCCACACACACACCCTTACCCTGTACTTATCACCAGACGTCCTTAGCTGTCATCTTCTCTGGGCCAGCTCATGTCTGCACTCTTCAAAGCCGAACCACAAACAGGAATACAGCTAAGTGCCATATAGTGTATTTCAATGGGTTTTGAACTTATGTGATATCTTTGTTATTTTTGATTAATTAACATGGCATTTTGGGACCCCACCTCATGAACACTGTCGCTGTCATTTCATTAATCAACCCAGAAGGTGATTTCACAGTTGCTGTGCAAAATCACCTTTCAGGGCCAAATAACGAAATTTCACCACCAATGTTCATGAGGCGGGTTCCCAAAAAGGCCATGTTGAAAATTTGGTGAAACAATTCCTAACAATGACTGAGTTACGCATGTTCAATGAAAAGTTTCTAAGCACGCACGTAACTTTGGGAATTTTAAATAGTTTGACTCTAAATTTTCAACATAATCATTTTTTCACACCATCTCATGAACAGTACAGCTGTCATTTCTCAGATCCTGTCTGAAACATGTTTTTGCACCTGTGGCGCAGAATGGCATTTCAGCACGGACTTGAAAATGTTTACCTACATGGTTTGTGATGTGGGGTCACAAGAACACTATGTTGAAAGTTTGGGGTTAAAATATTAAAAAGCAAAAAATGTATTAAGAGACATTGTTTGCAGGGATGTCCGTTGCACCACTGGGGAACGCGTTGCCTTACCGTGCCAGTAAGCTGAGTTCAGGTGTGAACTCAATGACCCAGTTTACTGGGACAAGGATGATGGGGAAGGTACTGCAGCATGCAGTACCAGCCCTGGCCTAGGTAGGAATGAAGCAGTGTGTTGATGCAGATGCCACACCCTTTGGTGGGTTGGGGAACCTCACCCACTAGGTATCAACATGTGTGCCTGGGCCCGCTGGGCCCATGAACTGGGTCAGGATTGTCTCCAATATTGTATTATTCTTATTTTGCACAGGTCCTGAAGGGACCTGTGCACATGAAGCAAAAACATTAGGGATTTGGGTCTCTGGAGTATTGGCAAATCAATGGTGGGGTCTTACTTGGGGTTATCAACCCTAATGCCCACCCTTCCCCTGATCAGATGAGGTAGGTAAGGTAAGGTAATCTTTATTTTTATAGCTCAAATGTGATGTCTTCAAGCAGGGTCAGTGGGGCCCTGCGTGAAGAAAGTTCTGACAGATTATGTTGGCCATACTGTATCACTATGGGCACTAGTTCAGAGCTGTGTCTTGTGCTTCAGACAGCAGGCTACGGGCTGGGGGGAGGGGTGGTAGGTTTGACAACCCCAAATAAGACCCCTCCACTGATTTGCCAATACTCCAGAGGCCCAAATCCTTAATGTTTGATCTTGTTTAATAAACCGCTGTGATATGACTTGAAGAGCTGGTGTAGACAATGATGCTAATGTGTTTGGAGCAAGTGTCTAAGGTGCCCCTGTACTTTTCCTCATGTCCAACGCTCGTGGTCCCACAAAACCTATAACAGCCCAGGCCATACCCTCTATGGTTGAACGTCCCATAGTACCCAATGTCCAAGGGTTGAGGTATGGGTGAAAACAAGAATATTGGAACTGGACTGGACAGGATCAGTAAGCGCTAGACCAAACCAGCCACACTGGGTACAAGTTGTGCAAATTTGTCTGGTCTGGACAGTCTGGCTGGATGTGCCAGTTCAACTTTTACTTATTTTGTCTAGTCCTTTTCCAGTGGTCAGGGTTTTACCAAGTCTTGGACAAGGGTGAAAGCCCAAATGTTGGAACAGGACCAGACCAGACTGGTAAAATCTGGACCACCCATCTGGCCATACTGGCCAGATCAGCAAAATATCTGCAACTTGCACCCAGTATTATTTAGTCCAGTCTGGTTCCAGCAGTCCAGTTCTCACATAGTCCCATGGGTCGGTTGCAAAATGATGCCCCAGTAGGGACTCTGGTGCCCATGAGGTTAATGTTGGTTAGGGGGGTGATAAATTTCAGAGAAAATGGTGTTGTATCCTGTATATAGATCTACAAGGCCCCAAGTTAATTTCACGTTTATTTGGACAAGGCCATCCAGCCAAGACTACAAACTGGGGGTTGCTACAAACTCTATTGTTTATTTTAGTGCATCAGTACCAGCCAATCACGTACAACTACGTCAGGCCTACAATATCTGAATACTTGGGTACCCAGTGAAGCACCAGCCAATCACATACAACTCCGTCAGGCCCACAATATCTGAATGCTTGGGTACCCAGTGAAGCACCAGCCAATCACATACAACTGTATCAGGCCTACAATATCTGAATACTTGGGTACCCAGTGAAGCACCAGCCAATCACGTACAGCTACATCAGGCCTAGAATATCTGAATACTTGGGTACCCAGTGAAGCACCAGCCAATCACATACAGCTACATCAGGCCTACAATATCTGAATACTTGGGTAACCAGTGAAAGCACCAACCAGTCACATACAACTATGTCAGGCCTACAATATCTGAATGCTTGGGTACCCAGTGAAGCACCAGCCAATCACGTACAACGATGTCAGGCCTACAATATCTGAATGCGTGTGTACCCAGCAAAACACCAGGAGCTCCCTAGGGACACATGGATATACTGGTACCAGTAGGGAGTGGGACAGATGCCCAGCCAGTACAGTCTGGCAGGGGCATCATGCTGATTTTGGGGGCAGGCTGAACTGACTGATTTACCACTTCTGGGGCCTGGCCTACATACAATTTGGTTTGCATTAATTATTTTCCTTTCCCTAGGACCAAGTTCCTAGTTTCCCCAGTAAACCATCTGCTTTTTTGTTTAAATCCTTGTGACATGAGCATATTATTAATAGAGCACCAGTTTTATTTCTCATTACAACTGTACTTGCATTTTGTGGGAGTTGGGTGTGCTGTGTCAGTGGGGACTCTAGTGGGCTGGTATGATATCCCCGGGCGGGGCAGGACCGACATATAACCAAGCCCACTTAATCTTTCCCTCGGTGGAGGCACTGTGCAACTTTTTAGCACCAGTAGTATCCTTGGGTAACAAATCCTCATGGGAGTTATTGACCCAGGTCCCTCAACATCTCAACATTATTTCAGCCCATAAGGCAGGGGTATTTTACTGTCATCTATGGCAGCCTGGTGCAGATAAAATGGTATTTATCATACTGCATGCAGTAACATACTCTATTTTTTTTTTTTATCTCACAGGACGTATCAGCTTGATGTCCCTGAAATCTCCATATTCTGACCAATTGAGTCTTATAGTAACACTCATTGTTACTTAGTGAAAATATCCAGAATGGAGTGCAGTTTTGTCGACTTTACACATGCTTTGCACTTTCTTAGTACTTTGGGTATTCATAGAATTTTACAAGCCTTGGAGGCAATTTGCCCATTTACGGCTCGCCATTCTTCAATGGTAATAGCCCAATTTTTTGTTTTCAGTGCAGAAATGGTCCAGAGCCCTCTTAACAACTTCCAAGCTGTTACTTTCAATGATGGTTCCATGAAGATCATTCCATATTGATATCACTCTTTGATTAATCCACCTCCCAATTATTTTTGTTTTTCTACAGCTCCCCTTTTAATTAATGCCCACAAGTTTTGGTGCCATATGGATTCTATTTTAAACTCCGACCCAGGCAGTTCCACAGACCTGTATACTGAAATGCTCCAAAGATTAGGCAGAGGTCCCCCTTAGTCTCCTGTACACCAGTGTGTACATGGCCAGACTAACCAACCTCATATGTGAGATATTTCAGGCCTGCCACCTTTTTAGTTGCCTCTCTCTGTACTCCCTCCAGTAGCTTTATTTCTCTCTTCAGATGCAGAGCCCAGAACTGGCTACACTACTCCAACTGGGGCCTTACCAGCACACCACAGAGGGACATTTCAGCACCCTTTTATCTCTATTTTTATATTCCTATGCACGCTGCCCATTATCCTGTGACACTATTGTTTTTCAAAATTCAAGTTTATTAAGTTTCCACAGTACAGAGCAAGAGGCAATACACAACATGGAAGGAACAATCACAATCAAAAAGTAACACTCCTCTTGCCCCCTCCTCCCTCTAGTCCTTCCCCTGCCCTCCCCCTCACCCCTCTCCTTACCCTCCCCAGCCTGCAACACTCTATGATGCATCTCCTGCCCTGAAACAATTTTCAAGTAGGCTACCCTGATGCCTGAACATTCCAGCCACACTGCCATATCAGATGGGGGTTATTCCCATTTGAAGCAAATAAAAAGTGTGAAAACTCTCCCAAATTCTGTTATATGTGGGGAGGCAATTCCTCAGGCTTGCCCCTATTTTGTCTACATTTAGGTTAAATAGAAGCTCCTTTAGCCATTCCGTGTAACTTAGAGGGAGATCATCGAGCCAGTGCCTTAACACTAATTGTTTGAGGGAGGAGGAGATTATAGCCATGTGCTGTCTCCTGGCCTTCACCTCCACCTTCTCATAATCTCCAATTAAACTAATTTCTGGTGTAAAGCAGTCATCTATCCTCAATAGCGGATCACCCTTGGCCTTAATGAGATCCCATAGGTCCCTAACAGGGGGACATTCCCAAAATATGTGATAGAGAGTACCCTCTTCCTGATGGCTTCTGTTACAGATAGAATTAGTGACTCTGCCAATGTTGTGTAGTTTGACTGGAGTCCAGAACATATTATTTAGAAGTTGGAACTGCATCACTCTAAGCCTGTCCTGGATTATATGGCGATAAGTATTCTGCCATAAGAGCACCCAATCTCTAGATTGCTTAGGCATCTGGTCTGCCCAGTATTTAGGTATCCCATCGAGAACCACATATCCTCGATCAAAAAGAGAGGTGTAAAATTTTGATACTACATGCAGGGCCCACACACTCTGTGAGAGCAATTCAAAGTACTTCTCTGGAAGTCTATCTTCTCTATGGCCTTCCTGGAATTGTACAAACATGTGCTTGACCTGATAAATTTTTAAAACGTGGTTTGGGTCCACCGTGTATTTATCAAGTATGGTTCTCACAGGGAGGCATCTTCCCTCATTCATCAAATCACTCACCCTCAATCTCCCCAGTACAGAAATCCAATCTGCGGGGATCATCTTGCCGCCTATTGTCAGACTGGGGTTCATGCACAGTGGTTGATGGAAATCTTGACTTGCAGAATACCTTAAAAATGAGCAAAGCTGAGCATGGATCCGCAGAGAGGTGATTATGGGAACTGATGTTAGCGTTTTAGGGAGAGATTTAGGAGTTGAATATAACAGGACAATCGGGTCTAGACCTACCTTTCTAATCAGCTCTATTTCTAACAACACCCATGAGGGAAATCCTGTGACACTTTGTAATCACCTGTCTAGTACATCTTTTAAAGCTTCAATCTTTGTTTACCAGCAGCCCTAGATATTTTTTCCTGCTGTAGTTTCCTCTGTTTCATGCCCAAGCAATTCATACTTAGCCCTTGTGTTTTTATCTCCCAAGTGCAAAACAGCACATTTTCCAACATTAAATTCTAATCTATGGCTGGATGCCCAGATCTCTAAGTTTTTAAGTCCCTGTTTTTGTCTATTATAGATTCCTCAGAATCCACCACTGCCCCAACCTTCATATTCTCTGCAAACTTAATTAGCCAGATTTCCTCTTTACACTGCATGGATGCAACATACACATTAAATAAGACTAGGCCCAAAACAGATCCCGGAAGACCCTGACTAGTCACTTTGACCCAACCTGATCTACTTTCTCTTATGGAGACTTGCTGTATTCTATCACTGAGCCATGAGTCTACCCAGATACCGAGGGTATTTATTGCCGATCCACTCAAAATGTGAGAATTGTGGCCTGTAGTTTTACGCTCTGTACATAAATAGTGGCCACAAGGTGGGGCTGATTCACTCTTGATAAAATTCTGTTGTTTGTACCACTACATTATTAACATTGTCAGTTTTGCAATATGGATGGAGTCTTTTGTTTTTCTCGTAGAACGAGTATCAGCCTTTTTTCCTGCCTGTAGTTGATTTAGGGCCAGGCACCATTACTCTCCCCTTCCTACAGTGCTTAGAGACCGATCTTCAAACCTGGAGACTCTGGTTTGAATCCCACCACTGCCACTTACTTGCTGTATGATCCTGAGAAACATTATAGAATCACAGACACATAGACTTTGACAGCAGGTAAGGACCACTTGACCCACCCAGTCTGCCCATTTTTCCCCACCTACAGTATCGCCACACACCTTTACTTGATCTCAGGCTCTTTCTCCCTCCCCCCTATTCCTTTCCCCTAAGATGCCCTTATGCCCATCCCATGCATTCTTGAACCCCATCACTGTTTTCACCCCCACCACCTCTGCTGGAAGGCTGTTTCAGGAATCCACTACTCTTTCTGTAAAGAAGTACTTCCTCACATTTCTCCTGAATCTACCCCCTCCAGCTTCATAGCATGTCCCCTTGTTCTTGACCACCTTTTTTCTGAAAAATACTCCCCTCCTGTACCTTATTTACCCCCCCATGAGGTACTTGAAGGTCTCTATCCTGAGCAAGTCACTTACCCTCCCTGTCTGCAAAGGGTGCTAACAGACGACACATACACGTGTTTCGTTCTACCAGGACTCATCAATGTGCCTCATCTGTTTGACACTCCAGTGGAATGAACCAGCTACCCTAAGATGGTCTATCTGATGGCATCAGAAACTCCTAATGCCATCATTCTGACATCAGAAACTCCTAATACCATCATTCTAGCATCAGAAACTCCTAATACCATCATTCTGGTATCAGAAACTCCTAATGCCATCGTTCTGGCATCAGAAACTCCTAATACCATCGTTCTGGCATCAGAAACTCCTAATGCCATCGTTCTAGCATCAGAAACTCCTAATACCATCATTCTGGTATCAGAAACTCCTAATGCCATCGTTCTGGCATCAGAAACTCCTAATACCATCGTTTGGTATCGGAAACTCCTATTGCCATCGTTCTGACATCAGAAATTCCTAATATCATCATTCTGGCATCAGAAACTCCTAATACCATCGTTCTGGCATCAGAAACTCCTAATACCATTGCTGTGTCAACAAAAACTCCTAATACTAGTGTTCTGACATCAGAAACTTCTAATACAAGGCCAGTGTGGTGGTGCAGAGGGCTGAGGTATCATGCATGTCTTATCTTTTCCCATGCCGGTGACCTGGTTTGGGGACGGACTCGGATTGCCCGGGGGTTGGGCCGCGGCATGGGAGGATTAAACATCTGGTGGACTGCTCTCCTCTCCTGGGGAGGTGACTGCCAACTCTGCTGGTGACTGCCACCAGGTGGACGCCTGGTGGTAGAACGGCCAAGAGTGTACATGTGGGTGGGTGCTCGATGGAACATCCGTGCCTCCACATGCATGCTCCAATGTAAGTGCCCCAGTGTTGGGAATGGACAAAAACAGAAAATGGGAGAAGTGGCCAAATGAAGCCCTGCCTGTCTCCTTGTTGCCCACTCCACATTCTTACTTTGTTTCTGATTTTGTTTATTCCAGTTTCTTTTTACCCTAGATCTGCCCGATTGGCTGCGATTCTGGTACTTTCCTCTGCTAACTGAGCAGTTTTTCCTATCCCATTTAAATACGGTTTCTTTTTTGGAGTCAGTTGTATCCCTCACACATTTATTACATTTATTTCCATGACATCTAAGTCTTTTTTTTTTCTTTTCTCAATTCCCTTTCAAAAGGAGCCAATTCCTCTTTTTCTGTGTAGTTTATTAATTCATCTTCTCAGTTTCTTTTTGCACCAATAGATACCTTCTTTTTCCCTCTTTAATTAGCAAATTAATTAATTTCAGACCACACTCGTGGGGACAGATTTTTAGTCCCCCAAAACTAGGACAGATGCGGGGGAGAAGTGCATAAATGGGGCTTCACTTGCGGAGCCGCAGTTTTTCCAGCAAGCACCATATTTTAAAAGCCGGAGCCGGTTTACAACTGGCTGTCAGATTCACGGCAGCTTGCAGCTGTTTTTTCAGTGCAGCTGCACCAAATCTTACACCTGGTAGACCCGGGTATAATATCTCCAGCAGCTGCGGCTGCCGCCTGTTCCAAACTTGTGCTGAAAACAGTAAAATCGGCAGGTGTGGAGAATGTATTCTGCATTTGCTGCTGTGGAGTGGGACTTAGTCACAGGAAGTCTGAAAATCCGGCCCCTGGAGTGCATTATCCCAATCCACCCCGGAGCGCATTATCCCATTCAAATTTAAATTCTGAATAATCAAAACCAAATTAAGGTTTTTTCTCAACTCTTAAGCCCCTAGGGGCTCTTTCAACATCTCTATGCTTTTCTAAACTAATTAGGTTGTACCGGTGATTCATTTTAGAAATTGAAAGGCATTCGAAAGTTACAAATTTTAAGATGTTTTTATCTGTATTTCCCTCTGATTGGTTAATTGGGCACTGATTTTATTGACAAAAATATCACCTGTTACCAACCGGTGTCTAACACTTTCTAGGAAGCTGACTGAAAGACTTTCAGGCACCACACTGAGTTCTTCACACTGACTGTTAGCACTGCCCCTACAGTACCTGGACTGCTCATATCCCTTATAAGGACTATCACACCGTACACCAAGCAATAGTTTCTATGAAACTCAGTACCTGCTCAGTAGTCTGCACGCTGTGCTTTCCAGCAACTCTCCCTGGTTCGCTTCAGTAAAAAAACTGGTCCAACACATAAAGGATTCAGAGGCATTTCTGGAACTGTGCTTGTCAGTGCTGCTGCTACACGTCAAGCCCAAAGCTGTACACATAACACAAAACAAAAGTATAACGACCCAATTGCTAAGTTATTATGACGTCATATCCATCTGTTGGACCTGGTCCGGCATCTTAAGGAGAGTAACAGTGTGTCAGGGGAGACCTGATTTGGTGAGCGAGGAGTCAAGAAATAAATCCTTCTGAGTTGCAGAAACTTCCAAACTTCTGTGTGTGGAAGTGAGAAGCAGCACTCTTTCAGCTGTTGAAATGAGAGGAGGTGGCCCTTCCGAGGGTCCAGGACATCTTGGACAAATACAGTTCCTTCATTCTGCCAGGAGTCCCACACCAATGCAGACCACCTTGCGAAGGGTTTTTGCCCAGACTGCCATCAGTTCAGGAGGGGTGGCCATCAGAGATCATGTAGTCAAAAATCATCAGGTAGCCAGCCCACCGATGCAGTGGTAATGCTACCGCTCATGATGCCAGCCACCCGGGTTTGGGAACAAGCCTGGGTCGCTGGACGACTGCCTGGGGGAGGATGACAGACTGGCTGGGCCTTGTGGTCTTTATCTGCCGTCAACTTCAATGTTTCTATGTCGGCGTGTCCTATGGATGCTCGCCTCCTCTGGGGTGTGGGGGAGTTAGAATCTGCTGCAACATCGCCATCTGGATGACCACAGGTGGCCCGGTGCAAACTGGGCCATGGATGGGGGGGTGACATCAGTGGCATCATGCATTGTGTCGGCCAGGATCTTCCTGACATCCACAGGGCAAAAAAAAACAGAAAAATCCACCTTCCGGCTGTGCAGGATACCATCCACCACCTGCTGCATGCTCTGCACTGCCGACCTGGTCCTGCACTCTGAGACTGACACTGACACAGCGAAAGATAGAACCATTTTAGAGCTTTTTTCATGTGTAAGGTAATATAATAACCATGTTGCCAGAACAATCCCTGGCCCCCCACTGGATCTGTGGGCTTGGAGCTTTCTTTGGCTTGTTGGCTATTTTAGATGCCCATGTGATGCCCACATATCATAGCATGACTCGCAAGGTAAGAGACAACTGAGAGACAGTAGCATCACTGAGCCACTCACAGCTGATATACCCTCACACTGCCCCACTGAGAGACCTAGTGTCTCATGCAACAGACTACTGCATGGTTTACTCACTGGTTGGCTTACACACAGCTAAAAACAAAAAGATGGAATTTTGTGCTCTGTGCCACTAGCAGTTAGTAAAATAAAAATGATTTGCCCCTTTCCCTGTCTTCTAAAGTCACTGCTCAGCTGTAGAAACCCGAGGCAGAATAGTATAGTGTAGTGGTTAACAGCACCTAGCTGCAAACCTGGAGACCCAGGTTTGAATCCCACAGCCACCACTTGCATACTGTGTGATCATGAGCAAATCACTTAACTTCCCTATGCTCCCAGGATGCACCTGGAAACAAGCGTTGGCTTAGTGTGTCTTTCCTGGCCAAAAATGATAAATAAATAAATAAAAGAGAGTTGTAGCTGCA
The DNA here is from genome assembly GCA_016271365.2 of Neoceratodus forsteri. NCBI lineage: Eukaryota > Metazoa > Chordata > Ceratodontiformes > Ceratodontidae > Neoceratodus > Neoceratodus forsteri. The sequence goes on from CM028136.1 coordinate 964,237,277, forward strand.
GCAAGCACACATTGCTATCTCCACTCCTCTGCATCAGCGCACCATTTTACTGCTGTTCTGCCTGCCTAAAACTACAGCTACTTGGTGTTAACTAGTTAACCAGAATGATAATTCACACTGCTCTAGTAAGTTAGTACTTTTCGTGATCAGAAATTTCCATTTTAGCAAAGAAATAAAAAGTGCTTGGGAGTCATGTCCTTTTTGGAGAGAGAGGGAGAGGGAGAGAGCGAGAGAGATGGATGTACCCAAGTATGCGCAACATAGATACACAGACAATGACAGCAGAAAAAGGCCTGTCTACCCATCCAGTCTGATCTCCTGTATCGCTGATTGGTTGCTACTGGTCATGTGGCTTGCACAAGCTCAGTGAGGGATCACTGGGGGGAAAAAATGCTGCATTATGATGTCGAAGTGCCAAAATGCTAAAGTAAAGCTGAGTCCCTTCTGACCTCTTTGTCGATGTCAAAAGGGCCAGTTTGTGGCTTTTCCACCAAACTCCAATTCAGTATCGATTCACCCTTTATACACATATATTAACTCTTGGTTTTCTACATACTCAAGGTATCAACAAGGCTGAACAGACGGAGATGTCTGATTGGGTATGATTCAGTGGGATACAGGGGGTACACTCTGAAGCTTGGAAGTGCTAATTTCGGGGGTAATAGTATGAGGCCCTTCATCTCGCAGAGGGTGGTGAACCAACAGAACAGGTTACCAGAGGAGACAGCAGATATGAATGCAGTACAGGAGTGCACAATATGCCTGGCCAAATGTTTTCTTACCAAGGGAATCAAAGGATACCCTACACAGTAGAGTGGGTACTCTTTCAGGTCAGTTTGACTTTATTTATTTATTTTATTTATTTAGATTTGGGATTAACAACATTGAGCCAATGACTCGTTTACAAAGGTTCCAAGTCAGACACAGTACAAAACAGATAAACCAACAACAGCAGTATATACAAAGAAATACATTGGCGTACAAAAGATTACTTTGGTTTCATCAGTACCTTTCAGTATGCCGAAGACTGAGATCACAGCCCCCTCCCAGACTCTTTTTTTCTCCAAAATTAACATGTTAAGAGCCACCAGCTCTCATCTTCTATACCCCTGATAACTTTGGGGGTGCTGCACTATAATCCCCCCCCCCAAAACTGCTGTCTTGTCTTTTTTTAACTGAGAGTTCAAGAACTGCAGGAGGTACTGTGTTATACATTTTGCCCAGGATTAACTAATTTGTATACACACAAATGTAAGAGTTGTCTCTAAAGGGGAACATTCATGAACCACCTCACTAAGGGTGACAGCATGACTCAGTTGGTAGCACATCTACCTCTAGGCCAGAAGGTCGTGGGTTCAAGTCCTACACCGGGATTGGGATCATACCTAAAATGCTGGCACCCAAGTGTAGCACTGGGGGGGTTGCTGTAATTTGGATGACATGTTAAACAGAGGTCCTCTCTACCCATCTCTGGTGCTGTCCAGGTGGAAGCGGAAGAACCCATGGCACTTTTGGCAAGAGTGGAGGACTTTTCTCAGTGCCCTGGCCAACATTCCCCTTCCCGTTAAACCGGTTCATGCAATTGTCCAAGGCTGTGTGTGGGTGCTGATGTGTGAAATGACTGCCACTACACTTTCAGTCACTTCACTACCATTCTAACATTGCTTGTAAAGTGCTTTGGAATACAATGTGTATGAAAAGCACTATATAAATGCTGATTCAATTTCTAAGAGTTTGAAAGCCAGTGACAAGCTCTGTAGCTGGCAGCAGTCCAGAGATACTGATGACTCAGTCTGCCCTATATTTGTACTACACTGCCACCATTTTTAGAACCTTGTGATGTCTCACAGGTTAAGCTGCACCTAACTACAGCGTCGTTAGGCACAGCTTCACCCTGCATGGCAGCACAAGGAAGATGGTTGTTACTACGCTCTTAGGGGCTGAGAGAGTAATAGAGCAGGTCAGGGTGTGCTAAGGGTTCAGTGCACAGGTCCAAGGTTCTGGGACAGGAGGAGGGGTTTAGGTATGTGTATATAAAGAGTGTTCAGGCACCATTGTGAGAGAGATGGTGTGAGTTCAGATGAGGGGTTCCTAGTGCCGGCCCAGTAATACAGCGGTACTGCTACTGCTCGTTATGCTGGAGAACAAGGGTTTGGAAACAGATCTAGGTCATCAGGTATGACCTGGGGAGGGAGGATTGAGCATCCCTAGGAAAGCTCTTCTTCCTTGAGGAGGGGGGAGGGTTCACAGCTCGGCTGCTTGACTGACACCCAGCAGAGGCTGAGTGTCAGCACAGCCTGGAGCTCCAGAGCAGGTAGAAGAGCTTCTAACAGATGCCAGACATGCCTTGTGCACATGAGAGCATGTGTGTAATGGCACATTAGAGCTCCGGGGGAAAAAAATGGAAGTGGTGAAAAGAAAAAACACCCAATCATGCCGGAGGACGCTTGACCCTCGCAGTTCTGACACCACTGACAAGACAACCCCAGCAACTGGATCCTGCCTCCCTGGGGTCAAGAGCCCACCCTGGGACCCCATCATGAGGGATTAATCATGAGGCTAGCTGCAGGAGAACTCCTGGAGAAAGTGAGTGATCAGGCTGGGGTGTCTGGCTGAAGGAGGCTGTGATGGGTGAAGGAGAGAGAAAAACCTTTGTTAAAAAATAAAAGATGTGGGAGTCCTAGAGTGCTGACTGTTGGTATGTAGTCATCTATCTATCTAACTATCTGTCTATCTGTCTGTCTGTCTGTCTGCCTGTCTATATCCAGGGTTATAAGGTGGTCTGTGTCACTGCCAGGAGCCTCAGGGCCCCAGGGGCCTCCTTGTGGAGGTTCTCAGTGCGGCAGCAATGCTGGATTGCCTTAATGCTGAGTCCCTAGAATGATGAACTAGCCTATGAGTGAGACTTGTGCCTCCTGCCTTAATTAACTGCGCTAGGAGTTGAGGCAGTGAAATATAACTCAGAGCCATAGACCCATTGGCCCTAGGACTGGGGGTCCCAATGTGGTCATCCCCTAAGGATCAGTGGGAGCTGGGGGTGGACCATACCCATGCAGCTGGGCCTTGTACCCACGGTAGAACACAAGAGGGCATACTGTATGCTTGAATGACTACTGTGGGCCGAGTGTAGCTCCTCTCAAAAAGTATGCAGTTTTCTGCATTGTCTGCCTTTTAAGACCAGTGAAGGTTTTTGTGCAGTTTTGTGCAGCATGTGATAACTTCACATCTTCTGTTAAGAGTGTGTGAAAAACACAGAGAAGCTATGTGGACCCATGCATGGCAAGTTCAGTGATGCCTCTACAGGGCACAGCAGGGCCCATGCACTGGTGAAAGAATATCGTGCCCAGGTGGGTACCCCATGTGGAGCAGAGCTACCCCCATGGCAACAAAACATAAGTGCCCTGCCTGCCAGATGTCGTGCCTTCCCTGTGCCCTAGTAACCAGCACAGGCTGAAGTCACCACTGGGTAAGTTCCTGTACACCCCAGATCCAGATAAATATAAATTTTCAAGTACACCTCTCCTCATGAGCAAAATACCAGGCCAGTGGCGTAACCCAAAGAAGGGGAAGGGGTGGGCTACAGGTCTGTGGACTGCTACCAGCCACAGGAAAGCCCAATACCTCATTTAAAAGAGCTTTATGTGGGCTTTAGAACTCTGAGGGACACTCATAGTTGTTCCTCATTGTCTTGTCAAGCCTTCATCACTATCGGTCTTCTCAGAATACTTGATTCAAACATCACCATTACAGAAACTCTTAGACCGCTTCAAAAAATGAAATAATACTATACAGTTGTGTGGGCTATTACAGAAAAAGTAGATGCGCCCCTTTCCACTGCAAAACTGGACCCAACTAGCTCCCTCTTCTAGCTAGATAATCGTTGCCTAGACTAACCAGTTCAGACCAGTAAAACAACCATCTTCATATTCACAGTGCAAACACCCCTCTTGTGCTGTATACACTGGCTTTGCAGCTGACCATGGACTGGTGAACTAGTCAGTTCCGGTGATATTCCCACAGGACTGTTCTCCGGGGTAGATCTCATCAAAAGGAACTCATAAAAACAGTTTCACCTACTCCTGCCACCTACGCCTAATCCTAATTTAAATCAAAATCCCCCCCCCCCGAAAAAAAGGAAGAAAAATCACTGATTGCTTCAAAGTTCTGCTCGAGTTACTTTTCAATTACAATAGGTGAAGCAGAACGAAAGTGTTACAGTCATTTATTGATTGTGTTACTAACCATTAAAGTACAACAGAAGAAATCCATCATATTATGTAACAACCTAACTATTTAAAATAACAAAGGCAGTCTATTGTGTTCCCCCTTTTTTGCCATTATCCTGACAAATGCATTCTGCCGCTACGCTGAAATCAAAAGCAGCAATCATAATTGAGAAGTTTTCTGTTAGAAGTGACATTATTTCTTCATTTAGCGTCTCAAAATCCGTCGGCTTTTAAATTCAGTGGGAAGAAGTGGAGCAGAACAAAAGTAATGAAGAAATGTATTGATTACGTTAATGATGTTTTAGTGAAAATACATTACTTCAAAATGAAAGGGAATATCTCTGAGCTTAGTCAGTGTTCCTGGGGGGGTTAGGCAATTAAAAGCAACTGATAATATGATAATATTAATAAATACGTTATTTGTAGGGATGCAAACCTTGATAAGAAAGGTTTTGAGTGTGGCTTACTTTGTCAGTTTAAAGACCCTGATGTTGCAGGGAAAGCTTTGGAAAGCATGACTTTTAGGTACATTTCAGCTTATACTTCAAATTGTCTGTATTTATTGGGGTCAGTAATTCAGTAGGTAGCACACTCACCTCTAGGGCTGGAAGATCAGAATGTTGTGGGTACTGGCCCTACACCGTGTGCTTTTGGTTTAGGCTGGCTCAGTGTCACAGAGGGCTGAGGTGCCGAGTGCCTTGCCTGCCCCCACGCTGGTGACCTGGGTTTGGGAATGAACCTGGGACTCCAGGGGGTGGCTGGAGCAGGAGAGGATAAAGCGTCTGGAGGACTGCTGTCCTCTCACAAGAAGGGAGGGTTACAGCACCTGATGTTAGCCTTGTCACTAGCATCAACTGGAGGTACAGCAGCCAGGGACTGTCTGGATGGGGGCGGAGTGGTGGCTGCTAACATCCCATGTGTGGTAGTGTGGATGGTGATGTCAGGGCGGCATTGCACATCCACTCTGCAATGAAGAAAATGGGAAAATGGATTCCTGGGTGGCCATTGACTTCCAGCCTCCCGGTAGCCCCCGCACCTGATGAGTACCCAGGCCATGCTGTGTTCATGTGATGGTAAGTCCCAGTGGAAAATCGGGGAGATGGGGCTGGGGTGGCTGTTGTCCAGAGTGCTGCTCAGGGCCAGGGGGAGAAAAAGAGGTAACTGCAAAAAGGTGTATGAGGATAATGCCCATAACTTACATCGTAGTGCAGTACCAGGGAGGTGGCCAAATTTTTTGAGGTGGCGTCCTTCAAACAAGACATCAAAATATTGTAATTTTTTTCCTCTAAAGGATTGCACTTCATGTATATATTATACTATATTTTCTTTTATTACTGTATGTATATCATGTAATTAGTGTGGTATGCTGTCACCAGTGCGATGACATTACGGCGATGGCCATCAGTGTGCCACAACCAGTTCAACACTCACAGTGGTGAACTGGTTGTTGAAGCACCGCACACCCAGAACACTGCACCGGTGTTGCCCTCCCTCCCTGATAACCCCCTCAAGGTGATTATATTAATGTTTAGGGGGAGGAGGGGCAAATCCTCCCTCAAACAGCCTTGATGTGCCTCGGTGCTTTAGGCGACATGGCGATCAGGCGGCACATCTGCCGGGCGACAAGGTTGCCATCAGCATTTTGGTGTCACCATCATGACGGTCACCCTTTTGGATTTCGCGCCAATGTGGTGGAACCAATTAGTGCAAAATGATTTTTCTAAGTTGTTAGTAGTATTTTCACTTGTTATTTTGTACCTTGTAGTATTTTGTTTCTGCTCGTGTACCTGCCCTTCCCCTCTCCAAGGACACACCTGGAAACGAGCCACGGCTTACTGTGTTTTTCCTGGTCACCAAGTTTCAAAGAAATATAAATTTAAGAAATAAAGCAAAAGAAATAAACCAAGCTCGATCCTGCCCATCCCTGGTCCCTGTCTGGCGGAAGTCAAAGGTCACATGGCACTTATCAAAGAGCGGTAGGGGAATGTTTTATTTATCGAAAGTAAACATAAAATTCACGATAATCAGCAAATAAAATGTAATAAAAAAAAAATGAAAACAAAAGTACCAGAAAAGTACTAAGGATCAGTGAAGACATTAGAAAGCAAATAACGTGCATTGTGCAGAAACGCACTCAAAATCAAAAATCAGAACGAGGAGGATAACAGTATTTTAGACATGAGCACCACCTCATTGCAGGGAAATATCACAAGTCCTGGAACACAGTTTGCTTAAATAGTAAAAAGAGATTTTAGCCATATTGGTCCTTGGAAAACAGGGGTTCTGGATAGTTTGATACCTTTTTTATTAGACCAACGTATGTCTGGCACAAAGATGGTAGAGTACTCAAGCTTTTAGGGCCTCACAGACCCCTTCTTCAGGTTCTTCAGCTGAAGAAGGGACCTGTGGGGCCCTGAAAGCTTGTGTACTGTACCATCTTTGTACAAGACATAAGGTGATCCAGTAAAAGGAATGAAACTATCCCGCCACTCCTGTTTGCTTATATGTAATTAACAAAATAGGAGGAAAACCCTTCCAAACTGACCCTAAATGTACAGTGATAAACTCAGAGACATCCCACCGATACACTTTTCTCAATGCTAGGTTAATGGAGCTCCAAATTTCACCGTAAGTGACACGTTTTTGCTGTATGGCATAACTACACTGTGCCTGCCAAATATAAAGCTTTAGGCTAATGATAAGGACGCATACCACGCCTGCATTCCAGGACATCCATTTCTGTGACACGAACCCATATATTAGACCTTCCTATGTTATTTCATTTCATTTAAATTTTTTATTCATTTGATATTCAGTGCATGTTTGCGCTTGTAACTCCAGTACCGATCGGCCGAGGAAAGCATTTTCTCGGCTGATCAGTACCAGAGTTACAAGTGCAAATATCCTTTTGTATTTTTTGACAATAGTACTGGAATATAGGAGTTCCTTGCAGCTTAGCCTGTCAGTCGCGTCATCAAAGGGCTGGCTATGGGGGACTCTGGCACAGTAATGGCAGGCGGAGGAGTGCAGAATCAACCAGATAAAATACAAGTTGCAGCTATGTTAATGAATTAAAACCATTACAGCTAGTGAGTTTTACCTAATTGGGACCGATAAGTTCCATGTTTTTGCACAAGGAATGCTGACAGTTCCCCTTTAAATCTGCAGTCTACAGTTTTAAAGACTTAGGGCAGGATATTCAGAAGGGTTGCGCATGGTGCATCACAGTTGCGTCATGCACAACCCACTGATGCGCCCCGGTGTGATATTCAAAGGGGGACTGAGCCTGGCACAAATCCCGATGCGCCAGAGCACATCAGTAATGTATGTGGCGCAGGTAGGGGCGTGTCCTTGCATACTCCGCACATCCCAATATTCAGCCCGGGATGTGCTGAGCCCATGCATGCACAACCCCTACCTGCGCTGCACACAGGTGAGCCAAAAAAAAAAAGGAGCAACAGCTGGCCACCCACAGGTGAGCTGCCGGATTGCAGGGTGCAACACGGCAGCTGCCACCTGTAGGTGGCCACCTGAGCTCCGGCTGCACCTTCGTGGTGGCGCCCCCCATGCCCAATCGCGGGCATACGTAGAGAAATAATAGTCCCATATCCCTGGTGGTCCAGTGGACCGCTTGCAGCCCGATCGCGGACATATGTAGAATATTATAATCGTCCTATATCCCTGGTGGTCCAGTGGACCGCTTGCAGCCCGATCGTGGGCATCAGTAATATCTCATGGCGGCAATCCAACCCTGGTGGTCCAGCGGTACCCCCTCCCCACCCGCCCACTGAAGCCTCACCACCCTGCTCCCCTGGTCAGCGTGGCGGCAGCTCCCCACCCGCTTGCCACCCGCCGCCTGCTGACTGACTCCGATCGGTAGGGCTGTACGCCTATTGGTCCACAGTGTGAGCTAATGGCGTGCAGCCCGTACCGTACTACACAGTCCAAGAACTCCCACCAGGCACCAGTCCCATTTATTTTGATAAGACATTTAAGGGTTTTGTAACTTGCTGCTCACCATTAATTCTCTTCTTCTTGTTCTAATACATGCCATGCAACTTAAAAACAGCAAGAATGCTGAACAAAAACACACCCAGAATAGCTCCGAGGTAAATCACAACCCAGTGAGTACTAGCAACCTGCTTCATGTTATGACTTTTTCCCCCCCAATTGTTTAACCAGGTGAGACACACTGTGCTGAAAGCTTGTTTACAGGTGCAACCTGGGAGCACAGAAGTTAAATGACTTGCTCAGGGTCACACAGTATGCAAGTGGGGGTTGTGGGCGTCAAACCCAGGTTTCCAGATTTGCAGCTCAGAGCCTTAAACCACTGCACTGTGCTGCCTCCCTGTAACAACAAGGCTGTGAAACTGGATGCACTGCACAGTGCACCACTCGCCACTTTGCTATTGCATGAAGCCTACAAAAACAACATTCCCAAAATCTTCTTGCTTCCCAGTTCCCACATCGCCCTAGCGTTTCACAGATACGACTTGTTTAGGGGACTTGTTGCTGCTGCTTTCATCATTTTGCTATCCCTTTCCTTGCTTGCAGTTGTTTATCTCACAAATAAAAAGGACTGCCTGCTTTTATTGCTCTTTTAAAATCCTTGCCATCAGTTTTCTTTTTTCAGACACCACTTTGCTCAGCTGCGCCACCTGGCACGCTTAAGCTGGCACGCAACAGTCCAACAGGAACACACTGCCTGTGCCCCCACTTCCCAAGAGCCATCCATGGAATGCTCAATCCTCTCTCCCCTGCCTGTCCCCGGAGCAACCAAGGCCCATTCAGAAACTTGGTTTGTCAGAGTAGGTAGCAGTACTGACAGTACTACGGCACTATGGGGCTGGCTGTTTTTGAAACCAAAACATTGATTTTTTTTTTATTTTCCCTCCTGTTGTCCACCAGGGATATACCTCATAATCAGATAGGGATGCACCCTCAAAACAGACAGGGGTATATACCCTGCCCTATAATCAGACAGAGAATGGGATATACCCTGTTCAGGCTCTATAAGCCGTCTTTAGACAGCAGGGAGTTTTTTTTCAGTCAGGGGCCTGTTACACCACGCAGCGCCCGTCCAGCTCTGCTCATCCTAAACCTGGTCCATCAGGGTGGCCACATACTCAAAATATTTTGACTGCACCATGTTGGTCTTTTAGTGGGTTGGCGATCCCTGTAATGAGACCAACATGGCACTTAAAAAATGTTCTGTGAGGCCTTGCCCTTGGCCGCTCTTTGAAAATGAAATAAAAAGATGTAAAAAGAGCCCTAATAGCAAGCAGCCTTTTTCCTTTGTGTGATAAATAAATTATTACAGGTAAGAAAGAGGTAGCATAATGACACAACAGCAGAAACACTCCCCCAGACAAGTCTCAGCAGCAAAATGCTAGGGTTCATATGTGTGGTTTTAAGGAAAAAATGTAACAACTCAGTATTGGAAATGTTCTGTTATTTTTTGACTTTCTGCAAATTGCAATTGCTGACTGAGCGAGTGGCCTAGCTACTACACCTACCAAGATCTTTTTTATCATTATGCAAAAATGGGGGGGTTTGCACCTGGGCTGTGACTGATTCCTGCTTACAGAGCAGAAACAGGCCTGGCCTGGTAGTACTGTATGACTATTTTTTTTTCACTTTTGGGGAAAACACTTTAACGTTTTCATAGCAGTTCTTCTGAGAAACACTGAACATTTTAATTATCACACAGAAGTGTGAAAGAATGTACCCTCTTCCCCTAGCTTGGGATTTAGAAAAGGAACAAAACTGTCAAAATATCTGCTTTTTTGGCTAATTTTAGTAAGTGGATGGAAGCAGACACTCTTTCACAATAAATGATTGCAAGTACAAGTAAGAAAGGGATAAAAAATGATGACAGCAGTAACACTCCCCTAAACAAGCCCCTTTGGCCAGGCTGCAAAAACAGGCCTAGTACTTGTGGAAAAAAAACACTCCTAGCAGTTCTCCTGAGAAACACTGAAAGTTAACACACAAAAGTGTGTCAAAAATTATCCTTTCTAGCCTGGGATGTAGAGAGGGAACAAAAAATGTCAATATTTCTGATTTTTATCTAGTTTTAACAAGTGGATGGAAGTAGACTTTCTCTGGAGCAGCTCACGTCATCTGTTTCTCCTGCCTGAAGCATTAGCGAGTGCTGGATCGCATGACCTGCCTTCAGTGAGCATCCAAAGTGACCTCCGATTGGACAGGAAGTCTCAAGAGAGCTTGTAGTCTCTCAGTCAGTTCCAGTGGCCAAATGACAAAGCAATAATAATGAATAACTGGGACCCCTGAATACAAATGCTCAGCGAATATTCGAAATAAGGTATTTGAACACCCCAGTTCCCACCCGTGTCTTCTTGTGTCCCTGCCCCGGGGGAAGTTGCTCCCCTCATGCCCTTCCTCCCTGCGGCTTCATCATCGGGGGGGGGCAGTTGTTGTCTCACTTAGTTCTACAGCCTCCCCCCCTCCCCCCGGCAAGTTTAAATGCTAATCCAAGTAGCATTTAAACCTCCCACTAAGGACTGTGGTCTCCTTTGTGGAATTATGCAGTCCATCTTCCCCCATAGAGACCCATATCTTCCCAGGTTGTTCTCCAGTCCCCAATGTAGTCAAATCCCTCTTCCATGCACTATGCCTTCAAACAATTGTTAAATGACCTTCGGCATGAGACAAAGACTCTCTTGGCTCAAATCCTTCCCCTCTTTCCACACCCCAGATGGGACTTTACTTGAGGACAACTCCTCCGTTAGGTACCTTGGGGTCTGGCTTGACCAGAACCTCACCTTCTCTGGACACATAGATGCCATCCACAGAAAACTGCACCCTAAACTGGGTGCCGTATACAGACATTGTGGGTGTATTCCACTGCCAGCCCATTGTACTCCTGTCCAGAAGATGATCCTACCTATTTTTGACTATGGAGATGTAGTCTACAGTGCAACTCCCAAATCTTCCCTAACCAGACTGGACTCTCTTTTCCACTCCTTCTGCCATTTTACTCTTGACTGCCCCCCGTATCCATCAGTGTACCCTTTACTAATCTCTCTCCATACCCTCTCTAGTGGACAGATGCCTTATCCACTGTGCAAACTTTCTTGCTAAATTCTGGTTTCACTCTCCCCCCTTACCTCTCCTCCTCTATTTCCCTCAAACCTCCTATCTCTCTCACCCCTTAGAAGCCTCGACCACCGTGCCTTATCCATCTCTCCCAGGTCCACCTCAGCAGGCCAGGCAGCATTCTCACACCACTTCCCAAAAATATGGAACTCCTTCCCCCGCCCATCCACCACGCTGCCTCCCCTCGAGTCTTCTCCTTCCCCCTAAAGGACCATTTCTCCCCTTCCTGCACATGCACTTAATTTCCACCCTCTCCATAGCTGCCTCTCTACTAGTTACTCATGTAAGCACTTACTCTTTGTTAGTCACTCGTTTGATTGCTTAATATATTTCTAGCGCACGTTGCTGTTAGGTTGTATTTAGCTATTCGTTTTTGTCATCCTGATGCTTGATTGTATCTCTCATCACTATATTATCTGTATATGTGTTCTGCTGTTTACTTACTGCTCACCCCATTCTCCTCTCCCCCAGGACGTATCTGGAAATGAGCATTTCCCTGTTCAGTATGCCTTTCCTGGTAAAACTTTTAAATAAATCAATACACAAATGAATAAATAAAAGCCCCAAGTGCAGCGTGTCCTTTCCTCTCCGGGCCGTATACAGGTAACACCTCGGCAAAAGCCACTCTGTGTGCCACCTACCCAAGGCCCTCCCCAGCTCCCCGAAATTGCCCTTCACTGCCCCCTACCCTGTCCCTTGACAGGTCAAATATATAACTAATTTCTAGCTCTAAAAGATCACTGGGTCTATCTAGAAATGGTAAAGCAGGATTTACAGACAGTCTGTAATGTGTAGATAAGCAGTATGCAGGAGTTGTCTCCAAAGACTGATTAAATAGAGGGGTCACAATGTGAAATTCTGAATCTGTGATAACCAGGACATGGAACACTGTGGTTATTTTTGTACTGTGTTGTTTGCTGTTTCTATGTGATGCCAGTCTTGGGATCCGGCAGGTCCAAAATAGAATACAAAACTCAGAATACTGTACTGACAACAGAATGCTAGGTGGAGAAAGTCAGCTTTCACTTTTCTGCGTGAAAGGAAACACAACCAGGAGAAATGGTTTTAGGAGTTTTAAGGCTTATGCTACAGAGCAATGAGCAAAATTCTTTTTCTCCTCCTAGCAGGGCAAGCATTTAGCAGTCTGTGACAGACATCACCCAGCACTCTCACCCCTAGACATACAAGTAGTCCATGAAGAATATGATTCTTTGGGTGGGGTGGGGGTTCCTTAGCTCAAGACCCGATTATCTGAGTTGCCATCACCTCACCTTCCCTCCAGCTGGAATGGCAAATGGGCTACTGGCCATACCTCTCAACTCTCCTACAAATTTTTTTTTATCCACAGTTTCTGCGCTTGTGATGCTCCACCAGCTCACTTCTGGTCTCACCCCCCATCCCAGCCACCTGCCTTATCCAGGACTTACCTTCCCCCCCCTTTCAGGAACACAATCTGGTGGGTAAGTGTCTTGGTCATTAGTGCAGGGCCTGCGAGATCTTCCGCCATCATCCTGCCAGCTGGGAGGTTATACTCCTGCGTTTCTCCATTCCAGTTCTCCCCATGGCCGAGTCATGCGGAATGATGCATGTGCATGTTACAGGCATCTATGTCGGGTTCCCTTCCTGCAGTACTCACCTGTTAAACCACCTAACCTCCACTAGATAGTGATAGTGCAGCGAGACACCTTAACCCTCCACCCTGAAAGGGAAGAGCAGCACGTGGGATGCTCAAGCCTCCTTTCCCCCAGCCAGCCACCAAGTGACCCTTGTCCAGTCCTGAACTTATGTTATCAGTGTGGCAGGTCATGAGACAACCAATGCCTCAGATCACCTCACTACTGGTCTGGCACAACTGTTCTACATTTCAAGGGACAGTCTCTCCTTTTACCTCTCAGGAGCTGTCTGTCCTACAAGAAGAGGGTGCTGCTCATGTTCTATTGTAAGATTTCAAAGCTCAGATTCAGGGTAATTTATGTTGTTTGATGAACAGCAGACTTTGGGAAGATGAATACGCATGCTGCGCAGCCAGTGCTCGAGAAAACTTTGGCAGGCAACAGTAATTTCGTAACCTTTTGATAGTAGGTGAGGAAAATTTGTTCTGCTTAGGAAAAGGACTTCAAACAGAGAAATGAGTACTGCATGTAATAAAGGCACAAACAATGTCATAAATCAGTGATCTTTCCATTCCAAGGGTATCTCTATGGGTTTGGCGTAGGTGTCAGTTCTTTTCTAATGATAAAACACTTCTAAAGAGTATTCTCCAAAAATGGTGAGTAAACCCAAACTGTTACTCATCTCAGGCACCACACCCAGCAGATCTTCACATTAAGTTCAAACAACATGAAGTTGTGCTGTATTCTGACTATATGCAGTTAGCCCCAGCACTTGAACTGCTCCAGAGAGGAAAGGGTTAACTCTATGCCAAGGCATAGAACATTGAGCTCGAGCTCAGTTTTCAAACCTCTGTCCCAGGTACTCCTTAGTGTAACTGTCAGATTCTTTACTCCGCCTAACTAAGAAGTTGGTCCGGAGATTCTCTCCTTCATTTCGGTTCGGTTCACGTAAAAAATCGGTCGGTTTGTTAACCGCTTACTTATTTTTTTGGTGGTCGTATCTCTGTTACTGGTACAGTAAGTGTTCAGAAGATAGTAGTGTTTTTTTGTGGTAGAAATTGTTTTTTGTTCGGTTTCTTTCCGGTTGGTCTGGTTGGGAACCAAACAAATTCTGTTTGTTTTTTTTCTTGTAAATTTTAGTATCGGATCCTAAAAAAACCCAATAATTTTCTCGTTTTTTTTAACCGACCCGTGACACAGTTGGAACCGATAGGTTTGTAGTTGCCTGGCTTAAACGTTGGTAAGGGTAACTTTTTTTTTTAGGCATGTCTGAGAAACCCCAAAAGAAAACTGGTCCCACTGGGTTTCAACACTGCTTGGAGTGTGGGGAGGCCTTTGCTAAGGCTGATCCCCACCCCATCTCTGTTTACTGTCTGGGGTTTGACCACCTCAGAGCGGACTGCCAAATCTGCAAGAACTTCCCCAAAGCCACTTTAGATAAACGTTTAAGTAGGTTGAAGGAAAGAGAGGCTGAGAAATCCACTGACCCGGATGGCCAGCCTGGTTCGGTTCCGACCGAACCTTATGGGGGTGCCCACTGACCTGGGCGATACCTCCTCGGGCAAAAGGACAGCTGATTCTGTGGAATCAGTTCCATCTAAGAGAAGGTGTAAGTCAGCCAGTTCGGATCCTGGTTTCCATGTTCCGACCGCTGATAAGATAGCTAAGGCAATTGCTATTATGCAATCGCTTCACCCGGTTCCGACCGAACCGACACCGACTCAAAGACGATCGGTTCGGTCGGACTTGTCTGCTTCTGAATATGATCCTGAAGCATTTTATGAGGGAGATTGGGCAGGAAATGAAGATTATGAAGATGAAGAGGATTTTGAAGGCCTAGGTGAGCCACTAGAGTCTGACATCTCCCCAGAAAGGCCTTCCAATGTGTCTCCTCCCAGACTTTCTGAGTCCCCTTCCCATTTCTTGTTTTACAGAAAAGTGACTGATACTCTTCAGCTTCCAGTGGAAGAGGCTGAGCAGGATCAGGAGGAACCTGACTATGTTGAGATGATGGATGTCCCAGAGTCCAAAAGGGTGTCTATCTCTCTGCATAAATCCCTGGGGAAACAGACACAGAAGATTCTTCAGTTTCCAACATCCATACCTCCTGTGAATAAAAAGGTGGACAGGAGGTATGCCCTGTCAGGTTCTGGAATGGAATTCCTTACCACTCATTGCAGCCATGTTGGGGTAGTGCAAGCTGCAGCCTGTGACAAGGCTAACATTCCCCTGGCATCTCACCCCCCAGATAAGGATTCCAGGAAAGTGGATGCCATGGCCAAGAAGCAGTACTTGGCATCCTCTTTGGGGTTCAGGCAATCTAACTATATGGCATATACAGCCAGATACCAGAAGTCTATGTGGGATACGGTTCTGGAGCTGGCTAAGAATGCCCTTCCCCAGCTGGCCAATGAGCTGGAGCAGGTAGCTGTCGATGGTATTGAGGCATCAAAGGTCCAGTTTCATGCTGCTGTTGACTCGAATGATGTTCATTCTAGGGTCATGGCTACATCTGTCTCCATAAGGAGATTTGCTTGGCTCAGGTGTACCAGTTTATCTCAGGATACCCAGCCCAAGGCCATGGATTTTCCTGTCACCAGTAATTCTCTGTTTGGTGAGCAAACAGAGGCGTACATGAAAAAGATGGACAAGTACAGGACCACCTACAGGAGTGCTGCAGCCAAGGAAAAGCAAGTCACTCCTCAGAGGCAGCAATCTAGGGCTGGCAGGGGCAGGCCCTTTCAAATGCCTTTTTACCAAGCCTGGGCCTCCTCTTCCTTCCAGCAGAGAGGGTTCTTTAGGGGAAGGGGCAGAAGAGGGATGACTAGGACTCCATCATCCACTCAGTCAAGCCCCTGCCAAGCAGACACCCTGATATGTTGGTCAGGGTCGCCTCCCTGGTTCCAGTAGGGGGCAGGCTGGCTCACTGTTTCCAGGCCTGGAAGTCTATTACTTCAGACAAATAGGTCCTGGAAGTAGTGAGTCAGGGACTTGCTCTCAGTTTCAAAAGGTTCCCAAAAATGAGAGCAAAGTCTTTCAGTCCTCCCTTACCCTTAGAGACAAAGGTCTTAAAGGCAGACGTATCCTCTCTACTACTTCTGCAAGCAGTAGAGAAGGTACCGATTTGTTACAGGGGAAAAGGACTGTATTCCAGATATTTCCTTACCCCAAAAAAAGACACGGGAGTGGCGATCATCCTAGACCTAAGATACCTAAACAAACACATACTAAAGCCAAAGTTCAAAATGGTGACTCTGGGAATAATTCATCCCTCTCTGAGACCAGGAGACCGGCTAGCCTCCCTGGATCTCAAGGATGCCTATTTCCACATACCTATAAGACATTCCCACAGAAAGCACCTCAGGTTTGAGTTGCCCACAGACCACTATCAGTTCAGAGCAATGCCTTTCGGCCTAATATTTGCTCCAAGGGTGTTCACCAAGTGTCTAGCAGTAACGGTGGCCTTTCTCAGGAGACATGGCATCTTTACTGTTCCCCTACCTGGACAATTGGCTCATAGTGGGTCAGCCCTCAGACCAAGTCAAGTTAGCTCTAGAGGTCACTCAAAAGCTTCTGGAATCTTTAGGATTCATCTTAAATTTAGACAAGTCTGTTCTGGAACCAGTCCAGCTTCTCACATTTATAGGGGTGGAACTGGACATTGTCCAGGCCAGGGCCTTTCTCCCTCTTTCAAGGGTTCAGTCCCTCGTCACTCTGGCTTCCTCTTTTCGTCCACTAGTGTCTCGGCCAGCCAGACATTTTTTGCAGTTGCTAGGCCACATGGCAGCTTGCACTGCAGTAGTGCAGGGGGCAGGGTTTCAAATGAGAGATATTCAATTTCATCTAAAATCCTTTTGGTCTCAGAAGAAAGACCCTCTCTCCAAGTTAGTTCCAGTGTCCCAAACTCTGATTCAGGCTCTCCAGTGGTGGCTAGAGGAGGACAATCTGAGGCAAGGTATCCCCTTCCTCAGTCAAGCCCCAACAGTGGTTCTCACCACAGATGCTTGCCTGCTGGGATGGGGAGCCCATCTGGACCAGCTCATTGCTCAGGGAACATGGTCTCATCAGGAGTCTCTCCTGCACATAAATCTTCTCAAACTCAGGGCTGTCTTTCTAGCACTTAAGATATTCTTGAACACAATTCAAGGGAAAGTGGTGCAGATCAGGACAGACAACACCACAACCATGTGGTATATCAACAAGCAGGGGGGCATTCGGTCCTCGGCCTTGTGCACTGAAGCCATGGAAATATGGTCACTAGCTTATTCCCTGCAGGTTTCCCTGATACCTGTGCATCTCCTAGGGAAGGACAATGTACTGGCAGATGCTCTCAGCTGGATTTCCCAAGGTCACCACGAATGGGCCCTGAATCCTCTAATTCTTCAGATCATTTTCAAGAGGTGGGGCACTCCAGAGATAGATCTCTTTGCAGCCCTGGACAATCATCAGCTCCCCCTATTCTGCTGCAGACCCTTCCCCCTTTTGGGGTCTGTTCCTCAAGTTGCTCTCCTGTTGGATTGGACAAACAGGTTGCTGTTTGCTTTTCCTCCTTTTCCTGTGATATTCAGAGTTCTGATCAAAATCAGAACTCAGCCATGCATTGTGATCCTGGTGGCCCCAGACTGGGCCAGGCAGCCTTGGTACCCCTTACTACTATCAATGTCAGTGGCAATGCTCCTTTGTCTTCCCAGACAGTTCAACCTTCTCACCTCCTCACAGGGGAGGATACTGTATCCCAACCTTCAGACTCTCAGACTCAAGGCTTGGCTCTTGAGGAGCTAGAATAAGCAGGCCTGCATCTTTCCCAATCAGCCCTGGACATTCTTAAGGCAAGTAGAAAACCTTCCACTAGAAAAACCTACAAGTCCAAATGGAAGAGATTCATTTTTTGGTGTTTTCAGAGGCATATTCAGCCAGATTCTGCTGACATTGTCACTGCTTTGGACTATTTGGTGCATCTTAACAGTTTAGGCCTCAGGCCTACCACTCTCATGGTGCATTTGGCAGCCATCTCTGCCTTCCCTTCAGCTGTGAAGGGTTCTTCCTTAGCCTCCCATCCAGTTTTCAAGAGATTTTTCAAGGGTTTGGTTCATATCAGTCCTCCCTTTAGGGACCCTACCCCTGTTTGGGATCTGAATATCTGCATTGCTCAGCTTATGCAGCCTCCTTTTGAACCATTATCTTCAGCTGAGCTAAAATACTTGACTTGGAAAACTGTGTTCCTGGTAACTATTACCTCTGCCAGGAGAATCAGTGAGTTACAGGCTTTATCAGTGGAACCTGATTTCATTTAATTTCACAGGAATAAGGTGGTACTTCGAACGAATAGAAAATTCCTTCCCAAGGTGGTATCAGACTTTCATTTGAACCAGTCTATGTCATTGCCTATATTTTTCACTGACCATTCTTCCTCTAGGGAAAGAAGACTACACAGTCTTGATGTAAAGAGGGCCCTTAGTTATTATATAGAGCACAGTAAGGCCCATAGGAATGACTGTTCACGGCTGTTTCTCACTTATGAAGAAGTGGGAAAGGTAAACCTGCCACTAAGAGAACTATTGCCAGGTGGATTGTCTCCTGTATCCAGCTCTGCTACTCAAAGTTGGGGAAGGAGCCACCCTCAGGCCTGAGGGCTCACTCCACCAGAGATACAGCTGCTTTAGTCGCAGCAGCCAGAGACATACCTTTAGTGGAAATCTGTAAAGCAACCACCTGGAAAACTGCTCACACATTTACTAAACATTACTCTCTCGACATCCAGTCACAAAGTGATGCTAGGTTTGGCACAGCAGTACTGCAGAGCTTGTTCCCAAAATAGGTTCTGTAACTCCCTCCTCCAAGGGGGTACTGCTTGGTAGTCTGCATATAGTCAGAATACAGCAATACTTCATGTTGTCTGAAGAATAATTACTCACCATAATAATGTTGTTTCTTCTAATGGAGTCTTCCTGTATTCTGACCTCCTTCCCTGCCTCCCCTCCTGAACCTAGTAGTTTTGGGATGTGGCCTGCAGGCACAGTGCTGCACCCAGAGGTGTGCTTGGGTTACCTCTCCTTAGGATGAGATTTTTGTGTTATTATTTTAAATGTATTATAAAGTTTTCTACCTACTTGGATTCTTTTTGAGGTTCTCGACTTGAGTCTTTTGGACCCTAAAAATCTGTTTATTGCCTTTTCGCACAAAATTTTAGAAAAACAATTTGTTTTTAGTTAGTTAGCATAGTGCTCGTAAGAATCTGACGGTTACATTAAGGATGCAAAACAAGGGTATGGTGGGTAATGGATCAATGTTCTTATTGGAACTTCTTCAGCCCCCCCAAGAGGCTCTGAATACAACTGTACAAAATGGGAAGGGGGGCCCTTGACAAATTCAAAAACAAGTTCTCTGTGATGTAATTTATTTTTAATTGTGTATAGTCCCCTACGTTTCACCCACAAAATGGGCTCGTTCACGGGGATATAGACTTGTAGATACTGTTTTCTCTATTTTTCTGTAAATTAATTAAAACACACTGTTATTAATATATGCTCATATAAATTTACAATATGCTTATTTAAGATAACTTCAAAATATTAGCAATCCCTCATACCTTAGTAAAAATGCAGGCTGTTACTATAGTAGTAATAGGTTTTTTTCTAAAAAAGCCAAAGATAGCATTCAATGCTCTGCAAAAATAAAAATAAAAATAAATATAGCATTCACAGTAGCAGTCTTGTTACTCACAGTTTATAAAGAACTTGTGCTACTTTGTAACTAAAAGCACTTTTCCTACCTTATTCAATGTGCTCTGTTTGGTACTGGGAATCTGCTTTTAAGCACTAAATTCATTTCTGCAAAAAAGCCATAATAGTGAAGTTTTAACTTCCTTAAACTATTTATGATGTTAAGTGCAGTTTATAACTTTCTTTAAGAACGTATCATGCTAAGTATTATTGTAGTTGAAAATGTGGGTTTTAGTTACTTACTCAATTGTTTTTTAGAAAAGGTTTCCTCCTTCATTTCAACCCCTGTGTACCTAAAAGATGGCTGCTGTTGTTTGTTACTGCTCAGGAGCCCTTATATTCCTCTTGTGCCTGTTTTGCTGAAATCCCGCGATAGGAAGTCAAAACGTGATGATGTCACGATCGCGCTACCACGCATGCGCGAACAGACTGCTATTGCAGTCAAATAGCTGACTCTATTCTTAGAGCCAAGGACTTTCAGCAAAACAGGCACTCAAAGACTGCCACTGTGACTTGCTGATTATTTAATGCATTATCTACTAGTTGTTGTGTGTAATAAGGTGATACATCTGTATGAGTGGTTCCACTTAATAAATAGGTAATATTTTTACAAACAGGCATTCACACATAAAATGAACCTAAGATTACATGAGAAACAACTGTAACACCTATGACCATCATGTTCATGGGAGCTCAAAGGAAAGCATAGGACAAAGACATTGTGGAACATGTTTTTGATATGTATTAATATGTACACATATAAATTGTAAGGAATTATAAAATGAATACTATACAATGTATCAAATTGTTTGATGATGGGAGGTCAAAAGGTCAACTACTTTCAAGCGATGATTTTGAAAACATCTTTATGTTTTTATAATAAATGATGTCAATATAACTCTCAAATATTTTAGATAGCATTTATATGATTTATAAATACTATTATAGGAAGAGTTTTGGTAAGTGCAAAGGTCAAAGGTCAATTAACAAAAATAATGTCATAATGAAGTATTTTCTATTAAACATTATATAATATGGCTCCATTGTTTATATTCTAAATAATACTTTATACTAATGACCTCTCCATAGCAGAGGAGAATCTGAAATAGTTGACCCTTTGCTACTATCTTTATCATAAATTTAAAGACTTCAAACCATAATTATAAAGCTAGACACTGCCACAGAGAACCACCTGTACACAATGGTTCCTGTCCATACACAACAATATTTCATATTATTCTACTTTTAAGTGCAGACTTGCCAATTGGTTTCAACATTCATTCCAATATTTCTATCCAATGTATGAATATGAAAAATCCATCTAATCTCTGCCTTCAATAGAAACTCTCTTAAATTACCTCCTCTAGGGGGAATGCATATTTTTTCTAGACCCCAAAATCTAAGTGAGGCTCCAGAGTGAGACGCCTCATTGAAATGTCTTGCCACTGGAGAATTTTCGTCATGGTTTCTAATATCTCCTTTATGTTCTTGTATTCTTCTACGTAATTCTCTACTTGTTTGTCCAATATATAATAAGTCACAAGGGCACTGTATTAGATACACAACAGCTTCTGTAGTACACGTTATGTGTTTTTTAATTGAAAACCTTTCCTGTGTGTGTGGATGTGTGTATACATATATATATATGTTTCTTTGATGTATGATTGCAAACACTGCATCTACCACAAGGGGTCATCCCTGGCATTAGTGGTCCCAGCAGAAGCTGGCTTCCTGCCATTTCCTGTGTTTTGAATTGTGAATGGACCAAAGTGTCCTGAAAATTTTTTACGTTTTTTGCTACTACTATAGGTCTGTTTTGCAGAGTTTCAATTTGTTCATTATCCGTCTGGACTAAATACCAATGTTTATTAATAATTTTTCTTATATCTGCCATTTTGTGGTTAAATTTGGTGGAAAAGACCATTCTTTGGGTGTCACCCTGTGGTGTTTTAGGTTGTAATAATTCATTTCTATTAATTTGATTTATTCTTGTTTCTGCTTGTTTTAATATATGTTGTTTATATCCCCGGGCTTTAAATTTGTATAACATCTGTTTTGTTTCTTGTACTGTGTTGTCCACCTTGCTACAATTTCGTTTAACCCTTGTAAGTTGTGCATAGGGTATGTTATTCTTTAATTTTAATTCATGAAAACTTTTATAATGTAACAATGTATTTCTATCAGTGGGTTTACAATAAAATGAAGTCTCAATTTGTTTATTTTTGTTAATAATAAGTAAATCCAAATAAGGTATTGTATTTGTGTCATAGTTCATAATGAATTTCAAATTTCTATCCTTTTGATTAAGTTCTTCATAGAAGGCAGTTAATTCCATAATGGTTCCAGACCATAACATGAAAATATCATCAATAAAGCGTACCCATGTTACTATTTTGTCATAAAATATATTGATTTGAACATCACATATGTCCTTTTCTTCAAAATTTGCCATATAGGCATTAGCATAGGCAGGTGCCATGGTTGATCGCATGGCAGTACCTTTATTTTGCTGATAGTAACATCCATCAAATTCAAAATAATTTTTGCTGAGAATCAACTGTGCCATTTCCTGTAGAATTATAGTTTTAGGTTTACAACTACTTTGTCTCTTATCTAAGATATGTCCTATGCACTCTATTTCTTGTGTGTGAGGGATTGAAGTGTATAGATCTGTCACATCAAAAGTAACCAGAATACTAGACTCTTGAATTCCACTTTCTGAAATTTGTTGCAGATGTCTTATCATGTCTGATGAATCTTTAATGTATGATCTAGTATTTTCCACTAATGGTTGCAGATGAAAATTTATGTACTTAGACAGTGGTTCAAAAATTGAACCAATTCCAGAAACTATTGGCCTTCCAGGTGGGTTAGAAATATTTTTATGTGTTTTAGGAATACAATAAAATGTCGGGATTCTAGGATGTTCACAATATAATAAGCCTGCTTCCTATGGCTGAATCCAACCATTCAAGGTATATTCTTCTAATAAACCATTAATTTCAACTTGAATATTATGAATGGGATTTTCAGATAATAGTTCATAATTTTCTTCATTCTGCAATAATGCAAGACACATTTCTTTATATTGTGACCTATCTTGGATGACTATCCCACCCCCTTTGTCTGCCTGTTTAATAACAATGTCTTTGTCCTGTTTTAAATTCTCTAAAGCTAAACTTTCTAGTTTGGTCAGATTCTTATATAATGGATTTAATTCTTCCCTTTTACTAAATAGAGCCAGAACCTCCCTTTCCACATTATGGCAAAATGCTTCTATCCCATGATTTTTCCCTATGGGTGGGTTATATTACGATTTTACTTGGGAGTGTTTGTCTCAATTTCTGTTGATAAGGGTATTGGACTATATTTGATGTGGTTCCAAATAGATTTTTTAATCTAAGATTCCTAAAAAATTATGGAAGATCTACTTCTAAGTCAAAAATATGCATTCCCCTAGAGGAGGTAATTTAAGAGAGTTTCTATTGAAGGCAGAGATGAAATGGATTTTTCATATGCATACATTGGATAGAAATATTGGAATGAATGTTGAAACCAATTGGCAAGTCTGCACTTAAAAGTAGAATAATATGAAATATTGTTGTGTATGGACAGGAACCATTGTGTACAGGTGGTTCTCTGTGGCAGTGTCTAGCTTTATAATTATGGTTTGAAGTCTTTAAATTTATGATAAAGATAGTAGCAAAGGGTCAACTATTTCAGATTCTCCTCTGCTATGGAGAGGTCATTAGTATAAAGTATTATTTAGAATATAAACAATGGAGCCATATTATATAATGTTTAATAGAAAATACTTCATTCATACATTATTTTTGTTAATTGACCTTTTGACCTTTTGCACTTACCAAAAACTTTCCTATAATAGTATTTATAAATCATATAAATGCTATCTAACATATTTGAGAGTTATATTGACATCATTTATTATAAAAAAACATGTAAAGATGTTTTCAAAATCATCGTTTGAAAGTAGTTGACCTTTTTGACCTCCCATCATCAAACAATTTGATACATTGTATAGTATTCATTGTTATAATTCCTTACAATTTATATGTGTACATATTAATACATATCAAAAACATGTTCCACAATGTCTTTGTCCTATGCTTTCCTTTGAGCTCCCATGAACATGATGGTCATAGGTGTTACAGTTTTTCTCATGTAATCTTAGGTTCATTTTATGTGTGAATGCCTGTTTGTAAAAATATTACCTATTTATTAAGTGGAACCACTCATACAGATGTATCATCTTATTACACACAACAACTAGTAGATAATGCATTAAATAATCAGCAAGTCACAGTGGCAGTCTTTGAGTGCCTGTTTTGCTGAAAATCCTTGGCTCTAAGAATAGAGTCAGCTATTTGACTGCAATAGCAGTCTGTTATTCATCTTGATGGTAAGCGCTATTAGACGTCATCGTGTTTTGACGTCCTATCGCGGGATTTCAGCAAAACAGGCACAAGAGGAATATAAGAGCTCCTGAGCAGTAACAAACAACAGCAGCCGTCTTTTAGGTACACAGGGGTTGAAATAATGGAGGAAACCTTTTCTAAAAAAGCAATTGAGTAAGTAACTAAAACCCACATTTTCAACTACAATAATACTTAGCATGATACGTTCTTAAAGAAAGTTATAAAACTGCACTTAACATCATAAATAGTTTAAGGAAGTTAAAAACTTCACTATTATGGCTTTTTTGCAGAAATGAATTTAATGCTTAAAAGCAGATTCCCCAGTACCAAACAGAGCACATTGAATAAGATAGGAAAAGTGCTTTTAGTTACAAAGTAGCACAAGTTCTTTATGAACTGTGAGTAACAAGACTGCTACTGTGAATGCTATATTTATTTTTATTTTTATTTTTTTACAGAGCATTGAATGCTATCTTTGGCTTTTTTAGAAAAAAAACCTATTACTACTATAGTAACAGCCTGCATTTTTACTAAGGTATGAGGGATTGCTAATATTTTGAAGTTACCTTAAATAAGCATATTGTAAATTTATATGAGCATATATTAATAACAGTGTGTTTTAATTAATTTACAGAAAAATAGAGAAAACAGTATCTACAAGTCTATATCCCCATGAACAAGCCCATTTTGTGGGTGAAATGTAGGGGACTATACACAATAAAAAAGAAATTACATCACAGAGAACTTGTTTTTGAATTTATCAAGGGCCCCCTCCCCATTTTGTACGGTTACATTAAGGAGTACCTGGGACAGAGGTTTGAAAACCAAGCTTGAGCTCAACATTCCATGGATTGGCATAGAGTTAACCTTTCCCTCTCCGGAGCAGTTCAAGTGCTGGGACTAACTGCATATAGTCAGAAAACAACAAGACTCCATTAGAAGAAACAACATTACTATGGTGAGTAATTTTTTCTTATCTGCCCTCTTACAAAAGCAAGCACCCTTGGGATACACAAGCCATCCAGCAGCACAAACAGAGCTAAGGTGGGGGAGGCAGAGGGAGCAGTCACTCCCCCAGGCCCCTGGCTGTGAAACCTGTGTCCCTCCATTACGGTGTGTGACGATTCCTGACATCATCTATCTGAAGTGAGTTAAGTTTTAAATCTGTTGGGTGCTATATCTGACCATTAGATGCATGTAGCAGAGCAAACTGAGCATATTTGTGCATGAAACCACAACAGCAGGCAGGTAAGGTAGCCGGGAGGGTGTGCAGATGTAAAATGACACGCTTGTATGTGGCTGGGGAAACAGACACAAAAAACAAACTCTCACAGTTTGTTTCAGCTCCTGTCCTCTTGTCAAACTCATGACTCAATTTATACACTGGAGAAGAAAGAGGGGGAGACACAGTTACTTCTCCCATGCCTCCAAATCGACATAAAATTTGGAAATTCTGTCGGCGCCCACTTACTGCACATCTCATGTGCCAGCACTTGTGGGATCGTCAGTTAAGTTGTGTATGTGAAATACAGTTCTTCCAAGTTTTTGGAAGAGTTGTTTACTTTACTGCCCATTATTATATAGAAACACTGTTTATGCAGCAGTCTACATCACATTTTAAAGTTAGATCTCGCCTGCCGCCATCTTGGTGCATTGGCTGACTGTCCTTCCCCACCCCATCTGGCCCCGAAACCTGGCTCCATGATGGTCCTCAACAGCCACTAAAACACACTCTTTTCCAAAATTCTCACACCCACCAGTCCTAGTCATGAGGCAATTGTAGCAAATAAAACCCAGTATAGTCAAGATTCTTAAGAAAGTACCTGGTCATTAACAGTACAGGTTTGGAACTCAAAACATTACCACCACTACTTCACAGTCCCTTGTGACTCAGACATGCACCTGCAAATTAGCCAAAGCAAAGTAATTTTTCTTATTCAGGAAACAGAGCTTCCCAAAAGTAAGGTAATTTATTGTTTTAATTGTTACATGGAAACATATAATCTGATGGCAAAAGAGTCTGGGTGTCCATCAAGTCTGCCTGTACTGTGCTACCTAACTCACCATACTGCCCTACTGTACTGCTGGGTAGTCTCTCTCTCTCTCTCTCTCTCTTCCACCACTCCCTCACCCCTCAATCCCATGATGCCCCTCGGGAAAATAAGTCCCCATCGTTAATGCATAGAAATCAGAATTTTGTAAAGTTGCTAGTGGAGTACCTCAGGGCTCTGTCTTGGGTTCTCTAATATTTCAAATCTTTATAGCAGACTTAACCAATAATATATTAAGTTGGCCAGCCAAGTATGCCAATGATTTTAAACTGGGCAGCCCTTGTGCATCTTTGGAACAATGATAGAGACACCAAACTGATCTAGATAATATATCTGAATGAGGAGAAAAGTGACAAATGAGTTTTAACCATGACAAATGTAGGGTCATGCACCTGAGGGTTCATAACCAAATTCAAAATTAATTAGTTGCTGTATTGGTCCTTGTAAGAACAGATCCAAAAACAGACAGTTTGATACCTTTAATGGTAACAACATAGATGTTACAAAAGAAAACAGTGCTTAGCTTTCGGATCAACCAAGTCCTTCCTCGGAAGCTTATGACAGTTAAGTAGAAAATCACTTTCTATTATCACCCAGATCACACATAAAAAAACCTGAAAAAATTCTCATTGGTCTAAAATACCCTTTTTAAACCATAACAGAGGTTTAAATACAGAAACCATTTTAGTCAGCTAGCTAGTTTTTTTTATGTTCTGCCCCCCCCCCCACTTGCTCTGTTCCTTCCCTCCTCACTTTGAAATCTCTCCTTTGTCATTTCTCTACTTTCTCCTGCAGCTGTTTCTGTTACTGGGGTGTTCTGTCACCAGCTTTCCTCTGTACACCATCACTAGCTAATTCCCTCTCCCCCAGTTAATGAGTTACCACTCCCTACTCCGCATAATACTGTTTTGTTGCTCACAGTGTAATATTCTTTTGCCTGTTTCATAATTTACTGTACGGTAATTCACTGTGTGGCAGTTTTTATTCTTGAAGTGTTTTCTTGTAGTTTGTATATTTTGTTATACTTATTTCCATATTATTGTAATATTTGTGCACATTGTACTTTGGATTCGTTCTGTTCTCTTCCCCCTACCCACAGGACGCATCTGGAAATGAGCTGATACCAGCTCAGTATGACTCTCCTGGTAAAACTTTTGAAATAAATAAATAGCACACATGCCCATGTAGTGGGAAAGGGAAGAGAAGTGTCTTAATTAAGAGTGTTAGGATTTGAAACTAATGAAGAAGGAGTGTGGGAGATGATGGCACGCACACTGATCCCTATCTGTGTGCCCAGCAGGGAGAGTGAACGGGGGGCTGAAGAACCAGAATAAGTGGCAGTGGAGGACCTAACCTCAACAGAGAAAAGTGAGGGGGACAGAAGGACAAGGAAAATTTAAAGGCAGGGCCTCAATGTTCATTCTCAATTTCATAACCAAAAAGGCACTTACAAAAGAGACCTAAAAGGATGGTGGTAGGAGCAAAGGTCAGTCCCCGCTGTCACCCCAAAAGCACACATCCTCTCCCACAGGTCTCCAAATCAGGAAGCTCACATCTGCCATTTGGCAGCATTGGTATGTGGACCCCACGAGACAGCTCTGCTCATGTGCAATATGCACACCCTGCCAAGCTGGCATGAGTCGAGGTCAGGCACCACAAATGGGTACCCCGCTGTATACAGTCACCTGAAATGCAATGGAAGCATCCTGTGTTGGCATCACTCAAGCAGGCAGCAGCGAGTGAGCCCAGTGGTTCACTGGTAGCAGATAGCGCTTCTGCCCACCACACCAGTGACCCAGCCAAAAACTGGGGAAGTAGGTGAGCATACCTCTCAACTGTACCACATTATGAGGAATGTTCCTCATTTTACTTCACAAAAACTCCCTGTTCCACATTGTGAGGACGTGTCCCACATTCAGTGCAAACATTTTAAAGCAAATATCTGTAGTAAATGATGTGAAAAAATATATTATTCAATTAATTACAGACTTTCTGAACATAAATGCAAACATTTTAACAGTGTTCTGAGCTTCTTAGGTAAAGATTTGATTAAATGTTCTACATTGAGGAGGCAGTATGGAGCAGTGGTTTAAGGTTCTGAGCTGCAAATCTAGAGACCTGGGTTTGAATCCCACAGCCCCCACTTGCATACTGTGTGACCCTGAGCAAGTCTCTTAACTTCCTCATGCTCCCAGGTTGCACCTGCAAACAAGCTTTCAGCTTAGTGTGTCTCACCTGGTAAAATAATTGGTAAAATAAAAAAAATTTGCTCATGTGTTCCACATTTTGGGAGGCAGTGTTCCACATTTGGGGGACAAAAGGTTGAGAGGTATGTAGGTGAGGGTTGAACTAGTGACAGTGCATGGTGGAAGGTGGTAGAAAGGTCCGTGGCCCAGTGTCAGGGGCAACTGCAGGAGTGAGAAGTGAAATCACAGAGGAGGGATTTCAGAGCATGAAGAGAAGGAGCAGTGTGGATGGAAGGGGGAGATAGCCCTAGAGTTTAGGGAAGCTGAAGGAGAAAGCAGTTTGACCAGCAGAGGATTTCCTTGGGAGAGTGAAAGAGTGACTGAGCAAAAGCCAGAGTTGTGAAGAGAATTAAGTGATAGTAGGAAG
Organism: Neoceratodus forsteri; assembly: GCA_016271365.2. Classification (NCBI taxonomy): domain Eukaryota; kingdom Metazoa; phylum Chordata; order Ceratodontiformes; family Ceratodontidae; genus Neoceratodus; species Neoceratodus forsteri. The sequence goes on from CM028136.1 coordinate 964,266,057, forward strand.
GAAGAGAGGAGGGAAGGCAAGGTATGGAAGGAGGATGCCCAGCCAAAATTTGGAGATAAATGAAGTATAGTGGGCAAGGCGTCTGGCAATAAGGGCGGGAAGGGAGAGGGAGAAGTATAAAGAACAGTGGTGAGTGCACAGAGGACTTTCTAGGGCAAATCGATGGCACAGAGGTAAACTTAAGACCAGAAAGAATCCTTGTTATTTCAAGCAGACATGATAGGCCAAGAGGTCTTCTTCTATTGGTGATTTTCTTATGTTCTAAATCAACAGGAGTAATAGAGAGGGTTCAGTCTGGCTAAGGTGGACTTGAGAGCAGCACTGTAAACAATGTCACCATAGTTGAAAATGGAGAGTATCGTCTTCAACAGGATCTTTCTCCGGGCAGGAAACAGGATACTCCTCTGTAAAGCACACCATATATGGGTGGAGCTTCTGATAGATGGTGTCCACATGAGTAGAGAAACTGAGGTAATGGTCCAACCAAACCCCAAGGTATATGGGTGGAGCTTCTGACAGATGGTGTCCACATGAGTAGAGGAACTGAGGTAATGGTCCAACAAACCCCCAAGGTATATGGGTGGAGCTTCTGAAGATGGTGTCCACATGAGTAGAGAAACTGAGGTAATGGTCCAACCAAACCCCAAGGTATATGGGTGGAGCTTCTGACAGATGGTGTCCACATGAGTAGAGAAACTGAGGTAATGGTCCAACCAAACCCCAAGGTATATGGGTGGAGCTTCTGACAGATGGTGTCCACATGAGTAGAGAAACTGAGGTGATGGTCCAACCAAACCCCAAGGTATATGGGTGGAGCTTCTGACAGATGGTGTCCACATGAGTAGAGAAACTGAGGTAATGGTCCAACCAAACCCCAAGGTACTAGAAGGAGATGACATCTTCACTTGCTGCACTGCACCATCAAGGGTATGGAGGGAGAGGAGGGGGTGGGGAATGTAGTTTATCTTTATACTGAGCCCCTTCCCATTATAAGCCAATGGCAGTGATGTGTCAGCTACCAAGGCTTACTTAAGATTTTTGGGGGCCGAGCTCTGGGCAGCCCCCCTGTAATTCCAGCACTATGCAGCATTGAAACTTGTTCCAGAAAAAGCGAGCCTGAAACCTTAATTCATTGTGCCCATTATACTTCATCTTGGGAGCAACGTTTGGCTTGTCTCTCTTAGGTTTATGCATCTATACACAGACATAGACACTGACAGCAGAAAAAGGACTATTGGCCCATCCAGTCTGCCTACCCTACCTAAATACTTTTCACTGGCTGTAGTAATCAGCCCATCCCTTATGTTCTGCTTCCCCCTTTTCTGACTAAGCCCATATGCCTGTCCCATCCCTGCTTAAAACTGCTTACCAGTTTGGCCTTTATCATTTCTTCTGACAGCCTGTTCCACTTATCCACAATTCTTTCTGTAAAAAAAAAAGTTCTTGCAGATTTCTTTCATGACTCTTCCCCTGCTAGTTTAAGGGAGGTCGCCCTCATCCCTGTGTTTGATTTCAAGGAGGAGAGTTAATTGGCATCCACCTTGTTTATCCCATGCAGATACTTCTTCAGCGGTAGTTACAAAAAAGTTGACCAATACCGCGGTATTTTCCATCAACTGTGGAAAAAAAATACTGCAGATTTACCGCTACCACAGTAACAAAATGCATTGAATAACATTGGTTTTCTTCCACAGTATGCAGTAAATCAGCAGTATTTTTACACAGTTGAAGGAAGATACTGCAGTACTGGTCAACTTTTCTGTAACTACCACTTCATGTTTCTATCATGTCACCCCTTTCCCTTCCCTTCCCTTCCCTTCCCTTCCCTTCTCTTCTCTTCTCTTCTCTTCTCTTCTCTCCTCTTCCCTGAGGATGTACATGTCCAAGTGTTGCACCCTGTCCTTATATGACTCCCCTCTAGTCCATGGGCCATCTTAGTTGCCCTGCACTGTATTTTTTCAACTTTGATGTGGTCTTTCCTCGGATATGGACTCCATTGCCTTCAGCAGTACTCCAGATGTGGCCTCACTAATGACCTACAGTGGTAGGATCACCTCCCAGCGTCTGCTGCTTACCCCACCCGCCCATCCCAACGTTCTGTGTGCCTTCCCGCAGTTCTTTTACAATGGGTTGTGGACTTTAGGGTCCCTGATATTATTACCCCAAGTTCCTTTTCATCCATGCCAATAACCAGAATTTAAATCAATAAACTGGAGCAGTGATTGCACATTATATCACCACAGAAGAGAACTAGACTTAGGGACAAACTTAGATTTTTTTTCATGGGCGTGTGGAATGGCAATTTGTAACTTAGGTCCCATATCAGGCTCAGAGTATGAAAGGCATCACTTGTTTTCTATTTATTTATATAAAAAGTAAATGTATAGTTCTAAAAAATAACAGCAGAGAATGGTTCCCTTTAGCAAATCTAAAACTCGCAGTGAGTGACACCTTTTCTAGGATTCACTTTTTAAAGTTTTCATGACCTCAGGCTTTGCAAGTATGCTATGTATGATTTTCTGAACAAACCACGCAGTTGAGAAAGTCTCTTCCTCCATAGTTGGTAGAGGTGTTAATACATCTCTTTTGTTTATTATTTTTTATACATTATTAGCATGTTATGTTATCACTGTACAATTTTGGAGCAAATCACCATTCACAGCCTGTTACAAGTGACAAACTGCATTGTGCTGTAACATGTAGCCCATTCAATTTATGAGACGTAAAAACAATGAACTTTATAAAACAACCAGTTGAACTGAAAACGAACAACAGAAAAAGACCTTTAGAGAGAGAGATATCATGTGCTGTTCCAGCAACCATATTTTACTACTGCGCATGACTGAACTCAGAGTTGCAACTTTCATAATGATTTAAAGTACATTACATGGCTCCGTTTTCACCGGGAATTGGATGTAGAGGTTTAGTTAACATACCTCTACATGCCACAATGTTTCTTTTTCACCCGGGTAGATGCGCCTCGCTCGTCATTTTAACGAGCCTTCTGGCACAGGACAGGATGCCAGGGGCACACTCCGTCTTCCAGTGTGGCGGCACTTTTGACATGGCGCCTCAAGGAGCAAGATTAAAAAGCTAAATATCTGGAGAAAGGTTAGCCGAATTTAGTTTAAACCATTAAGGTTGTTTTAAACAGGTGTTTTTGCAGCCCTGGTGATTGCCTCCACTGCTTTGTGCTACTTTCCTTTAAAAAGATTTTAATTTAGTTTTTTTCCTCAAGAAAAAAGATGGCTGACATAGTTTGCTTAGAAATAGCAGTGGAGACCTAGCCTGGGATAGGATTGAAAAAATAAAACAAAACTCATTGTACACATTATAGGAGGTGCCTAGCTCCCCAGGGCCATGGCAGCATAGCCAGGCACGCACATGGAGGCTGGATCCAGGGGTCCCTGCTCCACTCACCCTGGCCTAGTGCCTGGTCCCCCACTTGTGAAGCACTGTCAGTGAGCCTCCACTCAGTGGCCATCAAGTACTGGAAAGACCAACCTCCCCTACCTGGGAAAGGAGAGCTGTCTTCTGGCCGCCCCTAGCTACCTGAGCTTGTTCCCGAACTCGAGTTGCCGGCGTGGGAGAGGTAAGGCACTAGGCGCCTCAGCCCTCTGCGCTATTGGGCCAGCATTAATATTTTTATTAACTGTAGCTGAAACTAGCGTTCTGGGAGAAATATTTTTATTGCACTGCTGCTTTAACCATTTTGGTGTTAATTTTCTACACAGCTTCTCTCGGCCCTGCCTTGTTTGATTTTGATACATCAAAGAGGGCATCCGATAAGGCTCGTTGCTGCAGCAACAAGCCTGTTTCAGACCACCACTCCTCTCTGGGCAAGTATTTTGGTACCGAGCAGTCTCACAATTGGGAGTGTAGGCAGTTCTCCTGGAGTTGCAATAAGAAACATTACCGGCCCTGCTCACACCTGGTGTTGGGTTCCAGGGACTGTTCATTCTCAATCTCATCCTTACATAAGAAAAAGTGAAGACATAGGCCCTGGTCCAGTTCTCGCCACTCTGCCCTGAGAATACTGGCTCCACTAGGTATAGGTTCCAGTATGTGTAAAAGAGATTCTGGTGTGCCCTCCTTTGTCCTGTTCAACAAAAGAGAATACAATGGTAGATTTCTTCACAGCAGTGCTGGCCTGAGCTTTGGAAGGGTGCCTTATGTAAATAAAATTTTACTTACTTTTTTACTTACACTTACCTCTTTGTCACTTCCCTTAGGAGATGCCTCAGATACGCAGTTTTTTTAATGGACAGCAGATAAGGAGTAATGTTGTCGCCACACTCAATTGGTACTGTCCGGTGTTCAGTTAGGGCTTCCAGGCAGGTTTGCGTTTGGCCCAATAAGTAGTGGCCCTGTCCTTTGTGGAGGCACTGACATCATCGCTGACACAGATGCTTTGGTGTTAGTGCTAGGACAGATGATGGCATGGAGTGTTGTTTTTTTTTTTTTGTCTGAGCCAACCTCCTAGGACATCTTTTTTAAAGCTGATTTCTCAATTTTAAATCGGGTTTTGGTACCAATTGATGCCAGGGTTCGACTAACAAAAGAGCCTTGTTAATCGAACCCTGGCATCAGTCGGTACCAAAAAATTATTTAAAATCGGGGTATCAGCTTTAAAACAGACTATCCATTCATATGAATGGAGCGCACCCCTGCACTCTCCCCATAAAGATGTTAAATAATGCCAGGAAGAGGAAGGAAGTAGCGAATCAGGAAGTGGAAAGGGATCATACTGCCAGCCCCTTGGGGACAAATTACAACCTTCCTTTGGTGGCTAGTAGAAAAAAAATTGCAAACATAATGAAGGCGCTCCCATTGAGGTAAGGGAGCTCCCTGTTTCTGCTTTTCAGCACAAATAAACTGCCAAAAAGGTTCTCTTTAAATGAGTTCCACCCAATGCACACACAGAAATCATATGTATAAATCTAGGATGGTCATCACGTGACGTCCACAATCATTTGCATAGCAGTCCCATAGTCATAGTATAGGTCACTTACATAGGGCAGCATGGAAGCCCCAGTTTGTTAAGGAGGCTGTATACGCATAGTGATTAAGGGCACTGACTGCAAACCTAGAGACCTGGGTTTGAATCCCATGAGCCCCCACTTGCATACTGTGTGACCCTGAGCAAGTTACTTAACTTCCTTGTGCTCCCAGGTCACACCTGAAAACAAGCTCTGGCTTAGTGTCTCTTTCCTGGTTAAACAATTTCCCCTTTCATGTGATGGCCCCTCTGGTTTATACATACATGCTCCCTATGAAAGTGCATTCTGCCCATTTGTTTAAATAAGTTTTATTCGACGTTCTTTTAAACAGAGGAAACAAAAGGCATGATACAGGGTTATCCATCACTGAAAAGTGGATACGCATAAAATACAGCTGTACAATCATACAGTAAGAGGCAACATATTATAAAACAAGTCCCTTCCAATCCCCAGATGAATCAACTGTTAAAGGTTAAAGGCAGAAACCAGTCCCAAACATCCTAGTTGAAGCCTAGATCCCATCTCAAGTTACTTATAAGATTATGTTTGCTTGCCCTGCCCCATATAATATGCATCTACCTTTAGCCATGTTGCTTCACAGTCACCAAAATTACCCTGAGCAAGCAGGCTGAGTGGTGTGGATGCCTCAGGCATTGAATGCCTACCTCCTGCCATGTTAGTGACCCATGTTTGGGATGAGCACAGGATGCTAGGAGTTGGCCGGGGTGAGAGAGGATTGTGTGTCTCAGAGACTGCTCTTCTCTCCAGGGGATGGTTGGCCAGTTGTCTCGGCCTGTGACTACCACTGGGTGCAGGCCCAGTGGTAGCGCTAGTTACGAGCAGGTCAAAGGGCGGTGCCACAGTTCTGCGGGGTGTGCACACCTCTAATTGCATGTTTTGATGTGTTGCCACGCTGTGGAATGGGAGAACATTGAAAACTGAGGAAGGCGGACTTCATGAAGCCCTGTCCAACTCCCCCATTATTTGCATCGCCATTTCAGACCAGCTACATTGGGGGAGGCGAGGGTTGGTTGTGGGAAGCAGGGACAGGGCTGAAAGCTTGCTTGCCCACCCCAGGGAGAGAAAAAAAGTGTTATAGAAAAAAAACGACCATGGGCTTTGCACACAATTTTTTCTAAACTGGCAGCATTACTTTTTCTACCCCTCTACAAAGCAAGAGACAAAGGACCCAGGGATCTTCAGTGGGTCAGAGTGTTTTGTTTTGCCATGACCAAAGCCAAATAAATAAACCTTTGCCCACCTGGTGGGAAGTTTCCTAAAGTCAGTATATCTCCAAGGAAACCATAGCAGGCAAAATGTGGATGGGGTACTAACAGAGTTCTCCCTAAATGCAACATGACACATTTGTCTGTGTTCTGTTTCATCTTAATTTCAATGGACCATTTATAAAGGTAGTCCAGATTGTCATGGAGAATTTATAGACACCATGAGTAACTAAATACAGGCCATATATGATGGAATGTGTCTGAAAACACAGTTTTTCAAATGTATCCTTTAAGTGTCAGGGTCCCTTTAAAGAATGTGTCTGGCTGACTCTCAAAATGTTGTTACAAACCTATAATTTAGATAAATGATGCCCAGTTTGTTTTTTTCAGCATTGCTTAACTTGGTGCTGTCATGATTAAAGCTTCAGTTCCTCAGCAAGGTCACCTGTGACACCATTTTAGAAACAAAGAGAAGCACTATGCACTTGAGCTAGGCCGTGCCCCCAGCAGGCAAGTCACTGTTCCCAAAATGCAGAGAAGAAGCCAGCACAGGTGGACAAGATTTAATTGCAAATGAAAGGGCTTTATTTGCAATTATGTCTAATTAATTAGTCATGAGCCTAGCGAGGCTTCTGATTGGCTACTGGATCGGTCATTAACGTCTTAGAAATGACCAATCCAGCTGACGCTGTGTGGCATGCTCGGCTCGCCCGACACAGCTAAAACCTGTTTGAAACTAAAATAGAACAGCAAAACCAAAAGTTGTTATTACGATTGGAGTAGATTTAAGCCAGTCATTTCTGAGGGATTAACAACTAGCTGGAGTGAGGTGGCCCTCGACTGTGCCTTGGGCCACTCGTCCCCCCAACTGGTCGTTAATCCTTCAGAAATGATGGGCTTCTCAGTTGCTATTGCTTAAATCTACACTAAGAATAATTGCAGAACACAGCGTGAATGCAGCCTCCCCCTATGTTTCACCTTAAACAAGGGGGGCTGGGGAGCCATGCTTAGTCAAAAGGTTGGGGGAGTTTACATCCATGCTGTGTTTTGCTATTTTTCAAGGTGCTGGTTTGCAAATAGAAACATAGGATAAGCTAGACAAATAAGAACCATTTGCCCATCTTGTTCGCCTTCTGCCTTCCCGGCAACTGCAACCCTTGAGAAATCTGTCTCTCCCTAGTTGCTGTATCAGTGAATGTCATTTTCAATTGAGAAACTGCTCCTGTTCTACTTTAAAAGAAGCAGTACTCCCTGTCTGCACTGCTTCCTCATGGAGCCTGCTCTAGAGATTCACAGCTCTCTGTGTGAAGTAATGCCTCCACCTACTGGTCCTCAGCCTGTCCCCTCTGAGATGCAGAGTATGCTCCCTAATCCTACTAGCCTGAACCAGTATGACTAGTGTCCCTTGCTTTGCACTGGTCAGCCTTTTTAGAGTTTCAGCCAACTTCTTTGCAGGAAAAATATACCCAGCCTGCCCAGTCATTTTTTTTTATTGTTTGGTAACCAAGTAAGGCCCACTAGGCACAAGTGCTTGTATTTAGGAGCGACCCGGGAGCACTGGGGAAGATTAAGTGACTTGCTCAGTGTCACACAGTAGGTAAGTGGAGGTTGTGGGAATCAAACCCAGGTCTGCTGGATGTACCAAGCTCATTCACAGCTCTTTACTCTAACCTCTAGGCCATACTGCCAGCTCATTTGGCATAGCCCAAACCTTCCAGCCCCTTACTCTTTCTGGTAGTCTTCCATTGTAATCTATTGCCATTGTTTCTCCCTTATATTGCGGTGCCCAGAACTGTACATGGTGCTCCAAATGTGGCCTTACCAGTGCCTTGAAGAGCAGCTGAATTATGTTGCTGTCTCACAGTGTTATGCTCCTTCTTGTGCATCCCAGAATTTTGTTAGCCCTGACCACTGCCTGCCCAAGCACACAGCTGTGACATCTTGAGCTGACCATCTGCTGTAATACCCAAGCCCTTTTCTTGATCCACAGATGACAGCTACCTCTCAGACTGTACTCCCAACCCTCACTTTTGGAACCCAAGAACAGGAGTTTGTATTTGACAGTGTTGAATGTCATTTGTCACCTATCAGCCCACTTACCCAGGATTTCTAGGTCCCTGCAATATATTAACCTCCCCCCCCGGGAGTCAAATACTTTCATTAGCTTGGTGCTATCCGCGAATCTTGCCACTTTAATATCTACCCCAATTTCCCCAAAATAAAGCCTTTACTTTTGGATGCAAACCGTACCTGAATCTGTAAGACAGATTCTTCTCTGAGTTTTTAGGACTGCATAGAGAATAACTAAAACCCTAAGGCAAGGCAAGGCAAATTTTATTTGTATGGCACCCATTCCCGGAGGCTCTGGGTGCCTCACAGAAAAATAATAATAAATAAATAGTACAGAAAATAAAATAACATCATGCGATTTAAAACTAGAATATAAACCTCTTAAATACTGAAAAAAAATATCAAACATAGGGACTTGGCAAAATGTTGTAATTCAGCATTCATTAAAAGCCAGGCCGAAGAGGTGTGCCTTCAACCTCCACTTAAAAACCTCTACCAAGAGGGCCTTCCATACTGCAGATGGTAATGAGTTCCACAGGGATGGCCCAGAAATGCTAAAAGCACGATCTCCAGAAGTCTTGAGCCATACCCTGGGAACAGCCAGGAGGCCCCTCGAAGAGGCACGGATGGCGTGGCAGGGGTCACTGATGTCAGAAGCCCTAACAGATAGCCAGGACCCAGTCCATTTAGGGCCTTGTACTGTAGGTAAGAAGTCCCATCTTGAAAAGGACCCTCTACCTGACCAGAGCACGCAGAACGGGGGGAGGTCACATGGCTAAATCTAGAAAGGCCAGTGAAAAGCCGAGCTGCTGCATTCTGCACTAGCTTTAGCCTGCGGAGGGTCCCTCCTGTGACCCTGAACTAAAGAGCATTACAGTAGTTGAGTCTGGAGGAAACAAAGGCATGCACTAGTGTCGGCAGGTCCTCAGGCAGAACAAGGGGCTTAATCCAGGCAATGTTCCATAGATGGTAAAAGCCACTGCTAACAACAGATGACACCTGATCTTCAAAAGTCAGCCTGCTGTCATGGATCATGCCCAGATTTTGCACCGTTGGGGAAGCCATCAATGGAGTAGAACCCAGAACAAGACCAGAATCCACCCTGGACAGCAACCCATCACAGCCTTGTCCAGGCTCGATCACCAGCACCTCTGTCTTAGCTGGGTTGAGTCTGAGCAAACTGGAAGCCATCCAGTTATTGATTTTTGCCAGACAGATGTTAAGCACATCCACAGCTCCTCATATTCTTGGAGCAAAAGACAAATACAGTTGGGTATCATCTGCATAGCAGTGAAACTCCACACTGTATTGTCAAATGATCTCACCCAGGGGCAGCATATACACTGCGAACAACATTGGTGACAGGATCAAGCACTGTGGAACTCAAGACAGAGCCATTGGGGAGGAGGAGAAATTCCCCATTACCACCTGCCACACCCTGTCCGAGAGATAGGACTCAAACCACCTGATGACAGTACCGGCGAGTCCACAAAACTCACATAGCCGATCCAGTAACACGACGTGATCCACAGTGTCAAAAGCTGAGGAGAGATTGAGGAGCACAAGAACTGACCTATCTCCTCTACCTCTAGCTCTGAGAAGATCATTATGCACCCTCACTAGAGCAGTTTCAGTGCTGTGTCTAGCCTGAAAACCCGACTGAAACGGCTCATAAATGTCCGAGGACACCAGGTGATCCTCAAGCTGCTGTGCCACCAGCTTCTCAACAACCTTGCTCAAAAAAGGCAGGTTGGAGATAGATGGTAATTCACCAGTACTTCGGGGCTGAGGGAAGATTTCTTAAGGATGGGCCTCACCAGAACCTCTTTCAAGGCAGCTGGGAGAACCTCCTCCACCATCGAGCACCTGACAATCCTGGCCAACAGCCTCGGCACATCCCATTAAGAACCGTGTCAGGGCTGGATCCAGTTCACAAAATGTGTGCTTCAGCTCAACTGGCCCAAACTCTTCCCAGATAGGCAGAGTGCCTCTATTCCCCCCCGGCCCGATCACTGCTAGGCAAAAGCCCAACTGGTGGAATCCCCGACCGGATAGCTGACACTGTGTTGGAGAAGAACAGAGCAAACTCTTCACAGAAAGTGGATGTAAAAGCTGTTTTCGGCTGCAGACAGGCAGGATGTAAAAGCCTGTCTACAGTTTGAAACAGCTGAGAAAGTCTGTTCCTCCCTGCAGCAATCTCCTTGGACAGGAATTCTGCCTTCTTATGGGAGATTGTTCCCGGTACTCACCGTAGCGGGCACGCAGGGCCAGCTTGTCAGACTCCAGCTGGGTCCTCCACCAGCAGTGCTCCAACTTCCGACCCCTGATCTTCATCACTCTGCGATCCCCATAAAACCATGGGGATCTCACGTGAGAAGACCTGGGTCGTAAATGAACTGGTGCGATGGCATCTAGAGCCTCAGAAACCACCCTGTTATAGGTGGCAACCGCTTCTCCGGTGCCAATCGCACATGCTGCATCAACCCTAGATAAATCAGCTACCGCCAACAGTCCTGCTGGGTGCAAGCTCCTCAAAGGGCGATAGCTGACCATCTCTACAGGGGAGGGACTTTCGGGAGGGCCCCAAATGTGAACTCCATGGTGTAATGATCAGACCAAATGACCTGATCAATCTTGAGGTTATCACCCTCGAGACCTAGCTGGAACACCAGATCGAGTGTGTGGCCGAACTGGTCGGGAGCGGAAGCAACTACCTGTGACAGGCCCAGAGACTGCCTCAGCTGAAGGAGGTCATAACCAAAATGCGAGGATTCATCGTCGATCCCAAGCATTGAAGTCCCCCAGAATTAAACATCTGTAGGACTCCAATACCTGGTCGATGATGAAGTCCGCTACCTTCTGCAGGAATTCTCTCCCCGCCCCAGGGGGACGGTAAATAAGTAAGTGTAAAGAACAAGCTGGTCCACACCAAGTCGGTGTTACGTGTTAGTGTTATGACATCATTGGCATGAGAGCAAGCTTGCGTGCCCTATGATGTCACCACACTTACGAGGTGTGGAGAACCTGCAAGTTCTTACTGCATAGGGTTTCTTATAGTGCAGGGGTATTCAGTTATATTCCGTGGCATGCCATATAAGGCCATGCCCAACCCTTGGCAGGCTACATTTTTACTCTCTTTATTTTCACATCAGAAAAATACTGCTGTGATCCCAGTTATAATCTCAGAGCATGCACAGCATCAGGCACTCGTATTGTTTTACTAGTGGCAAGGTGAGCGGACCCTGCTGGTGATGTTCCTACATGACAACAGACTAGATCACTCCAGCTATTTCACTCCACACCAATCATTGATATATATGACAACAACCATACCTCTCAACTGTCCCTGATTTTCAGGGATGTCCCTCATTTTGCCTCAAAATTTTCCTCTCTCCCTCATAAAATTGGTGTTTTTGTGACAGAACAGTGGGGATTAAAAGTGCAGTATGATGTCAAACATTAAAGTTACAGACTTGTTCTTCTTCAGAAAATACATCTTAACACAAATCCTTTCATTCTATCAGCTTTCTGAGTGAATAGTACCAATTTTTAAGATGTGTCCCTCATTTTGGGTCTTTGTCCCTGATTTTTTTTAAGCCTTGTCCCTGATTCATGAGGCAAGAGGTTGAGAGGTATGACAACAACTTTTCAGAGTTGCCACCAACCAAGCTATAGGGCAGGCTGCGCATCACCTACCTGATTCGAAATGTCCCACCCGCTCCATCTCGTGCACCCAGTTGGCTCCCATACCGTTATAACGCTTCAGCGTATAAAAATCCTCATTGCCAGGCTCAGTGACAACTGACGGGGACTTTCTGTCTGTGATGTCACCACACTGGCCGAATGGTGGAATCTGTGAGTAAGGCTGTAAGAAATTCATGGTAAATGTTGCCGGTTTTCATGGCGCCTGCATGGGAAAATATGTTAGTTTTCACGAACACCAATAGCAAAGTAATTATGCTTTTGTAAGAAATATTTTTAATGTAAACATTGTTAAAAACAGCATACATAACCAACTAAATAAACAATAAATAAATAAATAAAGTGCATTAGTTTTGGTGCAACATTGAGTACATTCGCAGGTTCTTTGGTTTTATGCAACGTCGATTGTCCTGCAACATTGCTCCATAGCGAGAAAATGAGCGCTTAACGCTCGCATGGTGGACAGGGACACTAAGACATGTAACTGCAATGCTAGCTAGACTCAGGAATCTTTCCTTGCAGTCATTCCAACACTTTAAAACATCTCTATCTGGAATCGGGGCAGTGCCGCATTGTGTCTCTGAAATGTAATTACGCAGCTCTGCTCTGGCAGCCAAGTTATCTTTAAACCAGGGGATGCTGTCACATATATCTGCATCTGTGACAGCAACTGTGGTGAGCCTGGAAGGGTTAAAGAATTGCACAGCAGCAAAGAATTTAGCAGCATATTGGTGCAGCCACCCACAGCCTGTCATGTACTCTCTAATTTTTTTTTTTGAGCATGCTGATAATATTATTTTAGTAGTGAGATGCTCTGTGGTCTCAGACTTCACATCTAGGAACATGGCAAAGTTAATCAGTTCATCAAATACTAGACACGCTTCGACATATCCCTTATTTCTGCAGCAACTGTACGAGGGGCGGTGCATTTTCCGCTGTTTCATTAATTTCGAAGCAAACTTGTTCACACTCAGACAAATTGATCACATCATCGCCTGCTGCACTCTCATCTTTAAAAAATTCAGCATACCCCTTAAAGTGGACTGCGTGATAAAATCCTGCTAGAAACCACGTATTCCATCTTGTGAGCACTGGCATGGGGGTAACGCATTTGATTGTCCCTTTGAACATCAAAATTGCTTAAACCTGGCCTTCCTTGCCAGACAAGCTGTAAAGACTTTTTTTTACCAAGGCAACAAAATGATTTACTGCTGGGAAATACTGCCAAATGTCACCCAGTAAATTTAACAAGTGAGCAGAGCAGGTAACGTGCACACCATTTTAAAGAACATGCTTCAGGCTCTAATCCCAACTTTTATTCATATACATGGCATTGTCTGTTACATATCCTGCGACCTTTATGAGGGATTTCATATTTCATTAAGCAATTCAACACTGCTTGGGAGACGGTTTCAAAGTTAGTAGCCTCCAACACAGTACATTCCAGGAGAAATGTCTCTAGCTTGGCAGCCGGGATGGAGTGCACATTGCTGTTATGCAGAGATGGGACTGCAGCAATATTAAGAATGTATCGGTCCTCAACATCAGTAGTCTTGTCACAGACAATAGAGATAGAAACAGCTTCCTGCATTTTTTTTCACTTCTGCAATATGAAAAGCAAACACTTTTGGCAAATATTCAGCTCGCAACCACCAGGAGGAGGGTATAACACTAACTGACTTCAAATTTTCTTCAAGATAGCAGTGAAGCACAATATAATCTAGTGCATTTAGGGAATATTTGCAGCAGTAAATTCCTCAACTAGGTTGAACAATGAGACCTTTTAGTTTCTTGGTGTGCTGCTTTGTTATGAGAAGTTCTCTGTTACCTGCTTTTCAATGACACGTCTTATTCCTCCTACAGTTTTCTTTTTTTAGCCAGCATGTTGAGGACTCAAATGACAATCATCGTTGCTTTCCGTTTATGGTCTTCTGGAATATTGCAACCTGTACAAAACATAATGTTGCCTGATACGTGGAAGATCCCTTCTCATATTGCTGGCAGCGCTGTCTCGGATAATCATTCCCAACTTTAGATACTTTTGAAAGTCTGCTTTGGTGAAACATACATGGCATTTTTACAGCCTGCTTCCCAGCAGTAACTGACTCTTACTAAATTGAACTCCTTTTAAATCGCTAGTGTGTTAACTGTTTAGTAAATTACCTACCTAGCTAATTCAACCACCAATTAAGGTAACAGTATGGAATGAGAGCACAAAGCGCAAAGAACTGAGGTAACAATAGAGACGCCCATTAAACAATTTACAAGTGATTAAAAGTGATGAATGCTTGCAGACAACACTTTGAACCATTATGGTTGAAGCCACATAGCAAATTAAAAGTGCAATAAAAATGAGTGTTAACAGGTAAAACCTTCTTTTTTTAGAATAAAAAATGGTAAAATTCGAGAAACATGGCGAGCTGAAACTATTTGTACAATTCACAGCAAAGCCAGTTTTACACTGCGATCATGAAATCCGTGCATGGCGTGAATTTCTTACAGCCTCACCTATGAGGAACAGGAGACTCCTCAAGGTCCTAAACTAAGTACACAATATTCTTACGTTAGGTGTCCTGCGAAGTCACAGTTTCATGTTTTGTCTGCAGTAAAACACCTTGCATTGGGGAATGTCTGGCAGGCCAAAAGGAAGGCCATCATGGTCCAGATCTGGCCTGTGGGCCGTAATTGAAGAATACCATTACAGTCTAATAAAACTGAAAGTGTGTCCCTCAATCCATCTGTGTAGCTTAGTGTTGTTTCCCTTCCTTACTGACTGACTGACTTGTAACACTTTGATTTGTTTTTGTCATGTGAGGCAGTTTATAAGAGCATGGTCGATCTTCCTGGACTAAAAGTCTCCACCACTCATTCACACTAATGGGACTACGCTGGATGCACTAGGACCCTGCGAAAGCCAAAAACCTTCAGGAGGGCTGGCATCGGGATAGAACCGCGCATGCGCGGTACCATGAGACTAGCTCGTGCCAGTATAGTCTATCTTGACGTCAACCATCCAGCTGCCTCAGTTTATTTTCTCTCGCCGTCAAGTGCGCTTTGATGTCGACGTCGCTCGCCTGCTGGGAGTCAAGTCTTCGTCTATACGACAGCAGTTATAGCCATTTAGTATTCGATTAATTTACTTCTATTAGTGTTCTTTTCTTATTTAAAAAAAAAGAAGGAAGAAGATGAAGAAAAATAAAGTCCCAGCCTGCCATCAACGGTGTCAACTTTAGATGGTAGCGGTAATGGTAGGGAGACTTCATTTGAAAGCTGTGATGGCAGTGGGACTGTGTCCGGTCCGCTGCCCTTTGCGAAGGAGGGGTCCAACCATGGGCAGTCCGGTGCTCGAGGGAGAGAACAGTCTGCCTGAAGCACAAAATTAGTGGGCCTGTTCCGACCTCAATTGGGGACCTGACTCCACTTGCCCTCGAGCTCTTCTTCCTCCTGTTGGTGGAAGAAGAAACTGTACCGCTCACGGTCGCCCTCTGGTAAGTCAGTCTGGGGATCATTGGTGGTGGTGAGCAATAGGCCTGACCTGACTTTGGTGAGATCCTCTGTGATTCCATTCTTAACGGCCACAATCTTCATCACTGGGCCCTGTTTCTGTTCTCAATGGGGCTCCGGTGAGCAGTTTCACCTCTGGGCCACTCTGTTAGAGCAGGGGGTATGATGTCTACCCAGTTGATTTGGCCAGTGGACCCAGTTCCATGGCCTCTGGGCCTTGAAGCCCCTGTGCCATGGCTGAGTCAAGTGGGAAGGATGTGCGCGGTGCCTTCTCCGGTGCCATCGCCGACACTGACCCCGTGTACCTACCCCCTCACCTTTTCCTCTGCAAGGGCTGGCATGGGTACCGCTTTCCTTCTCTCCCTTTTTTTCTTCAGGTCTAGGTCCAGTATGCCTGATGCCACATGCCGTGTCCACGCTGCGTGTGGTGTCGGCGCCATGGGTGATGCCGGCACCATGAGTGATGTCAGTGCCGTGAGTGGTGCTGGCACTGCAGGTGGTGCTGGCACCACAGGTGGTGCCAACTGGTGCTATGCAGAATTTTCAACTTCTGGTGGAACAATGTTCTGTGGATCTCAATTTCCGCAGAAGCTGTTGCGGAATAATTTTCTACAAATAAAATGCTGTTCATTCCGCGGATCTTTGTAGGTGGAATTATACAGAAGAACACGTGAAATTGGAATTGTTAATCCATGCTGATTCTGCCGGCAGAGTTCTGTATTTCACACAGCACTAGTGCCGGCTCCTTGAATGGCACCGAACTCCTCGACGCCGTTCCGGGTGATAGAGTCTGTAGTGATTCTGGCCTGGACCTGCCTTTTGAGGTTCTTCTGGGGTAGAAGTGGATCTGGATAAGTCTCTCCTTGTCCTACTTTTTCGGTGATGAAGCAGATGACTCATTTTAGAGGCTGGAATGCAAGCCTTCTGTATCAGCAGAATCTGTGATGGAAGATCTTCTTTTCAGTTTTCCCTCAGGGATATGGGGTCTGCCATAACTTTTCTGGCTACATCTGTGGACCAAAGCAGGCTTCTGCGTCTGGAGTTCCTCCAGTCCTCAGTACAAATACACCCTATGCAACACACTAAATTCAATGGTCGAGAGCCTTCTGGACTCTTCTGCTGCATTGACAGGGTCATTTAGCCCAATAATCAGCTAGCTAAAGGCCTTTATAAAACTCTGTGAAACTGCACCTAGGGTGGCTGCCATTGGCAACAATTAACATCTTCTTGGCAGTGATTATTAGTTCAGCCCTCAGACTGAGCTCTGAAGGGCACTCAGACTCCAGTGGCCCCTCAGAGGGATGGCACCATTGTCATTCTTGTAACAGGCAGTCCTTTCAAGGTAGAGGCCTAGAAGCCTTTGTCAGGAACCAACCCTGTCAGACTTTCTTTCCTCAGACACATGGGGCCTCAGAGCAGTAGAAGTTGTTCCACAGCGAGTCAGAACACAGGCTCCTACTTTCTTTGCTTGGTTCCAAGATAACAGGTGGCATGCACCCATTTTTCGACCTTGAAAGTTAAATAAGTACCTGTTCAGGGAAGAATTCATGGTATTCAAGCCTTCACTTCCTGGACATTAGGCTCCGATCCAGCCACTCTGAGCTAGAGTCTCAGGAAGCAGTTGCCACAGCTTCTCAGTCACTTTCTTCCAGGAGGGGCTTTCCAATTCAGAGAAGGTGCCAGATTCACCTTCCCGGCAGCTCCTTTTCATAGGAGCCCTCCTGGATACCTCCAGGGTGAGGGTTCTTCCTTCTAGAGAACAGAAGAAACAACATCTTCAGATGTCTCACTACTTCTCAGAAAGTGACTATGTCCAGGCCCTTTTTCAATGCAGCAGATGCTGGGACTTGTGCCTTTGTCCACAACAAACAGTGGTCTCCGATCACGCATCCGCAATCCTCCGCATAAATGACAGAACCTCTGACAAAATGACTTACATGGTGGACACAGTTGGCCTAGTTTCCACTAGGTCTACCCTTATCTTCTAAATCCCAGATCACCATCACCATGGTTGCACTCCTGATCAGTTGGGGAGCTCACTGTCAAGACCTCCACACTCAGGTGTGGAGCCAGGAGGAGGAGCATCATCTTCTCATAAATTGCTTAAAGATGAGAGCTGTCTTATATGCTTTCCAAGTCCTGAAGGAGGCCCTCTGCCACAAAGTGATCCCACTTCGGAGGGATGACAAAATTGTGATGTTTTCATCGACAAGCAGGGTGGAGCACTCTTCTACCCTCTGTGCAGGAAGGCCGTGGGGAGGTGAGTGGTGCCTTGAGCATGTTGCATCAGTTCAGTCATTGTGCAGTCACTTTCGATGAGTGGGGAAGCCCGGACCTGGTCCTTCTGCATCCTCTCTCAACACAAATCTGCCTCTATCGTGCTTCAGAAATCCAGACCCTGGTGTTTTCTGTCAGGATGCATTTTCCGCACTAGACAAGCTACTCCTGTGCTTTCCTCCTCTTCCTTAGTTCAGAGGATGCTGCTCAAGTCATAGGCAAACAGGGCAGGATGATTCTCATCATCCCAGACTGGCCTCGGCAGATATAATTTCATAGATTAACAGTCGGTCAGAAGTTCCCCGAGACGACTCCTCTACTAGTGGACCCTCTGACTCAATGACTTTGGTCCATCCTTCCTGCACTCCCTTCATCTCCTTGCCGGGTTCCTGAGGACAAGAAAGTGGACAAGTTTCAGGTTTCCAGACGATTGTAGAAATCTTCTTAGCCACGCATAGACCTTCCAGGAGGACTTACGTGACTAAGTGGTTACACTTCACCATCTGGTGTGCAAACTTCCAACTAGCCCCTTTCGTTGCCCACCAAGTAAAATTTTGGAGTACCTTGTGGACCTGTCTAACACAGGTCTGCATTTCTTGGCAGAGAATGTTCATTTCTCCGCATTTTCAGACTATCTTGAGCCAGTAGACAACTTGTCACTGGCTTAGTTTCCGTTAGTCAAGTTTTGCTTCTCCCTGCTTACTTTGTTAACTCCAGAATCAAGGAGAGTGCTTCCTTTATCTCTCTGAATGTTAAGAGGGTTCTGCAATTCTGCATCAACAGAATGAAGAGGGATGCATCCGAGCAACTATTGTATCTTTCCACATGCCTTGGCTTGGTCAGCCTGTTGCCATGAGATGTATTTCTGCTTGGTTAGTAGCATTTCTTCGTCACAGCTAAACCATGATACAGCTCAAGTTGGAAGGCCGGGCTCTCACCACTCTACTAGAGTGGTTGTGACTTTCCTGGTGGAGATTCGTAATGTACCAGTTGCAGACATCTGCAAGGCGGTGAGATAAAGCTTGGTGCATACCTTGGTAGAGCACTATGTTCTAGATGTCCTTGCCTGACAGTTAACTTTCTTCAGCAGGACAGTTCTTTTGGACTTCTGTCCTGAGTGAGCTCTGTCTCCTACCACACAGACCCGGATATTTTGGTACTAACAGAAACTTGGCTGAAAAAACATTCCTGACACCACTATATCTTTTGCACCTACAACCTCTTCCATAGTGACAGAGAAACCAGGGAGGGCGTGACAATTTACATCAAGGATAAGTTTACAGTCTCTGACTATGCTCCTGCCAGTACACTGAAGAAGTCTGAAGCTCTGACATTAAACCTTTCTTTATCACCCATTGAAACCCTGACAATAATAGTTTGCTACAAGCCACCCTCTGCAGGCCTTCAGCTCCTAAATTACTTACAAGATGTTGCCGACAAAAGGCAGAATGAGATTATCATATTTGGCGATTTAAATCTCAACTGGCAAAAAAACTTGCAACAAAAGCTCTCAACTTAAAGAATTCTGTGACGATGCCGGCTTCACTCAACTGGTAACTGATATCACTCGACCACTTCATAAATTCTGCCCTAACAGGTCATTGATTGATTTAATCCTAACTAACAGACCCCATAAAATCACTCACACTGCTATTTTTTACAACAACGCTAGCCATCATAGCACCATGGCCTGTGTTAGGGGATGACCCACACTCAAGTCAGCCAGTAGGTTTTCTTGGAGAAGGAGTCTTCGTAAGTTCAATCTTTCTAACTACCTGTCAGACCTCAGGTTCATTAATTGGACTGATTTCTGCCTGGCTTCCAACATCAATGATGCGGTTTCATTCTTCAACAACATCCTAACCGCCATCATCGACAGACAAGCCCCTATGGTAAAATTCAGAGTATGGAAGTTCTCCTGCCCTGGTTCATGGCCGAGCTAGGGCCTTGCTAAATGGGAGGAATCACCTCTGAGCTACAGCCAGGCGGACCAACCTCTCTTCTGACTGGGCAGCTTTTAGAGCCTGTCGTAACAATTGCACCAAAAGAATAAGGGACACAAAGGCAAATTTTTACCTGTCAGCCTTTGGTATTGCTAAGGGTAACTCCAGTATGTTCTGGCGTATCATGAAGTCTGTTGAAGGCAATAAACAGTCATCCTCATTACCCAGGATGATCTCCTACAAGGACACTACTCTTTCAGATAAATCCAATATTCTACTCTGCTTTAATGAGCACTTCTCTACCACAGGTCTTGCACTCGACTCCTCCAAAGCTGTCTCCCTTGTACCCAGTGCTCCCACACATTTCCCAGTGCCTCCCAGCTCAGTCTTCGCCATCTCATTATTACAGTACAAAGAGGTGGAAAACCTTCTTCTCCACCTAAAGGTTAACAAAGGTGCTGGTTCCGATGGTTTAGAATCATACTTCCTCAAACTCAGCTTCCAGTACCTCATGGCCCTTATCTTACACGTATTTAACCTCTGCATTAACTCCAGCACTCTCCCTGGGGCTTGGAAAATAGCTCAGGTACTTCTGCTATTTAAGACAAGCAACCCTACTGACCCAAATAACTACTGACCTATTTCCATTCTGCCTCTGCTCTCTAAGCTCCTTGAGAAGTTGGTAAATGCACAAATTAGAAACTACCTCGAGAAAGCAAACCTTATAGACTCAGTCCAATCAGGATTTTGTCCTTCCCATAGCACCACTTCAGCTGTAGCCTCAGTTACAAATCACTGGCTTCTTGCAATGGACAGGAAACAAGTCACAGGGGCAGTCTTCCTGGACCTCAGCAAAGCAATCGACACAGTCGATCATGCTGTACTCCTCGATTCATTGAACTGGCATGGAATCTCCAGCACTGCACTGTCATGGTTAGACAGTTACTTGTCAGCTAGATCGCAACAGGTGAAGGCTGATGGCTCCCTATCCCCGCTTCTTCCACTCAGGAGAGGGGTACCCCAAGGTTCGATCTTTGCACTACTTCTATTTATGATATACATCAACTTCATCGGAAATGGCATCAGCAAAGCAAAACGACACCTTTTCGCAGAGGATACAGTGATATACGATCCAGTCCCTTGGTGGATGAAACCCGTGCAGAATTATAGGCAGAATTCAATCTTCTCCATCACAATCTCATAAGTTCCAAACTTAGAAACATCGACTTTGACGGCAGATAAGGACCGCTTGGCCCATCTAGTCTGCCCATTTCCCTACCTACAGGATAGGCCGCAGATTCTAGTTAACCAACAGCATATTTCTTTCTACCCCCCACAAGAATTGCCTTATGTCTGTCCCATGCATTCTTGAATTCTCCCACAGTTTTAGACCCATAACCTCCTCAGGAAGGCTGTTCCATGCATCCACTACCCTCTCTGTGAAATAATACTTCCTCACATTGCCCTGAACCGCCCTCCTTCTATCTTTAAATTGTGTCCCTTGTTCTTGCAAGTCTTTTCTGAAAGATGCCACCCTCTTGGACTTTGTTGATTCCACTGAGGTACTTAAAAGTTTCTATCATGTCCCCCCTCCTTCTTTCCTCAAGGGTATACATATTAAGCTCCTTTAGTCTCTCCTCATACGGCTTCTCTTGCAGACCCTGCACCATTTTAGTTGCCCTCCTCTGGACTGCCTCTATCCTGTCTATGTCCTTCTGGAGATGGGGTCTCCAGAACTGGACACAGTACTCCAGATGGGGTCTCACCAACTGTCTGTACAGAGGATAACAACTTCCTGCTTTCTGCTGATGATGCCTCTCCCTATACATCCCAGTATACCCCAGCCCTCCTACTGCCTTCTCACATTGCTTGCTAACCTTAAGGTCATCTGATATGATTACCCCCAGGTCCCTTTCCTTTTTGTTGTTGTACTACCTCCCCACCCATTGTGTATACTTCCCTGGGTTCTTGTTTCCAGGTGCATTATTTTGCACTTCTTTGCATTGAATCCTAGCTGCCATACTTCTGACCATTCCTCCAACCTTGCCAAGTCCCTTTTCATCCTTTCCACGCCTCCTTGTGTATCAACCCTGTTGCAGATGTTTGTGTCATCTGCAAAAAGGCATACTTTTCCTTCCAGTCCCTCTGTAATGTCACTGATGAAGACATTAAAAAGGACTGGACCCAATACTGAACCCTGCGGTACCCCACTAGTAACCCCCCTTTCTTCAGAGTGGACTCCATTTACAATTACAAACTGCTGTTAAACGCTAAAAAGACAAAAGTGATGTTCTTCTATTCCAACCACTTGCCCTCCATCCCTATCTCACTTGCTTCCTTGCCCCCCAATCAAGAATCTCCATGGGGATGATCTCAAGTTAGGCCACAATTTTAAATACCTAAGCTGTGAACTAGATCGACATCTAATTTTTTCAGCTCACATCAACTCCCTTGCAAAGAAATTACATCAAAGAATTTGCTTCTTTTATAGGAATAAATCTCTATTCGATTCTGACTGCAGACTGCACCTGGTCCAAACAACCTTTCTACCACTTATCGACAATGTCGATATTCTATATGGCAGATGCTCTGATGCCCTGCTACGTCAACTGGATACTCTCTATCACAGAGTGATACGCTTAGTTTCCAATGCTCACTGTCGGACTCATCGTTGTGACCTGTGTGCGTCTCTTGGGTGGATCTCCTTAGCAACCAGGCCTCTCTTCCACTCTATCACATGGCTCTACAAAGCCCTGCTGGCAAAACTACCCCCCTATATTTCCAAGTTCTTTCAACAAATTACCTGCCCCTACCCCCTACACAGTAACTCCTTCATTATGCTAGACATTCCAACCTCCCGTCTCTGGTTTGGAAACATGGCTATAAGTCGTGCCCTCCTGGCTGCCTGGAATAAAGTCCAATCCAGGCTCAAACTGCAAAGCCTGATCCCCCTGAATAGCTTCAGAAGACTTGTTTATGACAGCCTACGGGACTTCGGTGACTGCGGTTGATAAAACACCTTCTCCCTGCCTGGTCTATTGCAGTGACCGCTCTATCCTCTTGTCCGCCCCCTCCCTCACCCCTAAGTGACGTTCCATTATACTTCCATTCCCCCTTCTTCCTCTCCTCCTTCCTCTGTCCATGTTACACTTATACCTCTCAACCTTTTTCACTAACATGAGGGACACGGACATTTTGGACACTCAAAATGAGGGACAATGAGGAACACAGACACTCAGAATGAGGAACACATCCTCAAACATGGAGATACAGACTCAGAATACTGAGAAAACCAAAGTGTTTACTTGTACAATGTTAATTTTGATTTAGTATTTTGGAATATTAAGAATTTCTGTTTTAAAATCTGAATTTACAGCGCATTCTCTTTCTGGGCAGCACCTTTTCCATGAAGGACGGATGAGGGACAGAGCAAAAATTAAGGGGTAAAATGAGGAATGTCCCTTATAATGAGGGACAGTTGAGAGGTGTGTTAGACTACCATCACCACATGATCTACCTCTAGTTTGTATCCCACACTATCATTACACAACAGTCCCTGTCCTTATCTACAGCTATCCTTTCTTTACCGTCTATCTCTACCTCCTCTCCCCACCACCTCCATAGTGCCCTTGCCCCAGCCAGCATAGCCATTCTGTTATATTCACATTTCCCAACCCTCCACCTTGCTGTCTGCCCCCTCCTACCTCCATCCTACCATCCTCTGTCCCACCTTCCCTCTGACCTTATCCCACCCTGCCTGTGCCACTATCTTTACTGTCCTTGCTGGCCTTGTAGTTTTTACTTCCCTCATGAGGTGCTATCTTGTTACCCAGAGCGAACCATTTATTTAACTCCTAGCTTTAGTTCGCCGATGTAAATATTATTGTCCTATTTTCTTCTCCTGGATTATTCATGTGTTTAATGCATATTACTGTGTATATGCTTGTGTAATGTCCCTGTTGTTAATCCGGACCTCCTTGTAAATGAGCCTGCTCAACTGAGTTTTTTTCCTGCCAATAAACTTGAACTGACTTGAACTACTCAGGGGGGCTGATTTTTACCTCAGTACTCTCCCATTAGTGTGAATGAGTGGTGGAGACTTTTAGTCCAGGAAGGTATGGAAATTACGTACGTGTCGTAATTCTTGATCTTCTTGGACGAAGTATCCACCACTCATTCACACACCCACCCACCCACCATCCCCTGAGCTCACTCATTCTGTTTTGATCTTAACTTTCTTGTTGTTGTGGCTGTGAAGACATTGTTGAATTGACCTTTCTTACATGGGTCATCTGGGCCTTCACATGCCTGGAAGTTAGGGTTAGGTTTTTCTTTCGTTAGTTTACGCTTCACCTCCTTGGTCAAAAAGGTACTGAGGCAGTTGGAGGGTTGACGCCGAGATAGCCTATACTGGCGTGAGCTAGTCTCGCAGTGCCACACATGCACGGTCCTATCCCAGCGCCAGCCCTCCTGAAGATTTTTGCCTCCAGCAGGGGCCTAGGACCTCCAGTGTAATCCCATTAGCGTGAATGAGTGGTGGAGGCTTCATCCAAGAAGATCAAGAATTACGGTAGGTACGTCATTTCCATTTTTCAAGCAGCACCTGAGGCTGTAGTTAATGCAGCTGTATGTTAGGGGTAGCTCACCGAATACTAATCTATTACCTAGTTGGAGCAAGAGACTGATTTGGTGGAAAGTTGTTCTTCATGTTCTAAGTGTTAAGAACAATTAACTCTGATTGTTTCAGCTGAGAAAAGTTGTTCTTAATGCTGTAAATTGTGGAAAAAAATTTTCAAACCACTGGGGAATTATTATGACCATTCTGGCTGCTGTAACTGCATAATACCTCCCCACTGTTGTGTAAGCAATAATACGTGATTGGGCATGTGGCTACTGGGAATTACCACCAACCCCCCGAACTACCTGAGTTGGATGCAGGAGGTGTTAGCCAAGTGCTCTTCAACCACAGGGTGGGAGGAAGTGCAGTAATTACCCAATAACTGCAAGCTCTGAAGTGTGTTATTGTGTTTATAAAACAGCATGAAAATAATATAAAAAACATAAGGCTAAATAAATCTTTAACTTAAGAATAAATAAATCGTCATTGTTGGTAAATCAGTTCTCGCACCAAACAGCTAGGTTTGCCTCATCAAAGAGGTCAGATTGGCTACCAAGTATGTTTCTGTGTTCCTAAGAAGAAAGTAAGTCACTCAAGTTGTGCACTGAACTTTTTTTTTTCACCAGCTGTTACTTTTACTGAGAATTCTGAAGCAGTACAGTTCCAAGACTTGCAAGGTATTTTCCAGAGCTGTGTGCTACTGGTTGGTTACTACAGGTCTGAAGAGGAGCTTAATATGTATACCCATGAGGAATGGCGGAGAGGGGGACATGATAGAAACATTTAAGTACTTCAGTGGAATCAACAAAGTCCAAGAGGGTAGCATTTTTCAGAAAAAGAAATGTGCAAGAACAAGGGGACACAATTTGAAGATAGAGGAGGGACGGCTCAGGGGCAATGTGAGGAAGCATTTTTTCACAGAGAGGGTGGCGGACGCATGGAACAGCCTTCCTGAGGAGCTTGTGGAGTCTAAAACTGTGGGAGAATTCAATAATGCATGGGACAGACATAAGATAATTTTTGTGGGGAGTAGGAAGAAATAGGCTGTTGGTTAAATAGGATCTGCAGCTTATCCTGTAGGTAGGGAAATGGGCAGACTAGGTGGGCCATCAGTCCTTATCTGCCGTCAAAGTCTATGTTTCTATGCAACTGAATAATGAGATCATTGGATTTTATCAGATGATGGATAACTCATGGCTGTATATGGTTAGACCATGATGATACATAGCCACCATAGTCATATACGGGTTCTCCGTGACTTTAACTATGCTTATCCATGGACAGCCACTGAGGGTAAATGGCCTGGGGCAGGGCAAGAATGGCCATGTAGCTTCCTGCCTATTCCTGTCTGTACCCTGTTTTGGTTGCTATTAACTAGTCCCTGTAATTGGGATTGCCCAAATTCTCTGCATGTACCTGACTGTACCTTGTTGTTTTGCTGTTACTATGCTTCTGTATTTTTTTTTGCCTGTACCTGTGTAATTTTCCCGGGTCGCAACTGAAAATAGGCACTTGACTGTCTAGCATGCTTACCTGGTAAACAAAAGCTAAATAAATAAATAAGTCTAGTTTGATAATTATTCCAGTTGACCATGAACATCCATGGGTATCCAGGGTTGTTCAGAAATTCTGTGTTATAAAACACATTTCTGCACAGCTCACATTATTTAATTTTTTTCTACAAACCTAAGTAGGATACAGATACTCTTTGCTGTAGCTAACTCTGCGAATAAAATGTTTTAATTATTTTATATATGCTTCTTAATAAACCTGAACTTGATAAAAACAAATGTAAGTAAGTAATAAGCTATGAAAGGGTGTGCATTATAGGATTTTAATGCATACCCCAGGGGTGTAATAAGGCATGAGGCCAAAGACTGTGTGTCCTTATGCCCCTGGAAACTGCATTAAAGTCCTATGATGCACCCCCTGAAGTGGCTTATTACACTTATAAAATTCCTCAAAGTAGACTTTTTGGAGAGGAATATAAGATTTGGCACCTGACCATGCATTTATAGAGATTTAATGTATGGTCAGGTGAAGTCTCTCAACCAATGAAAGTTCTAGATTTTTTCTTGCCATTTTATAACATTCTGTAATGAATACATTTTATCCATCGTGAAACTGATTTTGTGTAAAACTTGCCTATTGCTGCAGCTGTTGCTCTTTCTAATAAAGCCGCTCCTTATTTATAATTAATAGACTGGCCTAATTGCTATATACCACATAAAATAGAACTCTTTCACAATGTGATGAGTTCACAAATTAATTTTCTGTATGTTACAAGAATGTTTCTTTGTGCAAACTTTTTTTCTCTTCATAAATTGTAGCAATTATTATTGTGTTTATTTATATTTGTTAATGTGGCAAATGTCATTCTGATTAGACATATATTATGCAAATCTGGTTGCTACTCTGTGCTCTTTGACTATGGACAACCCATGGTCAAACAGGAATGAACCATGTGTAATCATGGTTGGTCATAGTGTTTCCAGACAATTTGGAACATGTATTGGGAAAAGCCATAATTCATGGAGATGCTTGAAGAATTCTACAGCAGTTCTGCATAAAAACTGCAGCCATACGGAACCAAGACAATTTCTTAATAAACACAGTCTACAGATCTTAGGAATACAACTACAATTTGTATATATTTTGAAAACCTGCTTTTTCCTTTGGGGGGAAAAAAGATATGCTAGGTTATCTGTAATGTACAGTACAGTCCTGGAATAAGAGATGGTATGAATTAAAAGAGGCAAAATAGAAATAAAATAAAACAAGAGAGTTCCATCTCTCAGTCTGCTACTCATATCTGGGGTTGATACCTTCATCACCTCTTCAAATGGTCTAGACTCCTATAAAGGGTGTATGTGGACCCATTTTGCTAACAGGATGTATTTTACACAGTGTTACAATCCATATGACAAATTGCTTGAATGATGGAGCTATCTATGTGATAAATACAGTACAATGTTTATATAGTGTATGACAGAACATTTTGAACAACAGAATTCAGTGGCAGCACAGAACTATTGTGCATGGTTTCTAGCTGTCAGTCATCTGTTGTGTATGGGAGTGGTCTACTGTTGTGTATGTGAGTGGTATACTGTTGTACATGTGTATCTTAGCCAATCAGAATTGCACAGTAGACAACTAGCAGAACATTAGCATCTCACAACATTCCACAAACTGACAGAACATCAGCATTCTGCAGCTGTCCAAAAATCCTAACAGTTTACATTTAAAGTGATTTAGTCCGTTTATTTAATTTCAGACTGACTTACCTGACTTTATACGTTATGTCAGCGATAGTCAGTTTGCCCCATTTTCAATAGTTTATTCACTGTCTGTATTTAGATACAAATGATTATACTTTCATCCTGACAATGTGGGCCAGCCGATTCCTTTACTTCCCCATTGATGAACATGCCCCCATGCTATGATATCCAGCAAAGAGAGTGTGAGGGTGCAACCCATTGAAATGAATGGGGCTCGATTTTGTGTCCTATTTAACACCTTATAATGGTGATCTGGAAATTAATGAAGGCCACTGCTCGACTAACAAGGCACTTGTTAGTTGAGTGGTGGCCTTTTATTAATTTCCAACTCACCATTATAAGGTATTAAATAGAACACAAAATTGAACCCCATTCATTTCAATGGGGCGCATCCTCGCACTCTCCCTTGCTGGACCTCACAGTGCAGGAGTGTGTTCATCAATGGAGAAGTAAAGGAATCAGCTGGCCCTCTTTGTCAGGATGAAAGTACAATAATTTGTATCTAAATACAGACAGTGAATAAACTATTGAAAATGGGGCGAACTGACTATCGCTGACATAACGTATAAAGTCAGGTAAGTCAGGTATGAATCTGACTAAATCACTCTAAACACATTTTTTTCCCTTAGGTGTTTTAATGTATGTAGTTTGAATGTGCTATGGCTTAAAGAGCAACTGACACCTATACGCCCTCGGGTCAGGCAACTCCTGGCAAGGAGTTGCCTGCCCAAGGACCTAAATAACACATAGTTTGAGTTTCTTTTTAATGCAAGCATTTATTAGAAAATTAAGTTACATTGCCCACGATCCGACTTCCACGTTCAAGAAAGCCACTCAGCTCCTGCTGCAGCCTCGTCTCTAAAATCAGCATTTTGATGACACTAAGTAGGGAAGAGGGGCTGCACGACTTCTTATGGCAATAGATAGCAGTCAAGAGCAGTGGCACCCTGTAAATTCATATAGTTTACTTTGTAGACATTTACACGTTAAGGGGGTATGTAAATGTAATGCTACCCTCCTTAACATGTGTAAGTGCCTGCAAAGTAAACTGTGTGAATTTACAGAGTGCCGCTCCTCCTAATCGCTATCTATACCCATTAGAAGCCATGCAGCCCCCCTTCCCTACTTAACGTCATCAAAATGCTTTTAGGGGTGTAGCTGCTGTGGGAGATGAGCAACTTTCTTGAACACTGATGTGAGATCATGGGTAATGTAACTTAATTTTCTTACAAATGCTTGCATTAAAAAACTTCACACTTTGTGTGATTTAGGCCATTGGGTCAAGCAACTCTTTGCCAAGAGTTGCCTTACCCGAGGTGTCAGTAGCTCTTTAATAATCTCAAATATTTTTTCCCTCATAGTTTGGACTACAGAAATGTCAACTAATATTCAAATCAGTTTTGCCTAAACAAATATCCCATGCCATCATACACTACAAAAATAGTGGTTGGGGGTGACACAACAGAACTGTGATTCCATCTCAGGATTCTAATGACATCAGACCACTCAAGCTTTACTCTCATGATCTGTGATGTCATCAGAATCTCTTGATGGAATCACAACAGTTCTATTCTGCATGTTTCCCCATCTAGTATTCTGAATGTTGTGCACATTCTGAACTGTTGTGTGCATTCCTGAGTGTTATAGTGTATGGTGGAACGCTGTTCCGCATGGAAATCCATGCTTGGAACAGCGTTGCTGTGCTGCACTCACTGCGTCATGATGTTGTTGTGCTTGCATTGAGCACGCCACCAGTGCAGCACAACAACATCGAACGTGGTTGCTCATGCGCAATTGAGCGGGCCACATGGTGAGGAAGTAAGCGGTGTGATTGAGCAGAATAAAACAGCTGCCAAAGTAAGCATTTTTTTTCTAAGAGACCTGTTTGGGGGATCAAGTAGTGTCACATATGGTTGCCCATACACTATAAAAGATTGTGTATGAGCAACCATACACAAACAAGGCAGCTGAGAGATCTTGAGGTTTCCGTGGTAACGGGCCTCTCAAGCTCCGCTCTCGATGTCCCTGGTTACCACGGCAACCTCTCGATCACAACTGCCTTGTTGTGTATGCTTAGTCATACACAATCCTCTATGTTGTGCACATTCAAAACAGTTGTTCAGCATAGTTCAAAGATCACAAAATTTTAAATTCCTCATTCACCCCACACCTAGCTGCTTACTAATCACTCAGTACGCAAAGCTTTACCTTTTAGCTTGTAAAAGTCTGTAAAATTTAATTTGGATCATAGAACTGAACAAAGAAATGGAGAGTTTTTTTGTTTTTACTTGGGGGAAGGGGCGCTTCTGTGACTCCAGCGCAAGAAAAAACATATGCTATATAAAATAAAATATGGGCAACCACACACAACCTGGCATGGTTCATATGTTGTTATCTCAACTCCTCAACAGAAACACAACCTTGTGTTATCTCATTGTATATGGCTATCCATGCCTTGTTCTCTAAATTTTAACCAGAAACAACATAGAAATCATTTATGGTAGGTAGAAAAAGACCTGGGTATATCAAGTCTGCTCTCGTCCTATCCAACCCATACCTAACCAGGATACCATCCATAATCTTACAAAGGACACAAAAGAATACATTTGATTAATATCTTTAATAAAAAAACAAAATCATTAAAACCATTATCAAGCATAGGCACTGAAAACTACAGTCAGATTATAGACAATCATGACTTTTATCGGAAATAGTTTAACATTTTATTTTATCAGCATTATATTTCTTTAAATTGCCAAATTGAAAATGGATTTAGTTCCCTTGCTTTCCTTGTGAGTGTGATGGTTTTCCAGGTGTTTGTGCATGTTAATCATTTATTAACCATGGACAGTCTTTGTCCAGAAACAACAGTGGGTGACGTTATCACGGAAGAAAAAGACCAGTGTCAGATCATGGATGACCATGGACGACCATGTTTATCCAGGAAAAGCAGGAAAGCAAGGGAGGGTAGTGAGGATAAGGAGGGTGGTGGGGAGACTGGGCAGGAGATATCCAAGAAAAAGCAAACATTCTGTTCAGGTACTCTGATCAGTCTTCGTGGGGGTGGGACAGACCACCAGGCTGTAGCAGGAACAAAGGGGGCAGACAACAGTCCATTTTGGATGAAAAGTCCTGAAGTGACTTGCCACCCTGAAAGTGGACAAGGCTATGGAACCAGACAGGATACACCCAAGGGTAGTAAAGGAATTCAGGGCGGTGTAGCTGCTTAGCTGATGGTCTTATTCAACAGCTCACTGGAACCAGACATGGTTCGTGAGGACGCGAGGAGAGAAAAGCGTCCTTCTAAATAAGAGCAGCAGCACAGAAGAGGCTAGCAGCTACAGGTCGGTCCAGTCTCACCTCAGTGGTGGGGAAACTAACGGAAACATTATTAAAGGAAAGGCTGGTAGAATATATTGAATCCAGTGGGCTGCAAGACCAAAGAGAGCATGGATTAATTGGGGCGGTCATGCCAGACAAATCTGATTTCTTTGATTGGTTGACCAGGGGTTGGGGGGGCATTGGGCATGGCCTATCTAGACTTAAGTAAGGTCTTCTACACTATGCTGCACAGAAGATTGAT
The DNA here is from genome assembly GCA_016271365.2 of Neoceratodus forsteri. Lineage (NCBI taxonomy): Eukaryota > Metazoa > Chordata > Ceratodontiformes > Ceratodontidae > Neoceratodus > Neoceratodus forsteri. The sequence continues at coordinate 964,297,258 of CM028136.1, forward strand.
AAAGAAATTGAGCAGCCATGGGGTGTGATCCAAAGTGCTGAACTGGGTTAGAAACTTGTTTCGAGATAGGTGACAAAGGCAGGGCTTGGTACTGGGATCATTCCTCTTCAGCGTCTTCATAAATGACACTGCAGAAGAACTGGAAGGGAAGGTATGCCATTTGCAGCCAACGCCAAAATCTGCAATAGTGTGGACAATCTGGAAGGAGTGGAAAGAATACGTAGGGATCTTGGGAAACTTAAGGAGTGAGCAAGAGCATGGCAGTTGGGGTTCAATGCCAGAAAGTGCCAAATCATGCACCTAGGGCAGAGGAATCCAGGAGCTAAGTATAGGACAGGGGGAGGGAATACTGACAGTCACTAATCAGGAAAGGGACCCTGTGGTTATTATATCTGATGAACTCAAACTGGCGGGACAGTGTGACAAAGCAATGGGTGGGGCCAGTGGGATGCATAGGAACCACATCTCCAGCAGAAGGAGGGGTGGTGCTGCGTGCTGCCATTATATTGCTCACTGGTGAGATCCCACCTGAATGTGTCCAGTTCTGGATGCTGCACATCAGAAAAGACACAGAAAGGGTGGACACAGTCCAGAGGAGGGCAGCTAAAATGGTGCAGAGGTTGTGCCAAAAGCCCTATGAGGAGAGACTGAGGGATCTCAACATGTACACCCTGGAAGAGAGGAGAGTGGGTGTGGACATGATAAGAGACCTGGAAGTACCTAATGCGGGTGAACCCCCAGGGTGAACAGGGTGCAGGAGGAGAGTCTCTTGCAAATGAAGAACAGAACCAGGACCAGAGGTTATGCGATGAAGTAAGGGGAGAGGTTAAGAGGGATGTGAAGACGTTCTACTTCACTGAAAGAGTGATAGTGGTCTGGAACAGACTGCCAGCAGAAGTGGGGGAGGTGAAAACAGTAGGGGGCTTCAAGCATGCATGGGATAGAGATGGAGCAAAAAGTAACCCAATAAGTATCCATAATAGTGTGACTTAAAACAATGGGCTGACAGGCAATACGGAGTCTGAATTGAGATTTGAGACATACTACACACATACAGTATTCTGTAAAATAATTTCAGGTAAAATTGACTGTATAAAACCACTGCATTCAGCTTTAACTCCTAAACTGGTTTTACTGGTTACTTCCTGGTAGCCGTCTGTGCTTACAGAGCTAACTGTGGAGCGCCACAGCCTTTCTACTGGGCGCTGCTGGAAAGCCTGGTTAGAACTGGTTTAAACTGGTTTCTGCTGTCTGGGCACTACAGAGCTGGGAGCTACACCAGAAGAAAGTGATTGACAGCAGGCATGCCTTTAGAAATGTGTCATTTGAAATTACACTGAAGGGACGGGGTGTGAAGACTGTCCACTATGCTACTGCCCCGCAGTTTAGAAGATCCCTTTTAATGGAGTGTTGCTTTTGTTTCGATTGATCGAGTCTGGAGCGTGCCGCCGGCTCAGCCTGCGCTCCCCCAGACCCGATGAGCGGAGCGCCGAGCGGGCTCGCCGAACGACAACAACAATAACAAGAACCGGGTTTCTTGGGGGGGATTCCAGCCGGAGCGGGAGCACCAGTGACCGACATGTACGCGTTCGTGAGGTTCCTGGAGGACAACCTGTGCTACGCCTTGCCCATCTCCTGCGTCAAGGACTTCCGACCGCAGTCCCGGCTCGACTTCGACAACCAGAAGGTCTACATGGTGTACCAGAGCCCGGAGAGCGACGGCGAGGACCCCGGCAACTGGGGCTCCCTGCACAAGGCCCAGATCCTGGCGCTGGCAGGTAAGCGGCTGAGGGACCTTAACTATCTCTGAATAGGGTTGTCTTGTCAGGGGTAGCACCTGTTGAAGGGCAGTGCAAGTGGCCGGCTCCTCGGGGAGCAAGGGCTGAGAGGAAGGAAGCAAGGGGAAGGGGAGATAGTGCAGTACCTTCGGGCCTCCAAGGCTGCAGCACCAGGAGCCCTCTCTCTTTGGGGGCACGTCGGACAGGTGAAGGCCGCTTACTGCACGACTGCGGGTTGCAGCCATTCTCCCCGACTCTCACTTTTAACACCTGTGGATGGGTGCATGCATGCTTAGGTGGGGAATTTCTGTGATGTGTTACCATCCGGCTTTCCACAAGCAAGAGACCCAAACCTTGACAGGTGCTGCAGGCTGATCTGTTTACCCAGTACACTTGTGTTCTCCACAGAACGAAGCATCACCACAGGAGTCTCATTGACATTGGCTTGTTTTCTCAAATTCCGCCAACTTTTGAGCATTTTACTTAGAATTGGTAACTTGCACACAGACCACACAATGTGCTCTGTGGTAACGGTGGGGGTATACGGTATGTGTTTCACTTATTAAAGTTATATTGTTAGAGCTGAAGTTAAGACATGGTTTGCAGTCTTTCTGTGGAGACCTTTTCTAACGGTATTTCGGTTTTTAGTAGGAACTATAATTTGCAGTACTGCAAATATCATATGAAATGGTATGTAACTGTTAAACAACAGTTCACATTAGGCAAAGAAAGAGCCGCACTAAGGTGATGTGGGGTGCTCTGTGACAACTATGGAATCAAGAAAACAGCCAGTCATGGCACTTACCCAGGGCATATATGGCCACAAAAATTAGGAACCCAGTCATCTGTGTTTCAAACAAATTTTGTCATTTATTTGCCTTTCACAACATAACCAGCCCTCCAGGGCCAGGGAAACCACACCAAAGATCTGACGTTTCAACTCCGCTGAGTCTTTATTATAGAAGCATAGAATTTGACGGCAAATAAGGACGGCTTGGCCCACCCATTTCCCTACCTGATGGATAAGCTGCGGATTCTAGTTAATTAACAGCTTACTTCCTCCTACCCCCCACTAGAATTGCCTTATGCCTGTCCCACGCATTCTTGAATTCTCCACTGTTCCTGACTCCACAACCTTCTCAGGAAGGCTGTTCCATGCATCCACAACCCTCTCTGTGAAAAATACTTTCTAACATTTCCTCTGAGCATTGCCCCCCTTGTTCTTGCACATCTCTTCTTCTGAAAGATACTACCCTCTTGGACTTTAATTCCTTGAGATACTTGAAAGTTTCTATCCTGTGCCCCTCTCTCTCCTTTCCTCAAGGGTATACATATTAAGCTGCTTTAGTCTCTCCTCGTATGTCTTCTGGTGCAGACCTTGCACTATTTTGGTTGCCCTCCTCTGAACAGCCTCCACTCTGTTTATGTCTTTGTGGAGACGGGTCTTCAGAATTGCACGCAGTACTCAGATGGGGTCTCACTAACTGTCTGTAGAGAGGGGTAACAACTTCCTGCTTTCTACTGTTGATGCCTCTCCTGTGCATCCCAGTATCCTCCAGCCCTCCTTACTGCCTTCTCACATTGCTTGTCCACCTTAAGGTCATCTCATATAATTACTCCTAGGTCTCTTTCGATTGTTGTTATTAACTCACCCCCCCACTGTGTACTCTTCCCCTGGGTTTTTGTTTCCCAGATGCATTACCTTGCACTTCTTTGCATTGAATGTGAGCTGCCACATATTTGACCATTCCTCCAACCTTACCAAGTCCCTTTCATTCTTTCCACCCCACCTTGTGTATCAACTCTGTTGCAGATCTTTGTGTCATCTGCAAAGAGGCATACCTTTCCTTCCAGGTGCTCTCCAATGTCACTTATAAAGATATTAAAGAGGACCGGTCCCAGTACCAAACCCTGTGGTACCCTGCTAGTTACCCTTCTTTCTTCACTGTGAACTCCGTTTACTATTACCTTTTGCGTCCTGTTGTCCAGGCTACCACCTTGGGACCCACTTCAGGGCTGGCTAATTTGTATATTAATCTTTTGTGTGAGACTGTGTAAGATGCCTTGTAAAATCTAGGTTGGCCATATCCACAGCCCCTCCCTGGTCTACTACTTTGGCCACCCATTTATTTATAAAGACTTAGTGGAATTGAAACGTCAGAACATTGGTGTGGTTTCCTGGCACTGGAGAGCTGGTTATGTTGTGAAAGGCAAATAAATGAAAAAAATTGTTTGAAACACAGATGACTGGGTTCTTCATTTTTGTGGACATATATACCCTGGGTAAGTGCCACGACTGGCTGTTTTCTTAGTTCACATTAGGCCTCTTAAAGGGATACTGCATCTTTGTATTGTAACCCTTAGTCCTGTCCTGATCTTTAAAGAGGAACTAAAGTCCAAATGTACAAAAAATGTTGTGTGGAGTGTTTTGATTTGAAGGTGTAATCCTAGTGTATACTAACATACTAAAGCCAGCAGAATAGGCCAAATGGTCTGTCTTGTCTGCTCGAAAGCCAGCAATTTAGTGGTTGCTCGCCTACCACCCCAGCCCCTCAAGAGGGTCTTCTTTAGTTTCAGTTTCCCCTTGTACCTGTCCCACCCCTTCTTAAAACTCTCCACTGTGCCTTCCTCCACCAGTCTCCCTGGAAGCGCATTCCACGGCTTCACCACCCTCTCAGTGAAAAAATGCTTCCTATGTTCCCCACTGAAATGTTCCCCCTCCAACTTCCACTCATGTCCCCGGGTCACTCCCCCCTTCTTCAGCCTAAACAACTCCCTGGTTCCGCTCCAAATTATTCCTTTGCATAATTGAAACCTCTATCGTGTCCCCCCATCCATCCTCTCCTCCAGTGAGTAAAGCCTAAGCTCTTCCAGTCTCTCCTCATAAGGCCTCCCCTCCATGCCCTGAATCATCCTGGTCGCTCTCCTCTGGACCCTCTCCAGCAGTGCTGTGTCCTTCTTCAGATGAGGTCTCCAGAACTGCACACAGTACTCCAACTGCAGCCTGACCAAGGCATTATATAGAGGGAGGACCACCTCCCTACTTCTGGACGTAATTCCCCTGGCTATACAACACAATATCATGTTTGCCTTGGCTGTAATTCTTCTACAGTTTTCAGAGTTATTCATTTTGACATCCACCACCACCCCTAAATCCCTTTCACCCAATGTGGCATGCAGTGTGACCCCCCAGGGTATATACATGCCCCGGATGTTTGACCCCAAATGAAGAACTTTACATTTCCTGGCATTAAACTTCAGTCCCCACCACCTTGACCACCCCTCCAGGGTAGCCAGATCTCCCTAGACTGTCTCCCTCACTATCCACCAGTGCTCCCAATTTTGAATCATCTGCAAAAAGACTCAACCTATTTCTAACTCCCCTCCCTATATCCGAGACGTAGGCATTGAACAAGAGTGGCCCCAATACTGAACCCTGAGGGACTCCACTGATTACCTTCCTGGGGGAGGATATTATCCCACCCACCATTACCATCTATAAACGCTCCGAAAGCCAATTTTCAACCCAATTTAGCTCCTGTCCTCCCACCCCTCCCATTTTTGCTTTCAGTCCCCTATGAGGTACTGAATCAAACACTTTGCTAAAATCCAGGTATAGGATATCCAGGGCCTCCATCACCCAATCGTAAAATCTATGAGGTTGATCTGACATGATCTTGCTATCCCGACCCTATGTATCCTTCCCATTGCTTGCTGTAAGGAGGTTTTTATGTCTGCTTGGAAGTTTTATGGTCCCTAGGGATCTCCAGGTTTGCTTTTATGTCTCTTCCTTTTCTTGTCTCATTTGACTGATGCATCCAGGACCACTCACTGAATAAGAGATTGTTTTGTCAAGTTTATAGCATTAGTTGTGCTGTAATGAAGGCTAAATTTACAGATGGCAAACACCTGAGGGAAAATTGAGTAGGCTTTGCTGTATGGCAACAGCTAGAGACTTCAGTAATTGTAGCATTGGTGACTTGTGTGCTTAACATCCTCTCCTGCTAGCTGGACCCAGACACATACCTAGAAAACAGGAAGTTTGGGTTAGAAAGAGTTACTTTAGTTGAAGCCAGAATTTCAGGCTCCTAACAGTAGATTGCAGCTGCAGCAGTTATTACTCTGAATCAATTTGTCCTGGACACACCACTGTCGTGTGGGGCAGGAGGCACTGTAGAAAAAGAACTATTTATTAGAAAAAAAAAAAAACCAACATGGAGAGCTCATAAAATTAGCAGGCAAATTATAAACAAAAAAACTCCTTACAGCAAACAAAGGAAAGAACACTCTGGATAACAACATATTTTTTAATTGTTTTTTTTTTTTGTAAATTTTGACTTTGGTTCCCCTTTAATTCTGGTGCAAGTATGAAATTTTTTTTAATTGTCAAAACAAGTACTACTGATAGAAAAACAAGTGAGGTATTCTTTTTTTTTTTTCTGTCCAGAAATGATCAAATGAATGAAGAATGGATAAATCAATTTTTATTAATTTAATGTAGATGACAAAGCTGACCTTGAAAATAGTGTGATGCAGAAGAAAATTAAAATTCCCAAACTGTCACTGGACGGCATAGGTGATCCTGAACCTGAGGAGTTAAAAGACTCTGAGAAGAGTGATGAAGAACTTGGGCACAATAAGGTATTCCATAGTCTTCCTTGGCTAGAGCTCTTAACATTTTTACATTGGTACTTAAGTAATAAATGCATCAGATGTGACATTCGTTGACCTTTGCCCTAGTTGCATTGTTAAATTACTTATCCTTTTGGAGGTGTGAGGATGGTCTTGTTGGATGCTCAGTTGCTGGGTTGACATTCCTGTGCTTTATTTCATATAAAGATGGTATTTTTTATGAGAAAATTTGTTGGACGGAACCCTGAAAAGTTGTAGGTCCTAGTCCTTTGAAAACTGTCTTTTAGCCAGCCCGTCAGTGCAGCAGTAGTGATACTGTTTTTAACGTCTGTCATCTGTGTTCAGAAACGAGCCTGGGTTGTCGGCAGTAGCTGCTGTGGGGAGGAGGATCGAGCATCCCAGGAAATGCTCTCCTATGGGGAGGTGGATGTGGCTGGTCCCGGTGCTACACTGCCACCTTAGTGACCACAGGTGATGGTGTGTCTGGGATAGCATAGCAGAGAGAGGACATCCGGTGTCATGCTCTGTATGCTTGCGTGCAGGAGCTTATGACACCACTGCGTTGGCATCCCGTGTAACGGGATAGAAAACCCTGGACATTGCACCGTGATTGATCCGACACCTCCCTCCCCAGCCCTGCACTGGTGGCTGGGTGTCCTTCTGGGTGACGCATATTCGTTCTTTCAGCCAGTTTGAGGGGACCCACTGACCCCTGCTACAGGAGCAAGCCATGGGGAGCATGCCTAGTATTGAAGGTAAGCCCCTTGGAGCCAGGTGATGGGGCTGGAGGGGTTGTGCCAGAGCCACAGACTGCACCAGAGAAAGAAGCCACATTAACAAAAAAAAATCTAGCAGAAGCTCTGTCCAGTGTGATATTCCTGGTTAGAAGCAGCCGTCGCTTTTATAGATGTGGACTTTACTTTTTCACCCAGTGACTAGTGAGTGCCAACAGAATTAGAAGTCATGCATGTAAACACTGGGGAGAATGGAATCCCAGTCACAAAGGTGCCGGTGGGAGCTAACTGGCTGGTCTTTGTTCGCTTTTGTAGGGAGGCAGTTGGTATTGCCGCCTCTCCTGCTAGCTGGAACAGATTGTAAACAGTCTGAGAGAAGTCTTAGGGCATGCCATTTACCAGACTTATGCAGTCTTTACAGTCAGCCCTAGCTGGTACACAAATCCCTGCTCTACATGGATACTTCCCAGCAAGTGGATTGCTACTGGTGACATTGTAACCCTGTCGAATTGTGCTCAACAGGTGGCTTAACCTGTTTCATTTGAGAATGGGGGCTGGGCAGCCATACGAATGGGCCTCTGCACCATTCTCAGTGAATTGTGGCTGTTGCGTGACTGCAAGGGGTCAAGTGCTGCGACCAGTCAGAGCACAGATTAAGACCGCCCAGGTTCAGGACCACACCCACTGGGTCATCAGGTCAAGTGGGTCTGGTGGTGCAAGGGAGTGGGTACTGCAGGACAGCGTGGGTACTGCAGGACAGCGTGGGATTTTCAGTGGCCGGGGGCGTGTGTCCACTGGACTCTACCAGAAAGTGTTGCCATTGGGCAACAAAGAGGAGGCACTTTCTTGCCCAGTGGGGATAAAAATGCAAGGGGTATGGGATACTTTCAGGTAGGATCAAGTCCGACTAGGTTGCAGCATAGAATTTTGTGAGGTGTAATGCTGTGTTATTAGCACTTGCAGTCCTTTTGGCACCCTTGCCTCCAGCAGCTGCATTGTACATTTGCGCTGTGCCTCTGCTTTTGCAGGGACCCCTCCATCCAGTGGTTGGCGCTCATCTTTGTGTATAGTGCTATTGGGTTGTGGTGCAGTGGTGCAACCAGGTCCCACCCATTGTGCCCCACCCCTGTGGTGACTGACAGTTCAAACTTTGAAAGCATTACCTTACACAGAAAGAGATTATCATGTTTAATAGCCTGCCCAGTAAGGTGGAGGAGACTAGCATTGTTAGGAATATAACATCAGGACTAGACAGATTTCTGGGAGAGAGTAGCATTTTAGGGTTACACAGCATGTGTAAGGTGTAACATTCTGGCAGCTATACTTGGATGTATGTCAGTAACTCAGACTGGGATATAGGCAACAGCACGTGGTGATGTAGGGGGTAGACATAAACCCTAAGGCCTTTCCACCCCATTACAAGGTAGTGTTGCTGTTTACTGCTTGGGGGGGGAAGGTGGATTGGAAACAAGTTGGGTATATGATAGTAACAGAATTTTAGCAAGAGGGTTATAAGAAAAGTTGAAATAGTAATGTGTTGGTACTGTCCTGCAAAACTGATTCTAGCACTCGTGCATCACATACTCGGAGTGGCTACGTATATTGACAACTGTGGTCCATCTAAGAATAGCTTTGCTAAGACCTAAAAGATGCTACCCAGAATTGACCTTCAAATACTGCCTGAGCCCTGGTTTTATCTAGAAATGTTAATAGCATCCAGTTACAGCATTCGTACCTGTTAATCCTGAACTAGAGAGTCCTCGTGGCATTGGGAATGTGAGACATGACAACAAACAAAATGATGCAGCAGGCTGTAGGAAAGCAGTGTGCTGCTGAGTCCGACTCGTCTCCCTTCCCCGCAATCTAATGAACTTCTGTCCTGTTTCTAGCTTTTATTGTATAGTGTCAAAAGCAAGACATTCAGTGCAAAAGTTATGCCGAAAGTGCAATGGCAGTCAAGCCAGGTGTTTGTTGCGTACTGGTTGCTACAATGTTGTGACAGTTACTATAGCATTTCACAAAATGGCATGGAAAATTGTACATATGTGGCTAAGACTGATCACGTATCTGAGGATCGATTTCTTATCAATGTACAGTCACGTTTTGGATCCTTTTTTATAGCTGAAAAGCCTTTTTAATCCAGATGTGACCCCAGACCGCTGCCTGCTCCTTTTGTCATGCTTTTTCCATGGTCTCCCGGCCCCATCCACCACTCCCCTGGCAGTGAAGCTGGCATGGATCCACATGGGGGTGAGCCCTGGTGTGCATAGGGTGTTTTTACTGTCTGTGTGTCCCCGGACCTCGCCCAATGCCTCCATGGCAGCAGGCATTGCACCAGCCACGCTAGAACATAGCATACCCGTGTGGCGGAGGCAGGGTCCCTGGCCCACCCCAGGAGTCACTAGTACAAAGGAACCTGGTGACTGGTAGGACAAGACAGGCTCGTGCTGTGGTGGTGCAGGGCGTGTGGTGCAGCTACGGGCAGATGACCCAAACAGAGCATTAAATACTGCAAATTGAAAATAGTACAGGAAGCAATTATAAGAAAAATACAAGTTTTGTAGATTTACTAATATGGTATAAAATGCTAGATTCCATGAAATTTATGTTTTTACCGGTGTTTAGGCAGCCCTAAATCTGGAATTTTACCGGGTTTTCCGGTAAAAAATGAAAAACTGTGGCCTTGATCATTGTAAACAGCAACACGGAAAGGAGGGAAATATTGGGATTCTAACAAACACTGGCAATACAGCATGCAACATAGACAAGGTAGTATAATGAAAGGAACTAACAAATGAATATATTGTAAACCTTGGGCTAACTAAGCAGCAGGTCAGTATAAAAATTGTGGTGTGTGTGTGTGAGAGTAAGAGAGGGGGAGAGGGAGATAGAGTAAGATACTTTGCCCTAGGTTTAGTTACTTTAGCGCCCTAGGGATTAGGAGTGGAAGCATGGTTTAAGGCCCTGGGTAGGAAGGTAGCAGGCTTTAGACCAGAAGATTTAAATGGTATTTGAGGAGAAGTGTGGCTTGGCTGGTAGGGAGAAGGAAAGCGGGTAGTTCCCTAGATAATAGGGGTACAGTCACAGTGGCTTTCAGTTGCAAGATGCTGCCAAAGTAGATGCTTGTAGTGCCCCATCTTCGGAAGGTTAGTTAATTCAGTGTGTAGTCTGTTGTACCAGAGCAGTGCCCGGTACAGAAAGGTCCGTTGACATTGGGAAGTCTGATATCTAGGAACTAGAAGGTGTTCAGTAGTAGGCAGTGGGTGTTTTGGGTCTTGGTGGATCTATTCAGAAGGCCGTCTACTCCTGGTGGGAGGGAGCCCAGGAGCTTTCTTGGAAAGCAAGCATGTTTGGTATTTAATCCTGCCTGCGAGTTGGAGCCACCCAGATTGTGAGTAAAGCTCACACGTGTGGGTAAATCGAGGGTCACCCATATAAGTCTGCATACCTTGTCTAGGGTGACTGTTAACCTTCTGAGTGATGTGGTGGAAGCAGATCCGTAAATGGCCAAGCCATAATCAATGACTGGGATTGAGCTATGGATTGCAAGCTTGAGGGCCTCTGGAGTTGGACACCGTCTGTCTATAGAGGAGTCCTATCTATCCTAACATTGACTGTCCTGACAACATTCTCAATGTGGGGTACATAGGTGAAATGACTCTCCAGGGTAACACCAGTACTTGAAGTGCTGGATCTGTTTGAGGGAGGCTCCTAGACAATTTCTGATAATAAGAGGATGAGACTTGTACTTGTTGAGGAGGACACGAACAGCAACACTTTAGTTTCTTATGGTTTAGTACTAGTTTGCATATACTAAACCATTGCTCAGCTTGTTCAAGCCCAGCTGGAGCTCGCATTCAAGAAGGCTGGGGTCAGTGTGGGATGTATAGATGACCGCGTCATCAGCATAAAGGAGGGACCGTTGATGACATGCTAATGGCAAGTTGTTCAGAAAGATGCTGAAAAGGAGCAGACCCAGTATTGAGCCTTGTGGTGCTCCTGCCCAGTTGATTGGAAGTGACATTAGCTATTTTCACCCATTGGATTCTATCACCAAGCTAGCTTCTGAACCAGTTCAGTGTTTCGCATGAGAGACCGATCTTAGTTAATTGACCAAGGAGGAGCGGGTGGTTAACTGTGTCAGATGTCTTTAAGTCTATGAAGGCTGCTCCTACAAGCTTACCTTGGTCAAAGATTGATGAATGTAGCTGGTGAATTCAGGAGTGCACCTCTACTGCTGTGCCCTTTCTGGAAACTGTGCTGTTGCAGGCATTGGATGGAGTAGTTTTCGAGATACTCCACCAGTTGATTAGCAACAATACGTTCCAACACTTTTGATATGGGAGGGAGGATTGATATAGGTCTGTAGTTGTTTAGCAAGGCCTGATCACCAGATTTATGTATTGGGGACACAAGGGCTGTTTTCCATACCTTGACAGGGTTAAGAAGAGTTTAAGGATCTTCGTGAGGGGCAGTAGTACTTCCTGTAAGGGAAGACCAATAAGCTTGAGGTACAAAGACTCACCACTGTACCTAGACTTTCCCAGAACTTAGTCAGGAGTTTTCGAACCTGGGTCGTAGAGACCCTCTTAAAGTAGAAAGGGGGATGTCCAGCAGCCTTGTCTGCATTTTGACATGCTGTGTTGCTGAGGTATCATCAGAGAAGTCACGTGGGAGGACACTGTTCAAGTTAGAGAAGACATCATTAAAGGCATTTGCAATTTTAAGCGGTTTCAAGGTTGGTGTGCCGTCCAGGTTTCGCATTGAAGGTGACCCTTTCTGGTCTTTTCCAATGATATCATTGATGTTTGACCAGTATCTTCGCTGTCTCTCCCCAACGAGCTGGTAAGCAGCACTCTCTATGCTGTTTATTCTTGGCCTGCCGGATAGCCCGAGTGCAGGCATTCTTGCATCTTTATATGCTTGCAGGTCCTGTAGGTTACCAGAGGCTTTGGCTCAGAGCCATAAGTGGTCCCTCTGTTTATACCAGCAATGATGTCAGGAGTAATCCAAGAATGGGCTATGCCACGGATTTTCATCTTTGTAAAAGCTGCATGTGAGTCACTGGCAGGGTTGAAGACCTTAGTATTCAAGGGCCACATTTATGTCATCAGTGGAGTCCAGTAGAGACCAGTCCTGGTCACGAAGCTGCTTTTTTAAGAGATCAAGGTAGCCATTTTTTTTAGCACTCTACTGTAGATAATCCTGGGTGGTAGAGTATGAAATTTGTTGGTCTAGCAGCAGGAGATAGGGGAATGGTCACTGAGGGAGTCTGGGTGGATGACTGACTATATAATTTATGCGATCCGGATGATTGGAGATTATCCAGTCCAGTGTGGTGCTTGTTCCAGTCTTGTAGTTTATTCTGGTTGGGGAACTGACAAGCTGAGAGAGGTGAAGGGCAGATAAGGCGTCCTTTTATAGGACCAATGTTTGGAGACAGCCAGTTTGTATTGAAGTCTCCTAAGAGAATTGTTTCAGTGATGCGATTTTGAGCACGGAGATAGTCCAGGATATTATTTAAGCCTGAAGTGGGGTCTTTATGGGGTACGTAGACTGAGCAGACCGTGAGGGTTTTACAGTGTGCCCCCAGGAACACTTTAATTGCTAGGATCTGTGAGGGGCACCCACAGTCTATAACAGGCAATGCCAGCCCCTTAGGGGAGTTTTTTAGATAGATGGCACAGCCCCCACCACGCTTGGGGGACCTATCCAGCCTGAACAAGGTATAGCCAGGAAGTGCTACTGCAGAGTCGGGTATTTTGGGGGTTAGCCAGGTTTCAACAGTGGAAAGGATGTCAGCATCATGCAGTGCGACCCAGACTGTAAAGGGTGTCAGTTTGCTCAGAAGACTACAAATGTTGATTTGAAGCTAGTGTTATTGTACCATGTTTAAGGGGAGTGCTCCTTGGGGTCTGGCCACGAGGCCCAGGGTTAGGGTGAATGTTACCCGCAAGTAGAAGCAACAGGAAGGTGAGTCTGAGGAGGTGTATTCGGAGCAGTTTAGATGAGCGTTTAGCAGTCCTTTTAGTGCTGTGGCTCCTTTTTCTGACCCTTTTGTCAGTCACAGTGAGAAGTAGTTAGGGATCGGAGAGTGTAGTGGTACGAGGAGGCACATGAATCATTGTCCGGTCAAGTTTCTGTGGATGGGTCATAAAAGGGAACCAAGGGCCCTTACAGATGACAGAGAAGTTTCCAGTGGTGCAGTCTCTGTGATAGTGTAGGTAGGAGCCAAGGTCATAATTGTGGTTTTCATCCTTTGGGTGTGAGGGCTTTTACAGTGACCATGTAGGCTAAGAAGGATTAGGAGAGGTAAAACACACTGGGCAGGCTTGTGCATTCTTAGTCTAGGAAGTTTTAACCTGCAGCCGGTGAGTAAGGACAGCCCTATCACTCGGGTTAGTGGCTGGGCAGGGTCTGCGTAGCAAAAAAACCCTCAGAGGGTGAGCGGTAAAAATGTCTAGGGTTAGATGGCAGGAGGTATGCAGCCGGTAGGAGGGGCAGAATGGGAATGGTGGGGCTTGTCCGTGTTTAATAGCGGCGGGCTTGGGGCGGTGGGTGGGAGACAATATAGCGAGACAGAGCTGAGCAGGTTGAGGAAAGTCGCGCTCAAGTCTAGCAGCAGATAGCAGGGGATAGAGAGTCAGCCAATCGCCAGGCGAGGGAATCAGCGAGCGTCCAATTGCCGTTCGGCTCAGAGAGCCTGGACCAGTCAGCTGGCTGCTGGAAGAGCTGGGAGTCACAAAGCAATCTACCTTGCTGGATCTGATATGGCAGCTGAGCAAGTCGGCTAAAGATGAAGGTGGTCGGAGGCCGGAGGAACCCGCCACAAGCTGCTGGCCTGAGCCCGTGGAAAGGCTGGATCCTACAGGGAGGAGGGAGAGGAGGTTAGGCCCAATTTATCAGGGACCTGCTGGGCACCAAAATCGGAGGGAGGAAACTGCTGACAATAGGAGGAAGGCAGAGGTGAGAAAGAAGGCTGGGGCAACACTAAAGGGTGAGAAAGGGGAGGGTATATGGCTGGCTACAGACGCCAGGCACAGATTAACAGGAAAAAGGAGAAGGTGGGGGGGTCAAGCGAGCGAGGATTGCAGGCTCAGGGAAGTGATGGTGTTTAAAATGGCGGCTGTGAGATGAAGGGAAAGGAGCAGAGACCCCAAGTGCTGAGTGATCAGTGCTAGTCTTCGAGGGCTGGGGGGAGCAAGAGAGATTAATGGACAGAGGACAGGAGACAGAGTGGCAGAGCTTGGGGAGGTGCAGAGGTTAGCAGGGAACACAGGTAGGTAGTGGTAGTTTTACTGTGTTTCTGAAAGAGGTTGGTCATTTCACCGTATTTATGCCTTTGAGGCATTTGAAGGTTTCGATCATGTCCCCCTGTCCCTTCTCTGCTCCAGCGTGTACATATTCAACTCTCCATCTCTCCTTATAAGGCTTGAGTGCATTCCACTCACCATCTTAGTCACTCTTCTCTGGACTGCCTCCATTCTGTCTATGTTCTTTCTGTGGTGGGCCTCCAGAACTGTATGTAATGCGCCAGGTGGGGCCTCACCAGCGACCTGTAAGTGGCATGGCCACTTGCTAATGGTTTACCATAGCGCATCTACAGCGCTGCACCGACATCCCCTACGGCGACAGCTACCATGCTGACTGTCGGCATTGGCAACCTCGGGGATGTTGGTGCACTATCAGGCTGTGCCCTGAAGCCCCCGGTCTCTAGGATTCCTACTCTGTTTGGGGGAAGCGAAAACCCTGTGAGGCTGTCCCAGTCAGTGCCAGACCATCACAGCGGCGAACAGGTTTGCCCAATTCCTGTCGCTGTGATGGTCTTCGTGGCACCCGAGTCGCTGCAGTGACAATATAGCCTTGCTAACACATCTGCATTCACCCAAAGGTGGTTGTATAGCTGCTTTACGCAAGGTTACTTGCAGAGCGCTACACATATAGAAACGTATAGAATTTGACGGCAGATAAGGATCGCTTGGCCCACCCAGTCTGCCCATTTCCCTACCTACTGGATAAGCTGCAGATCCTAGTTAACCAGCAGCCTACTTCTTCTTACCCCAACCCCCTAGAATTGCCTTATGACTGTCCCATGCATGCTTGAATTCCACCACTGATTTTTGACTCCACAACCTCCTCCGGAAGGCCGTTCCATGCATCCACAACCCTCTCTGTGAAAAAATACTTCCTTAAATTACCTCTGAGCCGCCCCCCCATCTTCAAATTGTGCCCTCTTGTTCTTGCACACCTCTTTTTTTGAAAGATGCTACCCTCTTGGACTTTGTTGATTCCCTTGAGGTACTAGAAAGTTTCTATCATGTCCACCCTCTCCCTTCTTTCCTCGAGGCTATACATATTAAGCTCCTTAAGTCTCTCTTCATATGTCTTCTGGTGCAGACCCTGCACCATTTTAGTTGCCCTCCTCTGGACAGCTTCCATCCTGTCTATGTCTTTGTGGAGATTGGGTCTCCAGAACTGCACACAGTACTCCAGATGGGGTCTCACCAGCTGTCTGTACAGAGGGATAATAACTTCCTGTTTTCTACTGGTGATGCCTCTCCTATGCATCCCAGTAACCCCCAAGCCCTCCTTGCTGCCCTCTCACATTGCTTGCCCACCTTTAGGTCATCTGATATGACTACCCCCAGGTCCCTTTCCATTTTTGTTGTTGCTAGTATCTCACCCCCCATTGTGTACTCTTCCCCTGGGTTTTTGTTTCCCAGGTGCATTACCTTGCACTTCTTAGCATTGAATCTAAGCTGCCATACATTTGACCATTCCTCTAACCTTGCCAAGTCCCTTCTCATCCGTTCCATCCCACCCTGTGCATCAACTCTGTTGCAGATCTTTGTGTCATCTGCAAAGAGACATACTTTTCCTTCCAGTCCTTCTGCAGTGTCGCTTATAAAGACATTGAAGAGGACCGGTCCTAATACTGAACCCTGCGGTACCCCACTAGTAACCCTTCTTTCTTCTGAGTGGACTCCATTTACTATTACTCTCTGTGTCCTATTCTCCAGCCAATTCTTTACCCAGGCTGTCATCTTGGGACCCACTCCCAGGCTGGCTAACTTGTATATTAATCTTTTGTGTGGGACTGGGACATTTTCCCTACTGTTACTCAGATTAAGTTTTGTAACACT
This sequence comes from Neoceratodus forsteri, assembly GCA_016271365.2. Lineage (NCBI taxonomy): Eukaryota > Metazoa > Chordata > Ceratodontiformes > Ceratodontidae > Neoceratodus > Neoceratodus forsteri. The sequence continues at coordinate 964,313,545 of CM028136.1, forward strand.
ACAGCTGCTATGCAACCATTTTTAGTAACATTTTCCCCGCTTATATGTTTTATCAAATATTTTATTATTGGTGGAATTATGCGTATTATTCTTTTACTGTTCCAGGTTGCCCTGTAAATGGGCCTTGTACCCAGTGGACTTTACCCAGTTACTGAAGTGTTTAAATAAATAAATACATGAATGAATAAATAAGGGTACAGTTTGTCAGAATGATAGCCGAAAGTCTCTGTGCCAAAGGGGCATTAAAAGCAAGTGTCTGCCTGTCCACTTGCATGTTTACTTCTCAGGATGCATGTTACTTGTGATGTTAATACTGCTGGCCATAGTTTGAATTTTTTTTTTTTTTTAATTTAATTATTTTTTTGCTGCTATTTAAAATATATGAATTTTGTACTGACTACTCTCCCCACCCTGCCCCATGCTGTCGGGCAGGAAGTGATGTTAGTTGGAGAACTAACCTAGCCAAACTAGCTTCTGGAAATGAGCTGCTGCTTAGGTTCAGTAACCTTTTCATACCTCTCTACTCCCCACTTCTTTTCTATAGAGTTGTTTCTTTAATTTAAGTTGTTGGCTTGGCTCTTCAACCCTGTCACCCTCCCCAGCACATACCTGCCACCTCCCCCAGCACTTGCCTGCTTCTGTTTTCCCATGGCTTATCCCCCATGGTGGGGAGAGGGAGATCAGTCCTCCCATTCCCGGATCTGGATCCTGTTCGTCAGGGTCCCGTGGTGATGGCACAGGTAGGGGCAGGTGAATGGGGCTTCCTAATTGCACAACCCTTGTTTTTCCTCGTTTCCCTGCGCCGCAGTCTTCATGCATGCAGTGGCGCAGCCAACGTAAAGATGCTGTACACACTCCACAACTGTGCTTGGCCCATAGAAATGGTGGTGCATGATGTGCTATCCAGCTGCCACTACGTGGCAGGCGAGCAACAATGCGTGCTGTCCCCCGCCTCCATTCCCGAACCCGGTCTCCAGCATGGCAGGAAGTGAGGCTCCCAGCCCCTCGGCCGTCCATGCCATGGGGCCAGCCTCTTGGCCTTATCTCACCAAAATGTGGGACACTGGCCCTCAAATTGTGGGATACATCCTTAAAAATGGAGATACAAGCTCAGAACACCGTGGAAACCCTTGCCTTTATGCTTAGTTTAATTTTGACTTTGCATCTTAGAATAATATGAATTTCTGTTTTAAAGCCTTATTTTTGTTTGTTTTTTTTGCAGCACTTTTACCTGTGTAGGGAACACCTTTTCCATGTGGGACAGAGGAATTTAGATGGGTAAAATGAGGGACATCCCTCATGGGGCAGTTTAGAGGCACATATCTTCCTGGTAAAACTGATAAATAAAAAAAGACCTTACTTTAGCACTTACAGTATTTGCAGAAAAAACAGTGAAGAGGAAATGTTCACAGTTAAGGTAAAATGGGTCTCCTTTTTCTGGGCTCCCAGGAGATAGCAGGGGATGTAAGGATATCTTGGGGGGCTCACAGAAGTACTCTGCCTTGCATTCCCAACGATTTTAAATTGTACTTTTTTATGAATGGAAACTTTTTGTATCTCGTTTTCAGATTGGTTGTTTTTAAGTCTGTGTAGCAACATGCATATTAGCAGGTGTGAGAATCTTCAACTATTGCAATGTAATCGAGCCCCACCAACAGTGTAGAGACAGGTTAAAAATGTAGGAAGGAGGTGTGGGGGTGGGGACAGGGAACTGTAGGAAAGTGTAATTATTTGATCAGAACTGTTTGGAGGACAGAGAACAGCAGCCATGCTAACTGGTTATAGGATCCATTCCAGAACCAGCTGACACTTTAAAAACTAAGATGGCAGCCTAGACAAGGTACCCTTTAAAAAGGTAAAAAGTACGATTAATTCAAAACGAGCACAAGAAACAATTCAGTCAAGAGACCTGATGGACAGCACCGATGTTCAGATTTCCAAGTATATGAAGAAAAGAGACCTGGATTCTGTTATCTTTTAAAATCAGTTTGGAGCAATATTTTGACTAGGAAACTGGCAATAAATGGGTGATTTATCCATTCGTTTAACTTGACTGTGCTGCACTGGAGCTCAGCTTCACTGCTCACTATTTCTCCAGCTGACATCACTTCCTCGCTGACAGTCCAACTCTGCAGAAGCCAGAGGTGAGAGGATAGTATAAAACTTTTTAATGGCCAGCAGTAATAACATAATGGGGTTGCATAAACCTGAAAAGTAACCTCATCGTAAAGTAACTAACTTCTGGGTTTCTTCCTCCGTCTTTACCTACCCTCTTACCTCTCCCTAGTTTGCTCTCTTACACGGTCCACTCTAGAGACTCCTGCATTTTCTTTCTTCCCCTCCAAATCCACCATTGGGCAAATCACTTTTCTCTTCCCATCTCCTTGCATCTCATCTCGAACAACTTCCAGCACCCCGGTCCTGTTCCTGCTTCCCTCAGACATCAGGTCAGACTCCATTTCACTCTCTCTCTCCTCTTTCTTGTTCATACCTGGCTTGTGATAGACTAGGTTTTGCATCTCGTTCTTTTGCTTTAACCCCCACCCAATGCCATGTGTTGCACGAAGGCTCACCTTTTTGTAGTTATACTGTTGTCCCTATGGCCTGCACTTTCTTCATTTACTGCTGCTTGAATTTAAATTTGCCCTCCCTGCCTGTATTTGCTGTATTATCATTTTTAGCTGCATATTTTTATTCCTGTACCCCCACCCCCGGGTCATACGCGGAAGCAAGCTTTGGCTCAGTGTACCTTTCCTTGGCTACCAGTTTTCAGTCACTTAATACAATAAGTAGATACTCGCTCTTTAACTCTGTTTTCTCTTTAAATCTCATTGCTGTGTTTTCCTTCACTTTGTTTTTAACAATATTATTTTCTCCTGGTAAAAGGGTCCATTACTGATGTTACCTTTTTCCTTGCCTCAAAATCCTGTGTTTTTTAATGTTGGGTTTCATTTTTGATGTTGCCCCCTGCACAAACCTGATTATTCATTTTATAATTACAAATCTCTTTCAGAACCCAGTGATTGCATTTCTTGAAGGAAGGACTGAATATCTCACTGCTGGCTTCCTCCCAACAGCTGTCTGGGTTCAAGAAGCAATTGGTGGTTTAAAACAAAAATGAATATCTGTTGGGGAGAATGCAGCAGCAACAGGAAGACCCCCCCCCCACACAAACAAAAAAACATTTCAGAATGCACAGAAGAAACTGTACATTAGGGACATTAAATAAACTGTACTAAGCAAGTCCAAATTCCGATTTATGTTACAAAGAAGAGAGTCTGGTTTATATTCCCTTTCAAAGAGAACCTTTCCTGCTGTTTAATAAACCTTTAAACAGAAAAAACTCCGTTACCTCCATGGGAAGTCCTCTGTGACACTTTTCAGTATGCCCCCAAGGAAGGGATGGGATAGTAATTTTCCCCCAAGAGGCTAGCCGCGCAATCCCTTCACTTCCATATCACCGGCTCCTTCCCCATGCTCAGACATTTTATGATGACTAAATATAGGGAGAGTGCGGAGGACACGCTCCATTCAAGTCTATGGAGTGTCATTTTCAAACTTTTATTGGCCATTTATGTGGGCATTTGGTAAAATCGGGGCCAAGGTTCAGCTAACAAGGCTTTAGTTAACAAATGGTGGGACTTGAACTCCCCCCCCCCCCAGAGGGAGGAGAGTTGTCCTTGGATGCTTATTCCTGCCTCCCCATGAGCTTCGAATGAACCTGGTCCGTTCATGAACCCAGGTCACTGTGTGGGCGGGGTATGGTGCCCAGCGGCTCAACCCTTCACACCTCCGGGCCGCTATTCAAAGTTTTTCTTAACATTCTCAAAAGATGTTCATAACGCATGTAAGCAACTTTTAGACACCATGAAAAACTTCTAGCCGTGTGTAACCCCCAGGCCACTTTTTAACTAGTGAGCACCCCCAATTAAAATCTGAGTACTGGTGCCCATATCCTGGCATACCGTTCTACTTTACAAAAGGTGAAACCACCCTGGGCATTAGGATGTATACCAGGCTTATTTTCCAAGAGGAAGAGAGGGTTGGGGTACAGAAACAAAACAACATGAACCTTGTTTAAATAACACAACCCAGGTCCTGTGTGGAAGCTCCTAGGCATATGCTAGATCTAACCTGCTGAGGGCCCCAGTAAATCCACACAACCAGAGGCAATAATCGGAATGTCCATAACAGTGACTGGGATTGTGCAGTAATGCTTTTACTTTCCATCTGTTGAATAAAGCCAAAGTGGACCCCAAGGGTCAGCCCAGGCTGAATGAGTGCGATTCACAAACTCTCCTTGCATGCAGCGCAGTTCATGAAGAACAACAACAGAGCAGTCTTCTTCCCAAATTTCCAAAAAGTGCATTAGTGGACAGCTGGCCACACACATGAACATTTTCCTCCATGAGTGTCATTTAGTGAATCTAAGCCACACACTCGGAACTCGTCTTCGAACATAGGTGCACATTAGTGAAACTCAGTCACACACCTTAACCTGCAGCTTGGCTCTTGCTCAGGTAAAACTGGTGCCTTTTACGAACCAGGAAGCCCTGCCTTGTAAGCACTTAGATGGCATTTCTCCCACTCTTGGCCCCTGCCGACAGCCTCTGCCATTCTTTAGGGTTACACCATTGAAACCCCCATTCCTCACTGAAATGCTAGAGGTCCCATACTTTACTTCGTCATTCACTGGGATAACCAAAGAACAAAACTGCACTCACTTGGGTGAAACTAGGGGCACTGACAGGTGCGATCCAGCCTTAGCTATGGGCACTCGCCCTTTGAGACTATCGAATCCCCTAAAAATGTTGGCAATCTGGTCTCCTAAGATGGTACTCAGAGGTTGTCCCATCCACAGGGCATGGAACAACAAAAGGAAAAAGAACTCTCCTGGGTAGCTGATCAAATAGTCTCTTTAAGTCCTATCCGAGGCAGCTGAAAACACCACAGAACATTCAGGGATTGCCCCTAGGTCCACTGAGAACAAAGCGGTTTCTTCTACTTCACTTGGAGTAGAAATCGGGGAAATCCTGCTGTAGCACTGGTCTCCACTACTTGACTGGAAGCTGGAAATGTCACTCCACTAGGGTGAGAAATCCTGGGCCCTCTCATCAGAGCCCACTGGCAAATCCTTCTGCCGCTCTCACCTCCTCACTCAAGCTCTAACTCTGACAGAACTGAACATTCTAAGCTCCCCAGAGCAGCTGTCCACACAGTGTGGCTTATGCTGCTGCAAGAGTTCCAAATGACCTAATCATTCTTCCCTCAAGCTAGGCGAGTAAACAATGATGTCATTATGTAAGGAGCCCCTAATGAGCTCCCTACCAGCTGCCTGCTGCCTTTCTAACAGTAATACTAATAGGATTCTAGTAACCCCAGGGACTGGGTGGTTTCACATGTATTAAGCCAATTCCATGGTAAAGTGTAAGATGACAGTTTGCCGTGAGCAGGGATCTTGGGGCCTATTATGAGTGTTTACACTGTAGTACCCCCTGGTAAATGTGGACACTGCATTGCAGTTCGGGAGGTTTGGCCCTTCTGGAAGGCTCATCCGTTTGATTAAAATCTATTTTCTGGTAATAGTCCAACTGGGCATTGAATTTCCTAGTACTTTTCAAAAAGGCTGGATATGGCCTTGTGTACTGGCAGCAGGCTGTGGGAGTTTTTTTTTGTTTAACTCTTGTGCTCTGTAAAGATAAGTTCTGTTTACTAACCAATACAAGTAGTTGTTGGATCAACCTTAGAAACTCAGAAACATAGACAGTGACAGCAGAAGACCACGGGTCCATCTAGTCTACCCAGACAGAATTCCCTATCTTCCCCAGGACCTATTGTCCATACAGGGTTTTATCCTTCCTAGTCTACCCACTACTTCCTTCCCTACTGCTACTGACCTGAGAAACCACCAGACCCTTTGCTCTGTCTAAGCCATGCTGGAACCCATTTATCGTCTTGTGGCCCATCACATCCTCTGACGACTGCTCCAGGGCTTCACCGCCCTTTCTGTAAACAGAATTTCCTTGGATCTCTCTTAATCCTTCCCTTTGTGAGTTTCCATTCACGACCTCAAAATCTTGACTCTATACTCATGCCTAATAGTTCCCTGCAGTTCACCTTGTTTGTTCCTTCCAGGAACTTGAATGTCTGTATCATGTTCCCTCCCCCAACCTGGTCTGCAGTGGGCGTGCTCAGTGCCTTGAGACAGTCTTAAGTAAGATCTGCCTTCTTGACCCTGAATTATCTTGTTCACCCTGTGTCACACTGTCTGCAGCCTGTCTTTGTCCTTCCTTAGGTGAGGACTCCAGAAAGGAGCACAGTATTTCAGGTGCGGCCTCAGCAGTAACCTATATTTTGCTGCTGTCAGCACCCCTTCTGATACACCCCATCATCCTATTAGCCTTACCCAGTTACCAAGGATTAAAATAATAATAATAAAAAAAAAAAAAAAAAAAAATTTAGGCCTTGTTTCCCTAACTTGATTGTTGGAGGGAATCACTAATGATGACTTGCAGGTCCATTTCCTCTGCCGTAGTGCCCACTTAATTCCTCAATCCAGTACTCTGTCCTGTGTGTGCTTTTCCCCTTCCCTATGTGATATTTTTGGCATTGAATTTCAACTGCCAAACCTTGGACCGCCTCTCTAGCCTTTGTAGATTCCTTCATCCCTGTCTTCCGTACCACAGACTTTCATGTCATCTGTGTCGAGACGCAGCATGCCCTGGATGCCCTCTCCAGCGTCGCTGGTGAACATGTTGAAGAGGACAGGACCCAGGATAGATCCGTGTGGCGCTCCACTCATGACAGATACAGATATTGCCTAGTAAATCACCAACATGGGGGTATCAGATGTTTCCGCATGTAAGTCTCTTATCACTGGACGAGACCTAGGAGAAAATATTGAATATTATATAATGGCAAGAAAATTTCTTGCACTGTGATTGGTCAATGGCCACCATGTACAGTGATGTTATCTCAGTACAGCATCACTGTATCAAGGTTCAGCAGCCACATGACCTCCTCACATGTTCATCATAAAGCATATTACTGCACATAGCTTCCCTTGCAAGCTGCCATCCAGTCAGCCTCACCCTCTACAAAAAAATAAAATGGTTCACCAGCCTTCTTGACAGTGTAGCTTGCACTTCAAAATCGCTTGCAAGCTAGAACAGAGTTTTTGTTTTTAAACTGCCATTATGAGCGGCATGACAGACTCTCAGTGCTTATGTCTGTTGAGTGTGTGCGTGCCGACCTCACAACATTGACCCAGGACAGGAGGCTTAATCCTTCATCGCTTCTGAGAACCCGCTCTGTCGCCCATAAATGGAGTTGATATGTTAAACAAAAACAAAAATAAATTGGCTTGTTGCTAGCATAGTCAAGCACCTGACGTGCTTCTGAAGCAGAGCAGAGAACTGCAAAAGCAAACCCACTCTACTTCAGTAGGCTAAACTTTCACTTTTAGCGTCTGCTTTTCAAAAGCAGACAGTCCGAGTGTCAGTTACTGATTGCCGACTACTTATCTGTCTTCTCCTCCTTTACACGTCCTATACTGTAGCAGGGCAAAAAAAACATGCATGGGGGAGAAAGTGAGAGGCATAGGCAACCCATTAAAGCACAGCACCCCCAGTGGATGAAGAGAGAAGGGGAACTTATTTTTTTCTAAAATATGCTTCAGTTAGAAAACTACTTCTTAATAAATGAGTTATTATGAAATTGCAGTATTGCACTCCAGGAGTGTGTGTCATGTGTGATAATGCCACTTCCTGGGTGTTGAATGCACTCTGCCTGCAGCCCCATGCTTCGTTTACCCAAGGCATGATGTTATTACAGCATGATACATACCCCTGTCATACATTATTGCTTAATTGACTGAAACATTTGTAAACAGAAAGGGGAAGAAAGGGGGGAACATACAAGGGATTAGGAATAAGTAAAGCAGAAATGGGGAGAAAGTAAGAACAGAAACTAGTAATCGATAAAAACAGAGAAATTCTACAGACGGGGCAAATAAGCTATCCTGGAATATGAGATGGTTCCAGCAATACAGGGGGTGGAGATTGTCCTCATGGAATATTCGTGCATAAAGATACATTCGGTATGAAAAGGAGGTTACTTCAAAATGTTCTTTTAGTTTGGGCTGAAGTAAGATGTCCTTCTCAATTTCAATTTTATTTTTATACTGGAAGGTATGTGAGCAAAAATGCCAGTTTTCACAAAGATGCCCTTTTATTCACAGTGTTATCGTAGTTACCACCTCTTTTGGTAGAGTCCCTTTTTCTATACCAGTGGTCCAGACTGAGTGCTTGTGTGTACCTCCACTCCACCAGGTATGTTCAGCAGTTGCAAAATTCTTGGAGCTCTATAGCTGTTAGGTATTCACTGATCTGTACCATGAACTCCTGCCTATATAATACTTCAGTAGCTGGACAGTCCACTGAGAGTTTCAGTAGCATCACAATTAAAGGGGAACAGTCGGCAGAAAAGGCCCTACACTCAAGTGTGATGTTGGTGATCCCCCTTTGTACTTTGTGTCAGAAACATTTTAGTTTACATATTGTTTACTGTAGGATAGTAGATGATACCAAATTAATTTTGATTAATCCTAAGCTGACATCTTCTATTACTACAAATCCCAGAATCCCATGAAGCTGATATCGGTGTATTAGGCAACAGCAGGAGAGTCGATGGCTTGCAGTGCATGTTAAAGCTTTCATCTCTGATCAGGTGTTTTCCAGGTCTGCTTTTCTCCAGGGGCTATGTACAGACCTTTGTGACTGTACTTAGCCCAGGGAGGGCAGCAGGACCAGAATACAAAAGATTAGAGCTTATATAAACTCTTAACATGCATTAGTAATGGTCCCTGGCATCTAGAGGCATGCCTTCCCTCACCCAGTACCATGAATTTACAAAATTACACAATCCCTGGCTCTGGTGGGGGCCCCCCTCCAAGTCCCAATGGCACTCCCTGGTGGCTAGTGACACTCTGCCACCCAGCACAGTCCTGGCAACTGCGGACAGCACATACCCACCAATCACCTCCATGTTCAGATGCCATCTGGCTCATTCATGATTTTGAGTAGGTGTCCCACAAGTACTGGATACTTGCTTGTGTAGCAATACAGGAATTGTGAGCAGCAGATGACTTGCTGTAGAGGTGAGTGGCAGGTATGTGGAGGCTGGCTAGTATTTTACCTGGTATAGCGTAGCAAAAAACTACATGGTTTTAATCAGCTGCTACACAAAATTGTTTTTGTGTAGCAGTCTCGTGCTGTACATCTGAGTTCACCCAAAAGTGGCTGTACAGCTTCTTTATACCAGGTTACCTGCAAACGCTACACATTTTTCCTACTGCTACACAGATTACATTTTGTAATGCAGAAATTTGCTCACAAACATTTTTTAGTAAAAGTTTCCTGGTGCAGGCTGACATGGTCAGGCCGATTTTGAGGATTGAGGTGTGCCATCGGACACCAGGGGTTAAGTCATTGGGACTGGGAGGGTGGGACCACTAGAGCCAGAAATGCTGTTATTATGTACGTTCATGAGTTTGGGGGGTTTGCCATTTGAGCCAGGGACTTCCTGATTTGGGGTGTTAATGTTAACATGTTAATAGTAGGGTTTTGGATCAGTTGACTAGTGCTGTAGCCTGTTAGCACTTCCAAAACCATTTTATGTTAATAGGACCTCCGAGGGGTGTCTCTTATGACATAGGAGGCACCGAGTGTGAGGTTTGGGTGAGAGGACTACGAAGCTGAGCAGCTCTGTCTGCCCAGACCTTATGAGAGTTGTCTCGTATATCATAAGAGATGCCCCCGAGAGGCCTTGTTAACTTATAAATCACTCAAGTTTAGGTCCAGTGATTTTATAATGGGTGCAGAATGTTTTTGTTAATTTACTTATGTGTTCCTCTCCCCTGGCGCTGAAGTGGAATGCTGTCCCCCAGTGCCCTCCCTTACAAGAGCACAGTATACACAGAATAAGGGGTACAGTGGCTGTGCGTGCTGATAGGTTGAAATCAACCTTAATGATTTATAATAATGTATCGATACACTCTATATGCATGCCGGCAGCCCTTTCACATCTTGTATGTGGGTTGTCTTCAGTATAGCACCGGCCATGCATATGAATATGACACCTCGAGAGGCAACAGTGTTGGACTGACGCAGCACAGTTAAAGTGCCGCTTAAGCCTGTTGCGCCATGCTAACCTTTTGAATGTCGGTTCCAGTGTCTGACATTCTTCACCCTAGTGCTGTATGTGATCACAAAAATAATAAATTCCTCTTCTATGCAACATTCTTTTCTCCTTACACTAGATCTTCCCTCGACCTTAGTTCAGTTTTAATTTTGGCCAACGCACTAGTTTCTCCCCCTATATGGCTTAACAGTGTCTGTCCCTATTTGTACTGTCCATTTAAGTTTATTCTCCATCCTTAAAAGCAAAACTGTTTATTAGGCTAATAAAAAAAATTTGCAAGCTTGCTTATTTAAAGAATTCCTTAACCTATGTCTGCCTAACACACCTTTGCTGGTTCTGTGTGGTTGAAGCTGTTGTCTAGATTAGAGCCCTATGGAAGTTTGAGCTTTGTTCTCCTCCCATGTGTTCAGTTATGAGCTTGGTTAACGTGCTAGGTTTTCCATGGAAATTCCAATAACTTGCGTACTGCCATCTGAGGATCAGATATTGTTCTGTGCTGTGGACAGATCTTTTCCAGAGCATCTCTTCCATGGAGCCATAATACAGTAGACTAGAGCTGGTTAGCACCAGGACTCTGTAGAGGTACTTTGCCATAGCTGGGGCAACCTACCTTATGTTGGCTAAACCTACCTCCTGTGGCGGTGCCTGTAAGTTGAGCAGGCCCCCATTACCTTCAGTTTATGTTTTCCTGCTGTCTAGCATAGATGTCTGGTCTCAAACAGGCATGAGCTAGAGTAGGGAACAATACAGATGAGTGTGAATAGATAGGCCATTGACAGAGCAAAGGCCGATGGCACATTTATAAGGTAGAAAAAGAAATGGGCAGACTGGATGGGCCTTGCGGTCCTTATCTGCCGCCAACTTCTATGTTTCTATGTCTCTTTTTTCAGGTGTTCCCTCTGGCTTTCCATTATAATTGATATGTTTTTGTAGCTGGGGCATTCTGTCTCTGTTCGGTTGTTTTTAATATGTTATTTCCCCAGGGAAAAAATGGAAAGGATGGGAGCATTTGTCAAAACATAGGCACGATTTGTGTGACCCCCTTCTTTGTTCTTGATTTATTTTGCCCTTTTTTTCTCTGAGTCCATGTACTTTTGTTTTTTTTCTTTCTGCATACTTCTTTGTAGCCCTCGGTCTCCTTTTCGTTGCCCTTTTACTCTCTGAAGTCACTCAGCTGCTGTAATTGTAGCAGTATTGGGGTCCAGTGCCTTGCTTTAAACATGGGGGAAGGAGGAGGAGGTGTTACAAAAGGACTGGGTCTCAAAACAAAAGGATGGGGCACCCCATGCATAGATGATGTAGGGGAAACCCTGATTCCCCACGTTGGTGGTGTTTTTTCTTTTTCTTTTGCTGTTCTAACTTGGTTTCATGGCAGATGCAGCATAAATTCAGGCTCTCTCCTGTACTGGGGGAGGGGGGGTACTCTATGCTACTCAAATTCTACTGGGTTTTTCTCTCTTTAGCTTGTTTTCGGCTGCCAACAATTGGCTTTCCCTGGTCGCTGCTCTAAGCTCCTTTTCTGTTGCTGTTTCAGCTTTGGCCAGCATTTGTTTGCAGCCCTTTTTCTCCTCTTTATGTTATCGTGGCTTCTTGCTACTACTGCAACTGTAAGCAAATGCTGAATGGTGCAGTTTCTGTATCTGCACACTGCCACTTGCATCCACGTGGCCCTGTGAGGTCTCACCTGTCATGGGCTCCCAGTTAATTAAAAATATATATATTACATTCTCTAGCCACCCTTATGTTGGCCCAGTTTCCCTCCATTGCCAGACAGATGTTATGATTTCTTAGGTAATGTCCCGATTTTGCTGTTTCACATCCTGTACCTTTGTACGGTACTGGTTTTGAGTCCCCAATCCTGTGGGAGGAATCTCTGGTAGGTGTTCCTTTTACATACCTCTGTTTGCGTCTCCTGCTGGTTATCTATGCTAGAGTTTTGTTGGCTCTGTAGTCTACCACACATACTTGGATGTGCTTCTGTCTGTCTTTGACTTGCAGTTTCATGACCATCAAGCGTTTGGCCCTGTGGTTGAGTTTCCCTTACAGGAACGTCAGTCCTTTGATGGTCTCTGCCTTCCCTATATGATACAGGTCCATTAGTAATGACCGAGAATTTGTTTATAGAGGATCACGTTTTCCTTGCTGACAAGATTCACGACATATTTCTGTCTCTAAGCAGTCAGTCTACACTAACAGTCTTGGGGGGGTACTCCTTTTCTTATTTCTTAATAAAAAGAAATGGGGGAGGGGGAAAAGCTGGAGGTCAAGCAGGATCTACGGTGATAATGTAGGTAGGGGAAAATGGGCAGACTGGGTGGGCCAAGCACTCCTTATCTGCCTGTTTCTGTGTTTCTTTTACTGCCCTCAGTGGTTAGGGTATGGCTGGGTTCTCAGCTACCCTCCCCTTTGGCTGCTTTCTTTCCCCCTTCTACCTTGCTTCACAACATTGAAGGATACGTAGGGGACAGGATCTCCCTGTTTCTATCGGTGACAACAGAGAATGATGTTGGATTATCTCAGATGGTGGTTCTGATCATGTTTCGAGATGGTTACACTCTGGAGCTTAGCAACATCTTTTGACTTCTCCAGTGCCTTGCATCGGTCCCTGGCACACATCAGTTTTCTGGTCCACAGTGTCCTCTTGGTTGGCCAGTAGCATATTGAGCTAATTCCTTCTGTGGAACAAGTACCCGTTTTTTTTTTTTTTCTTTTAGATAGTTTTCTGGTTCTCAAGAAACTAGGAGCCCTTCTGCCAGTGCTAGACCTAAAGGCTCTGAATGCACACGTTCAGTAGAGAATGTACCACGTGGTGTTTGTCCAGGCCATTCTGCCCCCTACTGTTACTTGAGGTCTGGACGTACAGAATACGTACCTGCAGGTATGAAGTGCACCATCACCGACAGTCTACACCTGCTGGGCCAACACTGTTGGTTTGTTTTCTACCACTTGGTTTGTCTGCCGCTCGCATGTCTTTACCAAATGCTTTGCAGCAGTGGCCTTCTGTGGAGAGACCCCATTTGTCCTCAGTATCTGGATGTGTGGCTTGTGATGCTCTGTCTGGGTTGTTCTGCTTTTATACATGTTCCTGAATTAGGCAGCTGTTCAAACTCTTGAGATTCCAGTCACCGAGCTGAAGTTTGTACTGATCCCGTACCAACAGCTGCATTTCATAGATTAGTATCGCATGTAGCTCGGGCCTCTGCCTGCTTTTTGAATGGGGAAGGGCCTCTGCCTGGATTGCTCAAATTAGCCTGGTTGCTTCCCACTCCTGGCTTTCTGCCATGACTGGACTCATGGCAGCTGCTATTGTACCAGTGTCTTTTTAGCCTAGCCGACATGTGAGGTTTTCCGAGCGGCTCATCCATGTCCACTGGTCCCATGCCTTATGGCCATTGGACCACATGCTTTAGGTTCCATTCATGCTAAATGATTTCCATTAGTAGTGAGTTCATTTGCATCTCTTGGCTGAAATACTTTTTTTTAATTTATTCCTACAGCGGTTGCATAAGGTTGCAGTAGAGGTGCCCTCATGGAATCCCTGTGGACCCAAGATTATGGATCTCTGCCTGACTGCTTTCTCTGTATCTACCATCTGGAGAAGAATCGTTTTCTTTTGGCCTTTTAGCCTTCACTTGGCAAGTTTGGAAAGAGACCTGCTTGAGGTATTGATACTCATTGGGTATTCACTTTCTCAACATTCTGCGCGATACTTATTCTTGATACCAGTGCTGGGAAGCATAGAGATTGTATGATTGGGTGGTAATGCACCAGATGTTTCTGAGGTCCTCTTCTCTGATAAGCATGCACAGCGTCCTGGCAAACTCTTGTCGACTGCTCAGACTGGATTACAGTCTGGTTCGGTCTCATTAAAAGTCTGGTCTTGGCCTTCCTGACTTACACGTCCTGCTATTCTCTGAACAGTGGTCTTCTAATGTCCAGGCCTCCCTTAATGGAGCCAGTACTGCTTGGTAATCATCCATTTCATTAAAGTTCTATGGAGGAGAAATGCTGAAGATAGATTTGTTACTTTCTAGTAACTGGAGATCTTCAAAGATCCCATTTATAGAGCCATGCCTTTTCCCACCCTCCATTCCCCTCCTGCATGACTTTTTTTTTTCCTTGTATACAACTTTTTATCCTCCTGGGATCCCTGGCAGGTGGCTGTGGTCTCTCCCTTCAGAAAGACTCTCTCTCCAGCTTACCTGCTTCCCCATATCGCCGACCAGGTCGGTCCTCCATGGATTGCCCTCCAGTGAGGCCAGGCACCCTCCCCGGAGACCCAATCCAGATGCACTGGGCCGACCCCTGCAGGCCGAGAGACCATCACGGAATCTGCCAGGCTCTGATTTTCCACTTTTCTCCAATCCCCCGCCCGATGTAGTGATGTCGGCATGTGTCTCCTGACCCATACTGCCCTCTGGCCACCGCCAGAGGGCAGTCAATGAGTGGGACAACAGGTCTCCCTCCCCCCAAGAGAGGAGAGCAGTCCACCGGACACTCGATCCTCTCTCACCTCTGCCGACCCCCGGCGGCCCGAGCTCGTTCCCAGACCTGGGTCACCGGCGTGGCGCAAGGTGTTTCATCCAGCACCTTAACTCTCGGTACCACCGGGTCGACCGATCCTAGATAACTTTTGACTGCGGTTCCGCTTTTGGGTGGTATTTGTACATCTTCTTCTTTTTTTTTTTTTTTTTTCCCTGTATGATTGCCAGGGGCTGGCTTGGCTGGATCCTAATGGCTTTTCCTGGTTTGGACCATCACTTCTTGCTGATGCTACGATGGTCTGTGGGGGCTACCATCTTGGTCAGACTGGTCCCCTTTGGTTGTTCCCTCTGTTCTCCCAGGTGGGATCTGCAAGTTTGCTTCTATGCCTTGTGGCGCCATGGTGGCTCTTGACTGGTTGCCGTCCGGGAAGGTAATGAACTGATGGTAGTGGAGCCCGCCCACCTTATAGGCAGAGCCACAGAGGGGGTTGAATCCAGCCAGCATGATATGAACAGCCCCAGCTATGGAAAAATTTGGTGCCAAGTCCTACGGCTTGGTGCTTTAGTCCAGTATATTATGGCTTCATGGAGGAGATCCTCTTGAAGATGTGCAGTTCCTGGTAAGTAACGCACCTTAATATAGCTGACTTAAGCCATGTCTCCTTTTGGCCCAGGGCCCTGGTTGTGTAGTTATTGAAGTGCCATAAGGAACAGTTTCAATCAGATTGTTACCATAGGAATAGTGTCTGATGGTGAACTACATAAAGTTGAGCTTAGCGTTTAAGTGTAATGCCTAGTTTGTTTTTGAAAATTGCAGTTTAGTGCATCAGACAAATATTTTTAAAATTGTCAGTCCATACAGAAACAAGATGGCAGAAAAAGCGAGGGGACATACAGAAGTCTTGAAGCAGTTGTTGCTCGTCTTGAAAAGAAAAATGGGACAAACTTCAATTCTAGCACAGAAGACACATTAATGGAAACATCGGAAAGTAGCAGCAGTGACAATCAGGACGTTGCCGTAGTTCCCCGGATAATGTACGAGGAGCTGCTGAGGAATTACCAACAGCAGCAGCAGGATATGCGACACCTTCAACAAGAACTTGAAAGAACGAGAAGGCAGCTTGTTCAGCAAGCAAAAAAACTGAAAGAGTATGGGTCATTGGTGTCGGAGGTTAGAGAACTGAGAGACCTTAACAGGAGGCTTCAGGATGTTCTGCTCCTAAGGCTAGGCAGTGGTAAGTAGTGGGGAGAGACAAAGCATAATGTACTGGAACTGTTCTTCATTCTGTCCTGATAGCTGGTACTAGAACTGGATTATAATGATAGCCGGTACTGGTACCAGATCTGTAAGACTTTGGAGTACTTCTAAAGGTGATAGGAAATACTATAAAGCTAGTTCCTTTTCACACAAAGTAATTGTAGCACAAACAGAAATGCAACCATCATTGTGCGGATTTAATTTAGTGCCACATTCACTATAATGGGGGGAAAAAAGTGCAAATAGTGCTAATTAGCGCAAATTTATTTTCAGCGAAAAATAGCAAACATTATTTGACGATGAACAGTAAAAGCTTTACAGTAATTTGTATACTGTAAATGCCCCAATTTTACCTTACCAAGTCAGTCAGGTAGTCTGATATGCTTTGACGGTTTTTTAATAATCTAGCTTTATACTGACTTCAAAACTAGATTGTTTTCCCCGCTCAGCAGCAGCTACTGCTCTCTCTCCTCATATTTCTAAGGCATTGTTGACATTGTTTACACCGTTCCATGCTGTTCGTCAAAGTGGTCAGGGATGGTGTAACTGATGTCATGGAATGTTCAGGCTGTGCAGTAGCTGCTCAGAACAGCAGGATTCAGGGTAGTTACAAAGGGCAATAAAAATCTGCTTATCCAATAAAAATGGTTAAAACATCAAAATATAGAATAATAAAAGGGCAAACCATGCACAAGGCTGTTTCCATCAAAGGTTTCTGATGACACAGACCACAAGAGCGAGGCTGGAGTAGTCTGTTACGTCGTCTGAATCTAGAGATGGAAACACACCTCTTGTTGAACATAGTTTTTTCTAATAGTACGTGGTTCAACAAAAAGTACAAGAAGGTAACAATTGGAATTCATTTCAGTGTTGACGGACTCGTTTTCTTGTTCAGAGATAATTTTCTGCTTGTTGGAGTGCATTTTCGGAAGAAGAAAAAAGCAGTCATGTTCACAGTTTTAGTATTTAGTAAGAGAAACAGAAATTGTAGCCATATTGATCCTTGAAAAACGAGTCACTAGATAGCACAATTCCTTATATTGGACCAAGATATGTCTTGTACAGTACACAAGCTTTTGGGGCCCAACCGGTCCTTCACTAGGTGCAAATCTGACTGCTCCTTCTCTTTTGAAAGAGACTTCATTCCTGCACCCTGTTCACCCCTGTGAGGTACTTGTAGGTCTCTGTTGTGTCACCTCTCGCTGTCCTCTGTTCCAAGGTGTACGTTTGTTTTGTTTATTTCAGAAGTCTCACCAGGAAGGATGTACTGAGCTGCTAGCAGCTCATTTCCAGATGTGTCCTGGGGATGATGGGTAATGGAGATTGTATAAGAGGATGAGAAACATGAAACTATTGACAGCAGTTTATGTATCCAAGGAAGGAAAATAAGGGCAACAGTTACATGTAGTAGAATAAAAATTGTGTATTAGGCAGGAAGAACGACTCATACAAGTATAACTGGGGGATTCCAAATCCACTCAAAAGAAGAAAGTGGCTAAGGGAGTCCCCACCTGGAGCACACTCGAAGAACAATCTAGACAGTGAATAAAGAGTGGCTAATGGCACCAGTGCGCATCACGGCAAAAAAGAACCCATAGCTTGGTTCATAGTTAAAATGTGCTTTTATTAGCTTAAAATCCAACAAACACTCCCCACCAGCGTGAAAGGTAAAGTATTGCAAAGTTTTACAGCAATTTAGTGCATCAAGGGAGGCAAATAAGAGCAACCGTTACATGTAGTAGAATAAAAATTGTGTATTAAGCAGGAGGACAGGTAGTTGTACAAGTATAACTGGGGGATAAGGAAAAGCAAAATGGCCAGGGCAGTACTAGCGGGGTGGAAGTAAAAAGGGAAAGGGTCATGGACAGTTGCAGGTGGGAGAAGAAAAGTCACAGAAGGAGTCATAAAGAGTAGCTGACACCTTAGGGAGGTAGTTCATGGTGAGAGTTGCCTGCCCCAGGACCTAACTGAGTCCACCCCCACATTTTTTCAGCCAGTCATTATTGTTTTATTTTTTTATATTATTTATTTAAAAGTTTGGCCAGGAAAGGCGTGCTGAGCCAAAGCTCGTTCCCAGGTGCAACCTGGTGAAAGAGGGTGTCCGTACAAACAGAGAGTACAGTTAATCAAATGCAGCAATACAAATAGGTTATAGTAAGTATAAACATATTGGAAATAACTAAATCAATGAGGAAAAATTGGGAGTACATTATAAAAACAAAAGTGCGAGTTAACACTGACCATTTACGAAACACACAGCCGCTTGAGACAAGAGAATATGGGGGCTAGGTGGGAGGGAGACAAAGGAGGAGCATGAGCAAGGGGTAGCAGGAAGGAGACAGAGGAGGTGTTTGAAGGCAGGAGTGAGGATGATAGGCGAAATGTTAGAGGAGAGCTAATTCCCAAAGGAGAGGGAGGTGGTAGGAGAAGGCAGATTGCCCAGTAGGGTGGGGGTAAGGGAGGGAGACTGAGTGGGGTTCCCTGGAGCACAAAGAGTAGGAGGAAGGGGTTGCAGGGGATAGGTGAGAAGAGAGAGAAGAGGCAAGAGTCCCCAAACCAATATTTGGCAGTAAAGGACAAGCAGTGGACTAGCCGCCTGTGGGGTGGGGGCATAATGGAGAGAGAAGAGTAGAAGGTGCAGTGGTGAGTAAGGAGCGGGGAACTGTGGCAAAATGACAGAACGAGTTTAGGAGGATGTCAAGTCTGGAAAGGGATACAGCAGGGGTGATGCCATAGACTACGTCAGCGTAGTAAAAAATTGCAAGTATCGTTTTCGTGACCAGCTCCTGATGAACAGGAAGGGAGAGGCTGGCTTTGTTTTGGTAGAGAAAGCCAAGCTTAGGATGGAGTTTGGAGATATGGCATCTGATGAATAGAGAAATCAAGGTGGCTATCCAGCCAGACTCAAGGTATTTGAAGGTGGGGACTTCTTGAGGGGAGCTGTCCCAGTGGGGAACACTGGATGGTCTGAAGTTTAGTTAACTTTTGCCTGGACTTTAGTAAGGCCTTTGATTCTCTTCCTCATACGTAGGTTGGTAAACAAAACAGTGAGTTTAGGAATTGACCAGAAAGTCACTAGATGGGTGGAAAACTGGCTGAAGAATAGAAGGCCAAAGGGTGGTAGTAAAGGGATATATTCAAGAGAAAGGAGGGTGATGAGCGTGTCCCAAAGGGTCACTTTGGGGCCAGTTGTTTTAATATATATCTAGAGACATAGCAGGAGGGACTGGAGGGAAGATGTGCCTTTTGCAGATGATGCAAAATTTATATAATAGGGTTGATACTGAGGGAGGGAGGGAGGCTAAGAGAGGGGATTTCAATACTTTGGAACAGTTGAGTGAAATTTGGCAACTGAAGTTCAGTGTGAAAGTGTAAGGTTATGCATTTGGGACGGAATAATAAAAAGCAAAATATACTCTAGGTGCTGAACAGTTACAAATAACCGTCCACGAAAGAGACCTTGGGTTCTCATCTCAGAAAATCTGAAGGTGGGAGACCAATTTTGTAAGGCTACAGGTAAAGCAGATAGGAAACTGGCTTGTATTGGTAGGGGAATCACAAGTAAGAAAAGGAAGTATTGATGCCATTGTATAGGCGGTGGTCAGACCGCATTTGGAGTCTGGTGTCCAGTTTTGGGGCCTCATTTAAAAAGGGATATTGATGGTCTAGAGAGGGTTCAGAGGAGGGTGACAAAATGGTTCAGGGAATGAATGATAAGTCATGAATCTAGAATGAAAGAGTTAAATTTGTACCCTCTGGATATTAGCGGAGAGAGAGGATATGATTGAGACATTTAAGCACATCAAGGGATAAACAAGGTAGGAAATGGAAGTGTATTCAAAAGGAAACTTGAAGATAATACAAGGGTCATAGCTTGAGACTAGGAGGAGGTAGATTCAGAAGTATTTCTTCACAGAGAGGGTGGTGGAGCCAGGGAACAGTTTATCTGAGGAGGTGTGAGTACTTAAACTGTAGAAGGTTTTAAGAAAGCCTGGGACAGGTATAAGGGGTTGGGGGATGGGAAGCAAAAAGTATCTCTGATAAAGGGAAACTGGTAAGGGGAGGGAGGGAGGATAAGGGCAGACTGGATGGACCAGGATGGTCCTTTTCTGCCATCACAGTACTATGGAACTATGGAGCCTAAGGTCTTTGTAACAGGGTTTTTTTTTTTTAGTTTATCCGTAGCTGGTTGGCATGGAAGTAATTTAGCACTTTGTTGAAGTTATGCTGGAGAGGAGCTTGTACTTCTGTGGTGGCTGGTCTAAGGTGTAGATAACAATATTGTCCATGTACGTGTGAATGTGGGAGTTAGAGCAGATAGAGGAGAGGTCATTAATGAATACAGAGAAGAGAATGGGGCCACGGATGGAACTTTGAGGAATTCCAGTGAGAGTAGGGTGAATAGGGAGTTACCCACCAGGACAGACTGCTGCCTTCCAAAGAGAGATAGAATCTGAATCAGTTAGTAGCAGGAGCTGCCAGACTGAGTGAAGCTTATTTAACAGGATTGGTTGGGATACGGAATCAAAAACCTTAGCTAAGTCTGTGAAAATAGCGGCGGTTATATGACCCTGGTCCATAGCAGAGAGGAAGTAGTCCGTGACCCGCAGCAGGGAGATGGTAGAATGTTTCCTGAAACCTGACTGGAAGGGGGAGAGAACCCCAGATAAGGATAGGAACTCTGACAGCCTTGAGTGTACCAGGGACTCTTGTAGTTTAGAGAATGAGGGAAGGAGAGAGATGGGCCGATTAGTTGCGTGGAGAGGATGGGTCACCACCTTTGTGAAGGGGCAACACTTTGGCGACTTTCCAGACTTGTGGGACGGTGCAGGTGGAGGAGAGATTCAAGAGGTGTGCGAGGGAGGAGGCTATCACAGGAGCAGAGATGCGAAGGAGCTTGAGGTGGAGTCTGTCGGGGATGGCTTTGGCAGTATTAAGAGACTTTAATGCCCAGAATACTTCCTCAGGAAAAACCGAGGGGAAACTGTAGCTTTCAGATGAGGGAGGGAGGTGGGGGGTGTTCGGGAAGCTCGCTAGTAGTGAAGAAAATATTAAAGATCTCTGCAGCAGAGGAGGGGTCAGAGACAGGCGAACCGTTTAACTTCAAGTACTTGAGGGGCAGAGTGTGAGGGAGGGTCTGTGAGGGAGTGGATAATATTCCAAAAAGTGGCAGGCGAGTTTAAATTGGTATGTAGGTGGGTCTTGAAGTATGCAGCTTGTGCTAAACGGATGGCCTTGGTGCAAGCGTTTCTGAGGGATTTCTACAGTTGCAGGTTAGATGGTGATTGGGAGCATTATTGTTACAGTCTCTGGATTTAATTGTTTCCCTCCTAAGGATCACACCTGGAAACGAGCCTTAACTCGGAGTGTATCTTTCTCGATCACCAATTTTCAAATAAATAGTATTTACCTAAGAAGAACTAGAATCTCCCCTTGTGTATTCAAAGCCAGCCGCCGAGTGTCCGCTGCAGCCCCACCCAGAAACACGCATTTTGACTATGTGAAGTGGGGAAGGTGGCCATAGATAGTACTATAATGCTGTCGGGGAAGCTGCGGCCTTTACATGTGCCTTTTTTACGACATATACCATATACATGTTACGGGGAGTAGTACATGCTAATACTACCCTCTCTTAACATGTATGAGTACTTGCAAATATTCTTTGTTTTTGTTTTTGTTTTTTATTATTATTATTATTTTAGGACAGAGGTGTTCATGTATGTATTTGCTTTTTTTGTGTGGGGTTAGTTCACATATAGGTATTTTACAGTAATAATCACATTTTTTAAACCATCTTAAGTCATACTTGATTCTGTAGCTGTTCAAGTGATTAGCTGATTGGACTGGGCCAGGTTGCTCTAGGCAAGAACAGTGCAGCCCAAATAATTCACTGTCTGTTTAGATGAGACATTGATTGCTGGCCTCCGGTAGTTTGGAAATGTGCGTGACAAATTAGTCACAAGGCTGAGTACTAAAAACAATTGAACAAACCAACCAAACAAAAAAAATCATCAATCTTTCTAAATTCAGTTTTGTAATTTTACATTTATTGAAGTTCAACATACATACATATATATCTCTATCTATAGTAACTTGATGTATTGATTGATGTTAACCTTTTGTCCCCACCCAAAATGAGCTTTACTCAGTTGGGTTTATATCGAAATAAACTTTTATTTACTACTACTGCCATATTTATAAATAGAATAAATGTTAGGAAAGTGGTGTACAAGGAAATAATATCAAGGGGGCTAATGAGATGATGATACTGTAACCCCAGTAGCTCACCAAGATGGCATTATTTCGCGAGGGCACAGTACTTTGCAAGTGTTGTGTATAGTGCATAAGGATGGTCAGTGCAAAGTTTGCAGTACAGAAATATCTTTATTTCACGATACTTAGCCTTACCTTATTGTTAATTTATTGTAAGATGCTAATTGATTTAATTGTTTACTATAAAGTTTGTATTGTCGTTGTATACAACCTTAATTGATGGTTATACTGATTTTAATTGGTGGGTACATGGTGTAGTAGTTATCCTGACTCTAGCTTTCTGTCCTTTGTGTGTTGTGTGAATATTTATGCTGTAGAGTGTAGCCTATAAAGACTGCTGCTAAACATGTTTATCAGACCAACTGATGAATAAATGCTGATGACAACAGTACTATGAATTTATTAGCATGGTACTGTCATCATCACCGATTTTATTTACATTGTACTGTTCATCACATAGGTCGCCACCCCCCACCCGCTGGTACTGTTTTGTGCACAACAAAGTGAAGGTAAGTCGCACACAGCCACATAGCTCCCTTTCTTCCCTGACACCACTCACTATTGTAACACTGTAACCCACAGTTTTCTTTCATTCTTTTACAAAACTTACAGAGCCAAAAATGTGGACCTGCCAAATTTTCATTCCTATCGCTTTCTTCTGTTGTTGGTTCCTTTCCTGAATGGTACCACAGCCACTCGCTCCTGCTATTCCAGAAGCTGCACCTGTCGCTCTCTTAACCGAAGAAGAGGCTTCAATGGAAAGGAAGGCTCCCGGTTTCACTGAAATCACGTTACTGTTAAGAGTCCCACAAGTTATAGAGCAGCTGACACCTTCAGGACAACGTTAACAAATATTTAGACATAGTTCAGCTTGTATTTCAGGTTAGTTCTGTATTCGTCCTCCCCGTTATTTATTACTGAGGTCATTTGCATTAAAATGGAGTGTTTGTTCCTAAAGAGTTCATCTATTCCTGTTATTTTCTCCCTACCTGAGGTCATAATGCACTGCTTATCACATCAGTTTCTCTCATGGCAACATATTGTGATGTCACAACAGAGGATTATGACTTGAAGTAGGGAGTAAGCTATAGAGGCCGATGCACTTTAAGGAATAATGATCATGTGTTCCTGCAAATTTACTCGGTAATAAATAATGGGAAGAGAAATGAATCTCAATAAACCAGTTTCCTTGCTATGTGCGGCTGACAATTTTTTCTTTACAAAGTTACTTCCACACTCCCTGCCCCAGTAGAAAAAGATGTTAAGCGTAAGGATATTGGAGCATTCACAGCACTCTAGCAACCCTTCAGAGATCAGGAATATTAAAAGCCCAAGAACAAAAAGTCTCAGAAGTAAAAGAAAATACAAACAAAAGAAGATAACTTAAAGAATAAAAAAAAAATAAGAATTTCAACAGACAGCTTCACCTGTTGTACAAATTGAATATGCAGTGGGGAAGCTTTTGGATAAAGATTTATTTTTACTTGTTCACAGTGAACTCTGGACCATGACTTGTGAGGTTACCGGAGTTCACTGTGAACCCTTAAAAATAAATCCTTCTACGGCCCCCCATCGCATTTCCCTTATGTACGTACACACAGTGCGCAGTGCAAGGGCAAGAGCTTAAAAGGTTAACACATATACTTGAATTGTTTATTGTACCCTATCTTGGGATGTTTATGAATATGGAAAATGTTGCCTAAGGAGTGGGATTCTCAGATCCTTGCTTGCAGGTTGCTTAAAGGGAAGTTTCATGGTAGTTGTTTATAAATACTGTACATTTGCTTTAGGAATGTAAGAATAACAGACAGAAGCTGGCTTGTGTACCCATCAAGGCCATCTCCTACTTCTCAGTAGCAATATCTGTTTGGATTAGTCTCCTGTCTGTGCCTGCCTAAACCAGCCTTGAACTGTTGCAGCTTCCTACTTATCCCACAGCTTCTTGTACTCTATTCCAGATCCCCACTATCCTCTGGGAAAGGATATCTTATGAGTCAGTCTCCTGCATAGAACACCACTCTTTGCTGTAGCACCAAAGGCTCTAGGACCTTGCAGAAACCAGACCTTTTTGAGGTCTGTTACATCCATGCGTTTACATCTGTACGGCATGGATGTCATAGAATACGTCGTCCCATCAGCATACACAAATGCTGGCGCCAACCACCTCTTCCCTCCCCTCCGGCCTAGAGCTGCGATCACGTCATAACGGACCACGACTTTTCATTGTTCCTCGTGGCATTTGTCTAGTTCATTCAGTTTTTCATTGTTTGTTTACTTTTTGCTTTTAGCTGTGCTTAGTAGTTTTGCATTTTTTTTTTTTTATTAATTTAAATCCATTGACTTGGAGACGGGTGGATACTGAGTTCCGTCACTGCAGTAGCTGTGTTGCAGTTTTCCTTTCACTCTGCATTGATATTTTTAACAACTTTTCAGTGTCTCTAAACTCCTTGACATCAATCTCCTGTACACCCCAAAAGTCAAGTTGAGTGGTTTCGGCCTGTCAGCTTCTGTCCTAGGTCTGGCTCTCAGGCAGTGGCTGGAGAACAGGAGAGAACAATGTTTAGGATGGAGATATTTTTGCCCCCATATGTTTGTAAAGGGGAGGACTTGGTCTGGGTCTCACCAAGACCCACTGACTATAGAAACCCTTTAAAGTCTGTCTCCTTGTCCATGCACTGGGAAAACACCAATGAAGATGATGGTACTGAAATTGCTACCAGTAGCCCCATTGTGCCAAGATGGTACCAGTGTTGGTGGCCTTAGACATCTGTTGACTGTGCCAGGCATGGTGCTGTCACTGTTTCCATAATGACCAGTGTGTACGAAGTACTATTCTTCACAGAACTTTTATTTTTCATACAGATGTCCCTTTCAGATAAGCGTGAGTTTTCTTTGCTTGACACTGCTCACCTGTCGATGCCTCTAGAATGAAAGGTAGCGGGACAATGACTTTCTGATGACCCATTTGGCTATCTTGGTCCAGACATCCAGTCGATAATAGTCCACTTTTGCTGTTCAAGTGGATACCCATTCCTGTAACAGGACACTTGGTGCCTTCTACCTGCATTGCGAAGTACTGCCATTTATGGTCTGAAATCGCTCCTCACAGGTAGTAGCCAGAGAGGTGTAATTTGTGTGGTGTTTGTTGCATCCATTATAAATGGGCTGTCAGGGGGCATGGGTTCTTTTTGTACAGTCCGTAGAAAAGGATGGAGGTGCTTTCCCAATGTGCATCACAGGGGTGTGCTTGTCTCGCAAGTGCAGGAAAGCTTACAGTAATTTTCCACAATTCCTGTATTTGTTTTCTTGCAAGGGTGGTAAAAGTGTTGCATTATGGTTAATTTGTTTCTAGAGTTGGTTACCCCAAGTGCACCTGGAGTACTCCAGACTTTTCCTGGAACCCCAATTTTTTGTACTCAGGAGCCCCAGACCCTCAAATGAAAATCCCACTAGAGCCCTGTTCTTATGGGCCTTTTAGATGGATTCCCTTACCAGCATGAGCGGGTTTATGTCCTTGCAGGAGTCCTTTCTTATCTCTGCACAAAATACTTTCCTGTGCAGACATCTTCCTCAAAGGCAGCTTTCAGTACTTCCCTTACCCAGTGAGTTTGCTCTAGGAACACATCTCTAGAGTAGATGCACAGTGCATATTGCGCCTTGTGCTTGTCACATCTCATTTAAAATGTTCTGGTAAGTTACAAATGTGGCCTTCACAGTGACTGTTACACTGCCTGTGTGCTCAGAGTTGCAGCTTTGGCTCAAGCCTGCTCAGTTCACTAATACAAATGCACTGTGTTGGCTATAGTGTGTTTTTAAGGTCCAGTGGCTTGAGCCAGTAAGTAACTGGGCCAGACATGGAGTTGTGATGTACAGCTTTTCACGGATGACGTCTGGCAATACAAAATTACACATGCCACAGTAATGCAGAGCAGCATGGGAAGTATATCCAAATCGCCATGAAAAATTTACACTCGTTGTGCTTTAAGCAGGACTGCATGGTGCCAGATGGGGTGCAATGAACTGAAGCCGGAATCCATAGTGCAGGGCCAGTGCACACTACGAACAGGGCAGTCTGCCCCAAACAACGCAAGACGAACCAGTCAGTCGCAGTGGGACTCCAAATAAAATGAGATCAACAAAATCTTGAAGCAAGTAAAAGGCTATTTTATTGCACAATGCAAGGAAATAAATCAGCCAAATTGTTTGGCTCACGGCTTGAGTCTGCTGTTCCAGCTCAGACCTCTGCACTTTGACTCTCGCGAGTCTTTATCAGAGTCTTGAAGTGCTGAGGTCTGAGCTGGAACAGCAGACTCAAGCTGTGAGCCAACAATTTGGCCAATTTTTTTCTCCTTTGCACAGCAATAAAATAGCCTTTTACTTGCTTCAAGCTTTTGTTGATCTCGCTTTTTTGGAGTGCCACTACTACTGACTGTTTTGCATTGTCTGTGGTGCCAAATGGCCTTCACACAGTTTGAACAGGCTGAAAACAGAAGACACATGCAGGGATCAAAATAACCACCTGGCTGCCTGTCCCAGACAACCAGTTTTAACCAGGGACAGCTATTTTCCTTTCTTTGCCTGTTAATGAAACCGGCACTAAGTAAAAAAAAAAAAAAATTATTAGCGGGCAGTAAGATCCAGGAGATGCTTCTACCTGTGAGGTTGGGCTGGGCTAAGTGACACCCCAGCATCACTGCGTCACATGGTGAGGGACATCCCTTCAACAGAACAGCATTTGATGGCCTTTTCTGTGCTTTCCGTGGTTTTGTTAGGCAGCGGACATGAAGAGAGCCACAGTAGGACTGGACACTACATGCATTCCTTCTCGTCCTGCATGTGCAGTTATCTGCCTTTCTGTTGCTTATTGCTTGACATACCTGATTTCTCTGTCTGCTGTACTTAAAGTAGGGGGCCAAAATGAGAACTTGGTCACATGCAGCAGATGTTTGGGGTGCAAATTTAAAAAGTCTTCAGGGCTGTCGACTACATGAAAGGGGATCGGGAAAGGTTAATGAAATACTTTTGTAAGGGCTGGAAAACTGTATTTGAAAGCCATTTGCAGGGCAGGCATTCAAGGTAACAAGGCAGAAGACTCTTGATTTTGAGATTAGAAAGAGAATGTAACGGGCTGAAGCAGCTAATGGCCCTTGTCAGGACAGGTAGTGCACCTGACAGTGGTGGTGGGGAGGCTGGTTACAACTAAAAGCTCTCTGCAGGGTTACTGAGCAGTTGGGGTACTTTCATTAGTGTCAAGGCTAGACATTGGTGGAGAGGAAGCCGATTAACTTGTCAGGGCAGAGGCACAGCAGTAGGGGAATTTAGAGCCATTGTCAGGACAACTACTGAGTAGGACTCGGAGGGGAAGGTAATTAAAAGCCATTATAAGGAAAGCAAAGTGCAGGCACACCACTTCGGTCAGTTATTTTCATGGCACTGTACTAGCCAGGGCACAATAATTAGTGGCCCTTTTCAGGACACTATAACAGCCAGGGGGCACACTAGTTTTCATTTCAGAAACAGAAGTATAACATCAGTAAAATAAATACACTGGACAAGCCAAAATTCTGTGGGACAGGCAGAACTACCTATGTCCTTGGACAGTCATCCCACAGAATTGATTGTCTAGCCCTACAAATGTGTTTCATCCTTCTCCGGACTTTTCAGTGGTCCTCATCTGTGTCTCTACCTAGAGGAAGGACGCACCAGTCCTGTCATTTAAACTTGAAGCTCTCTTTACAGGAACAAAGCATGCATTCCACTTCCTGCACGAAAGGAAATCCTTGTGAAAACAGTCTTCCGAAGTTTAGAATATGATGTCATTGTCTATAATGCTGCTCCTAAGTCCATTCTAGCCAGACTGGACCCCTCTTCCTTGCTTTGCACTAGAATCCCCCCTCACACCCACCATTGTTTACTCACTTTCCTTCCCTTCTAGGTATCTCTCTTCATTGTGCTTCCTTTATTTCGAATTCTGAGCCCCCCACCCCCAATATCTTGCCTCCCTCCTTTGGTCTTCCTCTGCCCTCCGCTTACTCCTTCCATAACTACTGATCATAGGTTCCTCGCCCTTCCTTGCATGAAATCATCTGCTGGTCCTTTCTCCTTCACGTTCCCTAAGCTCTGGGCTTTCCTTCTTACTGCTGTCCGCTCTGTCTGTCATTCTCCCCCAAAATCCCTTCTTGTGACTTTTTTTCTACTCACTCCTGTAAATGCCCAGGTACCTCACTCCCTACATTTACCCTTCTAGGACCTTTTCATCCGGGTTTTGTTCATGGTGCATGCCAAATCTGTTCAATACTTCTGTCAATTTGGGCATAGCTATTGTATTTTTAATTTATACACATATATATATGTAGAGAGAGAGAGATCGAGAGAGATTTATAATAATGTGTGTGTGTTTGACTTGTCAATAGCATCTTACTATTTTATAATACTTTTATATTATATTGTTTTTATTGTATATTAAGTTTTACTGTACAGTCCATCCCCCTCAGCATGCATCTGGAAATGAGCTGTTATAGACTCATGTGTCTTTCATAGTAAAACGTTTTAAATAAATAATGTTGCAGGTTTGGGTCATGGTGATACCGAAATAGGAAAGCAGTCTAAAAGATTTAAGAACCACAGCACAAAAGCACTGAGGAAAGGGTTACCCAGAAAGGGCTTTGGCAATAAAGCCAAGTTCAGAGATACAGAATTACTCATACGTCATCATTAGAAGTATATAGGGGATACCCAATGGCAGGACTCAAAATATGCAGTTTGTCTCCAAGTATGAGGGGGCAGGACCGTAACTCATGAGTGGCAAAGCCACAAATGAATTATAAAAGACTTGTCCCCTTACAGGTGCATATAAATTGTGTATTTTGAGTCAAGAAGCAAGCACTTGAAGAGGCACTCCGATAAAATGTTGTAATGTGTAAGGTCATGCATGTTGCCAAAGGAAGTGTGAAAACAGAACACTGGTTGCAAGGGGGGGGGGGCAGATGTCAGAGGAGAGAGACCTCTGGGTCATTATTCATGACAGTCTAACGTCCTATGCTAAATGACAGAAGACTGCAGAGAAAGTAAATAGGATATTTTGCTGCACAGGAAGGGGTAGCATAGGAAGGAGATGATTATACCTCTGTACAGTTCTTTGGTCAGCGCCCACCTGGAGTACTGTGCGTAGTCTCAGTTCGCATGTGAATAGAGACGGGACCTGTGGAAGCTGTTTAGAAGAGGGCCATGAAGAAGATTCGGGAGGTGCAGGCTACAGTGTATCAGGAGAGGCCCCGAGAGTCTGTTTTGAACACGCTAGAAGTCAAGAGGGGAGAGAAACATGATCGAGATCTACCTAAAGGTATTAATAAAGTGGACACCAGTGCCCTGTTCTTCACAAGATGTGGCAGTAAGGTAACAAGAGCAGGGTGGGACAAATCAGGTAGCAAGGTGGCCAATGGCTACTTAAAAACTGATTGGTTACCAGATTTTGAAGGTTTCGGCTAACATCACACTCATACAAGCAAAGGATTTTTTGAACCCTTAAAAAGGATAGCCACTACAGATATTAGTTTGGCTACCAGATTTTGAAAGCTGGTGGTTAGTTTCTAATTTTCCCACTGTGAACAAGAGGCCATAGATGGAAACTGGTGGGGAAGTGTGTACTGTAATCTGTATGTATACAAGTATAATTATTGTTGTTCCATGCCTACTTCTATCCTGAGTGATGGCCATCATGTACGTACAAATGAACTGTTTTCTCCTTGTACCCTGCACCCCCAGGACTCCTGGAAACATGCCACTTTGGCTCGGCAGACCCTTCTTGGTAAAACTCTATCAGTAAATAATAAAATTAATTAATTGCAGAGGACCGGATCCTTCATCTTAGTCTCCTGCCATTGACATCACAAGCCTCTGTGGTGTTTAATAATAATAATAATACTAATAATTTTATTTATAATGCGCCTTTCCAAATCCAAGGCACCTAACAATTTAAAAGCGGTTTATATAAAATTCCATACAAATAATGCAACCAGAAAATCATAATCAATTCAACAAAAACTTCAATTCTCCAAAAAAGCTTTTTGCCACAGAAAGGTTTTTAAGCCCTTCTTAAATACCTCCACAGATGTGCACTCCCGCAATCGATAGAATTCCAAAGGTGGGAGCTGCATAAGCAAAAGCTCTTGAACCATCATTTCCACAGCAAAACAGACTGTGATGTCACAGACGGAAGATTATGAGTTCAGTGGATGGAAAGGCAGGAGGATGAGATGAAGTCTGAGACACTAGGGATCCGATTCTCAGTCGCACGTTGAGGAGGTGCAAAATGGGTCTCCACTCTTTGTAGCTGTACACAGATCATGTACTTAGTCACTGGGGAGAGGAATATAAAAATGAGGATCTGCAGGTATTGATGTTTACAGACCCATGCAATAAATGCAGTTTTGCGACATCCACAGAGGTCTATGCCATGCACAGAAGCCATGAGTAGAGACGCTGCCACCTCAGTCATTTCCCACCTGCCTGAACCTTCCATTTCTAGGCCAGGCTAACTCATTTTTTTTCCTCCTGTAACTACCGGTCCTCCTGGTGGTCCATTGGCTTCCTCTCCCACAAGAAGTCCCTGGCATCCAGTAAAACTCCCCTCACTAGCCCTGTTCCTCTGCCTGGGATAGTGATCCATTCCATGCATTCCCGTGTCAGCTGCCCAGCTGTCGGCAAGAGTTACAAACACCCATAATGACTGCATTAAATAGTTAAGGGTGTTGCTCACATTCTGCAACTGTCTTTGTGAAGGCCCCATCATGCATTGTGAATGGCATTACGCCTGAGTTTCTACCTTATGTGACAAGCTCTCTGACTGAATTTCGCACATGGGATCACTTTTGTTCGTAATGATCTCTGTGTACTATCCAATTTATAAAACTGAGATGGAGTCAGTGTTCACTATATCCTGTGGTAACCTCTTGCATTAGCCACCACCCCCTTCATAAAGAACTTCATCACATAATTTAAAAAAAAAAAAAAAAAAACACCCTCCCCCCCAGTCTCAAGTTGTGACCCCTAGTGTTTGTCTGTCTCCATAATTTGACTTAACTTGCTCATATCCACCATGTTGAATCCTTGCAAGTACTTGTGTGTCTGTCGTGTCCCCCTGCTGTCCCTTGTCCTCTAGTCACTGCATGTTGAGGTTCTGAAACATAGAACATTGAAATATAGAATGTGTTGGCAGAAAAGGACCGCCAGACCCACCCAGTCTGCCCAACTAGCTGCTAGGACTTTGCTATTTCCTACCGTCCCCCTAGGATCCAAAAGACCCTTGTGTTTATCTCATGCTCTCTTGAATCCCCCACAGTTCCTGCCCCCACCACCTCCCCTGGGAGTTTGTTCCAGTCATCCACCACCCTCTCCGTTAAGTAGAATTTTCTAATGTTTCCTCTGAACCTCCCCTACTATCTGCATACCATACCCCTTGTTTTTCGATTGCTTCTTTTAGCTGAAAGATGTCCCCTACTGGCACCCTATTAATACTCTTGATGTATTTGAAGGTCTCAATCATGTCCCCTCCTTTCTCTTTGTTCTAGGAGTACATGTTTAGGTCCTTCAGCTGTTCCCATTATGACAATTGACTGAGGCCCTTCACCATTTTTTATTAGCCCTCCTCTGGGCCAGCTCCACTCTGTCCACGTCCTTCTTGAGGTATGGCCACCAGAACTGGACTCCATACTCCAGATGTGGCCTGACAAGCTGCCTGTACAAGGGCATTATGACCTCCCTCTTCCTGCTAGTTATTCCCCTGCCGATACAATTCAGCATCCTATTGACCCTTGCCACCGCCTTCTCACATTGCCTTGTCACCTTCAGGTCCCGTGAAAAGATTATACCAAGGTCCCTTTCCAGCTTGGTAACCTCTGGGGCATGGCCCCGCCCCCAGAAAATCCGGTATTCTGCTCCCTGGTTATTTCTGCCTAAGTGCATGATCTTGCACTTTTTTGTATTGAAGGACAATTGCCACTCCTGGGACCATTCCTCCAGTTTCTCCAGATCCCTGCGCATGCTCTCTACCCCCTCAGGTGTAACCACTCTATTGCAGACCTTCATGTCGTCCGCAAATAGACATACTCTTCCCTCTAGCCCCTCCGCTATGTTCCCTATAAATATATTAAAAAGGAGTGGCCCCAGCACTGACCCCTGAGGTACCCCACTGGTGACCATACCCACCTTTAAGGGTACCCTGTTAACAATTACTCTCTACCTTCTGCCCCCCAAGCCAGTTCTGCACCCACCTAACCACTACTGGCCCCAGCCCAAGACATCTCATTTTGTGCAGTGGTCTTCTGTGCAGCACAGAATCAAAAGCCTTCTTGAAGGTGAGGTATGCAACATCTACAGATCTCCCTGTTTACCCTGGAGAGTCAGTCAAAGAACTCTATCAAGTTTGTTTGGCAAGACCTTCCCTCAGTGAACTCATGTTGCCGCCGGTTCTGTAGGCCATTGGCTTCTAGGTAACTAGTGATTCTCTTCTTTAGCAGTTTCTCCATGAGCTTGCCCACCACAGATGTTAAGCTCATCAGTCTATAATTGCCTGCCTTCTCCTTGTCTCCACCCCCCCCCCATGAAGGGGAATCGCATCCGCCCTTCTCCAGTCATCAGGGACCTCCCGTAATTCGTTGAAGAGGCTAGTCAGAGGTACTGCTTGGACTTTACTAAGCTCCCTCAGTGCCCTGGGGTGCACCCCATCTGGCCTCTAGCTCCCTCAGGGCCTCCTGCACCTGAAACGGACTGGAGTCGACCCCCCCACCACCACCTAATTTTCCCTGATTGTTTTATAACCTCCCCATCCTTCTGTACCGTGAACACTGAAGAGAAATAGTCGTGAGTATTTCCGCCTTCCCTAGTCTTCTTCCACCAACCCTTAATTTTTTCAGCCTGACTATCCCCTTCATTGACTTTCTCCTCTCGCTCACATACCAGAAGAAGGTTTTATCCCCTTCCTTGACTGTGTTGGCTATTCTTTCTTATGTTCTTGCCTTCGCTCTCCTGACCTCCAAACCTGCTTCCTTCTGCTTCTCCTGGTATTTAGACCTATCCTCCTCTCTCTGTCATTTTATACCTCCTAAATGCCTTACTCTTTGCTCTGACCTTCTCCAACACTTCTCTATTAAACCAAAGTGACTTCCTCTTCTTCCTATTTTTAGTTACCCTCTTGACGCAGAGGTAGTGGCCTCCACTATTGCCCCTTTTATTGTACCCCACATTTCCTCCACCCCTCTAAGTCCCCAACCCCTGCCAATGCTTGTTGAATGCATTGCCCCATTTTCTTGAAGTCCGCATGCCTGAAATCTGGCACCTTCACTCTGGGCCGATGAACATCAGCAGTCGTTTTAACCGTGAACCAGATGGTGCTGTGGTCATTCATGCCAAGGTTTTAGCCACTGATACCCTCCCACCCGCTTCAAGTCTAGGATTGCCCTCCTGGTCGTTCCCTTACCAGCTGCTTCATGAGAGCTCCCTGTAGGAGTCGGTGATTTCTGCTGATGGGGTGCCCTGCTCCATGTCCGCAAGTTGAAGTCCCCATCAGCAGCACCTCCTCTGTTTGCCATCCTCTGGATCTCCTCCATCATTGCCCTATCCACCTCATCTTGTCGCTGGTGGCCTATATACCACCTATGTAATATGGCTTCTCCTTCCCTGTGTCCAATGATACCAATATAGCCTCAGTACCCCCACAACCTACCCTGCAATTCCGTGGCCTTAATGTGTTCCTTCACATATAGTGCAACCTCCCACCCACCCACTCTGTCATTCTTATAAA
Source organism: Neoceratodus forsteri (assembly GCA_016271365.2). NCBI lineage: Eukaryota > Metazoa > Chordata > Ceratodontiformes > Ceratodontidae > Neoceratodus > Neoceratodus forsteri. The sequence goes on from CM028136.1 coordinate 964,347,560, forward strand.
GTACATACCTTGATATTGCCATGTCCCAGTCCTGGCTCTCATGACCCCATGTCTCCGTGATTCCCCATGATGTCCAGGTCTGCCTCAGCCATGACTGCTGTTAAATCTGGGATCTTGTTTTCTGGGCTCCTGGCGTTGGTGCAGACGGCTCTCCATTTGCTGGATCCATTTTTTTGTCCCTGGGTGCATGTTTCCTTCCCCTCTCCTCTACCCTAGTTTTTTCCATCGGGGGGGGAGGCTGGTAGCCCTCCATCTCTCCTGTCCCATGGTGTGGATTTGTACCCAACTCCCCGATTTTAGTTTAAATTATAGTTTTGTTCTATGAACTCTCCTAATTTGCAGCTTAGCACTGCCATACCCTCCCTATTCGGGTGCAGTCTGTCTGGGGCAAATAGGCTCTCATCCCCCCACATTGTTCCCCAGTCCCCTACTAATCTGTACCCCATCTGTTCACACCATCCTGTCAGCCATGTATTAAATTCCTCAGTCTCCTCTCGGTACTTGCCCTTGGTACAGGCAACACCTCTGAAAAAGCTACAGATGTGAACCCCAGGCTGCTGCAGTACCTAGCAAGTGCTCTAAATCTTGCCTTCACCTCCAACAAGCTATTACCCACCAGGTCATTTGTTCCCAGGTGGAACATCAGGTGTGTTTTTCCATCTTGCTGTTTCCACTTGGAGGAGATTTAGTGAATAACCTCTGCCGCTATCATACCTGGCAGGCACTTTACTCATATTGTACTGCATTTGTCCCCCCTACCCCCCCATCGAATTCCTTTTAATATTGAGTCTCCGACAAGTAAGATCCTTCTCTCCATTACCTTCTGCTTGTATTTCTCTTCTGTCATTTTCCCAGTCCCTTGTATTCCATTAATTACGCTATTCCTGCTTCCCTCTTTACCCCTTGTATCTCCCCGAGTACTGATTTCCCCCTTCTCTCTATGTGCTCCCAGCCCCCCACAGGTATCTTCTGCAAAACCACTCTCCCCTGCCCCACTGTCCTCAAGCTCTATCCCCCCTCCTTTGCCCTGCCCTTTCCTGTGCCCTGTCTAAATTTCCAGTGCTCAGGTCGCTGCCCCATTTCTGTCCTGTTTTAGCCCCCCATAACCTCGCGCTGTTGTCTCCCTCTCTTGAGGGATTGCCCTTTCTGGGGTGAGTTTGCCCTCGCGCCTTGTCTCTTACTTTGCTATCCTTCTTGTTCACTCCTCAAAGGGACTTCTCACCCCATTTTGTGTTGCTAGTGGTGCGAGTCTGTTTTGTGCTCTATGCCCACTGCCTGTATCCCTCCAACTGGGGCTTCTCCCCATTCCTTCCCTGTGTGCAGGCTTTGGACCTTATCTCCTGCCATTCCCTTGGCCCTTCTCATGTCCTGTACTGCCTCTTCCGAGCCCCAGATGCCCCTCTTATGCCCTCCCTATTCCTGTACTGCTTCTACCTGAGCCCCGGAAGCCCCCCTTATGCTCACCCCTACTCCTCCTTCCCTGTGTGCGTACTTTTTTTTTTTTTTGTGCTCTTTTAGTTCACCTCCTGACTGTGCCTGTCTCTTTCTGCTTTTGCTCCTAGACCCCCCTACATCTCCACCTTTGCACACTCTTCTGCCCCATCCCATTTTACTCCTTCGGCAGATCCCCTCCTGTCCTCCCCACTACCCCTCACCCCTGCCCATCCTAGCATCCCTCTCAACCACCTCGCCTCCTCTCTTAGTTGTGCCAGCTGCCTACAGACCATGTAGCCACACATCTTCCATGCCATAGCTAGTACTATGGCTGACCCATAACCAGTACACACTACCAAAGATGCCCCCTGCCCTTGCAGTCTGGGGACCATGCCCCAGCCCTGTCCCCCTTCCGCTCCATTTGCCCCTCCATTTTTCTTAACTGTACTATAGTCCCAGATGTTTCAGCACAGCAACAACTATGTTGATTTTACCCTCCAATGCCTGTTGCTTAATACCCTTAAACAACACCTTGGAAACCTTTTACCTAAGACATACAACTACCAGCTCCAGTATACTTCCCTGTGCCAGACTTTTTTTTTTTTTTTGCCTTCATCAAACACAGCCCTCACTGTGCCCCCTTTTAACTAGATCTATTGCTGTACTTACAATTGAAATTAGCTGCACAGTTCCTTAAATAGTTCCAGGTGCCCCTATATGCCACAGTCCCTAGTTGTATAGTGATTTCCCAGCACCTTAGATCTGAAGTATTTAGTCAAGTGACCCAGCTCCTTTGCAGGGTGCTGTGTAGTAATTGTACAGTACTTTAGATTAGAAGCATTTAGCCCCAGAGTCCTCACCCCTTTGTGGGTGTTACCCTTTCCAGCTGAGGGGCCTCTTCCCACAGCTCTCCTGTCTCCACCCCTGTCTTACCTTGCCTCCTGTCCCGACTCAGTTGGTGCATTAGCAGGTAGCACACACTCCTCTCAGGCCGGGAGATCAGAAGGCTGTGGGTTCTATCCCTACACCAGGCACTTGGATTAATATCCCAATACTGACACTGCAGTGCAGCATGAGGGCAGGGTGCTGCACTGCTGAGGTGGCATCTTTCGGATGAGATGTTAAACAGAGATCCCATCTGCCTGTTCTGGTGGTAGTTCAGGTGGATGTTAAAGATCCCATGGCACTTCTCAAAAAGAGTAGGGGAATTTTTTTTTCATAACTCAAAAGAACATGTAAACAAAACAATAATTACAGCATACAAAATCATAAAGAAAATTGAAATGGTAAAATCATAAAACAGTAGTACATCATACACACTACCTCAGTAGTAAATGAAAATAAAATAAACAAACCCCACCCCACAAAAGAGTAGGGGCATTTTCTTTAAAACCTTCAAAATTACACTCATAATCCAAAACATTATACAAAGCATGTTAAATCCACAGCTAAGGAAATATCTGAGGTTGAAAACAATCGAGTAAATCAAATACTTGTTAATTCATACCCCTTCCTCATGCATCCTTCCCAAAAACATAATCCTATGCTGTTTTAAAATTGAAAAGGAACGAAAAATAAATCATAAAGTAACTCAAAGTAATTATTAGTTCATACTGTACTAGTCCTGTGGGCCTCTCAACTATTTTAAGATTAGGAAATTTTCCCGTGTCCTGGCCAAATTTTCTCCCTATTCACTAAAAATACCACCAGCAGCTTAATCTGGATCAAAGTCAGTTGGCATTCATCTGTATCCCTCTTCCTCGGTCGTGCCTGAAAATAGGCAGAATTTGTCTAGTGCACTTACCCGTCAACAAAACTAAATAAATAAAAAAAAAAATCCACCACTGGGCGTGGTATGCTAGACCATTTAATGAGGAGGTGGTGCAGCGTGGCTGAGAGGGAGAAAAACCCCAAGCAAAAACAGCTCTTCTGTAAAAGTCTGGAGCTGTGCCCAGGCTTTGAATAGCCCGGCCACGATTGTTGAATTTCGCACCCCTTAGCGCCTTTGCCCCTGATTGGATGGCTGCCCTCCTGCCGCCAATGCGGCTCCGGTCTCTGGTGAAACTCGCCGTCGATGCTGCTGATGCAGCTGGTGTCCCTCACTGCCGATGCGGCTGGTGTCCCTCCTCCAACTGGCGGCAACGACTGCCAACTATCCCGCCGCGGACTGCAGCAACTGCAGGAAACTCCAAGCAAAAACAGCTCCTCTGCAACCTTGCCTGGTTGCTGCTGTCTCCCACTGTCTGTTTCATGTTTGTTATCCTATGCCATCCCCTTTCTGACTTATCCCTCTACTCTTGGATGGGGGTTCCAGTCCAGCACTGCACACAGTCCTTCATGTGCGGCCTGATCAATGACCAGGCCATTTAACTGTCCCAAAATGACTTGGTAATCTCCAGAATTCTGTTTGCCTTCTCACAAGTTTTTCACACTAGCTAAGTTGCTTTAGGCTGCTGTGGTTTGGGTTTCCTAAGTCCCTTTCCTCCTTAGTGGCTTCCACAGCTGTCCATCCATGATGTGGTCCACTTGGTGTTTTTTCTTTTTGCCTCTGTGCTTTACCTTGTACTTTTTGGCATTGAATTTTGGTTGCCATGCATCTAACCCCATTTTCACTTTTTGTATCCCTCCTCGTGCTGATTTCACCTTACCACACAGTTTTTTGTCATAAGCGAGTAGTCTAACCTTGCTGTTAAGGCCCTTACTTATATCACTAATCAATATGTTAAAACTGGGCCCAGCACCGACTACTGTTGGACACTGCTGGTGACTCTCTTGACATCTGCAGATTTGCCATTCAGGGCTGTCCTTTGAGTTCTACTCAGTTGTCTGCCTGTCAAATCAGAATTATAAATTAAAAATTGGGGTCATTTCAGAAGAGAAGGGAGGTCTTGAGTGGGTGCCGCAGAGATCAGTCCTGGGTCCTGTCCTCTTCAGTATGTTCATCAGTGACATTGGAGAGGGTATCCGGAGCAAGTTATGTCTTTCTTTCAGATAACACAAAGCTCTGTGTTAGGGTAGATAGCGATAAAGGGTTTAGGGAGATGCAGAAGGATCTACAAAAGCTAGAGAAGTAGTCTAAGGTTTGGCAGTCGAAATTCATTGTCAGAACATGCAAGGTTATGCACCGGGGCGAGACAGAGGACTGGATGGGAGGGGTTAAACTGAGCAGTATGGCAGAGAAAAAGGACTCATGAAGTCCTAATTAGTGACTCCCTCAATCAGGCCAGTGTACAAGACCTATAGTGGGCTAATAGGGTGCTGGGGTGTATTGGAAGGGGTATTGAAAGAAGGAAAAAGGAGGTACTACTACCTCTATATAGGTCACTGGTGAGACGGCATCTGGAATACTGTGCTCACTTCTGGAGTCCTTACCTAAGGAAGAAGAGGGACAGGCTGTGAGACTGTGCAATGCAGGGTGACCAAGATGAGTCACTGCCAACAGGGCAAACCTTAGGAAGATTGTCTCAAGGCACAGAACATGTACTTACTGGATACCGGGGGATGATAAGAGACCTTCAGGAAGGGAATGGCCAAGGTGAACTGCAGGGAACTGTTTAGCAGGAGTACAGAGTCAAGAACCTGAGGTCACGAGTGGAAACTGCCAGGGGGGCTAAGAGGGATGTGAGTAAGTTCTATTTTACGGAAAGGGTGGTGGAGCCATGGAACAGTCTGCCAGTGGAGGGGGTGGGTGCTGAAGACCGTACATGGTTTCAGGCATGGCTGGGACACTGTGAAGGGTTTGGTAGTTGCTCAGGTCAGTAGCAACAGGCAGAGGAACTGGGGGTGGACTGGGAGGGATAAAACCATGTATGGACAGTAGGTACTGAGGCAGATATAGAACTCTGGGCAGACTAAATGAGTCTTTGGTCTTTTTCTGCCATCAGTGTCTATGTTTTGATTTATGTAATCTCTGCAAGCCACATTTGCTCAATTTTTTGCATGAGCTAAAGTCAGTCATGTTAGTTTGACATGACCAACCTGTTTACCCATGTTGACTCCCAGGGTGTGATGGCCCAGTTCAGTCACTGACCTCCACACCCCAGCTCTGAAGAATATCTTCTTGGATTCATTTTACGTTCCACACATTAGCAGTCTGCAGAGCATGCTCAGTCACTGGAACATTAGCAGTCTGCTGAGCATGCTCAGTCACTGGAACATTAGCAGTCTGCTGAGCATGCTCAGTCACTGGAACATTAGCAGTCTGCAGAGCATGCTCAGTCACTGGAACATTAGCAGTCTGCTGAGCATGCTCAGTCACTGAACATTAGCAGTCTGCTGAGCATGCTCAGTCACTGGAACATTAGCAGTCTGCAGAGCATGCTCAGTCACTGGAACATTAGCAGTCTGCAGAGCATGCTCAGCCACTGGAAGAGTCTTTCTTGACTAACAGCCATGTGGACCTCCTGTACTGCAGTTAGAACTTTTCTCCTGCTGAAAGGACTGGGACTCCTTGTTCACAGCTCCTGCTAGTGAATTAGGATTCTGCTTAGTTTTTAGGCTAATTTGAAATCTATTTTTAAAATGTTGCGCGCCCCCCCCCATCAGATTTGGAGGGCAAGGAAGCACAACAGGATAGGCATCATGAACATGAGATAATACAGGGAGCAGTAACATAGTAGTTGATGGCAGATAAGGACCGCTAGGCCAACCTAGTCTGCCCGTATTCCCTGCATCAGCAGCCGCTGACCCTACTTGGTCTTTCGCTTTCGCCTCTCTTCTCCACATCTAGGGTTCCTTTATGTCTATCCCATGCATTCTTGAATCCCCCCACTGTGTTAGCACCCACCACTTCCTGGGGCAGGCTATTCCAAGCATCTACCACCCTTTCCGTGAAGAAAAACTTCCTCATATTTCCCCTTATCCTGCCGCCCTCCAATCTCATATCGTGCCCCCTCGTCCTTATGTTACTCTTGTACTGAAAGATGTCGCCCACCTGCACTTTGTTCAAGCTTCTTAAGATACTTGAAAGTCTCTATCATATCCCCCATTCCCTTCTCTTCCAATGTATAAATATTGAGATCTTTTAATCTGTACTCATATGTATTCTGATGCAAGCCCTACAACAGTGATGAGAAAGAGGAGGAGAACCAGTAGCAAAATGGCAGGTATGAAAGCTAGGAACCAGTTTGGCTAAAGTAGATTTGGGAGCACACCCGTACACCACATCTGCATAGCCAAACAGTGGAGGATCATTTTGAGAACTATCTCCTGCCAGATCAGAGGAGGTAGACAGGATTTATTTCTGTAAAGTTGCTGTGTTTTCGACATAATTGTTTGATGATTGCATCAGTGAGGGCGAGAAATCACGATAAGTATCTAACCACATGCCAAGGTATTTCAAACTGGATACTGTCTCTAGGGAGTGCCATTGAGAAATTTTTAAAGAGCACCTTTCCCCGTCCTTTTGACTTTCATGCATAAATTACCCCTTCTTGCACTGATTCTGGAATTGTATTTCATTACTGTCCTCTGCAGTTAGTTTTTGCATTCTGGGATGCTAAAAACTGCAGGGTGTACCAGAGCTTCTATAGCAAGCCTGGTGTTGTTGTGGGCCAGGGGCTTTACTGCTGACATCACTAAATGGCAGAGGAGTGACTCACACTGCAGTACAGTGAAGTTGCAGCAGTTTTGCAAGGGAAAACTACATTACTAGGTGTACATACTGTGGTCCCTCTTCACCAAGACACCCTATTAGCAATGCATTATGCCAAAATCCAAATGCCTTGTCATTGTTTTTTTTTGTTTATGTTTTTGGTAAACTGACTTCTGCCTTTGTAACAGAGCATGGGGAGTTAGAGAAGATAGAGTTGCTGTCAGCTGAGACAGCTGTCAGTTTATCATCGGTATGATTAGTGTCTATACCTTGATCATTTAAAGCAGTAATGCCTCCTTACCCATGCCATACTGGTGCCTTCCATGTCTTTCTGTAGTAAAGCACCTGGCAGTCACCCCAGTCGAAAATCCCTTATTGCTTCTCCATCCCACGCCTCCCAGCAGCATGGCACTGTGGAACGCCCAAGACTAATTTTGGTACCAGCAGCTGAACAGCAAAGGCAAGGGCAGCAGGGCTAAAGCAGGGTTCAAAACAAATGTAAAATATGGAACACAGCGTAAACCGTAGCCAAAATAATAAATATCACACCCTTTCAGGTCTATTACTGCATATAATGACGATAAGCTGTACCTTTTTGGACCTTCATGAAAGGTACTCTTTAATGGAGGAATGTGGTTATGGCTACTAAGGCGTTGGTGGGTTCCAAATATTGATTTCTTTATTTAAATACTGGTAACCGGGAGAGCCACACCGAGCCGAGGCTCAGTTCCAGGTGTGACCTGGGGGAAGGGGAAGTGGAGAAGCACAATTACAAACAAAATACAGCCAGTCTGATGATGTGGTTACAGTGACAGTGACGTAAAGAGCATAAAATGAGTGCAGTACAGACAAAATGGCAAAACGTTGCGTATGGAGGACAAATAAATCAACATGCAAATCTCTGCAAATTGGGCAAACTCAAAGTGCGAATGCCAGAGTGACAAGAGGTTTGGCATTAAGTGAGAGCTGACTGTCACAGAACCAGTGTTGAACATTATTAGTCATGCTGTAGGGACTGTTCCAGCAGAGGGATGGCGGTTCTGGTGGCAAAAAGACTGTCATCAGTATACATATGTATGTCAGCTGAGACACAGGCTGGGGGGGGGTCATTTTAGAAAATTGAGATGAGGATTGTCCCAGGATGTAGCCGTGGGGCATGCCAGAGTTGACAGGATGGGACGACGACGAGTACCCCATCTGGACCGACTAACCCTGACCAAAAAGATAGGAGGAGAACCTCTAGAGTAGTGACTGAGAGACCAGCAGCCTTTAATTTATCTAAAAGAAAAGGATGGGCAAGAGAGTCGAGTGCCTTACTTAGGCAGGTCAATAAAGATAGTGGCCGATGCTTGACCCCAGTCCATCCCTTTCAGGATAGTCAGTGACACGTAATAGGAAGGAGGCTGTGGAATGGGCTTTGCAGAAGCTAGCCTGAAAAGAGGAGTCAAAGAAGTTGGAGAGCTGGATGAAAACCAGCTTTTCCTGCAGTTTAGCCAGAGAGAGAGGAGGAAATAGGTTAATAGTAGTTGGCAAAGTTCTGTGCAAAAATTAGCAAAGTTTGCCACATTCACTGAGTGCGAGTGCCAACTTACAACGTTTTTAGCAGGTGAAGTAGCACTTGTTCAGGCGAAGTTGCAACTTCACATTAACTTCGCCTCAAAAAGTGCCATTTCCCAAGGAAAAGTCAGTGCAACACGGTGAAGTGGGCAATTTGCAAAGTTATTAATGGAGGCAAATTTCACAACTTTGCCAGAACTTTGCTGGTGAAGCAAAACTTTGCAACATCTGTAGCTGATAGTTCCCAGGGGTGCAGGTGTCACCCCTTTTGTGGAGAGGGAGGACTTAGTAAGTTTCCAGCATGAAGGAATTGAGGAGAGGTGAAAGGACAGGCTGAGAAGTAGGAAGAGAAGCAACAATGGCAGGAGTGGAAAGGTGCAAATGTTTGAGGGTCAAGACCATCATGGCGGTGGCCCTTGGAGGGATTTAGAGAAAGGAGGGTGGATAGGACATCAGTGGTTGTGACCTGGAGTGAAAGCAAACATAAATGCAACAGTAAATGGCTTCACGCATGGTTTCAAAAGCGTAAAGGGCTTAATAGTGGCCATGGTGGAGGTTGTAGTGAGCCAGGTAAAATGGCAGTGGTACCATGGGTACAGACACCATTTAGACTGTAGAACTTGTGGTAGGATAAGGCATTATAGGCAGACTAGATGGGCCAGTGGTCTTTTCTGCTGTCATTTTTCTGTGTTTCTAACTTTCTTCGTCCCTCCATTGGATGGGGAGTCTGTTCTACAGCACCACACGCACAAAGAAAAGAGTCTATGTCGGAGGTGGAATTGTTGTTGGTTCAAGGAACATTCATAATCTCCCTTCCGAGAGGGCTGCTTGTAGTCATTCACCCTCTAAGGAAGTGGAGCTGTCAAGTCTGTGCTTGTCGCCATAGTCCACCTCATTGAGAGAGTCTGTCAAGGAGATGAACTCTCTCTGTTGGACAACAGTGCCAACTGTGGTCAAGCCCAAGATGGGTGGGGTCTTCTGAGCTCCTGGTTGCCCCTCCACTGCCAGTACTGACCTTGGCGCAGCCTCCTGTCCATCCACTGTCCACTGACCAACCACCAGCACATACGGAATACAGTGGCTCCTTAGCCACATCATCCTCTTTGGGCCAACACTTGAAGTCGCTGTCACCATCTCACTCCCACTCTCGACATTGTCCTAGATGGACATAATCCTCCTCCATTGATCTGTCTTCAAGCTCTTCCCTTGTCATCTGGTTCCTGCCATCAACTTTGAACCCATTGCAGATGGGAGACAGCAGCCTGGCTGTTATGGGTGTATTATGCGTTCCCTAGGTTCTAGGGTCGACCAGCAATACTGATGGACTTAACCTGGCCTTGGCTGTTTTCCCGGTGCTGACTTCATTCTGCATCCAGTGTCTCCAGCTATGCCTACTGTAGTGCAGACACTTTTTCTTGGTGGAGCTTCCATCTTTGTAACTGACAATTGGGTGCTTATCTCCTGTCAGTGGTGGTTACCTGGAGTAGGTTGTCCATGCCCCATGTCAGCGGTCGATGCTTCTATCTGTATTAAGATTTGTATGCATTTATCAACCCTGCATTGACAAGATGGCTGCCAGGTCCTTCTCTGGGGTGGGAGGAGATTCGTTTACCACTCTTCTGGACTGCAGGTCAGTGTCTCTGAACATTCCACTGGAGTTGGTCCAGAAGAGGAGACCTGCCCCCCCTTTTTTTTGGGACATCCTGGAACATGATCCTCACCGGGGTGGCCTTCCCATCCCTCAGTGAACTTGGCTCCATGCAGCATCTGCATACTTCAACATCCTATGCGCTTGACGACAGATGGTTCATTTACCTTCTGGTGGATGAACCCTGTATTGGTTTTAAGCCATGCTCTTTGGCCTATCATAGGTACCCAGAGTGTTCAAGTGCTTGTCTGTTGTAGTGGCCTTCCTTTGGCACAGAGATGTCAAGGTCATTCCATACCTTATCATCTGGCTCATCATAGGAAACTTGATGCCAGATGTGGAATACATACATCATGCCAGCAGATACATGCCTTACAGTGTATTTAGTCTGCTCGACTGTGCAGTTCCCAATGTGTTTATAGAGGAACTGCTCCCTTTCCTTTTTTTTTTCCTTCTGACCTCCCTCAACTTCCCCACTATCTCAATCTCCCCTTCCATCTATAACTTTTCCTCTCACCCTGTCCTACCCTCTTGAAGCTGTCTACCATTTTAGCGATACCACATCCCTCTGGCAGCTAATTCCTCTTGGCCACCACCCTCTTCATTAAAAAAAAAAAAAAGTGCCTCCATGTCTACCTCCTGAACCTTCTCCCAGCAGCTTTAGGCTGTGCACCATAGTAATGGTGTTCTCACTAAGGCTGAAGAGGCCCTCGGTGCTCAAGCTTGGTCTTTGAAGATCTCTGTCATTTCTCCCTGTCCCTTCTTTCCTCGAGAGAGTACATTGAGACCCCTGAGCCTTTCCTCGTAGGTGTTGCCTTGCTGGCCCTGAATCATCCTGGTTGCCCTTCTCTGGACTGTGTCCAGCAAATTGATGTCCTTCTTAAGATATGGGTACCATTACTGCACACTATACTCCAGGTGCCGTCTTACCAGTGACCTGTACAGTGGCAGAATGGCCTCCACCTTCCTGGTGGTAATTCTCCTGGCTGTGCAGCCCAGCATCTGATTTGCCTTAGCTACTGCTCTTCTGCAGTGTGTAGAGTGCTTCAGGTCACTTGTGATTGTTACTTACAGGTCCATTTCTTCCTCTGACCTGGTTACCTGCACACCACCCAACCAGTATTTGGTCCCTGGATTCTTTGCCCCAAGTGCATAATTTTACAATGTTTAGCATTATAGTAATAATAATAATAATAATCTTTATAACAAGTGCAGTTCACACGTATCAAAACACTTTTACAAAGTTTAAACATTTAAAACCGTAATTATTAAAATACAGTACTGAACAGCAAACTTCAGTACGTCAGTTATCAGAAGAGGCAAGCTTGGATAAATAGGTTTTCAGTGCTGATTTAAAGCTCTTCCCCAGCTGCCAGATGCCAGACCACTTCTCTAGCCTAGCTTGGTCTTTCTTGAGTTATTGTCTTCCTCCTCTGTGTCCACCCTCCCACAGAGCTTGGTGTTGTCCACAAACAGATTGATTTTACCCCTGATTACATCCACAATCTCATCTATGAAGATGTTCAACAACACTGGACCGAGCACCAAGCCCTGCATGACCCGACTGGTCACAGGCCTCACTTCTGAGACTTCTTCTCAGGCTACCACTTTTTGGCTTCTGTCCTGCATCCAGTTTTTAACCCATCCTGCAAGCTTAGCCTCCATCCCCAAGTCTTCCAGTTTCCTCACCGGTCTCCTATGAGGCACCGTGTCGAAGGCCTTGCTGAAATCCAGATACTGGGATATTAGTTGCCTGGTCCTTGTCCTCTGTCCTGATGACCCAATCGAAGAAGTCATTTAGGTTGGGTTTAAGTGGTCCAGGGACCTGGCCATGGAAACACTTCTGGACCTTGGCCTTTTGGTCAACCTAGCCGAGTCTGAGCTTTCTATGAAGATGATTCTGTGATGCTATTCATTGGAGCGGAGCTAAGCTCTCTCCAAGTCAGGGCACATCTAATTCTGGACAGGGCAGAGGACCTGTCCTCCTTGGGCAGTTGTGCCCTGCCTGGGATTTCCTCCAGGTTTTGGCTTTATGGCCTCTGCCATGGCTGTAGTACACTGGGCCCACTTGCACATGAAAACCATCCAGAGGGAACTACAGTGCCAGTGGTTCCAGTCTCACATAGCCCTTAATCATACAGTCCAGGTTACCTGGCTGATGCCGGGTGCCATCCGTGGGTGGTTGTCCCCAGTGAACCTTTTGGAGAGTGTCCTGTTTGTCCAAGAGGAGCCCTCTGTCATATTGACAACAGATGTATCACTAATGGACTGGGGTGTGCATTTGCTGGACAGAGTGCGCGGGTTCTGGTTGCTGAGTGAAACTTGGCAATGCAGCAACCTGCTGGACCTTTGCACAGTTTGCCTAACACTAGCAGCCTTCACCCCACTGATCAGAGATGAAGTTGTCCAGGTCATCACGAATAACATGACCACCATGTTCTAACTGAAAAAACGGGATCATGCATTCCTTTCCTCTATGTCAGGAAATGTTGTGGATGTGGTCACTGGCCCACTCCCTGCACACAGACCTGGTGGAGATCCATGTTGTGGGAATGAATATTCAGCTGATCTAGGCTCTCACTGGGCGAGAAGTCCCATGGGTAGTCGCTACACCTGTGGTGGTATACTGGATGTTCTCTGTGTGGGGAATACTGGCAGTGGATCTGTTTCCTTCCTGGGAAAACAGAAAGCTGAGGATGTTCTGTGCTCATTTCCCGGGGATATGCATTAGACCATGCCTTCCTCCATACCCTCTGGTCCACAAGAAGGTACTCACAGTGCGGTGGGACAGGCTGTTCTTGATCCTGATTGCATCAGATCAGCCTTGCCAGGTCTGGTAGCAGGATCTCTGTAGTCTCAGCAGTAGACCACTGTGGCTGTTTCCTCTCCTGCTGACACAGTCCGTGGTAATGATCTGGCACCCAAAACCTTCAGTCCTTGCACATGACCACCTGGATCCAGAACTATTACAATTCCAGGTCCTTGGGCTTTCTGAGGGTGTTCTGAGTGTGCTGGAAGCATCTTGGAGGAAGTATGACTTACAAGTGAAAGAGATTCTTATGCTGATGTGAGCAGCATGGATTGTTGCTCCATGATGCACATAAACGACCACCTTTTTTCCCTGTCTTAGGCAGGGCTGTGAGCCATGTCCCTCAGGGAGCACTTGACCACCTTTTTAGTGTACCATGCCAAGGCTGGTATGCGGACGGTGGCACAGGATAAAGTGGCCAGCCATTTAGACTACCTGTCCCCTTTGGACTGGGAACCATCTCCACTGTGGGACATACCAAACACTAGTGCTGTCATGGCTAATAGGTAAACAGTTTGAGTCTGTGGACAAGTGTCATCTCTTTCACTTTTTTTTTTTTTTTATTCTTTGGCTGCCGTTACCTCCTCCACATGAGTGAGCGAGTTCTGGATGCTGTCTGTGGAGTCACCATACTTGGTTTTCAACATGGACAAAGTTGTCCCACACCCCCATGTGAAATTCCTGCCCAAGGCAGTTTCAGAGTTTCACCTAATTCGGGCATTAATTCTGCCAACCTTTCCGAAGCCTCACACTATGGATGCCAAGTGAGTACTCCAGATGCTCTTTGTCTACTGGGCTCTGCTCTTCTACTGTGAGCAAATGGCAGCATTTTGCAGTGAGGCTCCCAAGATGTTTCTAACCTATGCTGACCTAGGCAGAGTGGTAGCTAAGCAGACAGTTGGCAAGTGGGTCTTATCCTGCGTCGTGCTGTGTTATCTATTATAGGATGTACTCTTATTGGAAATGCTGCCAGGTACATCCCATTTTGGAGATTGGTAGGGCTAATACGGATCAAATGTACACACGTTCATATATAGAACTGACTTGCTCATTTGTCAAGTCATTTTTGGGTCTTCAGTTCTCCAGTCTCTGTTTACCTAATCTGGGTTGTCGCGCCTTGTCCACGCCTCCTGTAGATCTGTTAAGAGTCTGCCCAAGTATGGATGGTGAACTGAATCTCGGTAGTTAGAAACAGAAGTTACTCACTTGTAACCATAGTTCTACTACTAGTTAGCAGTTGACATCCACACAACCCACCTGACCAACCCTGGCAATGCTTGCCTTGGCCTTCTGTTCCATTGTGCAGGTCTGAGCACAGTGGGGGGCAGTTGGAGGACCCCATGGGTTGAGTGGTAGGAGTCGCAAGCTTGAAGCCGCTCCGGTGACTGAGCATGCTCAGTGGAAAACTGCCAAAATGTGCATGTGAACACGAATAGTAGAACTAAAGTTACAGGTAACCTCCATTTGCATAATGGTGGTGTCAGCTAAAGGGGGGCCTGGATAGGGGCCCATGTATTTGCTAGGACTGGGAAGTATTTACTGCAAGCTTCTTCAGCCGTTGTATTTTCATCTCTATGCTAGTAATGGCAAGTTTCAAATCGCTGGGTACTTGCACGTACATGCTTTCTTTGTAGATATGGCCGTGGAGTCTGATACATTCCCCTGTGCTAGAGTAACATTTTGCCAGGTTGCTGCAGCCCTTCTGGCCAGCCAGCAAGCAACTCCTGACACTGTCACCTGCGTTGTACATTGCTGGTACTGATGTGATGCTCCTTTCTCTTCCCATCTGTTAGTGCCTGGAGCTGGGGCTGCTTAAAGTATTATACATCTACAATGTGGGTAGAACATTTTTTTTTTTTTTTGTGTGTTATTTCTTTATCCTCCTTCTTGCTTCCTGGTCTGCCACTCCTTCCGGCTTCTCATGCCTCCTGCGACCCCATCGCCCTGACCCCCCTCCCCACACCCCAGATTGCAGCCGACCCAGGAGTGGCCCGGCGTATCCCTTCGCCGGGTGGGTCCCCCTCCTCTGAGGGGGAAGGCGCTGGGAGGGGCAACCAGCGCACTAGGCATCAGTCCCTGAGTGCTGCTGAGGTGGGTTTGGAGGTGTCAGGGCATCTCGGGCCGACAGGAGCGAGGCAGCCATCATCCGGCAGACCAGGACGCCGGATTTTCCGTTTTTCTCCCAGGGCGTGGTGTGCCACTAACGTCTGGGCAGGTGATGTTCACGCCCCTGTGCGTTGAGGCTCCTGCTGGTCTGCTCTCGGCCTCCATGAGTGCCAGACAGCGAGCCACATCCCTCCCTCCCGGGAGTAGGTGAGCAGTCGTGGGCGCCGAGCTTACTACCCCTGGCTGGCTCTCCAGCGACCCGCAGTCTGCCTCAACCCGGTCAGCCACAAGCAGAAATCCAAATCGCTGCACCAACGAGCCGACTGTAGAACATTTTTAAAATCGGAAAAGGAGAGTAAATCGAGCAGAAATTTTCTGTTCTTTGTGCCCTGCCACAAGGGAAAAAGGTAACAACTGGTAGAAAGAGGCAAGAGGCTGGCCTGTGACTTGGGCTGGATGGGGTAGGGAGCAAAATGCATCAGGAAGATGCTCAAACAGGGACTCCAGGGCTCTTTCTCGGCACGTTAAAAAAAAAAAAAAATGCATGATCGGGTGTTCAGTTACACAGGAATAATGCACACCTTGGTTGGTTGTGCTGAGTTCGCAACCATCCAGGGAGTTCTTTATTCCTTCTCACCACACACCCTGGGTGTGTTATCACACTTCGTAAAATGGGCTTTTATGTAAAAAAACCAAAATGGATATATTTTTAGGTTGGGTGAGGTGTGTGGTTGTTGGGGAAATAACCATGGTCAAGTAACGTGTATCGACCAGTGCGGTTACAGGGTTTTCATGGCTCATTGTATAATCCAATTGAAATCACATTGAGTGAATGGGACAAAGGATGTCTGGAATTACTTTTGAAGTTAAGGGGGGGTGGTGTGATGCAAGATTTATATTGTCTACAGTTGGTGAGGCTCAAACATTGTTTAGTTCAAAAAGCACCGGGTTTGGAATTAATCCTGCTGTAGTACAAATGAAACCTGTTCTCTCATTTGAAGAGATTTTAAAGTGGGATCAAAACCTATGTTACAAGTCCATGTATAAAACAACGAAACCTAAACTGAAAATGTTCTTGTATATAATTTCTGTATTTGGCATACTTACTGTTGTTATGTTTCTGCTTCCTCATTCTAGACTGTGTACCAGCACCATTCCCAAGTGGGACAGATGGAACTCCAGGCAATAAAAAGATCGACAGTTCGCCAAACGTGGAACAGTTGAGAGGTATGTTTGTGGCAGTTTCTGCCTTGGAATTTACATGGCTGGTGTTTCCATCATTTTTCCAGTGCCATGGGGTGACCCCCACCCTCAAAATTTTTTTTTCTCTGCAGAACCTTGCTGTACACTGCATTTCAAATCCTGGCAAAGTCCGTTTAACAGATATATGGAAATACAGACAGTGGCAGCAGAAAAAGACCACTGGTTCATCCAGTCTGTCCATAAACCCAAAAAACCCAGGACCTGTTGTCCATACAGGGTTGTAACCCTCACTGTCCACCCCCATTATCCCCACCCTACCGCTGTCACTCAGAGCAACCACTAAGCCCCTTTACTTTGTCCCAGCTATGTTTGAAAGCGCTGATAGTTTTGGCGTCCAACACATCAGCTGGCAGATTGTTCCACTGCTCCATCTTCCTTTCTGTAAAATAAAACTTTCTACTTCTGTCTTGAACTCCCGCCGCCCCGTCAGTATTCACTCATGCCCCCATCGGTGGTGAGGAAGAGTTGGAATACAGTCCTGAGGATATGGAGGAGGTGGTGGAGGAAGAACTGAACCCCCTTGATGTGGTGGGCTGCAGTTCCACTTTATCCTCCAGCAGTGAGGAAAGTGTGCAGAACTCTCTTTCCTCCCCTCCTGAGGATGCCTCTTTTCAGACTTTTTCCTCCGGTCCAGTCTGAGCTAGGATTTGTGGTGAAGGAGGAGGATTCTTTAAGAGAAAACTTTTGAGTTCTTTGAGGTGTGTGCCCCCACCCCATGCTGTGCTTACCTCCTATCCATTCAGCTCTGAAGGATGCCACTAGCTGCTTGGAACAGAAACATAGAAACATAGAAGTTGACAGCAGATAAGGACCGCAAGGCCCATCCAGTCTGCCCCATTTGTTTTTCTACCTTTGCTCTGTCAGTGGCCTATCTATTCATAGTCATTTGTATTGCTCCCTTATGCCTATCCCATGCCTGTTTGAAGCCCTGCACTGTATTCATAGCCACCATTTCTTGTGGTAAGCCATTCCATGCATCCACCACCCTTTCTGTGAAAAAGAATTTCCTCACATTCCCCCTTAATCGGCCCCCCTCTAATCTCATGCTGTGTCCTCTTGTCCTGCTATTTTTCTTATATTTAAACATGGTAGACTCTTTCACCTTGTT
Organism: Neoceratodus forsteri; assembly: GCA_016271365.2. Lineage (NCBI taxonomy): Eukaryota > Metazoa > Chordata > Ceratodontiformes > Ceratodontidae > Neoceratodus > Neoceratodus forsteri. Next base: position 964,365,078 of record CM028136.1, read on the forward strand.
AATGCCCTTAAGGTGTTTGAATGCCTCGATCATATCACCTCTCTCCCTCCTTTGCTCAAGGGTATACATATTGAGCTCTGTTAATCTGTCCTCATATGTCTCCTGATGCAGTCCCTGCACCATTTTGGTTGCCCTTCTCTGGACTGCCTCAATTTGGTTAATGTCCTTGTGAAGGTGTGGCCTCCAATACTGCCGCAGTACTCCAGATGGGGCCTAACCAGTGTCTTGTAAAGAGGGATTATTACCTCCCTCTTACGACTTGTGATACCTCCTACTAATACACCCTTACACCCCCCCTAGCCTTACCTACTGCTTTAGAGGTCTGCTTGGATGATTTCAGGTCATCAATGATGATGATGCCCAAGTCTCTTTCTTCCTTTGTGACTGCTAGCAACTCCCCTCCCAGCCTATAGGTGGCTTCAGGGTTTCTCTTCCCTATGTGCATGATTTTGCACTTCTTTGCATTAAATCCCAGTTTGCCACTCTTCTGACCATTTTGCTAGTTTATCCAGATCTCTTCTCATTCTGCCCACCCCATCTGGATCATCTACTCTGTTGCAGATCTTGGTGTCCTCTGCAAACAGACCAGCCTTACCCTCTAGTCCATCTGCAAGGTCACTAATGAAGATGTTGAAGAGGACTGGCCCCAGGACTCATCCCTGAGGTACCCCACTTGTGACTTGCATCTCTTCTGACTGTATACCATTTACCATCACCTCTGTTTTCTGCCCGCCAACCAGTTTGCCACCCAGTTGACCAACTCTGACCCACCCGAGCCTACCCAGCTTATTTATCAATCTTCTGTGTGGAACAGTGTCAAAAGCTTTGCTGAAGTCAAGGTAGGCGACATCAACTGCTCCCCCTGGTCCACCACTCTGGTTACCAGTCAAAGAAATCTATGAGATTAGTTTGACAGGACCTTCCTTTGTAAACCCATGCTGTCTTGGATCCTGTGCCCTATGGATTCCAGGTGTTGCACTATCCTTTCCTTAAGGAGTGCCTCCATAATCTTGCACACTACTGAGAGGTAAGACTGACTGGTCTGTAGTTTTCCGCCTCCTGCCTGCTAACGCTCTTGTGGAGCGGGATCACATGAGCCTTCTCAGTCTTCTGGGACTCTCCTGTGCTCAGAGACTACGCTAAACAGTTCTGCTAATGGCTCTGCTAGTTCCACCTTTAGCTCCTTAAGTACCCTGGGATGTATGCCATCAGGTCTCATTGCCTTATCCACCCCGAGCTTAGCAAGCTGTTGTAGAACCCTTTCTTTTGTAAAGGGAGTAGTGCTCACCTCCTTCCCCCCTGTGTCCATGATGCTGAGCTGTGGGCCCTGCCCTACCTTCTCTTCAGTAAATACTGAGCAAAAGTATCTATTTAGGATAGATGTCTTTACAGGGTCCTCCTCCTCACATGCTCCCTTTTCTCCACAGGCCTTATGTTTTGCCAGCTGTACCCAGGAAGATGAATAAACAATATTCTGAGCCTTCAGAAAAGCCCTGTTCTTCCTCTCAACCACAGACAGATTCTGTGGTTATAGTGGCTGCTCATGACTTGTCTAAGGCTCATAAATACATGAGCACTCTTCATCCCGATAAGGAATCTGGGAGGCTTGATGTACTGTGTAAAGGACACATTCTTTGGCATCCCTCAGACTCGTGATTGCCAGTTACCAGGCTTATATGAGTAAATATCAGAATTGCCCGTGAAGTTTATGGCTGCAGTGGCTGACGAGCTGCAAGATGGCCCTGACAAAACAGTGGTCCAGCAGACTGTTGCTACTGGCCTGGATGCTGTTAAGCACCTTTACAGTTCACTTATGGTGCCTCAGATATGGCTGCTCATGCGGCATTTGCCTGCACTGCCACTCCTGGTTGCATGTTGCCTGTTTGCCTGTGATGTACAGCAGTTGGTCCTAATGCTTCCTTTAGAGGTAAGCAACTCTTTGGCTTTCAGTGTCGAATCTACCGTGGCACCTCCAAATATCGAAAATGACCTGTAGTCCCTACGTACTCTGAATCCTAAGCTCTTGAGTAAGGACCAGTGTTCTTTCTAGGCCCTATGCCTGCCCCAGTAGGGGTACTCTAGGGGTCTCAGGTTGGTCTCTGTGACTCCAGGCCTCGTGGTTACGCCAGTTTGCCTCCCAGTGCCCATGTCAGGCTCGCCAGAGGTGCTGGTATTGGCTGTGTTCTGAATTCTCCCTTCCACTGACTCCTAACAGATTGGGGCATCCTGGTGGTGGACCCGTATCTCCCTCTTTCTGCCCGAAGTGGAGGGAGATCACAACAGTGCTTGGTTGTTGGAGATGGTTCAGCAAGGACACACCCTAGAACTCTTCTCTGACCCTCCAATGTACCCTCCTTGCTAAACCGTTATGCTGCAGGATATCTGGCCCTCCTGCTGGTAAAGGTTCCAACTCTCTCCACAAGAAAGCCATAGACTCCACTTCAGTTGCCAAAATGAACCTGGACTATTACACTGCTACTCTCCTGGTACCAGAATGGGCCAAAGATTTAAGGCCCATCCTAGACCTCAACCTCTTTACTAGCTATAAAAAGTTTTGAATGCTGTCTCTGCAGTCCCTACTCCTGTAAGGGAATTGGATTGTTGCTCTGGATATGAAGGATGCTTACCTCCATATCAGAATCCACAAGTCCCATGGACAGTACTTGTAGTTTTTGCTGCAGGGTTCCCACTGTCAGTTTTGTGTCTTGCCCTTTGGCTTATCATCTGCACCACATGTCTTATCAAATGCTTTGCAGGGATTGTGGCTTCCCTCAGAAGAGAGGGCCTTTTTATCTTCCCCTACATTGACGATTGACTTCGGAAGGCGCCATTAAGAGAGGTTATTGTTTACTCACTACTCCACACCACACAACTATTTGAGCAGTTGGAATTCTGGTGAATGAGCTGAAGTCAGTTCTCATTCTGTGTAAATGTCTCCAATACATAGGAGCTGTTCCAGACTTGGGGTTGGGTCAGGCTTTCAGTTCCTCAGAGCTTGTTACAGCAGTGGTTGACCAGGCTCAGCTGATCTCTTACAGCGACTATGTCTCAGCCAGATGTCTCTCATGACTGATAGGCTTCATGGCTGCTGCTGCTCTAACTGTCCTACTGGCACGTCTGTATATGAGGATTCTGCAGTGGTTCCTCCATGCCTAGTAGACTCAGCATTCTGAAGAGCTGGAGAGTCTCATACAAGGGACCCCTCCACTCGTTGTCACTCCCTGCTTTGGTGGTTGGACCACTTTAGCCTCGAGACGGGATCTCCCTTTCTCCATCTCTGTCTCCTGTTCTGGTGATGACAGCGGGCGCCTCCAGTTCGGGATGTGGTGCCTATCTGGTCCCCTTCTGGACTTGGGGCAGTGGTCACCCTTGTATATGGTTTTGCACAGCAACAGTTTGGAGATGAGGGTTGTTTGGCTTGACCTGCAGGCCTTTGCCACCCTCTTTCTGGGTCTATGTTGTACTACATAAATAGCCAAGGTGGTGTCTGCTCGTATACTCGCTGCAGAAAGGCAGTGAGAGCCTGGCATTGGGCTGTGGAACACAATATGTACCTGTCAGCCCTCCTCCTCCTGCCTGATACCTACAACACCTTTGTGGATTGACTCGCCCAGTCCCAAGTGCTCTGCTATGAATGGGAGCTTTTGGACTCCATTGTGGATGACCACTTCCTAAAGTGGGGGTCATCCAGACAGATCTTTTGCATCTCCATATGATGCAGAACTGCCATGTTTCTACCCGCTCACTCCAGGGCCTGAAGTTTTTTGGTGAGATGATTTGTCCCATCTTGGAAAGAGAAGTTCAAGTGCGCTGCTCCCTATTCCATCTCATACAGAGGGTTCTGGTCAAGTTGAGGCTGAGTCAGCCACCCCTGAACCTGGTGGCCCTGTAGTGGCCCAAACAAATTTGGCTCCCTCTGCTTCACCAATTGGCAGAGGAACTCCTGCCTCACTCCCGCTATGAGTAGGTCTTCTGTCGAGGAGCAGGGTGCTGAGGATCTTCAATCCCTGCACTTCCACACCTGGCTTCTGAGGACATAGAGCTGTTCCACTTTGGGGTTTCCCCAGCAGTTGATGCTGTTCTACTGGCGACTCTGAAGCTGTCTACCAGTACATCTACTCACAAAAATTGAATAATTGTTATGGCGTGCTGCCCGTCAGCTGTAGCCCTTTACTTGTCCAGTCAGTCTTATGGACTCTGCTCTCAGGTATTCCTCTGTTAAGGTCCACTTGGCTGCAGTGTGCTTTTCATACCCTTACTGATGGCAAAACGGTGGCCCAGCTTAAGGTTTCTCACAGGTTCCTCGGAGGTTTTCTGCTTCTACACCCACTGGTGTGTGATCCTGTTTCGTGTGGGTATCATTTGGTTCTGGAGATCATTCCTGCTGCTACTTGTGAGCTGTGCTTCCTCTCTTGGAAGACACTGTTCTAGTGGCTATGATATCTGCTTAATGCATTTCTGAATTGCAGGCTGTGGTTGCATTTCCTCCCCAAAAAAAAAAACAAGGATTGGGTTACCTCGTACCAGTCCTTGTTTTCTGTCTAAGGTTGTTTCTGAGCAGACACTAAATCAAACTACAGGGTGGCTGGCCACCATGGCATTTGTGCTCATAAGTTCTTACAGTTAATATCTTATAAGGAGGACTCTACATACTTGAAGTGGGTGCAAACATTGGTATTGTGGGATACTTGCTTGATTACACTGGCATAGCTGTTATCCGGTTGATGTGGGGAGAAAAAAAAGTAATTCTGTGAGCACTAAGCCCTAATGTCATGAGTACATTTATGTGTACAGCGTGCTGAGTCCTCTTTATGAGATATGGACACCAAATCAGACTATTGACTTTGCGGTTCATTTCTTGAATCGCATGGATAGTGGGGAACACCGTCTGCATATGCTTGATGTCCATTGGATGTTAGATTGGTACTTTGATCATACTGAGGATTGTAGGAAATCCTCTTGGCTATTTGTGCCGTTTGCCCCTGTGATGGTGGATGGCTCACTTATTACGAGGTGCACATGGCTGGAGTTTGGGGTGAGGCTCACAAGCTCTTTGTAACATACACTGAAGATGCGCTGGGCAGACCAGCAGCAAAGCAAACTATTGGCAGGTAGATAACATCCTGCATTGACCTCTGCTATAGATTGGCTGGTAGGGAGCCTCACGTAGGGCTTGTTCCAGAAGACATACCACTGCCTTGGTGGCTGCTTCTAGGGATGTCCCTATCCAGGAGGTCTGCAGGGGTGCCATCTGGAAGTCAGCACACATCTTTAGCTCCCACTACAGCATTGACCTTGAGCAAGATGGGCAAAGGAGGGGATGCTTTATTGCCAGGAGGAGGAGTCTGCACATACTGCTGTTAGATCGGTTTTGGTGCTGAATCGACAGTAGTTTGTGTGGCAGCGTGGGTGACCACATGCTGCTGCACCCAGCCCTGGCCCCCGTGGCAGGGGTGTGCTAGAGCAGAAAGGAGGATGCACCACTTTAGAGAATCTGGTGGAGGCAGCCAGCAGCCGGAGGCGTGTCCAATGTGTGGTGGGGGCACCTGAAGGAGTAGGGTGTTGATGGGTACTCTGGAGCATAAGAAATAAATGTGACCCCATCCGTAAATGTCCAGCTGGATAAGGATAAACTGGGACTTCAGACCAGGTGACGTATGAAGCGGGGAGCTTTAGATCGCTCTGTGTTGTGATTTTTATGACTGCTCATTCTTTTCTTCACTCCTTCTGCCTGATTTTATCTGAATCACTAATTCACTTTCAGCTTTTGAAGTTAAGTGCCATTCAACTATTGCTCTCCAGTGGATCAATGTAGGTTAGTGCCTTGGTATTGATTTCCAGCCAGGATATGTTCACTTACTGGGTTTATAGAATTAGAATTTGTCAGCTGAAAAGGACTGCTTGGCTCACACAGTCTGAAAATGTATGTTATTTGTATTTTAGAATTTATTTACCCAGCCTAGCCCAGCTGAATAGCAGCTGCTTGGGGTCCTGCTTTTACCCATTTCCTCAGCGGGGCAGAATGGAGCACTGAGAGGCTAGAGTAAGTGGCGCCATAAAAAGCAGGCAGAAAATGTTGGTCATTTTAAAAAGTAGTCCCTTACAGCTTGTCATTTCTGAACTGTTTTTTCTATGTGTTCACTAAAAGGGTTTCTACCTAATAGTCTGGGGTGTGATGTGAAAAGCAGTGCTTTACCTGGGAGCAGATGTATCTAGTCCTTTTCCTTCCACTGCACCGTCCGTATGTGACCTCGCTCACTGTTACATCGCAGGCTTCGCTGCCTGATTGGTAACATGTGTCACAAGTTACCAGTCAAGGAATAGAGATTGGCTTTTTTTGGTTACTAGTGATATCACATTCTGCGAGGTCACAATGCTGATGGATGTACAGGAAGGAATAGAGCTGGCTGTGTCAGCCTCCAGGTAGAGTGGGCGACACATTGCACCTAGTTCTCCCAGATAGAAAATCTAATTAGCAAAACAAAGAAAAGCCTCCGATACAACAAGTGATAGTTGACTTCTGATGAAAGTAAATGATCTGCCCAAGGTCATACAGTGAGTATTACTCCAGAAGGGTTTGAACCAGCAGTGTCCTGCTCCTCAAGCTGGTGCTGTAACCGCCAGAACACACTGGCCCATGGATCAACATTTAAGCAATAAACTATGACGGGGGTGTGTTATGGTGGGATAACTACCTACCTCGGGTGGGTTGAGTATGGCGTGGCGAGGACTTCACCACCGAAGACTAGATTAGCCCTACCATAACACACCCTGAAGTGCCTATTGCGTGTTATGAAATGGGTCATTTTTAGAAAATTTCATGCATTTTTAAACATAATACTTTCAGCTGGGCCGTCGAGCTGGGATAATGGCCCAGCTGAAAGCAGCTCTCGGCCAATCAGAATTCAGCATTCTTTCTATCCATTTCATAATTTTCACTATAACATGCACTGCTGCTCTACTCGATTTTCGTAAAGGGGAACAGTCACCAACAAGGGCCCCATGTGGTGCTGGTCCCAACATTTTTGGTTTACGTGCTGTTTACTGCAGTATAGTAGGTTGTATTAGGCTAATTTTGCTTAGTTCTAGGCTGACATATGCTGTTACTAAAAATCCCAGAATCCCCTGTAGCTGGCTTCAGAGGGATAAGCAGCAGTGAGAGATTCAATAACCTGCAGTGCACGTTAGAGTTTATATAAGCTCTTATCTTTTGTTTGTCTGTCCAGCTGTCCTCCGTGGGCTATGTACAATCACAGAGGACTGTACTTAGTGCCTGGAGAAAAGCAGCCCACAGAAGTACAGTGAAATTGGGGAGGCGGGGCAAACCTGTCATTTAGTTTATATACCATTACTTAGATTCAGTTTTAACTGGATTCACTACAGTTAAGTCTCCTATTTTTTTCTTCTCCAGTTAGCTGTCCAGATCCTGTATCTGAGCATGAGGACATTAAACCAGAACCTGCAGAGTCAGACTTTGAATTGCAGGACTCCTACAGTGAGGAAGCAAATACATCCTCTTACCATCCGGCGCCTGTTCCAGTACTGGACAAGTATGTTCTAGAGAACGGAAGGGGTATGTATTTGTTCACAGCAGTCATTCCTTTAGTTATTTTAATGTTGTATTACACTCTTTACATTGAGGATGCACTGAACTGGCCCAGCAGGCTAAAATTTACTCTGGTCGAGTGTTGAATAAATCTGCTTTTTTATGAAACACTTGGTGGCAGACTCTGAGATGAAACGAGGCCTGTCAGCATTCCATCAGGGTTAAAGGGCACATATCCACTTCAGTTAGTATTTGAATAAATCTGCAGTGTCGGCTGTTGCTATTAATACATTTTACTTTAAATTTCAGTTTTCCTTTCCAGGATATGTAGCACATCTTTGTAGCCTGTCCGAGACATTTGTATAAAAGCACTTGAGTGTCCCCAGCTGACATTGTAGTGCTTCTGTTTGACATCATCTCCACAGCAACAGACTGATGTCACAGACACAGCATTTGTGAGGTCAGTTGGAGGCAGTCTGATGCTTTTTGAAAGGCAGAGAAATCTGTTTTGCAGTATCTGAGGAGATAAATAATTCAAGTTTTTAACAGAAAAAAATCCTAGGAGAGGATAATGACAGTGATGACAATGAATGGTACACAGTCTCTCACAAAAAGAAAAAAAAAGAGGGGGGAGAAGAGCAGTTTCATCAACAGTAGAAACCATTCCATTATATAACTGATTAAATATACTACAAATAGAATCACAAAATGAACCTACACTAGAAAATGAACCATCAATAACAGAACATAATGTAATTAGTGACTCAGTAGTTCGCTGTACGGACAGTATAATCTGTGGAAATAACAGAATGCAGACTCAAGTTTCCGGTTTTCCAGGGCAAGAGTAGGTGAAACAAGTACAGTAGAAACTGCTTAAAGGGGACGGCTCCGTGGAAAGCACCTTGTCCCCTTTTAGCGGTCGTCTCAATTAAGGGGATCACCTGAAAATTATGAAATACTGAGCCAAGATGCACACGGGTAAATGTGGGAACCCAAAATGAACAGCACAGAGATACTACAGAAAACATTACAGCACTTTAATGAATCACCTTTCTTTTTGGATTTAGTGCTGGTTGTCTCTGTGAATTAAACTTTATTTCAAAAAGCAAAACGTTTAAAAACTAATGGCACACGTATCTGTCCGATGTTATGTACAGGGTTAAGTACCGGATCTCAAGGCTCCGGTTTTTGAGGAGTGGGTTAGGCGAAGAAGTCTGTTTTCTTCTTCTGTTTTGCCTCCGATGCCATCTCCCTGATGATTTCCCCCTCCAGATCAAACAGCTGCTCCCACTCCTGTATCTTCCCGTCCTGCAGGCACCAGTCCCATAGTATTCCTACGTGTTCTCGCGCTTCTTTGTTGGTCACTACAGCGGGTGCAGCGTTATAGAAATCCATGGTTTCCTCTTCATCCTCAGATGGATCCACTGGCTTCGCAACGGAGTCGCAGATTGTCCGGATAGTGATTTCTCCTTCAGTTTTCATCCACATCGATGTCAATGAATCGGAGGAATTCTCTGTTAGAATATGTGGGCGTACAACATTGGATAGGGTTTTTTCTGTGTTCACTGCTGCAGCTGCGCCCTCTGCTGCTTCCTCAGTAGGATCACCGGCATCCACGTAAAGGCAGCTTTTCTGAAGCAGTTGGCAATTGTGGTTTGTTTGACAGTGGCCAGCATGAAAATGGCATCTAAGAGGTTTACTCGATGAGCAATCTCAGATGCCAAGACCAGGGTGCTGCTGTCTAGTATGCCTACAATACATTCCAAGAAATGAGACCTGTAGTGCTTCTTCAGGTTCCTTATTACGCCCATGTCCAGAGGCTGAATCAAACTTGTGGTGTTTGGGGGGTAAGAAGTGCATTTCAGTGTGGCTGAATTTGCCCACAAAGGTGAGCAGGGTGGGCACTACAATTATCAATAAACAAAATAACCTTTCATCTGCATCTTCTCAGCTTGTTGTTCCATGTCTCCAGCCAATCTGAGAAGATGCCTGCTGTTGTCCATGCGTTAGCAGGACTAACGTGGGTCACAGGCAGAGATGACGGATCCTTTGGCAGGCAGCGTGGCCGCTTGCTTTTGCCAGTTAACAACAAGGGCATTTTTTCAGTGCTGAGCTATTACAGCAGCACAATAGAGACCCTGTTTTTGGCTTTTTTTCCCACCAACCAAATCCAAGACCTTCTGAATGTGCCCCCTTTCTGGGTAGCCCTAGTGGGAAACGCCAGTTTCATCTGCATTAAAAATGTCTGCGGGGGCATATTCAGCAAGCAGTGAGGGAAGAACGGTTCTGATCCACTCGGATGCTGACTACTCATCAGCATCCATTTGCTCACCTTGCTTCCTCTTGCATACAGTGCTGCGGTGCCCCTTCCAACGAGATCGCCACCCATCAGTTGCCTCAAATTCATCATGCTGAAGATGGGTGGCTATCTTTGTTGCTTTCTTTTTAAGAACTGGCCTGAGATGTGAGCACCTTGACTGACGGCATTCGAGAACCACAGGTGAAGGGCACCTTCCACCTGTGTGTCCTTCCCCTCTCTCTTATGTTTGCGGTTCGGGTTGCTGTTTGCTTGGCACTTGGACAGCAGTTCATTTTTTTTCTGACTTGTGCATCTGACTTGGCTTTTCAATATGGAAAACTGCTGGATAACCTTTGCCATTGACGCTCTGGGTTCCTGTAGAGCATCGAGAACTTGGATATTGGCAGCCAAAGGCAGATCAACCCTTTTACCATCCATCGAGACAGATAAGCAGACCAAAAATGTGACACAGCAGGCCTTAGACAGCAGACTTCCAGCACAGCTTAAACAGATAAGCAGTAACTGCCGTTTTTTTCAACTGAACTGCAGTGGCATAATTGGGTGGTGATTGTTTGAAGGAACCACTAGAGAGGGGACAGCTGTGGATGCCTGAACATAATCGTCCCTATTAAAGGAAACCACCGCCCTCTTTATAGGAGGACTAGTGCATTGGGTTGTATAGCCACTTAATCAGTGCCCAGGGGATTGTCCTGTTAAAACGAACATCCCCTTTAAGTATGCCCCGATTTAATTGGCTTATACTGTAATTGCATTGATAAAATGCTCACACTGGCTAAATAAATTTCAGCTGTCATCCTCCATCTTGAGACAAATGATGTAGACTGACATGAAAATGACCTCTGCAATGATTTATTAGACCTAAGTGTAAAAATTAAGAACAAGGGATGCAAAGTCAGTATTTTACGAGTTTTTCTTACCTCAAAAGCACACAGTGAAAATATCAATAACTATACAAAAAATAAATATCAGATTAGAAAACTGGAGTAAGAAAAAGGCAGAAAACAATGTTTAAAAAAAACGGGGGTGATTTCAACAGACGGAGTAGCTTATAGTCATCAGACGGTCTGCACTTGAACGAGTGGTGAGCCAGGACATTAGGAACAAATACAACACACATGCTAAGAAATCTCAATTTAAACTGATTAACAGAGGGGGAACAATTTATCCCTAAAAGACAAAAATAACTAAACTCAAAGACTGTAAAGAGCAAACATCAAATGCATATTACTCAGCTCGTCGTTTGTGAAACAGAATGGAGGCCTTGCTTGAACTAGCACTTAAACATAATTACAATTTCATATCTCTCTCTATATGTGTGTGTATGTGTATTATATATATATACACATACATATACAAGGAACAAGAACTAAATGTAACTGAAACAAGTTACAGCAGCACCACAAAATATGGAAACATTATGGATTAAAATAAACCTCAAAACAACCCACTAATAGTATGTATCTGTTATAGACCACCTGATTGAACAATAGAAATAACTTCAGAAATTATAAATAAAATGGAAAATGTTTGCAGTATGAGACACCTTTTTCTGATACATAAATTTAAGAGAAATTGATTGGAAACAAAAACAGCAACTACAGCATCAGGAATATGTGTCCTAAATGTCACTGTACAATTAAGATTAAATCAACATTGTCACAGAAGCGGCCAGAGGTGGAAGTACAGTATATTAAACATAGTTATGTCATCTGAAACGTAAATACAGATAAATGTATGACAAGCCCACCTCTCTTAGGTAGTGACCACAACACTGTTTGTAATAACTGAATACAATTATATATACACATATATGTGTATGTGTATGTAGAGCCAGATATAAATGCAGTTCGGTTGGAACTACAGGATATTAACTGGGGAAGCCTATTCTATAATAGGACTGTTGAAGACATGGCAAACACTAGAAAAATATAATGGAGAATCTTTGTTCTAAATAGATCCCAAGAATCAAAATATATGAGTCAAACGGCATCGAACCAAAATGGTTGAACAGAAAGGTAAAATAAATAAAAGACCATATGGAAAGTATTTGAACAACGAAGTTGAAAATTCTTGGCAAAAAATGCAACAGTAACCTGAGAAAAATAAACATGCAATAAAATGAGGAAGAAAGAAATGGAATTAAAATTTGCAAAAAAATGCCAACAAAATGACCAATAAATCATTCATTAGCTACAATAATTTACTTCAGAAAAAAAAAGTACTGTCTGGTCGTTTTCATTAGTTGGTAAAACTATTATAGACCCAACAAACATAGCAAATGAACGGAATCACTTTTGTTCTATGTTTGCTCCAACATCTAAACAATACATACACAAGTAGCAGATAAATTTGAAATAACAACTGAAGAAAATCAAACCAGATTAATCTCCTGGGCCAGATAAAGCAGCAGGATATCGAAAATCATGAGACATGATTGCTCTACCTCTAAGACACATCTTTGAAAAATCTTTAAATAAATCAGAATTGCCAGAAAACTGGAAAGGGCTGAAGTAGTAACACCTATTTATTAAAAATGACAGATCATACCCAACCAACTATAGCTGCATTAGTCTAAACTCTGTTCCAGGAAAATTATTAGAGTATTATAAAACAGAAAATCATAACACAAATAGAAAAATTAGACTCTGGTCAGCATGGATTCACCAAAGGAAGATCTTGTGTTACAAACCTGTTAGGTTCTATAAAAACACCAGCAGATCACTAGACATTAACATCCCATGTGACATAATATTCTTAGATTTCAAAAAACTTTCAGTTTAGTCCCTCATCGGGCAAATATAGAGAAGATGGAAAAATTGAAAATCAGTAATTCAGTGATAGATTGGATAGCGAACTGGCTAACAAATCATACCCAGAGAGTGGTAATCCATGGATACAGATCTCGTATAGGCAGAGTTATAAGTGGAGTCCCACAGGGATCTGTTTAAGGACCTGTAACGTTCCATACTTTAATTTCTGATTTAACAAATAATCTGGTTTGTTGTTTATGCATGTACACAGATGACACAAAACTTGGTGAACCAAGCAAAACACTAGAGCAAATAGAAGGCATACAAAATGGCTTTAATGCAATCTCAGAATGGTCAATGAATTGGGAAATGCATGTCAGCATCGACAAATGTAAGGTTGTGCATTAAGGCTGAAACTGCAGTAATCAACGGTACAAACTCTGTGTTAGCCTCTTACTGGATACTGAATCAGAAAGAAAATAAGGGTAATGACATCAAACGATTTTGAGAACAGAAAACTTAAATCAATAGATAAAGCAAATAAAATTCTCTAGCTGTTAAAAAAAACTTCAAATCAAAAAATAAAGCGGACATAGTCCCATTATACAGAGAATATATTTGACCACATCTGGATTACACTTCACAATTTTGGAGTCAATACATGAAATCAGAACTAAGGGACCTAGAAAAAGTGTAAAGAAAGTCAACAAAAATTATATTAGAACTTAATGACATGCCCTGTACAACAGGATCAAGGCACTAAACCTAATGACTCTAGAACAGGATAGGATTAGAGGAGATGTGTTGTTAATGTATGATATTATGGCAGATGCATACTTAATCTGTGAAATGAATTTCAGTTTCAAGCGAGTATTCAAAGCTGCCAGAGGTCAGTCACTGCAAGTAGTAGGGCAAAGATTTAATGCTCTGAAAAGGAAATGTTTCTGTTAATCCATGGAACAACCTACCAGTTGAAATCATCACCAGTAAAACTAAAGTGGAATTTAAGAATAAAATTGACATATATACCAGTCGGGGTGATGTTACACAATACTGTTGAACAGAATGGAACAGTGTGGGCTAACACTTTCATGCCCCTGTACATCCCAAGTAGGATTCCAAGTATTTATAAGACCAATAGGAGGAGAAAGTAAGAAAAGCTTAATGTTGAACATAATTGTTGTGTATCTGATAGTTGAAAGCCTTTTTTATTTTAGTAGATACCAGCTCTTTAGGTAGTTGTATAAAAAAATTGTTTCAGGTCAGAAAGCTTCAGATCAGGAAACTGTGTAGCCTAGTGTGGTTAGAGCACAGAACTGTGAAATGAAGGACCTAGGTTCTAATCTCGACAAAGCCACCTATTCATTGCATGAATTCCCTGTACCTCAGTCCTGTGAGCTGCAAAATTGATAAACGCAGGACACCCCCCCTGAAAACGAAACATTGCATCTCAACGAGGCTCTTCTCGCTGAATATTGTAAAGGAAAACAAATTTTCATTTGCCTGGCCACTGGCGCAGCAGGGATACCGCTCAAACATGGTTTCAGGAACAAGCCTAGGATATCGAGAACCAGCTTGGGGGGAAGACAATCGAGCATTTCATTGGGCTCTTTCCTTCTTCAGGGAGAGAGGGCAGTAGTCTCTGCTTGGTGACCACACATGGTAGTGCAGTCAGAGCTGCGTGTGTGAGTGGGTGGGAGGACGTTGGTTGGTGCAGAGCATGGGCACTCATCTGTGTACAAATGGCACCCACCCAGCAGACATCCCATGGGGCTCAGAAAAACAAAGAGGATAAAGCCCAGGGGCATATGGAGCTGGCAGTCTCTGGGTCAAGTCAGCCTGACTGCCATGCCTGCTACCTTCCCATAATTGGTTGACCTGCAGGGACTGCCTCACATCAAGGAGAATCCACCGCAGAGAGGATGTGCTCTGTAGACCCCTTTGAAGGTAGGGAAGTGATGGAAAAGGGGAAGGATCAGACACATTTCACCCCTGAGGCGAAGACATCACCAGCAAGGGCCCAGTCCTACACGCTGGGCATCCAGTGCTCATTGGAAGTGCCTTTTATATTTCCTGATATCCCTAGACCTGGAAGTACTACCTTTCACTTTCTGTCCTGTGGTTTAAAAATCTTCTTCTTCCTGAGACTTATTTGTACCCTTTCTTTCTTCCTGAGATGAGTATGATTTTAAAAGGTTCACTGGCCCTTAGATTACATTAGACACCTTCCTACTCCAAATGAATGTACCTAATCTTAGCACCAAGGACTGTGTACCCTGCCAGATATGACCTACCATACTGCAGTAAACAGTAAGGGGAACAAAAAAAGGTTTATGCACAGGAAGTGCAAATTTGTGGACAGACCTACACTTGGGTGTGCTGCTCTTAGTGTTGCCCGTTCCCCTTTAAGGGGAAGGTAAGAGACAAATTCTGAAAACACATGGAATGATCCTTCAAGAGCGGTATCGGGTTACTTGTTGCTGTTTACAATCCAAATATACGGATATTTAAATAATCAGTTAAAGGAAAACAGTCGGCACAACGAGCCCCTCGCTCAAGTGTGGGGCTAGTCCCAGTGTGCAGTTTGTGTGCAGATTAACATTTTTGTTTACTTACTGTAGTATAGTAGATTGTATCTGATTAATGCTGCTTAGTTCTAGGCTGACAGCTTCTGTTACTACAAATCCCAGAGTACCCTGCAGCTGACATCAGAGCAGTAGGCAGCAGTGGCGATTCAGTACCCTGCAGTGCATGGTAGAGATTTAATAACCGACCTACAATCCGATATTTCCGGGTCTGCTTTTCTCCAGGAGCTACGTATAGTCCTCTGTGACTGTACTTGCACAGGGGAGGACAGCAGGAACAGCAATCAAAAGATCAGAACTTATATTCATTTATTTTATTTATTTTTTGTTGACCGGGTAAGTGCACTAGACAAATCCTGCCTATTTTCAGGCACGACCAGGGAAGGGGGATACAGATGAATGCCAGCTGACCTTGAACCAGATTAAGCTGTTGGTGATATTTTTAGTGAATGAGGGAAATTTGGCCAGGACACCGGGGAAATTCCCCTACTCTTTTCGATAAGTGCCATGGGATCTTTAACATCCACCTGAACTACCACCAATCCAGGAAGATGGGACCTCAGTTTAACGTCTCATCCGAAAGACGGCACCTCAGAAGTGCAGCACCCCTCTCATGCTGCACTACAGTGTCAGTACTGGGATATTAACCCAAGTGCCAGGTGTGGGAACTGAACCCATGGCCCTCTGATCTCCCGGCCTCAGAGATGAGTGTGCTGCCTACTGAGCCACTGACACTGCTATATAAACTGTTAACCTGCACTGCAGACTGTTGAATCACCCACTGCTACATACTGCTCTGTTATCAGCTGCAGGTGTTCAGGGAGGGATCAGTACGTTTTCGACATACATTTGCCCGTCAATACATTGCCCAACACCAATTGACTGACGAGTTTCACTAACGTAAAACGGCCGTAATTCATTTGGCCGACATTTTGGATTCATTTGCCAGCCCAAAGTTTTGCCACTGATCATCTCTGAGAGCTGCTGGTTGAATTTGTTGACGTTTACATTTTACAGTGGTTACTTTTATGTTCTCTGGTACCACTGATGTGTTATTTCGGTGTTTATAATTTAAACATTGTATTTAACACTCAGTGCAGTCCTTCTGCTTGCTTGCTTGTTCCCAAGTCCCGACTGCCGCTTTTGAGACTGGCTGCAGAGACAGTGTTTTCTGCACTAAACTACAGTACAAATAAAATATAAGTGCACTAATTTACCTGCAGGAGTGGGAGCGGGTTGAGCGCATTCAGAATCAGAAGTACTGTATGAAATCACATCAGAATACGCTGTGAATACAGGGTGACTGCCATGTGTTTTAACAAGCCAAATCTCTGCTGCAGTGCTTGTGATTCTTAGTGCAGTACTTGGTAGTTTTTGAATTGTTGGCAGGCAGTCTGTGTGGTGGAGTTTTGGTGAATACATAAAGTCCAATTGGAAATCTAGTTTATGATAGTTTGGAATGTTTAGAGTACAGGAGCTGAGTATTTTATTTATGAGCTTAGTTTTGGGCTACATGTAACAAAACGCAAGTTTTTTTTTGGTATGGCAATGATGTCGGGATTGTGATTTGTGGTAAAATGACCGAGACGGGAAGCTGCATTGCGGGCAATTTGTGCCGGGAATAAGTGTGTCGGGGAGACACATGTCGGGAATTCATACTAGACCCGTTCAGGGATTTGTAGTAACAAAAGATGTCCGTCTAGAACCAAGCAGAATTAGTTTGATACAATCAAACAGTAAGTAGACTGACATGTTTTTTGCATGCAAGGTACACATTGGTGCTAGCCCCCCAATAGAGTGTAGAGCCTTTGGCACTGCCTGTTCCACTTTAAATCTAAGCAATAGTCATTTCATGGAACATTAAGACATAAAGTGTCACTGAGGGGCAAGCTGTATCTTGTCAAGCACAGTCTGCCCTGCAGTGACATCACATATTGTCTCAGTATTCCATGAAATGACAGCTGCTTTGATTTACTTTACAGATAATTTAGGCATTTAGATCTCAGGACTGCTGACACATACAGGTAGGTCCAGTATCTTGCTTGAAAGAACTTTGCATGGGTTTTAGAATATGAAGAACTCTGCACACTTACCTTCTCCTTTATTACACACAATCTATATACAGTACTTAAAAGTGACAGAGAATTGAGTGCCCTTCTGATGTTTACGGTAGTCAGAATTTTGGACTGTGATTTGCAGTGCTCCTGCTGCATGTTATTGCACACAAAACGGGAGGTGTGTCTGGGTACAAACGGTGCAGCCAGGCTCCTGGCTCAGAGCTGAAATTAGTCCGAGAAAGTGACTTGCTCAGGGTTGCACAGCTGTAAGTAGCTTGGGTGATTTTTGCACCTAGGTCTCCTAGCCTCAAAGCCTGTGACCTAGCCCCTAGGACATGCCACCTCTTATATCTTGGAAGTATTAAAACAAAGTGCTACAGAGTAGGACCTGACCTCTGTGAGGGGATTAGATCACTGTTCAGAAGGTTTGGGTAGTCCATGCTAAACAAATAACTTTAACCGTTATTCCTTTGTAAGTAGGGTGGGAGTAACTTATACCCAGTTTGCAGTTACACCCAGCAAAAAATTGGGCAGGCAGTAAAGGAAGGAGACATTACCAAGTTAAAGAGCCACACAGTCAAGTGTGAGTGCCACTGCCTGATTTATTGTGTGAAACGTTTTGGTCTTTTAACAGGCTTCCCTTTTAAGAATTTTATTACATAGCTGGTTTTAAAGATGAGGAAGATGGGGAATAAAGAAAAAAGATAAGTACAGAAAGATAACTGGATGAATAAAGATGAACTGGGTGTGTTGTAGGTTTCTGTTAACCCTTTAAGCCACATGTAGAGTATTCGCCATGGGGCAGACAGAAAATCTCTCAGATTTACTTACTGGGATTCACTGAAATGATTTAAAACAATCTTCTCACTGTTTACCTTTGCTTTTGTTTTAAAACTCTGTGTACTGGGGAATAGATGGCTCAGGGTAGTGGGTTAAGGAACATTTCACCAATAGGTCAGTGGTTCAAATCCGGCCGAGTTTGATAGTGGCCAGATGCTGTCGTCACCTGAGGGCTGCTTGGTGGCCTATTTTAAATAAGTTGGGGTGTTCTTATTTGTTTATTTTAAAATCTGGTGACTGGCATAGCTACACTGAGAAAGGCACTCGTTTCCAGGTGCGATGGGTAACAGGAGTGCTACAGCAGTAACATACAGTGGCAACAGGTGCAAGTACAGGAGCAGTAAAAAGCAAGGTACAAGTAATAAATTCCAAAATAAAAAGCAAAACAAAAAGCACTGCAAAAAGTGTGCAAAATAATATGTTCTGGCTAGTTTTTACTGAGCTGGTTTCCACATCACAAAACCAACACAACTGGCATCCTTGTTGGCAGTCTAACCTGCGAGCCCATCAAGTCTGAAATACATTTTCATCAACATGGTGGCACTTCATGAAAGAGCAAAGGTTCATCTGCAGGAGTGCTGAAACCTGCACTGTGATAGCCTGTGCTGTACATATTCTGTGGATAAACAGAAGGTTTCTGTCCCCAGTCCAGCATCTTTCGCAAGCACAAAAGATGTCACTTTTTAAAGAAGAAAAAAAAAAAATCAAAATCTCTGGTTCCAGTTTTGAGTATTGTAACTCCAGGTTTGGTTACAAAGGCCATTGTAGGCCCAGTAGGAATTAGTGATGAGCATCATTCCCTCCCCTTTTGTCGCACCTGGACACAAGCCTTGGATCAGTCTACCTTTCCCAGTCATCAGTTTTTATATAAATAAGGGTAAGCATCAAACAGAACATTGCTGAGTAGCTCTGTCCCATTTCCATCAAGGCTTCAGATGGGTCACTGGTGGCACCCCAATCAGCACACTAGCTCAGCAACTGGGGTACCAAAGTAGTGTGGTCATGCCGTACTGCATTTTTTTTCTGTCTGTAGAACTTTATTCCATCACAAAAAGTAAGTGTCCCTGATTTTAGGGTAAAGCAGCAGGACAACAACAAAGGGTCCTATTTCTCTCTTTTCCTTTTTGTTTTGATGCATTAAGACTCTCTTCATTTCCCAGCTAGATTTCTTGCTTTTTACATTTAGATTGGGTGGTGTTAAAATAGCCTTTTTTTTTTTTAAGATATTTATATTTTTCTCGCATAAAAAAACAATGCAATGAGCATTAAACCCTGCCACTGCTAACCTATAACTTGAGAATGTCGGTTTTCCTCTCCTGCCTTCTGTGACTGCTCCTGACAGGCAAGAGAGAAAACTAATTATGCCAGGTAAGAATGCTCAGGAGGGTAAAGGCCAGCGCTGTAGTGGACAGAGCAACACGGGGGAAAATATTACAGGGCAGGTTCTTCCTACACAGCAGTACAGAGAGTTTGTAGGGCACAGCACTTCTAATACCATTGGTGGCAGCGGAAAAATGGAGGTGGTTCAAAACAGAACTGCATTTGTGCCCCTGAGCATCTCAAAAGTTTTGTCTGCTTATCATCACCATTTGCAAGATAAAGAAGGTGTCTGAAATTGGTGGGTTGAGCTGAAGTGCTGTCTCTAGCTTCAAACAACATGAAGTCTTGCTATATTATAGACATTAGCAGTTTGATCCAGCTCTAGAACTGCCCCGGAGTGAAATGGTTAAAACCATTCCAAAATAGAATTTTGGCATGAGAGCAGCTCTATCTGTGTCATTTCAAACTTGAACTGTCAGATTCTTTACTCCGCCTCAGTGAACAGTCGCTCCGGAGATTTCTCCTTCTGCTCGGTTCATTTCTCGGTTTAAAAAGTGTTTTCTTGGTTGGATTTAACCGAGAATAGTTTTATTTTAACCGCAAAACCGCTCGTTCAAGCTCTATCTGTGGTAACCGTAAGTAAATGAAGGTTTTGTCTGTGTGGAACTTGTGTTATCGGTTCGGTTTTGAACCGATCAGTGGGTTTAAAACTCATTTAAAACTAAAAGTTACTATTTTAGAGTGCGGTTCCCGGTTCTTATCGGTTCTAAAAAAAACGGATTTATTACGTTTTTTTCCAATACCCGTGACTCGGTTAGGAACCGATAAGGGTGTCTTGCCTGGCACTGCCGTTAAAAGGGCAAGTTTTTGGTTAGGCTGGCATTATGTCTGAGAAACCCAAAAGAAAAACCGGGCCCACTGGGTTTCAACACTGTGATGTTTGTGGGGAAGTCTTTGCCAAGGCTGACCCACACACCACATGTGTTTATTGTCTGGGGTTTGACCACCTCCAGTCAGACTGCCAGGTATGCAAGAATTTCCCTGCAGCCACCCTGGAAAAAAGATTGGGCAGACTCAGGGAGCGAGAGGCCAAAAGTCCGCTGACCCGGATGGCCAGCCCGGTTCGGTGCCAACCGAACTAGAGGAGTGCCTCTGACCAGGGCCAGACTTCCTCGGCAAAGAAAAGCTGGTTCTGAGGAACCAATTCCAGTAAAGAAAACAAGAAAATCAGCAGGTCTGGAGTCCAAAATTCTTCTCCAACTGCTGCAGAGATAGCAAAAGCCATACAAATTGTCCAGTCACTGTCTCAGGGTCCGTCCGAACCACCACTATCTGGTAAAAGGTCGGTTCTCGTCTGCTCCCAGTGGTTCAGGATTATGATACTGAGGAATTTTATGAACCAGAGGAGGGGAGGAGGATTATGAACAGTATGAATGTGGCTGGGAAGGTCTGGGTGTGCCCATTGAACCGGACATCTCCCCAGACAGACCTTTAGAATCTCCCCCTATGCTGTCTGAGTCCCCATCTCATTTTATGTTTTATAAAAAGTTGCTGAAACCCTCCAGCTTCCTTTAGAAGAGGCTGTGGATGAGCAAGAGGAGCCTGATTTTGTAGAAATGACAGAATTCCTTTCTCAGCAATGCAGTCATGTTGGGGTAGTTCAGGCTGCTGCCTGTGATAAAGCTAATATTCCCTTGGCTTCACATCCTCCTGACAAGGATTCCAGGAAGATTGATGCCATGGCAAAAAAGCAGTATATGGCAGCCTCTCTGGGACTCAGGCAAGCAAATTATATGGCTTATGTAGCTAGGTATCAGAAATCTAGATGGGATACTGTTATGCAATTAATAAGCAGGCCCATGGCCAGCTGGCTAGTGAACTAGAACAGGTGGCTGCTGATGGCATTGAAGCCTCTAAGGTTCAGTTTCATGTTGCTGTCGATGTTAATGATGTTTCCTCTAGGGTCATGGCCACATCTGCAGCTTTTCGTAGGTTGGCCTGGCTCAGGTGTATTAGTTTGTCACAGGATACCCAGACTAAGGCTATGGATTTTCCTGTGGTGGGAAATTCTCTGTTTGGAGAGCAGACAGAGAACTACATGAAGAAGATGGATGAATATAGGACTACTTACAAGAGTGCCCAGGCTAAGGAGCGGCAAGCCACTCCTCAAAGGCATGCCCCCAGGGGTGGGGTGGGCCTTTTCACAGGCCTTTCTACCAGACTCAGGCCTCCTCTGCCTACTATGCTCAGAGGCTTCTTCCAGAGCAGGGCAGACGAGGGGTGGCAGACCTGCTCCCACCCCAGCCTAAAGCTCCTCGTAAACAGGCACCCTGATGGGGTGCCCAGGGCCGATTCTCCTGTACCAGTGGGGGCAGGCTGGCTTACTTCAGTCAGAATTGGGCTTCTTAACCTCAGACAAGTGGGTTCTGGAAGTAGTAAGCCAGGGTCTGGTTCTCAGCTTCAAAAAGTTTCCCAAGTTGAGAAGCAGACTTTTTCTACCTGCAAGTGCTTCAGAGACCCTCGCTCTGGAAACAGAGGTCTCATCCCTGTTAGCTCTCAGAGCAGTAGAAAGGGTTCCTCCCTGCATCAGGGCAGGGGTCTGTATTCAGATACTTCCTTACCCCAAAAAGACAGGAGAGGTGCCCATTTTAGATCTCAGATATCTGAACAAGCATCTTTTGAAACCAAAGTTCAAAATGGTAACTCTGGCAACGATTTTACCTTCCCTAAGGCCAGGGACTGGCTAGCCTCCTGGACCTCAAGGATGCCTATTTCCATGTCCTAATCAGAAGATCCCATCGAAAGTACCTCAGATCTCGAACTGCCCTGAGGTCATCAGTTCAGAGCAATGCCCTCGGCCTTACCTCTGCTCCAAGGGTATTCACAAAGTGTCTAGCAGTGGCAGTGGCCCACTTAAGGAGGCAGAGGATTGCTGTTTTCCTATCTAGACGACTGGCTCATTGTAGGCCAGTCCCAGAACAGGTAAAATCTCACCTGCAGGTCACCCAGCAGCTTCACCTCCCTGGGTTTTCTGCAAACCTACCAAAGTCGGTTCTGGAACCAGTCCAGGTACTACCTTTATAGGGGCAGAATTGGACACAAAGCTAGCTAGAGCCTTTCTTCCCCAGAAAGGGTAAGGAATTTAGTGGCTCTGGCCTCTTCCTTCACTCTGCAGGTCTCTCGACCAGCAAGACACTTTCTGCAGCTTCTGGGGCATGGCTGCATCCACAGCTGTGTGCAGGGAGCCAGATTTCAGATGAGACATTCAGTTTCACTTGAG
Source organism: Neoceratodus forsteri (assembly GCA_016271365.2). Taxonomy (NCBI): domain Eukaryota; kingdom Metazoa; phylum Chordata; order Ceratodontiformes; family Ceratodontidae; genus Neoceratodus; species Neoceratodus forsteri. The sequence continues at coordinate 964,387,776 of CM028136.1, forward strand.
AACCTTTTGGTCTCAGAGAAGAGACCTTCCAAGTTGGTCCCAGTGACTAACCTTGATCCTAGCTCTCCAGTGGTGGCAGGATCAGAGCAATTTAAGAGCGGGGTCCCTTCATTTCCCCTTCTCACGACTTGACCTCACTACAGATGCTTCCTTCTGGGTTGGGAGCCCACATGGGCGACCTTTCCACTCAGGAGTTTGGTCCCCAGGAATCTCTGCTCCACATCAATTTGCTGGAACTCAGAGCTGTCTTTTTAGCTCTTCAAGCTTTTTCTGCATCTGTCCACGACAAGGTGATACAAGTCAGAACAGACAACACCACAACAATGTGGTACATCAACAAACAGGGGGGCACTTGGTCTTCGGCCTTGTGCACCGAGGCAATGAAGTTGTGGTCTCTGGCCTATTCCCTGAACACTTCCCTCATAGCAGTTCATCTTCCAGGGAAGGACAATGTCCTAGCGGATGCCCTCAGCAGGATTTCCCAGGGCCATCACGAATGGTCCCTGGATCCTCAAGTGCTGGGGATAGTTTTTGCCAGGTGGGGCATCCCTCAGATAGATCTTTTTGCAGCCCCAGGCAATCACAAACTTCCTCTGTTCTGTTGCAGGCCTCCAGTGCTGGGCTCAGTTCCCCTGGATGCCCTTCTTCTGGATTGGGAGGGGAAGTTCCTCTATGCTTTCCCCCCCTTTCCTCTCCTATTCAAAGTACTAGTCAAAATCAGATCTCAGCCTTGCAGGGTGATTCTGATTGCCCCGGATTGGGCCAGGCAGCCCTGGTACCCACTCCTTCTGTCTCTGACAGTCCATCTTCCCCTGTGCCTCCCCAGGAATCACAATCTGTTGACTTGTGCCCAGAGAAGGGTTTGGTATCCGGACCTCAAATCTCTCAACCTCAAGGCCTGGCTCTTGAGGAGTTAGAGTTTGCTGATTTACACCTCTCTCAAGGTGTTCTTGAGATCCTAAAGGCTTCCAGAAAGCCTTCCACTAGGGCTACTTATAGTTCTAAATGGAAAAGGTTTTCCATTTGTGTGCTGGGAAAAATATTTCCCCAGAATCTGCTGAATTGCCCATTTTGTTAGATTACATGGTACATCTTAATTCCTTGGGTCTCAGACCAGCTACCCTGAGAGTTCATTTGGCAGCTGTGTCTGCTTTTGTGTCAGCAGGAAAGTCATCCCCTCTTTCCTCTCATCCTGTGTTTTCCAAGTTTAAGGGATTACTCCATACTAATCCTCCCTTTCGGGAACCGGCCCCTGCTTGGGACCTTAATGTTTGCATTGCCCAGTTAATGCAACCCCCTTTTGAACCTCTGTCTTCTGCAGAGCTTAAGTACCTAACTTGAAAACTGTTTTCAGTGGCTATCACTTCTGCCAGACGATAAGTGAATTGCAAGCCTTGTCAGTGGAGACTGACTTTATTTCTTACCACAGGGATAAGGTAGTCCTTAGGACTAATAGGAAGTTTTTGCCTAAGGTGGTTTCAGATTTCCATCTTAATCAATCTATCTCCTTCCAGTATTTTCACTGATCACCTTTCGGGTGAGAGGAGGTTGCACAGCCTGGATGTTAAGAGAGCTCTTAGTTATTATATAGAGCGTACCAAAGGTCACAGGTTCGAATCCCTCCAACTTTTCCTTACCTATGGTGAAGTTGGGAAAGGCAAACCTGCCACTAAGAGATCAATAACCAGATGGATTGTCTCTTGTATCCAGTTTGTTATCAGAAAGTGGGCAGAGCCTCCCCCCCTAGTTTGAGGGCTCATTCTACCAGGGGTACAGCTGCGTCTCTAGCTGCTGCCAGAGATATCCCTTTATTAGAGATTTGCCAGGCTGCTACTTGGAAAACGGTACACACTTTTACCAAGCATTACTCCCTGGATGTCCAGGCGGGAGAGATGCTCGGTTTGGCACAGCTGTTCTTCAGAGCCTATTCCCTAAGTAGGTTCTGCCCCTCCTCCATGGAGGTACTGCTGTGTATTCTGCTAATGTCTATAATATAGCAAGACTTCATGTTGTTTGAAGAAAAAATTACTCACCTTAGTAATGTTGTTTCTTCTAATGGAGTCTTGCTATATTATAGACCTCCCCCCCAACCTGCCCCTCTCAGAACCTCTACTTGGTGGGGTGCGGGCAACTTAGTGTGGGCACTACTTATGTCCTGTTAGCATTTTGTCCCTTTTGGGACTTTGGGGGTGTGTATGTGTAATGCTGCGTGTGTGTGTTTTATTATACTTATGTTCCATTTTCATATTATTAGAGTGGTGTTAGTATTTCTGGTCCCCTGATTTGAGTCTTGGGTGTTGGGACCATCAATGGTTGTTATTATTTAGGTAGCCATTTGGCTAGTGTAGGTTACAGCTTCCACATAGACCTTAGTGAGTTTGGCTCGTAAAGATCTGACAGTTCAAGTTTGAAATGACACAGATAGAGCTGCTCGTGCTAAAATTCTATTTTGGAATGGTTTAACCATTTCACTGGGCAATTCTAGAGCTGGATCAAACTGCTAATGTCTATAATATAGCAAGACTCCATTAGAAGAAACAACATTACTAAGGTGAGTAATTTTTCCTTTTTGTACAAGGATATCATTTTAAAAGCTCTAGTGCCTGTTACCCCCCCAAAAAATGCTCACTTTAATATTCTGAAACTTTCTGTGTGTGTGTGTGTGTATGTGTATGTGTGTGTGTGTGTGTGTTAAATAGCTAATCTTTTCTTTTTGTGTTGTTCCACATTGTCTCTAGGCATTCATTTACTGCTGGAGTTGTACACACTCTCAGCTAAGGCCCAACACACTCCAAAGCTGTGACATAAAAGAACCCTGGCTTCTCCCCACTCTGAAGCAGTTGGCTTTGAATCCTTGGTCTTTGTGTGTCTGTTAATACCGCCTAACTAAGACCACTGTTGTGGTGGTCTAGAGTTGCCTCCTGCCCATTCCTATGCTATGAGATCCAAAAACAAATGTGAGCAGTTCTGATATCCTATGAAGTGAGACCACTCTTACAACTATAATAGTGGTCTCGGTAGCAGTATTAATATATTATTGATCAATAATATATTAAAATTCTAAAACAGTTACCCCAATAAGCTCTGCTTTTCAGGGCAGCTGCGCTGAAACACTCTTCGCAGAATGAGCCAGCAGTTCTTTAGATATGGGGTGGTACCACAGGAGTAGAGAGCCACATGTGGTACCGTGAATAAGAGTGGATCTGAAGATGACCCTGGGAATTACAGGGTCTGGCAGTCTCCATTGTGGATAAACTTATGGAGACAATTCTGAAAGAAAGGCTGGTGAGGTTCCTCAAACAAACTGGTTACAGGATGAGAGACAGGATGGGTTCATGGCAGGGAGGGCCTGTCATACCAACCTAACCAGTTTCTTTGACTGGGTAACAAAGGTGTTGTAAAATGCCTAGGCAGTTGACATTCTGTATTTGGATTTCAGCAAGGCCTTCGGCTGTGTGCCCCATAAGAGGCTGATCAGGAAATTGGAGGACCTTGTTGCAGGGAGCAAATTAACCAAGTGGGTGGCAAATTGGCTCAGAGGATGATGGCGGGGAACTCTCCAGTATGAGGAAAGTCACCATTGGGGTGCTGCAGGGGTCAGTGCTTGGCACAGTGTTGTTCAGTCTGTTCATTAACAACACTGGGGAGAGCGTTAAAGGCAAGACCTGCCTCTTTGTGAATGACACCAAGCTCTTTTGGAGGTTGGACACAGACAAAGGGTTGCAGGACCTGAAAGAGGACCTAGCGAAGCTGAAGAGGTGGTCACGTATCTGGCAGCAGGGGGTTCAGTGCTAAGAAGTGCAGGGTCCTGCACATTTATTGTTTATTTGAAAATTGGTAACTGGGAGAGGCACACTGAGCCAAGGCCCCCGTTTCCAGGTGCGATCCTGGGGAGACGGAGTGGGAAACATAGAAATAAACATACACAATATCAATAATTGGACCAAAGAATAAACAGAGTACAGTTAACACATTGTGCACAAAAAATAAAAGGAGCTAAGCAAAGGTACAGTGAAAAGCTTTGATACCCAAATAAAGAGATCAAAGCTAGTGGAATAAATGGCAGTTCAGGTGTAGAAGAGGAAGGAGCCGGATACAGGCTGAAGTAGAACCCAAGAGGAGGCTCAGCAACAGTGATGGTAGGGGCTCCCACCGCAGGGGAGGAATCCAAGAGGGGAATGACAGGAGCAGGTACGTAGGAAGAAAGACTCAGAGGGCTGAGTATAGTTTAGGGGAATCAGGAACACTGTAGCAGAGGAAGAAGATTACTTGGGGATAGCCATCACCATTGACCTAAAGTAGTGCACGCAGTGTAGAAAAGCAGCAGTCAAGGCTAACAGAATGCTGGTTGTATTGTTAGAAGGTTCACGAGCAAAAAGGAGGAGGCTATCCTGTCACTACAGATCCATGATACTGTGTCACCTGCAGTAACGTGTATATACTGAAGTCCTTACCTGAGGAAGGATATAAACCAGCCCAAGGTAGTGCAGAGGAGGACAACAAAGATGAATCGGGGACAGTAGGATAGGGCATATCAGGACAGACCGAGAAAATGCTGTATGTACTCACTCGAGGAAAGGAGAAAAAGAGAGAGAGAGGGGACTTGATTGAAACCTTCAGGTACCTGAATGGTGTAAACCAGGTGGATGTCTGAGATCTTTTTCTTCTTGTGAAAACATGATCACAAGGGCGCTGTTACAGAGTAGCATGGGAGGGAATGTTCAAGAAGACGGTCAGGAGACCCTTCTTTACAGAACTGGTGGTGTTTGGGTGGAAAGAGCTCCCGCCTGAGGTATTCAGTCAGAGGATGGGTGGAGTTGAAGAGGGTGGGATAGGGTGAAGGGGAAGGTCAGGGTTGTTGAGGGTGTGGGGTGAGGCCTAGGCCCACTGTAATCTCTGGATCAGGGGTTCCACAATCGAGCAGACCTGCTGCTGGCGAAGTTGTATGTTCTTACGTCACATCAGCCACAGACCAGATGATGCAGATTCTTCACTGAGACACAGAGTATTAGAGTATGGTATTGCCACAAACATTTAGAACTAAGGATTCACAGCCAACCACGTCGGAATGAAAAGGAGCCAGGGTTCTATAATGATGTCACCGTTTTGGGAGTGGGTTGGTCCCTAGTTGGTGAGCAAGTGTAACACCAGCAGTAAATGAATTCCCTGTGACAACATTGGAACAGAAAAATTAAATTACAGTCTAACTGAGAAAAACATTTTCTTCTCTTTAGGTGCACCTTGGGAATGGAATTTGGGTGGATGAAGAGCGATGGCATCAGCTACAGTTAACGCAAGGAGACTCCAAGTTCACAAAGAATTTAGCAGTTATGATCTGGGGCACAAATGTTCTCAAGAACAGAAGTGTCACAGGGGTTGCAACAAAGAAAAAGAAGGATGCAGTCCTCAAGCCACCACTTTCACCTCACAAACTGAGCATCGTTAGAGGTATGCTGGACAGACTGGGTTTTGGTTTACATTGGTGTAACTAAGGAACAATTGCAGGAGGGTGAGGGTGGCAAGAGTTTTAACTATGTGGGCCTCTGATTCAGCTGTGGCCTTTGCACCGTGCAAAAGTAGCGCTGTGCAAATACCACGCGCTGGTCAGGAGCCCAGATTCATACGGGCAGTGTGCCCTGAATATTAAGCAGTGTCACCCCATGCAGAGTGCATATGCTTGACGACAACCTGTACCCTTACTGGTAGCAGTCTCCCAGGAGCAAAGGGGATAGCGTGCCCCAGTATGGTGCCTTTGCTCCTAGGATCCATATTTTTCGGCCATTATGCTGATGGCCACATATGACTGAACAATACTAAGAAGCCATTTGCATGTCATTATGTGGCCATGAGTAGGACTGTACAATGCCTCTGCGTACCAATACATGGTGGTATTGTGCACAGCCTCAGCCAGCCTCTGTTACCTGATCCCTGTGTAGGCTGTCCCTGGCAGTCCAGCGTTAACTCCCCACCCTATCCCTGAGTAAACAGAAGGATGTCATGCACTTATCATCCCCAGTAAGTCTGGTGGCCCCCCACCACCACCACCGCCGCCTAATCCCTAGTAAATGAAGGTTTAATGCACCTGTTATCCCTGGTGGTGTAGTGGTAACCCTCCCTACCCTGATCCCCATTAAAACAGTAAACCTCACCCCCGTGGTCCACCCAGTCAGCATTCTCCTGTCCCCAACTCGCCAGTCCATGCATGTGCTTGCCGTCACTGATTCGCAAAGACTGCAACTGACAAAGGTCTTCCGCCCACCACCTCAGCCAGCCACTGTCTGAATGACTGGGAGCTGAGTGTGCATACGGTAGAAACTGCTGCCAGTCGGTAGAAACTGCTGCCAATCAGCAGCACGCACCAACCTCCCTATTCCTTTAACTATGGAGCCTTCCAACACTAAAATCTTCCTCTTTCTCCTACCTTGTCCTGCCCACTTTGGTGCACTCATTTCAGATGCAGCCTCTGTCCCCTGGTTTTCCAGAGCTGCATTCCCTTTGTGGTCAGCAGCCGAAATTGATTCTGCTAGCGGTACATGCTGGTTTCTGGTTTCCATGCTGGGAGTCTTACTCCCGTGTCATTCCTTGCACACCCCTTCCCACCATGGTCTATTCACCTGCATGGACCCTGGGGGTGTGTCTGAGTATTACGCTGCAGACCTAAAGGTGCCTTTCCTGAGATGCTCCTCAGGAATTTCATTTCACTACTGAGACAAAGACTCATCAGCAAGGGTCCCAGTCCACACTGTGCATCCAGTGCTCATGGGAAGTGCCTTTTTCTTACTCCAGGGGTCCTTTAGCATCAGTAACTTTAAGCAGCTAGCTGACCAGGTAGTACTGCCCTGGAGGTGTGGTTTATGCTAATTAGCATCAGCCAATCAGGAGAGACTTTGGGGGTGTGCTGAAGAGAGACTGCCTGAGAAGGCACCAGAATTTTTTCTCTGCCGACTTAACAACACTGCCTCTGAGGTTCCACTCAGTTAGCCAAGAAAACACGTTTTCTTGAACTTTTGTGGTAAAATCTTTTCAGTTTACTTTTCTTTTGCTGTGCTGAGTGTATTTTAGTTGATTTACCACTGTTCCCCTCGGTTCCCATGAACCGCGTTTATTGGTCAGTTCCGCGTTTCCCTCCTATATTTTCTTTATTTTAACTGCATTTATGTATTTCAGTGGTTCCTTTTAAACTTTTTATTGCAGTTCCTTTTTTTTTTCAGGAACCATGATTTTAAGGCATTTTTACTTCAGAAATAGCGGTTCAACCAACATGAAGTCTTGCTGTATTCTGACTATATGTGTTAGCCCCAGAACTTGAACTGCTTCAGCGAGGAAAGGGTTAACTCTGTGCCAGAGCATAGAACGTTGAGCTCGAGCTCGGTTTTCAAAACTCTGTCTCTGGTATATCTTTGTGTAACCGTCCGATTCTTTATTCCACCTAACTGTGAAGACTTTCCGGAGAATTCTCCTTCGCTGCTTTGGTTTGGTTAAAGTAAAATCAGTCGGTTTCATCCGTTTGTTCATTTATTTTTCGGTATCAGATCTCTGTCTACGGTACAGGTAGTGTTATAGATATAGTGAGGTGCTTCTGTTAAGAAATTGTTTTTCTTCGGTTTCTTTCAGTTGGTCTGGTTGGGAACCAAAACAATTCTTGTTTCTGTTTTGTGATATTTGGTGTGATGTTCCAGTAGCTATCGATTCCTAAAAACAGAGGGTGTTTTCCGTTGTGTGTGGTTTTTTTTTGGTTTTTTTATTAACCGACCAGTGACATGGTTGGAACTGATAGGCTGTTACCTAGCTTGAAGGCTAAAAAGGGTAACTTGAAAAATGTTAGGCATGTCTGAGAAACCCAAAAAGAAAGCCGGTCCCATTGGGTTTCAGCACTGTACCGAGTGTGGGGACGTGTTTGCCAAGGCTGATCCCCACCTCGTCTGTGTATTTTGTCTGAGGTTTGACCACCTTAAAGAAGACTGCCAAATCTGTAAAAACTTTCCCAAAGCCACTTTGGAAAAACGTTTAAGTAGGCTAAAGGAAAGACAGGCCGAGAAGTCCGCTGATCCAGATGGCCAGCCCGGTTCGGTTTCAACCGAACCTAAGAAAGTGCCCTCTGACCTGGATGATACCTCCTTGGGCAAAAGGAAAGTTGATTCTGCGGAAGCAGTTCCTAGTAAAAGAAAGTGGAAAGTCAGCCGGTTCTGATCCTGATTCCCATGTTCCAACCGCTGAGGAGATTGCTAAGGTGATCACTATTGTCCAGTCGCTTTGTCCGGTTCCGTCTGAACTGGCTCTGACACATAGACGGTCGGTTCTAGTTGGAGCTCACTCCCTCAGATTACAATCCAGAGGCATTTTATGAGGGTGAATGGGAAGAAGAGGAATATCCCGATGATGACGACTATGAAGACCTAGATGAGCCACTAGAGCCTGACATTTCCCCAGACAGGCCTTCTAATGTTTCTCCTCCCAGACTTTGAGTCCCCCTTCCCACTTCTTGTTTTACAGGAATGTGTCTGAGTCTCTCCAGCTTGCTGTGGAAGAAGCTGAGCAGGATCAGGAGGAGCCTGACTACAGGGAAGTGATTGGCTGATAGTAGGGAAACCCTAGATCAGGTCCAGGAGTTCCTGTGGATCACAAAAATGAATCTGCTATCTTTTGAGTTTCCTCATAAACCTAAAGAAATCTCACTTAGAGCTAACCCAGCTCCTAACGTTTATTGGGGCATAATTGGACACACAGCAGAGCAGGGCCTTCTTGCCACCAGAAAGAATTCAGAATTTCCTAGCAGTGGCAGACTCTTTCGCCCTGGGCCAACCAAGGCCAAGCAGACACTTCCTAAAACTCCCTGGACACATGGCATCCATGACAGCTGTAGTTCCAGGAGTTGGGTACAGGATGAGGGACATGCAGTATCACTTGCGCTCCCACTGGTCCCAAAAGAGCAGCGCTCTGTCCAAACTAATACCTGTGACACCAGATCATTTTCAAGCTCTGTGCTGGTGGAAGGACAGTGCCAACCTGTCTGTAGGTGTTCCCTTCCAGATCTCCCCTCCTACAAAAATCATCACTACTGATGCTTCCTTGCTAGGATGGGGAGCGCATCTGGACAGTTCCTCTATCAGTGGCACTTGGACCCCAAAGGAGTCAAGGTCACACATCAGTCTTCTGAAACTCGGGGCCATTTATCTGGCACTAAAAACTTTGCTCCTTACATCAAAGGCCACTTGTGCAGGTCCGGACAGACAACAGTGCCATGTTCTACATAAACAGGGTGGCACAAGGTCGGGAGTCCTCTGTACAGAGTCCATGAAGATTTGGACCTTGGCATATTCCCCGAGGTGACACTTATCAGCCATTCACCTTCCAGACAAAGACAACACCCTGGCGGATGCCCTCAGCCGCATAAGTCAGGGATACAGCGAGTGATGCTTAAACAAGCAGGTGCTAGCCACAGTATTCAGGAGATGGGGACCCCAGAAATAGATCTGTTTGCCTCCCTCTTCAATCACCAGCTTCCTCTGTTCTGCTGCAGGCCACCAGTCCTGGGAACTCTCCCAACAGATGCCCTGGTGTTGGATTGGTCAGGAAAGTTCTTTTATGCCTTCCCTCCATTTCCTCTCATTTTCAGGGTCCTGCTGAAACTCAGGCTCCAACCAGCACTAATGATTCTGGTGCCTCCAGACTGGCCAAGGCAAGTTTGGAATCCCCTGCTGCTAACTCTTTTGCACAGCAGGCCCATTCGCCTTCCCTCAGCCACTCGTCCTGACCCTTCCCACTCAGGAGTGACTTACCCAGACCTGCAGTCTCTTTACCTCAAAGCTTGGCTCTTGAGGAGTTAATAGTTTCCTGCTTCTCAGTACTCAGAACAGGTATTTAAAATCCTGAGGATGGAAAAAGCCTAACATGAAAAAGACATATGCAGCCAAATGGAAGAGATTCTCCATGTGGTGTAAGGACAAGAGGACTAGTCCTTCTCAGCCTCTGACACCACTGTGTTGTACTATCTGGTTCATCTCAGGCCTCAGGCCCTCTTCACTTAAACTATATGTGGCTGCTATTTCAGCCTACCTTTCAGTAGGAGCTTCAAATCTGTTTACTCCCACCCAGTGTTCAAAACAGTTTTTCAAAGGCCTATCACACTTCAGCCTCCTGTTGGGGAACCTGTTCCCCTCAGCCTTAATCTTTGTATAGCCAAGCTCATGAAGTCTCCCTTGAGCCCATGGCTATGGCCCCCTCAAGTATATTACCTGGAAGACTGTCTTCCTGGTAGCCATTACTTCTACTAGGAAAATTTTAGAGCTGTAGTTTCTGTACTGAGCCCAGCTGCATTATCCTCACAGGGATAAGGGCTGAGCTCAGGGACAGAGTTCTAGGACATGGATATGTTGTTCAATCCACACTTCATGGCAGGTTCCTTGCTGCTTTAAATCTTGCTGGAAGGTCTTCAAGCTGGCTCTCCACCCACCGGTGGTAAAACTCTCGCTCTGCCCCATGACGCCAGATCTTCCTTACCGCTTGGAGCTCAGGTTCCTCTTTGCGCTCTGCGTCTAGACTGATCCAATCTCTGTTAACCCGAATTAATTTTAAAGTTTACAAGACTTCGGTCTGTTTCTTCCTTCGCGCGGCGGATAAATCAACTCCCGGTTTCAGCGGTGCCCATGCGGGCAGAAGGTGTCTTCGACGGATCCTGCACTCCACGTATGTGAGCATTGCCTCGGGCTTGACCAGGATCCGCAGGCCCATGACGAGTAAGTCCTTCTCGCCAATGCCCTCGAAGACCGTGCTGCCAGACTCCAACTTGGGCACCCGGAGATGAATTCCGCCGTGAAGTCAGAGAGGCCGTCATGGCGGTGTCCGCCATGGCTCGGCTGAGCAACTTGAGTAGATGATCGCCCCGAGGAGGAGGAGTGCCCAGGCCGCATCTTCGTTCTCCTTGGTCGCGCATTAATCCCGCTCTTTGGGCTCCTCCTACACGGCTTTTAAGGAGCTTTGTCAGTCCCTCTCCACGAAGTGAAGGTCCATCGACACTCGGTCCAAGAAGGAGGACCTGGCGGTAAGTCCCAACCGCCGGGCGTTCGGGAGCGGAGAGGTCCCTTCCCCGACAGTCGACATTCAACTTTGATCGAGGTTGCGGCTAAGGCCGCTTGGCTTCTACCGGTGTCCCTGGCAGGTCAGCCGCCGAGACACCCGCCATCGTCGTCGAGATTTTTCTCGACCTGTCAGACGGGTTGTCAACTGGAGAAGCCGACAACCTTCTTCACCGGGTTTCCGGTGGGAAACCGAGGACTTGCTCGCGCCTCAGTGCCGGAGTCCCCGGTTAAGGTTCCTGCGAGGGAGGAACGGGTTTCCCGCTCCTTCCAGACCCACCCTCGGAAACACCGATGGTCTCGGACCTCCTCTTAGTCCAGCCGATCCTGCCGACACCAGCGGTCTCGTTCTCGGCACCGAGGGAAACGGCGGTGCCGCTCGTCCTCGTCTTTTTCCTCCTTGGAGGAAAGGCTTCAGCGCAAGTTGCATCTATGCTACGAGAACTTAATGTGGCAGCAGCTCCTTCTGACCGGGAACAAGCCGACCCCGTCGCCTTCCCCGGCCATTAAGTGGCTGTCACCTGAATGGGCGAAACAACCCTTCGTGGTTGTCGAGGAGCCCAAACCGGCGCCGGTTGTTCGGCCTAAACCAGCTGCGACACCTATTGTGGTGGAACCCTGCCTCCACAACCTAATTTGGGGCTCACCAAGATTCTCGGTCGGGTCAGGGGTTGCCCCATCAGTTGTCGGTCACCCTCACTCCCGACCGTCCTCGGCAGGTGGAGGGTGGCTCAGGCCCTAGGCAGCTGTTCGCAGACTCCTCGGAGGCTGATGACGACTCTTCCTTCTTTTCAAAGCCCCTTGACCTGGAGTCCACTGGGGGACAGTTGGTGGATGAGAGCCCATCCTCGTTCATGGGTCTGCTTCGGCTCATCTCAGAGTCTATTGGGATGTAGCTCGAACCCGTGTCCAAGCGGGCCGGGCATCCTCACGGAGATACTGGACCGAGGGGATTCTCCCACGGAGGCCTTTCCGGTGGCTGAAGCCACTGTTCGCCCAGCCTTGGAGTTATGGCAGCCGCCGGCTTCTTGTCCTGCTTCTTCGGCCAGGATGGCCAGGAAATACACAGTCCCAACCGGTTCACTGTCTGTTTTTTTGGAGCACCTCTCTGCGGAGGGGCTTGTTACCGATAGTGTTTTCCGGTGTTCCGGGAACGCCAGGGACGTGGACAAGCCTCCCGACAGAGAGTCCAAAAAGCTGGACTATGCCGGGCGTAAAGTGCGCTGCGTCCTCCTTAGGCCTCCATCAGGCCAGTTCGGCCGTACTGATGGCGCACTTCTCCCACACCCTTATGGGCTTCCTGGATGAGGTGATCCCTCATCTCCCGGCTGACCTCCAGACTACGGTTAAGCAGGTGCGGGATCAGGGAAGGGTGGTGGGCGAAACAGCAGCTCCAAACTGCTCTGGATAATGGAGACTCTTGTGCCCAGTCAGTAGTGGCCACAGTGGCCATGCGCCGCGAGAGCTTGGCTGGCGGATCTCCACCTTCATGGCGGATACCCAGCACAAGCTGGCAGATCGCTCCTTCCTGGGTACCGACTTGTTCGGGCCCGGGTGGACGGCCATCTCCAGAGGATCGAGAAGTCCAATGCCACCTGGACTGGTCCGTGTCTGCCCAGAAGGACAAAGGCCGCCAGCAGCAGCATAAGCCCTTTCGCTTCTGCCCAAGTGCATGTCTACCCCAGCAACACCAGCATCAGGGCCAGCAGGCTCGCACTTGGCACCCCAAAGCCAAGCCTGCAGCTTCCTCCAGCAGGAAGTCGAGGAGAAGGCCCGGAGGCCCCTTGGCGGTCCTCCTCCAAGCCTGCTCAGTGACGGGTTGGTGGGGTCACCTCAGCCTCGCCGCTTCCTTGGGTTCCCCGTGGGGTGACGGCTTCGCCACTTTCTTTCCGCCTGGTCCGCTGATCACCACGGACCGCTGGGTGTTGGAAGTGGTAGGAAAGGGTCTGCCTCTGGAGTTCGAGCAGGCCCCTCTTTTTCTGAGAGCCGTCGCCTACTGGGGCTACGGGCTCCTAGCTCTTTGTTGGCCCGTTGAGCCGACATTGCCCCTGCTCCTCCAAAAGGAGGTGATCAGGAGGTGGCGGATCCTCCACCAGACCCAGGGTTTGTGTCCAGGTATTTCCTGGTCCCGAACGGACGGGGCTGGTGCCCCATTCTAGACCTGCATGCCCTGAACAGGTTCCTAAGGTCTCGAACCTTCAGGATGGTCACTCTGGCTCAGATCATTCCATCGTTCGAATGAGGCATGTGGTTCTGTTCTCTGGACCTCCAGGACGCGTTCTTTCATGTCCCAATCTATCTGTCCCATCAGCGATTCCTCCGCTTCAGAGCAGAGGGGTCGCGTTACGAGTTCCGGGCCATGCCCTTTGGCCTCTCTCCAGCTCCCAGGGTCTTCACCAAATGCATGGCAGTGGTGACAGCATTCCTGCGGCGCTGAAGGGTCCGGGTGTACCCTTACCTGGATGACTGGCTGATTGCGGCCCCCTCCAGACTGGAGGTGGAGCTGCTCCAGGATCTGGCTCTCCAGGTTTGTTCTCAGATTGGCCTCCTCATCAACGAGGCCAAGTCGGAACTCGTGCCAAAGCAGGTGATTCAATTCATCGGGCAGAGCTCGACTCTCTTCTCGAGCTAGAGCACGGCTCCCGTGGACAGGGCCGAGGTTCTTTACTCCTTTGCCCAGTCATTTCAGGTTGGGCACTGCATCCTGCCGGGACTTCCTGCGCCCTGGGCCTCATGGCGGCCTGCACCAGCGTGGTCCGTCTGGGCTGCTGGGCTACGCGTCCCCTACAGTGGGGACTGGCCAGCCAGTGGTCACAGCACTCGGTCCTTTGGATCAGCCATTGGCAGTGTCCCAGGAGATGTGGAACACTCTTCAGTGGTGGATCATCTGCAGGAGGGCATCCCGCTTGTCCGCCCGAGCCGACGGTCTCTCTGTCGACCGATGCCTCTCTGATGGGTTGGGGTGCCCATCTGGGGAGCACAGAGCGATGGCCTTTGGTCCCCTGGAGTCCCGATGCCACATCATCCTGCTGGAGCTTGGGCGGTCCATCTAGCCCTCACCGCCGGCCCGCTTTGTACGGGTTAAGTGGTCCAGGTCCAGATGGACAATACCATGACCATGTACTACCTAAATCGCCAGGGCGGGACGCGCCTTGCCCCTGTGCAAGGAAGCTCTCCGTGACTTGGTCCCTCATGTGCAGTCTGAGGCGGATCTCCTAGCTGGCCCATGTGGCAGGAGCTTCCAACACTCTGGGCAGATGCCCTAAGCCGGATAGGGGCTGCATCTCACGAGTGGTCTCTCCTGCCGGAGGTAGTACAAGATCTGTTCTCCCACTGTGGCACGCCTCAGGTGGACCTGTTTGCCTCAAGGGAGAATGCGAAGCTGAGGCTGTTTCATGCCTGCCCCCCTCAGCAGGGCTCGCTGCAGGGGGATGCCTTCTCGAGGCCGTGGACCCCGGGCCTCTTCTGTGCCTTTCCTCCATTTCCCTTGATCCACAAGGTGCTTCTCAAGGCGAGGAGGGACAAGGCGCAGGTGATTCTGGTAGCCCCAGACTGGCCCCGCCAGTTCTGGTATCCAGATCTCCTCAGCCTCAGCTCCAGGCTCCCAAGGCGGCTCCCAGCCCGCCCGGACCTGATCTCAGTCAACCAGGGGAAGGTTCTCCACCCGGACCTTCAATCCCTGCACCTGACGGCCTGGTTCCTGAGCGGCTAGAGTTCCAGGCCTTGGGTCTTTCCGACGAGGTCCTCAACGTTGTTGAGGCATCCCGTAAGGAGTCGACCAGGAAATGCTGTGCCTTCAAATGGAAGAGACTCTCCATTTGGTGTCAGGGCAAGGGGTTGGACCCTTCTTCCTGTTCCTTGGCTAGCATTCTGGACTACCTGTGGTCCCTTTCTCAGCTAGGGCTTCGGTCGACGACCCTTAAGGTGCACCTGGCAGCCATCTCTGCTTACCGGGCGCTGGCCGGCAAGCAGTCAGTGGCGCAGGAGAAGGTGGTCGGGCGCTTTTTCAAAGGCCTTGATCACATATCCCCTCCGGTGCGAGAACCTCCACCTCCGTGGGATCTACTGCTGGTATTGCTAAGCTCATGGGCAAGCCATTCGAACCAATGCACAGGTGTGACATCTCTCACCTGTCGTGGAAGACCGCTTTCTTGGTGGCTGTCACGTCAGCCAGAAGGATGGGAGAGCTCCAGGTGCTTTCCATCGAGTCTCCCTATCTGGTCTTCCACAGGGACAAGGTTGTCCTGTGCCCCCACTCGAAATTCCTTCCGAAGGTGGTGTCGGAGTTTCACCTTAACCAGGTGTTGACTCTGCTGGTGTTCTACCCCAATCATGCCTCTGAGGCCGAGTATAGGCTGCATACTCTGGACCCTAGAAGGGCACTCGCTTATTATAAAGAGCGGACGGCTGAAGTTCGGGGAGAGGTTCGCCAGCTGTTTGTCGCCTACGCTGAAGCCGCACCTGGCAGACCTGCAGCCAAGCTGACGATAGGCAGGTGGGTCACCTCCTGCATAGATCTCTGCTATAGGTTGGCGGGCATGGAGCCTCCCAAAGGGATAAGAGCTCATTCTACCCGCCATACCGCTGCTTCCAGGGATGTCCCTATCCAGGAAATCTGCAAGGCTGCTACCTGGAAGTCAGCACACACCTTCATTACCCATTACCACATCGACCTTGAGTCACGCTGGGATGCTGGTTTTGGGACCTCGGTTCTTCAGTCTTTGTTTCCTATGTAGGGGGTGTGTGCCTTGCCTCCCTCCTCCCGGAGAACTGCTAGGAGTCTGCCATGAAGTGTGGATTGAACAACATATCCATGTCCCTAGAAATACAGGTTACTCACCTGTAACAGGAGTTCTAGGAATGGTATATGTTGTTCATTCACACAGCCCACCCGACCTCCCCGCCTTCGATGCACAGCCTGGCTTCCAGCGGGCTAGGTCTGGCATCAGGGGGCGGAGCCGAGAGGTTTACCACCCGGGTGGGTGGGAGGAGCCAGCTTGAAGACCTTCCGGCAAGATTTAAAGCGGCAAGGAACCTGCCATGAAGTGTGGATGAACAACATATACCATTCCTAGAACTCCTGTTACAGGTGAGTAACCTGTATTTTTTGCCCTTGGTGGTGTCTTGAGTTCCACCTTAACCAGTCCATTACCTTACCAGTGTTCTTTACTGAAAAGTCCACTCCTGGGGAACAGAAACTCCATAGCTTATATGTTAAGAGAGCCCTATTCCACTATTTGAAAACACATTAAACAGGTTAGGGGTTCTTCCACCCAACTATTCTTTACCTATGGGAAAGTGGGTAGAGGTAGACCAGCCACCAAGACAACCGTTTCTCGTTGGATAGTCTCTTGCATTAGTTTCTGCTATGACAAAGCGATCAAACAGCCTCTGAGGGCCTCAGAGCCCACTCTACCAGGGGCATGGCTACCTAGATGGCAGCTGGTAGGGACATCCCTTTGCTGGATGTCTGCAAAGCAGCCACTTGGAAGACTGTACACACATTCACTAAGCATTACTGCCTAGATGTACAGTCTAGATCTGATGCCAAATTTGGAAGGGCGGTGCTGCAGAGCCTCTTTCCTAAGTAGGCTCTATGCCGTCCTCCTAACTACACTGCTTGTAGTCTACTTTAAGTTACTGATGCTAAAGGACCCTTGGAGTAAGAAGAAAAAAATTACTCACCGTAGTTATCTTCTTTCTTCCAAGGTCTCCTTTGGCATCAGTAAGCTCCCGCCCTTTCTCCCCAGGCAACCTGACTTCAGAGATCTCTGCCTTTTGTCTTCTACCAAATTTGCTAGGTTTCCATTTGGAACTTCGTTTTAACCCTTAGGCTGCCGGAAGATTTAGAACATATAGGTTTTTAGGACATGTATACATGCCAGCGGCACAGCAAGAGTTAAACAAAGCTTCTCTAGTTGATTGTCATACATGCTTTTTGCATGATTTTTAATTCCTGTTGGTTCATAACTTTGGGCATGTACCCATTTATCTTCATAAAAATTCTGGTGCCTTCTCAGGCAGTCTTTTCTCTGCACACCCCCAAAGTCTATCCTGATTGGCTGATGCTAATTAATTGGCATAAACCACACCTCAGGGGCAGTACTACCTGGTCAGCTAGCTGCTTTTAAGTTACTGATGCTAAAGGACACCTTTGAAGAAAGATTACTATGGGGAGTAATTTTTTATTTTTGTTTTATGCATATGTTTATGCACCTTGTCGTTGGCAGAGGATATATCCCACATAGGGCTGTAGGTGCCCGCAAGGATCCCAGGCGTCATACTGCTCGATGCCAAGGGTTTTTTTCCTGTAGGTGTGGTTTCCCCTGTGGTCCCCTGTGATGGAGATGGGCATGCAGTGACCTCAGCGCATGGCCGGGTGTGCTGCCACCTCCGACATGCAGATGTCCACCAATCGTCTGTTAGTACTACTTCGTGGCTCACCTACCCCTAGTGGTCTCTAGAGGTCAGTGTGTGCTGGGTGCCAGAATCCCTTCCTCACTGGAGAAGGCAAGCTGTCCAGTGGATGCTCAGGCTACCCCCCCACAAACATCTGGCCCTCTCGACATTCTTGGTTTGCTCCCAAACCCAGGTCATCAGCGTCTCAAGTGGTAGCACTACCACTGCACTGGCGGGCCAACTGGAAGTGCCCTTTTATACTTCCTGGTGTCCCTATACCTGGAAGTACTGCCCTTCACTTCCTGTCCTTGTGTGCCCATTAAAAATCTTCCTCTTCTGAGACTCTCAATTGAATCCTTCCTTCCTTCCTAAAGTATGTATGATTTTAAAAAGAATCACCTGTCCCCTTACATTACATTAGACCCCTTCCTACCTCCAAATAAATATACAGTACTTAATCTTAACTCCAAGGACTACATGCCTCACAACCTCCTTTACTGTCCAAATTTAAACTGTTCCTCCACAAATTGCAGACCACTAGTTTCTCTTGAAGTAGGATGACTTGTTACAAGCTCTTCCTTCCATAAAATACTATATCATAGGGCCTGGCTGCCACCAAGGTCCTCCCATGTGGTGCACGAACACGAGGAACAGCACTATAATTCATGTGAGCCACATAATAAAGAGCTGCCAGTTAAAAATAAATCCGAGCGCCTCGGATATTCTTTCTATCATAAAGGCAGTATTCTACTGCCTTTAACAAGTTGTGCTCTCTGCAGTTTAGTAACAAACACAGTAATTGTCATATTGGCGAAGCTAAATTATGCATGGAAAACATATAATTTTCCATTATACACAACTGTGTATAACAGCAAATACTTGGCAGACACACACCTTTGCAGAATTTTGAATAGAGCTCACCACCATGTTTTCCTCACATCACTGTCGCTGTATATTAAAACCTCACACTTTTACAGTGCCACAGTGAAACACACAAAAACCTTATGTCCACAGTTCGTTTCTTCATTGCAAGTCTCTAGCACCACCTCGCCCGCACTGATGACCTAGTAGAATGGCCACAGCCACAGTACTGCCTTAGCTCTGCTCTCTCCTAGTTCATGCCAGTAGCTAGCTAAATCCTGAGAAACCAAAAGAAGCAGCAAGGGCGTACTAGGCAGGTGCTGTGATCTGGACAGAAACTGCAGGAGAGAGAAATGACATGTAGCTGAAATTTGAGAACACTTTGGACCAGTAATTATTATATAACAAAATATGGCTAAGTGATGCTGAAACTCTAACTTTGTATGCACCTTTGGTGTGTGATGAATTTTGAAACCACTAGAGCTTCATTTCTGTGATTTAAGTGGCATCACAGATCTCGGGTGTGTTTTATATGCAATAAAATTCTCATTCCACACCCTTCCCCTAAACATGTATTATTCTGTATGAAATTGGAATCAAAATATTATCGCAACAGTAACAGCTCAACATTACCTAAAATGTAATGCAATGAGAGCTGTAGAAAAATTAAAAAAATAACTTGTTGACCCACTTCCCCTGTTCTCATAGGGATAATGTTTGAGTAGTCCCACAGTAGCATGGTTTCATTTAAAAAAGTGCGTGATGAGATGTTGGTGTAAAGATACATTTTTAGGCTATTTCCCATCAGAAAAAGTATGGCAGAAATCCATAGGTTTCACTGAATTTTTTTTTGTATGCCTGAAAACTTGCTTAAAAATGTAGCATCCTTTGAGTTGACAACCTACTTTAAACTCTGTGTAAACAAGTTTACTTTTCTTTTTTTTCTTTTCAATTGTTTAACCAGGAGTGGCACACTAAGCTGAAAGCTTGTTTACAGGTGCAACCTGGGAGCACAGGGAAGTTGTGACTTGCTCAGGGTCACACAGTATGCAAGTGGGGGCTTTGGGATTCAAACCCAGGTCTCCAGATTTGCAGCTCAGCCTTAAACCACTGCACTATACTGCCTCAATTTGGCAAAACAGAAAACAAAACCATCTCTGTGGGATGTAGTGTACTGTTTAGACTTGTGCAGTTCAGAGAAGCATGTTTAGTGAATATCCGTGTTAAATCTGGTTTCATTTCTTTTGGTTAGAAGATATAAAATTTGCCTTTTTTTTTTTTTTCTTTTCAGAATGCCTCTATGACAGAATAGCCCAAGAGACAGTGGATGAAACTGAAATTGCACAGAGACTGTCCAAGGTCAACAAATACATTTGTGAAAAAATCATGGATATTAATAAATCTTGTAAAAATGTAGAAAGAAAAGAATCGAGGTTCAGTTTGCAATAAACTTTTGGATTTTTCACAGTCTCCGGTGTTTTGCTTGTGTGGCGTGTCTAGCTCCATAGTTCGCTCGGATACTGATAGTGTCTGTTGTATCATCGGATCCCACTTGCAGTAATTGTAGAAACGGTAAGTAGCAAAGTCTAGCCGTCCAAACCTAAGCGTACCTTAAAGATAAAGGTGGCTGCTCTTGCGTGATCTTCAGTGTTGATGGGAAAGCTTTGATTGGTTGGTTAAAAGCTTTCATTGATCTTCATTGATGAGTTGTGTGTTGATTTTATAAAGCGCTTTCAGATGCTCACATGAAAGGTGCTGTTGAAATGCAAATGGTGACTGGTAGACCCACCCATTGTTATCCACAGAGCTTTTCTGTTCTATACACGCCCACTGTTTGCTTCGCCTGAATCTTATAGACCTTCGAGATCCACAGAAACCAAACAGTTTGGATAGTTCTCTCTTCCTTGTGTTCGCTACAAATCCAGTTCACCGCCTTGCCACAGACTGCCTCTTTGTTCTGCTTCTGTCGAGTATACTAAGAACCCGCTAAGCTTTTAGGAGCATAATGCCTGTCAACCATCTCACAGTGAGTAATTCCACTCATTTTGCCCTCAAAAGCCCTGTGTTCCACATGGAGACGGTTTTTATACCACATGCCGCATGGTGACTTCAAAGTAGGAATTCATTTTCATTTATGATATTCTCATCAATAGGTACAGTAATTTCATTAACACCAAAGCACTGTTATCCACAGATTTCTGAGCTTTAGTTTCATGATTTGATAAGGACAGAAATTAGCCTATAGTTGTCAACAGTATCCCTAGTCCACACTTTTAAGAACAGGAATAACTGCCCTCTTCCGGCTACTAGGGACTTGCTGAATAGTTAGCAACAGGTTAGAAAATTAGATCAAAGGATAGATGCGTTCGAGAGCAGTACTAAACGATTTCATATCACGGTTATCCTCCCCGCATCTTACTTAAGTGCAATATTGTTTTTATTTATTTATTTATTTACGAGTTTAACCAGGAAGGCATACTGAGCAGGGATTGCTCAATTCCAGATGCGACTTGGGGGACAAGTCCCAATACAATAGTTGATCGGATTCAACCTCAATTTGGGCAACTTTTTTAAAATAAAATTGAGAATTACTTTAGGACAATCGAGTAGGACTAGGATCAATCCTACTATAGCATTGTTAGGAGCAAAAGTCATGGCATTGAAGCCGGTTGATCCCCAGAAAGTTGCTAGAATGCTCAGCCATGGGCTAAAATCACTAACAACGTATCCATCCGAGATAAGTGAACTTGTACTGATTTATCATTCCTACCTAGAAGCGCATCAGTACAAGACCAGAATCTTCTTCTAGGATCATTAAGTCTTATTTTACAAATCACAGTAGACAGACAGATATAAATTTTTATTTTTAGATGGTTAAGAACCGTTAGGACCACCATGAACCTATTTTCAAAGTTTTCCTGTGACTAAGTGCATTGCAGTGTTTTTGACATTTACAGATAGCAGGGCAAACTCATTACTTTAGTACTGACGTTGACCGATAAGGAGTTCAAATGCAGCGTGGGCCAAGACAGCAGATGTTGATCCAGGGAAGGTTGTTAACACTGTTAGATGATCACTCAGTCCATTTCAGTTTAGTTGGTTACAAATGTCAGATTCTGTTTGTAGTATTGTTTTAATTAATATTGGGCCTTGGCCTACCAAATTTTGTATTTGCATTTGTTCCAGGGTTCCTTGTAGTGTTGCAAGAACCGCCAAGAATTATCTTTTTGTAAAGTTTCTGCATCGAATTTCTTAAGCGAATCATCGTATCCAGTTCTGGACATCCCCTTTAGTTCTAACTCTGCAAAATCAGGCAAACAAGTCACTGCTGCATCAAATGATTTTGTGTGGGGGGGGGGGTGGTTAAGTGCTGTGTTAACATCAAGCACCACATGCAAAAAAAAAAAAACTCCAGTCATTTATCTGAGCACGTCTTTAAAAGCAGGAATTTTGTTGTCCTTGAGCAGCTCATGAACAAAGTATACTCTAGGAAGTACGCTATTACGTCGTGCTGTCCAAAAACATAAAATTAGTGAATGATCACTCGTAGAATCCGAAAGTATAGGAAGTTCTTCAGCATGCTCTGCTGTAGAGACCTGTATACAGTCAGTTCATGTCTGACTGCCTGTTTTGTGATTGGAGTACTATCCTTAAATATATGCTAACTTGTGTGTCACTATTATATTTTTAAAAGTTTTCCTGGATACTGGAAAACACTTCAGAGAGCAAGTGTCCACTTCATTAAAATAGGTAGTTTGCCCTTTTAATTGTCTTTTAATATATTAGCAAAGACTTTCTACTTTTAGAATTACTTTGTTTGTGCAACAAAACTGTTGATTTTTCACCCACACTTTTTAAACTACTAGTGAAAAGAATGAAGAAAAAAAATCAAAAGAATTTTGGTGTCGTAAAGTCTCTATCTCGCACTGCTGAGGAGCCCACAGTAATTCAGGGGGAAACTTTAGATTATGTCATCTTTTTTGTTAAAGAAATGCACTTCTTTCAGCGAGTAAATGCACATTTTAGATGTTTATAATGTTGTCTATTCATTGCTTTAATTTTGCAATTAATAAGAAATGATCGTCTTCTGTTTTCTTCTTTACTAGTAAAATCTGGTTAAGAAAGTATCTGATAAAGCATAACAGAACCTCACAGATGTTCAAAAATCACACATTTTAAGGTCAGCTGCATAGATCCAAGCTTTGGGGGCGGAGTGCTGCGGTATGTTGGGACCTGGTGTGGCAGGGTGGGTGATGGGGAACTAGTAAAGGAGAAGGGCAGGGTACAACAAATGAGGACAGATCAACTGTGACTGTGTGTGACATCCACTGCATGCCACCAGTCCCAATGTGCGCTGCCCCTAGAGCATTTTTGTTTCTATCCTTGGCCAGCCTCTACCAAGATTAGGGACTTTTTCCTAGGGTATGGATTAGTCTGCATTTTACATAGACAGCCCTTTCTCCTGGCTAGCATGCATACACTGCTGCATCCTGGAAGTTGCACGTTTGCTCATTTTCAACCATGCCACGGAGTACACCACCAGCAGTGAGCTGCTTCAGAGCACAACTCAACCCTTTCCTCGAGATGGAGAGTTCATGTGGACAGTCTTTCGCCCTCGTTGTATACCTCCTGTCCTGCTGGCTAGGGCACAAAACCAGGTGGACAGCGCACCCCCGACACCACAGAGCCAGACTTGAAATGTGTAATTTTTGATAATCTGTGGACTTTGGTTATGATTTGATATGACATGTTCTTCCTAAACATTTTCCTTGAGGAGAAAAAAATAGATGATAATTATTTGTTAATTAATTGCAAAATTAAACAGAGGGACGCTACAGACCTATAAAAGGTGCAATGTGTAATTGAAAATGTCTAATTATTCAAGAGCTTAGCAAGGCTCCTGATTGGCTACTTGACCGGTCATTAACGTCTTAGAAATGACTGGTTCAGTTGTCAACTGACACTGTGTAGCACTCCTGTCTCGCACATACAGCAAAAATCTAAATGGAAGTTTGAAAAAAAGCAAAAATGGAAGTTATTGCGATTAGACTTATCACAATAACAGCCTCAAAGCTGGTCATTTCCTTGAATTAACGACTGTCTGAAGGCAGATGGCCATTGGCTGCTCGTGCCATCCATCCCCCATCCAGTGATTAGGCGTCTCACTTGTTATTGCGTAAATGTATATTTCCTTTGAAAAAGAAAAATGTTCAGTTTCCCAGCAAAATAGTTAGGGCTTCTTATTAATTGGGATTATCTGACATCACAGTACCATTCTGTTGCATTCCTTTTGTCAAGTAAAAGTTTATCATTCACTAGTTCAACTGTACAGAGAAAGCAAGAATAAATGTAGAGTCTTCTAATGCGTCAGAAAAAAAAGACAATTGCCTGTTTAGTTGCAGTGAACGCAGCCCTTTAAGTATCACTTGTGTAACCATGACATCACTTCCCTGTCTCAAGATTCGATAGTATGGCTGCAGCCTTGTTTCAATTTATAGCCAAGTTAGATGTGACAGCTCTGGACTGCTAACACCTACAAGTAAACCAGGTGCCTTATTTGAAAGAGCTTTACATGGGCTTTCAGACATTTGCAAGTCCTGCAATCATGACATCATCTTTAAGTTCATTTTCAGAAATCTTTAAAAAAAAAAAAAAAGTTTTATTTACCACTTCTCTATTGAAACAGAGCAGCGCAGAAGGAACAGGGTTCAAACAGTGATGTTCTAACAACAGGGATGTGATGCCGTAGTATTACTAGGGCAGTCATGTTGCGCAGCAGATGAGCCCCAGAACTTACAAAATTAAACATGCAAAGAACGTTTTCACTTTGCCGGTCATGTGACATCAAGCTCCCCAATGGTAGAACTTTGTTTTTGTTGAAGAAGATGAATGCCTTGAATCCAGCCCATGATTCTGTAGCTGTTTCTTTAGTAAAGATTGTTGAACGTTTATTTCCAATTAGAAATAGTTTATCTAGGGCTGTCCCATTAGCGCAGCGGTAGCTCTGCTGCTTGTGACTCTGAGGACCCAGATTCAGGAGTGACCCTAGGGTCAATGCAGGGCCAGCTGGGGGAGGAGGTTGAGTGTTCAATGGACTACTCTCCTTTTATTGGGGGGGGAGGAATCTGACTCTCCCAGCAATATACCGACCCCTTGCGATGGGGTGGGTGAACCTGGGACTAGTGCTGTGGCTGGGATTGGTGAGGCGACAGACGTCTGCACATCAGGGGCAGGAGCATGCCCAACTGAGTGCTGATGTTCTTGCATATCCACCTCCACCAGACTGGAAAACCTGTTGACCAAGCTGAATGATGCCGGTGTCCCTGCCAGTGCCACCCCTGCTGTCCTGTGAACCACCGACCTCCGAATTAGAAGCTTGGCCCCTCCCAACTTTGGGCTGGGGATGACCCCACTGTCTGAGCAAACCACGGTCTCCTGGACCACTGGTGAGTTCCAGTAGAGATACCACAAGGGGTTGAACCTGAACAGGAACCAGTAGGGCAGACGGGGTACATCTCCAGCTGAACCAAGTAAAATAAATGGAGTTTAAAAAAATATATAATTTCTTTTACTGTGTGCTGTAAAAGTAAATTTCGTGCATTTTCTCAATTTATAGTTGGTTCCAGGGAACTGCAATGGCGTTCTTTTACCAGTTCCTTCCCAAGGTTTCCAGTTACCACAATTTTTGTATTTTATAATTTGAATTGTGATGTTTTTTCACTCGTAAACTGTAGAACAGATATTTTTGATTTAAAAATTTAATATTTTTCTTTTTGTGGGTTATGTCAGAAACCTAAGAAAAGAACAGGCCTAACAAGATTTAAACACCATACTTCTGTGAATCATGAATGGCAAAGGCAGACAACCACTCATTTGTTTTGATTGTCTCTTCCCTGATCATGTATTTTTAAATTGTGATCGTGTGAAAAGTTCCCCAGAAAACAAAATTTAAAAGACGAGACAAACTTTTAGTCTGCTCCAGTTCCTTACTAGAGTATTCTGTACCACAGGCTGATTTCACTTTTGAAATTAACTTTAGAAATTTGTTTTTATTAAAAAATAAAAAGAGGGAAGAAAAGTTGAGAGAAAAAAGGGCATCATTCAGAAAGTGCTGGAAGACACAGAGGGAAGAAGACAGACTAGGATAAAGCTGTGCATAGCTGAGGGTGTCAAGAAAGGTGGCATGGCCTTCTTTCAGTTCTTCTGGGAGAAAAGATCAACAGAGAAAGGCATAGTGAAGTTAAAGAAAGGGACAGAATGGGTGGAGAAAACAGAAAACCTGAAGAGTTAAATGAATGTTTTGTTTTGTCAGTTCCACAGTGGAAGAGAGGGATGGGGTAATGAGGATGTGTGAGGAGGAAAATATGAATGACAGTGCTTCAAAGGCTCAAAATTCTTAAGGTGCACAAGTCCCCTGGGCAGGATGGCATACCTCCAAGGGTTCTGAAGGATCTGGTATCAGTTTTCGCAGCACCCTTGGGTAGTCTGTTCATTTACTCTGTGGACACAGGTGGGGTGGCCACATGAGTGAACTGTGAATATGTTGCTTCCTGCATAAGAGAGGGAGAAAGAACAAGCCGGGGTACTACACACCAGTCAGTTTGATATTGGTTGTTGGCAAGCGGTTAGAAACTGTTCTAAAGAAATGATTGGTCATGTTCCATGAGGCAAACAGGTTACAGAATGATGGACAGCATGGGTTTATGGCAAGATGGTTTTGCCAAACAAATTTGATCAGCTTTTTCAGTTAGGTCACTAAGGTCGTGGACAGGGGTCGGGTGGTAGGTATACTGTACCTGGATTTCATTAAGGCCTTTGACTCACTCCCTCATAAGAGGTTGCTCAAAAAACTGGAAGACACTGGACAGGTGAGAAATTGACCAGGTGAGTGGCGAATTGGCTGGGGAGGACTCCATGGGTGGTGATGGGAGGGGACACTCTGGGATGAGGGGAGTTAACAGTGGGGTATTGCAGAGGTCAGTGTTTGGTCCAGTCCTATTCATTGTGCTTATTAATGACATTGCGAAGCACATCAGAGGCAGAATATACAGTGAAGCTCACCAGGATGAAACCCAATTCAGCAGCAGAGTTACTGCAGGAAACAATGCAATTTCAGTTGCGATTAATCTCTTGTCATACGGGAAACTGACATTGCACTTCATCCTGGTGGGCTTCACTGTAGCTCTTCACAGACTGCAAGCTGTGTGGGATGATGGACTCTGAGGAGGGTATCAGAGACCTGAAGGAGGATCTGGCTAGGCTGGAGAGGTGGTCCAGAATCTGGCAACTAGGATTCAGTGCAAAACAAAATGTGAGGCAATGCACATAAGTTGCAAGAACCCCAAAGCTGAGTACATACTTGGGGGTGTCTGAGGGTCAGAGGAGAAGGATCTGGGTATGGTGATCTCAAGCAACCTTTAATGTATCCGACAAAGCCTATGGCTGCTTGAAATTACTCTACTTGTTATTGTCCTCCCTATGTTCTGTATTGTTTCCGACGTGGAACCTTTGCAAAGAGCCTTGGCTCAAAGGTGTCTTCCAAATAGTAATAATAAAATAAAATAAAAAACCTGAAGCCTTCAGTTCAGAGTAAAAAAAGGCAAAGGTGAACAGGATGATGGTTTGCATATCCAGGGGGTTTACCAGTAGGAAGAAGGTCATTCTACCCCTATACCGATCTATGCTTCAATCACATCTGGAGTACTGTGTGCAGCACTGGAGCTCCTAACTCAGGAAAGATATTAACCAGCTTGAAGTGGTGCAAAGGAGGGCTGTGAAGTTGATTTTAAGGAGAGCTGGTCATCCCATATAAACAGAGTAGTGATTCTCAACATGTACTCATTTGAGAGGAGGTGATAAATTCAAGGTTAAGGTTAGGGTAGAAAGGGAGGGAACCAGAGCAACATGCAACATGAGCTGTGTGGTGAGCAGACTTGATGGACTATTTGAATCTTCTGCTGCCATTTTTTGTATGGTCATGAATTGATAAGGAGCAGTCTGATGGTAACAGCAAGAAACGATTGCCAAACAAACTGCTAAGACATCCACAAGTAGCAAGGGCCACAGAACTTCCGAGGATACCCCACAAGAGAGTGAAGAGTCAAAAGACATGCAGAGGATCCATAAAGACCTCTGCTGTTAAAACATCTCACAGTGAGGAAAAGTAAAGTTCCCTCACCTAGGATGGAGTAGAAACCTTCAATGTCAGCCAAACATTTGCCTCTAAAGGATATAAAGCCGCTGTAACAATATTTTAAACCGATTTCAAATGCCGAGCCTACCAATCAGTAGAAATATAAGCTGGAACCTGATGAGGAGTAGGAGTATGATACAGAACCCATTTTGCCTGCCCTCACAGTGGATGATGAAGTCTGGTTCTTCTCCCAGAGTACTGGAGGACTACTTCTCTTACTCTACCTTTCTAAGGCAAATAGCAGATACGCTGGACCTCCATACAACTGAATATGAGGTCCTTGTGTAAGAAGACCATTTTTTGAGTGTGTTAGGACTTGCATCCACAAAGATGGCATCTGTATCTGTACATAAAGCAGGGTTTTCAACCTTTTTTTGTGCACGGATTCCTAGAGCGAATGTCAGTAGTAGCAGGGACTCCCTACCTGCAGCGGCGGACAGAGGGTGCGGGGTGGAGGTTGAGTTTCTTATACAAATGGTGATGGGGGATGGAATTTGAGCACAGAACTTCTGGCCAGAGACCAGATTTGAACCCCGTATTCACTATATGACCTGGAGGAAATGGAGGTGTGGCAAGTGTTGAGTAGAGAGTTGTGAATAAAAGATCCAGATCTCAATCCCTCAGAGATAATCCAAGATGGCCACCAGGAAGCTGTAGGTGCTAATCTGGACTGCCCTGCAGGTCAGGAATATTCCCCTCTTGTGTAATTTGATGGAACAATTCTTGATATTTTTTTGACGTGGGTTAAATACATTTTTATGACACTTTTTATACCTGTAACTGAGTGAGGAGAGAGAGAGAGAGGTGGTGAAAGATGCTGCTCTGTACGCCGTTATTACAGACTAGGAACTACAAGTGAAATGCAGCGCAAGTTAAAACAAATAACCTGTTTTAACTGGACTCTTCTTTACAGCTGCTTGCTTCCAAGTACTTATTTTTCAAAAAGGGGCATGAACACAGCTGGGGCTGCTACGGCAGAGCATGGAAAGACTGTTCAAAACACAGGGATGGTATTAAACACTGTACAGTTTCATATTTAACATTTTTCCTGCTCACTCGAAGGACCCCCTGTGCCTTGCACAGGAACCCCCAGAGGAACTAGGACCCCGGTTAAAAAAACTCTTGTCATAAAGCATTTAAAAATGCTACCAGTAAACTCTAACAAATGCCCACTTCAGTGCCTGCTTTAGATAAACATAGAAACCTAGACAATGATGGCAGAAAAGGATCAGTGGTCCATTTAGTGTGCCTGCAATGCCCTATCATACCCTGATACCTTTGATCAATATGGGGTCTTTGTTTACACTATCCACTCCTACTCCCTGTTTTACTACTACCCTCTTAATAACTACTAACTGCTTCAAGAGGGGGTGGGACAAATTCAAGGGGAAAGTATATACCCGGGGGGGCAGTTTGGGGAAGGAAGAGTTAATGGGGGGGTAGCTGCAGTCTAATGGGCAGAAGTGCTGCACACTTGAGCAGACTAGATAGACCATATGACCTGTATCTGCTGGCAATTTCAGATGTCTGTATGTACTAAGCCTTCAACTCTGTTCCAGCCTGTTGGAAACCATTAATAGTTTTGGTGCCCACTACCTCTTCTGGCAGACTTTTCCAACTTTCTCACGTACCTCTGAACCCTCCCCCCCCCCATCAGCTTCCACCCGTGACCTCATGTTCTAAATTCACTATTATTGCATAGTTCCTCACAGCTCACGTTCTTCATTCCTTTCAGAAACTTGAAGGTTTATATCATTTCACCACTCTCTTGTGTGGTGTCGAGTGAGTACATGTTCAATGTCCTAAGCCAATCCTCGTAGGATCCGTCCTGCTGGCCCTGAATCATTTTGGCTACCCTACACTGCACCATCACCAGCCTGCCCTTGTCTTTGCTTAAGCGAGGGCTCCAGAACTGGGCACTGTACTCTAGATGTGGTCTCACCACTGATCTGTAGATGTAGTAATACTTCTTTCCTCTTGCTGTCAAAACCCTCTTCCAATACACGTCAGCATCCTGCATGCCTTACAGTACACCTCGTTACACTGACTAGATTGTTTAAGGGAGTCACTTATGAGGACTCCTAGGTCCCTTTTCATAGATGTGGTGTCCCGCTTAACCCCTTCCATCCAATACTCCTTTCTGGGGTTCTTGTTTCCTATGTGCATCACCTTGCACATTTTGGCATTGAATTTCAGCTGTCAAACCCTGGACCACCTCTCCAGTCTCTGTATGTCCTCTTCATCTCCCTTACCCTTACTTCCTGTCTACCCTACCACGGAACTTAGTGCCATCTGAAAAGAGACGCATCTTGCCCTGTAATCATTCTGTCACTGATGAACACTTGAAAGGGACTTGACCCAGGACTGATCCCTGTGCCACTCCACTGGTGACGCCCCTCTCCTTGGATCTGACTTTCTTTACCACTGCTCTCATCTGTCTCACTTACAGCCAACTTCCTACCCATCTTTGTCCTTTGCTGCACTCAGATCCCTCTAGCTTTTCAATGACCTTCTGTGTGGCATTGAGTTGAATGCCTTGCTGAAGTCAAAAGTAGAGTAAATGCACTCCATGACCCTTATCCACTGTCCTTGTTACCCAGTCAAGGATGCTATCCAGTTCAAACAAGACTATCCCTGCCATGAACCCCTTGCGGTTTACTATTCCGGAGCCTTTTTATTTATTTAGTTGTTTTTCTTTCAGGCAGTTCACTAGGCCCTCTTTGTTCTGTGTTTCTTCTATGTTTCTTTAGCTAGTGCATCTATCAGTTTACCCACAACAGAGGTAAGACTGACAGGTCTGTAGTTACTTTGCTGCTCTTTGTCCTCACCCTTGTGTAGCGGAACTACATCTTCTGCTACCCTCCAGTCTTTGGCAACCACACCTGTCCGAATAGAGCTATTAAATATTCCTTCCTAAGGTTTGGCCAATTCTGATGAAAGCTCCGTGAGGATCCTTGGGTGCATCCCATCTGGCCTAGGGTCTTATCTACCTTCAGGGCTACTAGCCCTATTCTGACCCTTTCACAAGTAAATAACTGCTGTCTCATTTCCAGGACCACCCCTTCGGCAGCCTTTGTGTCACCCTCCGGCAAAGCTCCTCTGACTTTCTAGTGAATACTGAACAGATGTAGTTGTACAGAATGACTGCTTCTGCTCAGCATCCTCTATTACTCTGCCTCCCTGTGTTAGCCTAACAATTCCTCCACCCATCCTTCTTTTCTCCGTTATATACTTGAAAAACTGTTTTTTCAAACAACATGAAGTCTTTCTATATTATAGACATTAGCGGTTTGATCCAGCTCTAGAACTGCCCCGGAGTGAAATGGTTAAAACCATTCCAAAATAGAATTTTGGCACGAGAGCAGCTCTATCTGTGTCATTTCAAACTTGAACTGTCAGATTCTTTACTCCGCCTCAGTGAACAGTCGCTCCGGAGATTTCTCCTTCTGCTCGGTTCATTTCTCGGTTTAAAAAGTGTTTTCTCGGTTGGATTTAACCGAGAATAGTTTTATTTTAACCGCAAACCGTTCGTTCAAGCTCTATCTGTGGTAAACTGTAAGTAAATGAAGGTTTTGTCTGTGTGGAACTTGTAAGTTATCGGTTCGGGTTTTGAACCGATCAGTGGGTTTAAAACTCATTTAAAACTAAAAGTTATTATTTTAGAGTGCGTTCCGTTCTTATTGGTTCTAAAACCGGATTTATTACGGTTTTTTCCAATACCCGTGACACGGTTAGGAACCGATAAGGGTGTCTTGCCTGGCACTGCTGTTAAAAGGGCAAGTTTTTGGTTAGGCTGGCATTATGTCTGAGAAACCCAAAAGAAAAACCGGGCCCACTGGGTTTCAACACTGTGATGTTTGTGGGGAAGTCTTTGCCAAGGCTGACCCACACACCACATGTGTTTATTGTCTGGGGTTTGACCACCTCCAGTCAGACTGCCAGGTATGTAAGAATTTCCCTGCAGCCACCCTGGAAAAAAGATTGGGCAGACTCAGGGAACGAGAGGCCAAAAAGTCCGCTGACCCGGATGGCCAGCCCGGTTCGGTGCCAACCGAACCAGAGGGAGTGCCCTCTGACCAGGGCCAGACTTCCTCGGGCAAAAGAAAAGCTGGTTCTGAGGAACCAATTCCAGTAAAGAAAACAAGAAAATCAGCAGGTCTGGAGTCCAAAATTCCTTCTCCAACTGCTGCAGAGATAGCAAAAGCCATACAAATTGTCCAGTCACTGTCTCAGGGTCCGTCCGAACCACCACTGTCTGGTAAGAGGTCGGTTCGTCCGGTCCCAGTGGTTCAGGATTATGACATTGAGGAATTTTATGAACCAGAGGAGGGGGAGGAGGATTATGAACAGTATGAATGTGGCTGGGAAGGTCTGGGTGTGACCATTGAACGGACATCTCCCCAGACAGACCTTTAGAATCTCCCCCTATGCTGTCTGAGTCCCCATCTCATTTTATGTTTTATAAAAAAGTTGCTGAAACCCTCCAGCTTCCTTTAGAAGAGGCTGTGGATGAGCAAGAGGAGCCTGATTTTGTAGAAATGATGGATATTCCAGAGTCTAGGAGATTGTCTATTCCTTTACATAAGTCTTTTAGGAAACAAACAATTAAAATTTTAAAAGCTCCTAATTCTGTGCCTCCTGTAGATAAAAAGATGGACAGAAGGTTACATTGTCAGTCCCTGATACAGAATTCCTTTCTCAGCAATGCAGTCATGTTAGTAGTTCAGGCTGCTGCCTGTTATAAAGCTAATATTCCCTTGGCTTCACATCCTCCTGACAAGGATTCCAGGAAGATTGATGCCATGGCAAAAGAAACAGTATATGGCAGCCTCTCTGGGACTCAGGCAAGCAAATTATATGGCTTATGTAGCTAGGTATCAGAAATTTAGATGGGATACTGTTATGCAATTGGCCAAGCAGGCCCATGGCCAGCTGGCTAGTGAACTAGAACAGGTGGCTGCTGATGGCATTGAAGCCTCTAAGGTTCAGTTTCATGCTGCTGTGGATGTTGATGTTTCCTCTAGGGTCATGGCCACATCTGTAGCTTTTCGTAGGTTGGCCTGGCTCAGGTGTACTAGTTTGTCACAGGATACCCAGACTAAGGCTATGGATTTTCCTGTGGTGGGAAATTCTCTGTTTGGAGAGCAGACAGAGAATTACATGAAGAAGATGGATGAATATAGGACTACTTACAAGAGTGCCCAGGCTAAGGAGCGGCAAGCCACTCCTCAAAGGCATGCCCCAGGGGTAGGGGTAGGCCTTTCACAGGCCTTTCACCAGACTCAGACCTCCTCTGCCTATGCTCAGAGGGCTTCTTCAGAGGCAGGGGCAGGCGAGGAGTGGGCAGACCTGCTCCCACCCCCAGCCTAAAGCTCCTCAAAACAGGCACCTGATGGGGTGCCCAGGGCCGATTCTCCTGTACCAGTGGGGGCAGACTGGCTTACTTCAGTCAGAATTGGGCTTCTTTAACCTCAGACAAGTGGGTTCTGGAAGTAGTAAGCCAGGGTCTGGTTCCCAGCTTCAAAAGTTTCCCAAGTTGAGAAGCAGACTTTTCTACCTGCAAGTGCTTCAGAGACCCTCGCTCTGGAAACAGAGGTCTCATCCTGTTAGCTCTCAGAGCAGTAGAAAGGGTTCCTCCCTGCATCAGGGCAGGGTCTGTATTCAGATACTCCCTTACCCCAAAAAGCAGGAGAACGGCGGCCCATTTTAGATCTCAGATATCTGAACAAGCATCTTTTGAAACCAAAGTTCAAAATGGTAACTCTGGCAATGATTTTACCTTCCCTAAGGCCAGGGGACTGGCTAGCCTCCCTGGACCTCAAGGATGCCTATTTCCATGTCCTAATCAGAAGATCCCATCGAAAGTACCTCAGATTCGAACTGCCCTCAGGTCATTACCAGTTCAGAGCAATGCCCTTCGGCCTTACCTCTGCTCCAAGGGTATTCACAAAGTGTCTAGCAGTGGCAGTGGCCCACTTAAGGAGGCAGAGGATTGCTGTTTTTCCTATCTAGACGACTGGCTCATTGTAGGCCAGTCCCAGAACAGGTAAATCTCACCTGCAGGTCACCCAGCAGCTTCTCACCTCCCTGGGTTTCTGCTAAACCTACCAAAGTCGGTTCTGGAACCAGTCCAGGTACTCACCTTTATAGGGGCAGAATTGGACAAAGTTAGCCAGAGCCTTTCTTCCCCAGAAAGGGTAAGGAATTTAGTGGCTCTGGCCTCCTCCTTCACTCTGCAGGTCTCTCGACCAGCAAGACACTTTCTGCAGCTCCTGGGGCACATGGCTGCATCCACAGCTGTTGTGCAGGGAGCCAGATTTCAGATGAGAGACATTCAGTTTCACTTGAGAACCTTTTGGTCTCAGAGAAGAGACCCCTTTCCAAGTTGGTCCCAGTGACTCGAACCTTGATCCTAGCTCTCCAGTGGTGGCAGGATCAGAGCAATTTAAGAGCGGGGGTCCCCTTCATTTCCCTTTCTCACGACCTGACTCTCTACTACAGATGCTTCCTTCTGGGCTGGGGAGCCCACATGGGTGACCTTTCCACTCAGGAGTCTGGTCCCCAGGAATCTCTGCCCACATCAATTTGCTGGAACTCAGAGCTGTCTTTTAGCTCTTCAAGCTTTTTCTGCATCTGTCCACGACAAGGTGATACAAGTCAGAACAGACAACACCACAACAATGTGGTACATCAACAAACAGGGGCACTCGGTCTTGACCTTGTGCACCGAGGCAATGAAGTTGTGGTCTCTGGCCTATTCCTGAACACTTCCTCATAGCAGTTCATCTTCCAGGGAAGGACAATGTCCTAGCGGATGCCCTCAGTAGGATTTCCCAGGGCCATCATGAATGGTCCCTGGATCCTCAGAGTGCTGGGGATAGTTTTTGCCAGGTGGGGCATCCCTCAGATAGATCTTTTGCAGCCCCAGACAATCACAAACTTCCTCTGTTCTGTTGCAGGCCTCCAGTGCTGGGCTCAGTTCCCTGGATGCCCTTCTTCTGGATTGGGAGGGAAGTTCCTCTATGCTTTCCCCCCCTTTCCTCTCCTGTTCAAAGTACTAGTCAAAATCAGATCTCAGCCTTGCAGGGTGATTCTGATTGCCCCGGATTGGGCCAGGCAGCCCTGGTACCCACTCCTTCTGTCTCTGACAGTCCATCTTCCCCTGTGCCTCCCCAGGAATCACAATCTGTTGACTTGTGCCCAGGGAAGGTTTGGTATCTGACCTCAATCCTCAACCTCAAGGCCTGCTCTTGAGGAGTTAGAGTTTGCTGATTTACACCTCTCTCAGGGTGTTCTTGAGATCCTAAAGGCTTCCAGAAAGCCTTCCACTAGGGCTACTTATAGTTCTAAATGGAAAAGGTTTTCCATTTGGTGTGCTGGGAAAATATTTCCCAGAATCTGCTGAATTGCCCATTTGTTAGATTACATGGTACATCTTAATTCCTTGGGTCTCAGACCAGCTACCTTGAGAGTTCATTTGGCAGCTGTGTCTGCTTTTAGCCAGCAGGAAAGTCATCCCTCTTCCTCTCATCCTGTGTTTTCCAAGTTTTTTAAGGATTACTCCATACTAATCCTCCTTTGAACCGCCCTGCTTGGGACCTTAATGTTTGCATTGCCCAGTTAATACAACCCCTTTTGAACCTCTGTCTTCTGCAGAGCTTAAGTTCCAACTTGAAAACTGTTTTCTAGTGGCTATCACTTCTGCCAGACGCCTAAGTGAATTGCAAGCCTTGTCAGTGGAGACTGACTTTATTTCTTTCCACAGGGATAAGGTAGTCCTTAGGACTAATAGGAAGTTTTGCCTAAGGTGGTTTCAGATTTCCATCTTAATCAATCTATCTCCTTCCAGTATTTTTCACTGATCTCTCCTTCGGGTGAGAGGAGGTTGCACAGCCTGGATGTTAAGAGAGCTCTTAGTTATATAGAGCGTACTAAAGGTCACAGGTTCAATCCTCCAACTTTTCCTTACCATGGTGAAGTTGGGAAAGGCAAACCTGCCACTAAGAGATCAATAACCAGGTGGATTGTCTCTTGTATCCAATTTTGTTATCAGAAAGTGGGCAGAGCCCCCGGTTTGAGGGCTCATTCTACCAGGGGTACAGTTACGCCTCTTGCTGCTGCCAGAGATATCCTTTTATTAGAGATTTGCCAGGCTGCTACTTGGAAAACGGTACACACCTTTACCAAGCATTACTCCCTGGATGTCCAGGCCAGGAGAGATGCTCGGTTTAGCACAGCTGTTCTTCAGAGCCTATTCCTAAGTAGGTTCTGCCCTCCTCCATGGAGGTACTGCTGTATTTCTGTTAATGTCTATAATATAGCAAGACTTCATGTTGTTTGAAGAAAAATTACTCACCTTAGTAATGTTGTTTCTTCTAATGGAGTCTTGCTATATTATAGACCTCCCCCCCAACCTGCCCCTCTCAGAACCTCTACTTGGTGGGGTGCGGGCAACTTAGTGCGGGCACTACTTATGCCCTGTTAGCATTTTGTCCCCTTTGGGACTTTGGGGGTGTGTATGTGTACGCGTGTGTGTGTTTTATTATACTTATGTTCCATTTTCATATTATTAGAATGGTGTTAGTATTTCTGGTCCCCTGACTTGAGTCTTGGGTGTTGGGACCATCAATGGTTGTTATTATTTAGGTAGCCATTTGGCTAGTGTAGGTTACAGCTTCCACACAGATCTTAGTGAGTTTGGCTCGTAAAGATCTGACAGTTCAAGTTTGAAATGACACAGATAGAGCTGCTCTCATGCCAAAATTCTATTTTGGAATGGTTTTAACCATTTCACTCCGGGGCAGTTCTAGAGCTGGATCAGACTGCTAATGTCTATAATATAGCAAGACTCCATTAGAAGAAACAATATTACTAAGGTGAGTAATTTTTTCTTCCTCACCTTTGACCCATTTCCTCAATAACACAGTTCTATGTCTGCTTTTGTAACCCTGACTGCTCTCTTGGCCTCACTAGTTCTTACTTGGTACTGCCCCCATTTGTTATCCCCCTACTTCTCCTTATACCTGAGGAAGGCTTTATTTTTGGCCCTCTTTGTGCCTGTGACATTTTCAGAGAGATACGTTGGTCTCATGTATCCGTTTCTCTCGATAACCATTCTCATGCACGTCTTTGTTGCCTGGAGCGTGACCTCTTTTATTTCTCCTCATTTTTCCTCTACTCCTTATAGTGTCCACGCCAGTTAACCTGTCCAGGACTAATCCCCCTCAGCTGGTGAAGTCTGCCCTTCTGAAATCCAGAACTTCAGCCCTTGACAAAGGCTTACTGGTACCAAGGGCCGATTTGAGCCATATGGTGTTATGGTCACTGGATCCCAGTGGTTCCCGAACCTGTACTCTGCCTACCTTTTCTGAGTTGGTGAGCACCACATCAAAAATGGCAGCTTGCCTTGTGGGTTCCTTGACCAGCTGCACCAGCATGCAGTCCTGCAGTGTATCTAGTAGGGCCTGGCTTCTGGCACTCTTAGCAGCAGGAATGTCCTAGTCTGTGTCTGGCAGATTACCTCCCCCTTTGCTACCCCCTTCTCTACATCAGCCCCTAGTTCTGTATCACTCTCGTCCCCCTGCCCTGGTAGTCTGTAGACCATCCCCTTGCTCAGTGTCTTACCTGATGCCTCTGTGTGGTGAATCTACAGCGATTCTATTACCCCATTCCCTCCTTTGATTGATTCATCCTCCACTGCCTCAATTCCTTCCCTGACATAGAGGGCTACTCCTTCTCCTTTACCTTCCCACTATCACTTCCATACATGGTGTAGCTTGGGACTGTCAGATCCCAGTCTTTGTTCACTGTAGCTCAAGTTTCTGTAATGTCTGTGAGTTTCAGCCCACTCTCTGCTACCATCACCCGGAGCTCTCTGATTTTGTTTCCCAGGCTCCTGACATTAAGGCAGACCAACTTCCGTCTTGTGCCTACGCATCCCACCCCCTTTTTTTTGTTACATAACCTGCCTGTAAAAAGATTTGAAAAAAGATACGTGGTTGTAAGATGAGGGTCAGAGTATATGTACTTATGTAGGTACTGTGGAATTTGCTTCCGAGGGCCCTAAGAGAGGCCCCCTCGTTGGATGCCCTTAGGAAGGGCCTCAGAATATTTTTATACAGGCAAGCTTTTGGGGACTATCTTCTCTCCATCCCTGTCCACTGTCTGTTTATTTTATTGAAATCTGATATTTCTAGTCTCATTTTATGAAGTCTAGACAATACTGTGCTGCTTATTTATTTTATGGTAGTGTTTGTCTAAGTGTGCCCGATCTACCTCATTTTTATAAAACTGTAATGGCACCCTAAGCCTCAGAGGATGGGTGCCAGTTAGAAGTAAAAACTATCACTACTTCTTCCAGCAGTGAGAGTGTCTTTGTGATATCATACAATCTGCATCATCTCAGCCTTGAGGTGAGCAAGCTTATGCAGAAAACTGGGGAAATGCTGTTTCAGGAGTGAAATTTAAAGTCAGACTCTATTCCATGAGTAAATGAAGGATGGCTTCTGTGTAAAATGTACACTGCGAAGGCATGAAACTTAGTGATTTAGTCAGTTTATTTCATTTGAAACTGACTTGCCTTATTGTGTCGGTTATGCAGGCGAAAAGTCATTGTGCCCCACTTTCAATACTTTATTCACAGTCTGTATTTAGAATCAAATGATCATACTTCAGCCTTGATGAGCAGAGAGTTTTTGTTGACTGAGAAAGGAAGACTAGGCAATGTTACCTATTTTTAGCCTTGTCCCAGGGGGAAGTTACAGATGCAAACTGACTTCCAGAAACAGATTAGTTGTTGGTGGTATTTTAGTGAATTGGGGGAAATTTGGCCAGGACACCTGGCAAATTTCCCTTTTCTTTTTCGAGAAGTGCCATGGGATCTTTAACGTCCACCTGAGCAACCACCAGAACTGACATACAGGACCTCAGTTAACCGTCTCATCCGAAAGATGGCACTTTAGGAGTGCAGCACACCCTCATGATGCACTACAGTGTCGGTATTGGGATTTATCCCACATTCCCGGTATAGGGCTAGAACCCACAACCTTCTGATGTTCAGGCCTCAGAGGCGAGTGTGCAACCTGCTGAGCCATGTACATTGCAGAGGAGAGGGTTAGTCAAGCGGTGGCCTTCATTAATTTCCAACTTGCCATTAAAAGGTTTTAAATAAGATGCAAAATCAAGCTCCATTCATTTCAATGGGATTGCACCCCTGCACTCTCCCTTGCTGGATGTCATAGCACAGGTGTGTGTTCATCACTTGGGAAGTAAAGGAGTCTGCCATCCCACCTCGTCTGGGCCAAAGTGGAATCTCTTGTTTCTAAATACAAACTGTGAACAAAGTGTTGAAAATGGGGTGGAATGACTTTCACCGACATAACCTATACAATAAGAAAAGTCTGTTTGAAATGTGACTAAATCACTTTAATCAAAAAAAAAAAAAAAGTAACATATAATGGAAAAACATATCCCCAGACCGCTGTCAGATAAGTTCAATACTAGATCAAGGTGATGGGTTTCCTCAGTGAATTCTTTTCAACACTGAAAGCAGACTTTTTGATAGCAGTCTGCTAGGTGTGGCAAAAAATGAACTTTACTGTTCTAACTTCTCTGAGGAAAAGCGTCAGTGGGGTGTTAACCACAGCACAGCTGTAATGCAGTTCTATAGACTGCATAGGAATCTATACAATTGCATATCAGATCCTTGCCCCCCCTCCCCCCGTAGTTCCTGGAGGGTAGCTGAATTCTTGCCCCATAAACTTGTTCTGTGTTGTCCAGTAAATGTGAATTTTATATCACAATAATACAACTAAGCCATTTATTCTGTGTAATTTATCAGGCTAATGTACTAGAAACCATATTAGTTCTGAAAGATCTTGTTCAGCTCTAGGCTAGGCTAGCCCGTGGATGATATATGCAAATCACCATGAAATAATTTAATCTGGCTGTTATGGGCTATGTGTAATTTTATATATATTTTTTTATTATAAAATAGATGTACTTTTATTGAATTTCATTCCTAGCCATCACACAGACAGTAATCTTTAACACCTGGATTTATCACCCATGCACGTTTAGCGTAACCCTTGGTTCATCGCTTTTGCGTTGATGATCTTGTCTTTTTTTTTTTTTTTTATAGCTATATAGATAAAAGAGGTCAAGCTATCCTGTGGTGTGTGGGTTGAGGCTCTAGCAAGGCTGTTTTTAGGCTGGTCTGGCATTAAAATTGAGAGGAGGGACAAAGAACCTGTTAGTTGGCAACTCTTCACTGAAACTCTCAACAACTGAAAGATGTAGTTAACATTTCTTAAAGAGTCTTTTAAGAGAACATGACAGCTATGCCATTATTCCCACAGTCCTTTAGATCGCCAAATAGCATGTTTTGAACCCTCACAGTGAGGATCCTCTTTGACCCAGACACAGGCTTCTGACTGTCCGACTGGAATCTGCTAGAGTCTGGCCTTGATGCCTGCTCTGTGCATCTTTTCCGGCTCCTGAGGCTGCTCTCGAGTGAAGATTCTGTTGGAGAATGGGACAGATGTACGCTATGGGGAGTACAGTTACAGGCCATTTTACTATGCCAAGGCCCTTTGGAACAAGCTGATCTCAGAAAAGGGTCCTAAATGAAACTGTAAAACAAGCAAGCTTAATAGTTTATAAGCCACAACCTGGTAACCTATATTTTCATTTTATCCACCTTAAATTTTCCAGTACCTTCCCCCTACCTGTAAATTCTGTCTTTGCTGCCTGCACCTGTTTTTAATATATGTCTATTACCAAGTTGGGGGGGGGGGTAGAGGCACACAGTTACAAGTTCCTCTGTAGCACTAAGTGTGGCTGGATTGAGAAATAGTGTAGCAGTAAGGGGTGCTAGCTGCACATTCGAGCAGACTTGATAGACCTCTAGGCCTTTATCTGCTGGCAAATTTCGTGTGTTCGTAACCCAGTTTGTTCCAGTGGCTATAGAGCTGTGGCTTGGGCAATGCAGGAGACCCAGGTTTAAATCCCACCAGCTTCAATGATTGTGTTGTCCTCAGTAAGCCGGCCTAACCTCTCAGTGCTTCAATTTACCCTACTGAAACAAGGTAATAGCAAGACCCCACTGAAAGTGGGATATTGCATCCAACTGGGCTATCTGGGATAAATACATTTTGGGAAAAATAATGAATAAAACAATAACATGGCTGGTATTGAAGTAACTAAGACATGGTGCACAGAAGGGTTTCAATGAGGGTATAAGTATAGAAGGATTTAGTTTGTTTAAAAAGGCAGAGTTTGTAAAGGAGGAGTAGACAGTGGCATATAGTTTATTCATTTATTAATATATTTATACAGGATGGGCTCTATGGGATATCCCCCCCCCCCAGATCATGATCATCCTGTGTTATATCAGGCTACCATAATACAGATTTACAAACACTGCACAACTATACATCTAAAACAAACTATTGCATATCGCGTACAGTACAGCATATGTCAAAACTTTAATGACAATCACAAGCATGTTTTTTTAATTTTATGTGCAATGTGAAGAACAATGTATTAGTCAAAAGACTGGAGGAACAGGAAATCAAAGAACTTGAAACAGTGTGGTTAAAAAATCCATGTGACCAGACCACCACATGGGCATAACCCTACATATCTTCAGGGCCATATATCTTCCACCTGCAGAAAAGAAGAATGTTAGACCATTTGGAACACTCATTAGATCATATCAAGTCCAAACTCCTGCCTCTGTTATAATTTTGGTTTGGGATTTTAATAGGTTGTCAGTGGCCATCCTTAAATTCTAATAATATAAATTGTAACAAAGCCAAGCAGGAGCAAGGCAGTGTTGAATTTAATACATTCCCAGCATGCATCAGATACTACGAAAATCCCTTCCTTACTGCCATATAGGTCTATCTGAACATTACGTGTGTAAGTGGAAAACTAAGGACCCCACTGGTAGTTCCACGTACAGCTACGCAACCTATTCCGTAGTACTGTGCGGAAAGTTAATAGATGCATGTGCTATGCTGTTGTCCTAGTGGTAGTGATCATAGTGGAAACTGACCTGCTACCTAGTTTTAAATAAAAAAAAAAAAAGGTGGTATGGAGGATGGAGCGCCTCATTTCTAATAAAATATATGTTTTTTGTTATGGGGACTCTGCCTTCACACCCCTGTAAACTGGTAGCCAGAGTGTGAGAAAAAAAAAAAACATAGTATGGCATTTACGTAATGCCTACGGTGGGGTCCTTAGTCCTCTGTATACACTTTTCTAAGCACAGTACCAAAAAGAAAGTGGGTTACAGCAAATTCAGGTTGAAATAAATCCAGAAACGTGGTTATAGAAGGAATTAACAGTAATTAAATGTTTACAAATAAATCTCTGCGTGAGGGGGCACTGAAAAATTATGGATGAGACTGGAAGTACAGTGCAGATATCAAAAGTTTTGAATAAGCCCTGGGCCACAAAAAAAGTCTGACTCTCATTTCAAAAAGACAGAAAACTTCTAAAAAACAATGTATAATGCACAACTGCTTAGTTGGTATCAAAATAAGGTCAGTAGAACATTGTGAAAATTATTTTATTAGAAGGTCAAGCAACTACTTGCCTCAGATCCAGGTACTTGGTGTCTGGGTGTTAAGACCATTTTGGGCCAGGTGTCAATCAGATTACTTGGTAGAGGGGAAACTGGGTGACAGTGAGTTGATAATGGTGTCAATTATCCATTCTATGCAGTAGCTTCCTCAGAGGATAAACTTATTCCTCCAGATTTGGGTGATGTTGATGTTCCATTTAATTTTATGGTTACTGTAGATTTAGTTTACTAAGAAATTTTATAGAGTATAAACTAAAAAAAGCATCTGGCCCGACTCTATTTCAGTTTGGGTGTTAAAAGAATAAAAGAATGTGTTAGCTTATTAGCATCTAATTTTATTATTTTTAATTTCAGTACGCTTGGGTTATCTTCCTCAAGATTGGAGACTACTGTAGCAGTCTTCTTTCTCTCCAAGTGTTTTCAAGTCATCAATTTCTTGAAAAATCTATGCTCTATTTCTCTGACTTCCACTGTCAGCAAAAGTGCAGAAAAAATAGTTTTCAAGCAATTTTTAGCAGATTATAAATGCTGTCAACCAATATCAATTTAGCAGTTTAAAAGGACCCTTCACTGTGCATCATGTAATCAGACATACAAATGACCTACCCATTGCAATTCATCTTCATCTAGCTCTTGTCTGATGAGTGTATTCCTTTCGCAGGAACAGAAACAAATGATTAAACAGGTGATTTAGCTTGGAGCCTAAAGAGGTGTTGGGAAGTATTCTCCAGGGAATGAAGCTTGGTCCACTTCTGTTTCTGATTTTAGTTAAGTATATGGATACCAGATGTGATCAAGCAATATATTTGGATGGCACTACATTTTCTAGACGTTATTCTTTAAATGATAGCAGTCCTTTCCAGTCTGACCCAGTTCCTCATTTGAACCCAAAACAGTTCAGTGCAGATTAATGCATCACAAGCAGTTGGAGTAAAAATATATAAAAACATAAATTTAAAATAGGCAGTTAGGGAATAAGAATTTGTATAGCATGCTAGATTGGTAGGGTAGCAATCTCCGGGGACCTATGGTGGGCATTGCTTCCAAAGCTAGTAACAGGGTGTATGTCCTTGAACAAGGTAAAATGGGTTGGATTATCTGAGGAAGAGTTGATCCTTATTTGCAAGACCCCAGGTCCATATTGGAGTACTGTTGCCCTGCCTGGCACCCTTCTGTGGGTGTAGGTGTGATGGAATAAGCTGAAAAGATTCAGAAATGTACACTAAGAATAATTGACGGTGATTCTTCATCTTTGCAAGCAAGTGGATCTTTGTATGTTGGTCAACATGTGGCTTAAAACTTGTGCACAGATAACCAGTCCAAATGCAAAATACATCATTTGATTTGGCCTAATAAACGGGTACGGTATAATACAAGAATGATTAGGTATGGGGGACTCAACATTTCCCCAATTTAGAACTCCCTTTATCTTTTTTTTTTTTTTTCTTTTTTTATAAATCTTTGTTACAGGTACCCTTTTCTACCTCTAACCCTGTAGTCAGGGCTGAGCTGGGTAAACTCCCCCTAGCCACTTTAGTTGACCTACGCTTGGTCACCTTACTGGCTCAATGTGATTACTAACTCATTTAACCCAATTCCGAATATTTGTCTTTGTGAGAAAATAAGTTGGTTCAACAAGGTTTCTCATACCTATGGCTAAAGGCTCTTATGTCTGTCCTATCAAAAGTCTCAGTATCTCACCTTTAGGATGATTTCCAGAGAGGTATTAAGATCTTTCCTTTACATAAAACCTTACTTAAACAAAAACTGTTTTTAGTTGCTCAGGCAAAACAAATGGAGCAAGTAAGGGCTCAGAAACAAGTCCCTTGGTACAGTCTCAACAAAACTGATTCTGTTACAGAGGAATATTTAAAATTAGCCCTTGCTCCTAACACTAGGAAAGCCATTACTTGGGCTAGACTAGGCATAATAGCTTCCAGATACGCCTACTTTAATAAACCACACCCTGAAGGGCCATGCCAGGATTTGTGCAGATGTAACAAGGGCTTTCAGGAAACCCTGTACAATATTATAATACAGTGCCATCTTTACAACCATTCACAGCAGCAAACTTTAAAAGATTTCCTTATTAAATATGCTAATTTGGATTATGAACCGCTGTTTATTCTTATGCACCCTATAACCAAAGATGACGCTGAATTAATTTCCAATTTTCTCGCCTCCATGATAGGCTACAAAAGAAAACGCTTCCTTACTCATCAAACTTAATGTCATGATTTATTATATTCCTGTATCAAATTGTTATACAGTAGTACTTACATGTTTCTGTAAATTTATACTCCTATAGAAACTATATGAAATGTCTACTTTTTATAATTATATGTATTTTGTCCTTCATGTGTACGATTGCAATGTCCAACATTTTAATGTTTCGGAAAAACAATAAACCTTGACTTGACTACAAGAATGGGGAGAAATCTGGGCAACTTGTACACAAACAAAAGAGTTTTAATATGAGTTTTATCCTGTTAGGTGTTAACATGTTTGGGAAATGTAACAGGAGAGAATGTTTCCATTTAAAGTCATACAATGGAAAATAGGGAGGT
This sequence comes from Neoceratodus forsteri, assembly GCA_016271365.2. Classification (NCBI taxonomy): domain Eukaryota; kingdom Metazoa; phylum Chordata; order Ceratodontiformes; family Ceratodontidae; genus Neoceratodus; species Neoceratodus forsteri. Next base: position 964,432,458 of record CM028136.1, read on the forward strand.
ACATATTGTTTTTTATGCAGTAATGAGCCTCCTCCATTTCTAAATCTTTCACTGTGTCTTTAAGGCTTTGTTTTGGGGACAGATGTCCCTTTTATAATACTGGCGTTTTTTTCTTGAAGTTGATAACCAATATACAGTACTACATATATGGAGGATGTGCAACAAGGCACTGTTGGATACTTTTTACCCATGGGAATTTTGGTGACCGTAGATGACTTCACAACTGGCAGAGTGAAGCATGGCCATGAGTGACGTGCCTCCGAGGTCACCACAAGTATGGATGAAACACTTCTCCAAATGCTCTCCTTCTTGCATATTCGATGTATGCAATATAGTTTGTTTTTTAAGTAGGTATCCGTTGCTTATGTACCATTGATGATTTAAAAATAAAAATCTATAGAATTATTTTGTTAATTTGTCTTGATTGTCGATGTACAGTAATTTTGGAATCTGTGATCCAACAGCTTCTTCAAGGCAGGGAGAGTAGAGACAGTTGCTTCACAGCAGGGACATGTGGGGTGTGTATATAAATTTACACTGTGAGAATAAACTGTTAATTCTCATTCAGAATGTAGAACTTGGCCAGATAAGTTATTTATTCTACATTTTTTCTCTCACATACTTTGCATAAATTGATTTAAGGATATTTGTATATCATGAGGTATATTACTGTAATAATACATACTGTTTTTTTGTTTTTTTTTAAATATTGGTGGTTTGAAACATTGAATGCTAGTAAGTCTGCTGAGCCATGGACATGACTGTTAATAATTGAAACATATTTATGAATATTGTTTGTAATGCTTTCTCATATGTAAATGAAATGAAACTTTATTTATATGGCACCCTTCTTAAACCAAGGTGCCTTACAATAATTTAGAACAATAAATAATAAACACAACTCCATAGATAATTTATGGTACATTAAATCTGAGCTCCAAATCACAATCAATTAATTAAAATTAATCTTTGACCATAAAAAGGTCTTAAGGGCCTTTTTAAACTCCCCAACGGTTGCACACTGACGAAGCGGATGGGGTAGAGAATTCCAGAGGGTCGGAGCAACAAACATAAAAGCACGAGCACCTGATGACTTTAAAGAAACCCTCGGAATCTCTAGCAACCCCTCGTCTGCCGAGCGGAGAGTTTGCCTGGGGCGGTAGGGAACCAAAAGCTCTTTCAAGTAGTCTGGACCCTGTCCGTGTAAGGCTTTGTAGGTCAAAAGACCAACTTTAAAGGTGATCCACTACTGAATCGGCAGCCAGTGCAGATCACATAATATCGGCGAGATGTGACAGGTGCAAGATGCACCCGTCAACAATCGGGCTGCAGCGTTCTGCACCAGCTGCAAGTGGCGGATATCAACCCCAGGAAGCCCTAGGTAAATGGAGTTGCAATAATCCAGGTGTGAGGTCACAAAAGCATGGACCAACATAGGAAGGTCAGCTGGCAGAACAAGGTGCTTAATCCTGGCGATGTTCCTAAGATGATAAAAGGAAAGTTTGACAACCTCCGACACCTGCAAATGCAGTGTCGTTCATTGTCAAAGATCACCCCCAGGTTCCGCACCCGTTAAGAGGTAGGGAGCTGGATTCTTCCCAGAAATAAACCTGAGGATAAACCAGCTCCCATCCCCTCTACCCTGCGACCTGGGTCCACAACCAATACCTCCGTATTCTCTGAGTTCAACTTTAGCCAGCTTGAACTCATCCAGCCTTGGATTTTGGCTAAGACTAAGTTATGTAAGTAATAAACCACTTTAAAGGGTTTGAGATGCACACCTCAGGGGTAGAAGGACAAGTGGCCTTTCATTGCCTGGAAGTGCATCTCAAGCCCTTTAAACCTTAATCTGCAGTGTTTTATATTTTTTATTTGAAACTTAGTTTACCAGGTGAGCAACTGAGTCCAAGAGGGCTCGATTCCAGTTGCAACCAAGTGAAAAGAGAATACAAAGGGGGAAATCAGAAGAAAATAGAGATTAACAGTATACCACCTCCCAGCAATTACAGCAGTAACAATAATTAGTAAGTTAGTGAGTGTTGTATATTAATTAAATCATTGCAGTAGGGACAGGATTGCATAACCAAGGAACTATGGAAGTATGAGCGAATCCCAATGAGCTGAGAAAATGGCATCGATCAGCCAAGAGGACAGAGAGCAGTTAAGGGTAGTTGTGGCATGGCTGAGGAACCCCAAAGTGCTCCTTGATCTGAGCCTAAGGCCGTGTTTACTTGGCAGTTCAGTTTAAATTCTTGGACTGGCCACATGCGTCCTTCACCTCTCACGTCAATTCTGTTGCATGTTTACACAGCCCCCTTCATGCCAATACAAGCTGAGCTGGAGAGGGGCTGTGAGACCAGGGGCCAGGTGGGAGGATGTGTAGATTGCAATTGGAAGCACCACTGTGTGCCGGAGCAAGCGGTCCTGCCTATTCATGTGGCTGCATACACTACTTGCTACAGAATGCATTCTCAGGAAGCCCATGCCCTGGGGTAGTAATTACACTTATAAAATGGAATTTTTTTTTGTTGTTTTTTAAATGGAAAAAGGTTTTACTCTAGGGGCTTAGATACAGTTTATTATCCACACTGGCAATTCCACTGAAATAGGTTTTCCATTGGACATCTTTAAGCTAAGCTCCTCTCACCACTTTGGTGGTATATCCCCCGACTCCACCCATGATATCAGATCTTTCTTTCTGCTGGAAGAACAGGTCCCCTTCTTAGCAGCTTCTGCTTGGGTTTCTAGCACTTTGGTGATTAAAGTTTTTTCAAAGTTATTTCTTCTGATTCTTGGATTCTCTTGACTTCCTGTGATGAGCTTACAGCATGGAGCCATGGAAACCAGGATTAAAATTTTGCATTCAGTGCCACCAGAAGATGCCAGTGACTGACCCACACAACACGTGAATGCACTGCCTGGGTGGGCAGCATGACATGGCCGGTGCAATTTATGCCTTTCCATGCTTCTGGAATTCCTCGAGGATCAAAGCTGTGGCTCAACCTCGGCCACCCTTCAGAGAGAAGTCCAAAAGCCACAAGAAAGCCTCAGTGACTGCCAGGCTGGCTAAGCTTGTGGCCTTTGAAGAGGAAGTGGTGGCTGCTGCAGTGGGCACATTCTCGGCCTCAGCGCTTTTCTGGGTCTAGCATCAGAGGGTCATTCTCAGAGGATTCCATGAGATGTGCCTGGTCCTCCAGACCTTGAGGAAAGCCGGCCCGCCACAGTAGTAAGCACAAGTGCCATTTGTGCCAGTCATGGGGCCAGGAGAGATCATGATCCTTCTGGTTCCTCAACCCCCAACCATTTGACTCTGGTTCAGGCACCCTCTGTACTCTCAGCGGGTTTATTAATCTCAACTCTAGTCAAGCAGGCCATCAAGATCATCCTTAAGCCTGTTGACCAACTGTCAGATGAGATCGAGCTCGATCTCACAGACCACAGTTCTCGATCCGCAGACCACGGTTCCCCTGTTCCTCACTCAGGAGGATGTTGCCCAGTTGGTGTCCCTGGCCAGATGACCTCAGGAGAGGCCTCCATTGGTGGCTGAGCCTCCAAAGCCTCTTTTGCACAGTGTAACAAGGCATGTGGTATACCATGACCCACCAGAGCCCTCTACCTCGAATGTTGGGTCAACGATTAGGTTCTGGGTCGAGGTCTCAATTGAGATGTTCACATTCTTTCTCAATCCTGCTCAACCAGGAGGCATCGCTGTCAACACTTCTTGACCTCCTCATCCTCTGGCAAGGAGAGGCACTGATGTAAGACGCATTGGTTCTCGAGGAGCTCCTCTGGCAACAGTGGTCCATTGCAGGGCATGGTAGAGCTTACACCAGGTGAGTCAACGCCCTGGTAGACGCCGGTGATGCCTTTGCCAGTCCACGCTAACTAGGTGCTCCTGCAACTGTTTCTCCACCCCTGAGAGTGGAAACACCACCACTGCTGAAGGTGGGTGCTCTATGTTGGCCCACTCAGCCTCCGAGTACCAGGCTGGTTATTGGTGGAGATCACCCAATCTGAGGATTCCTAGGTGGTCTGTAGTGTGAAACAGTTAAGGGCTGTTTTTGAGGAATCCTCAGAGGACTAAGATTGGTCATCCATGGTGACCTCAAGGACTCATACCTCCGACCAGGCATCGGTCGAGGAGTTGGCCACCAACCATGGGCTGGTGTCATTTGGGGATCTTCTCTGACTCATGGTCGGAGTCCATGAATGTCTTTCTGGAGCTTGTCCAAAAGAGGGCAAAGTACTTATGGACCCCTTAATAAAATGGGTTTACTATTAAATAAAGAAATGTTCTGTAGTTGGACTTATAAAACAGGGAAACCTGCCATGCAGGATTAGTAGTAGACTAAAACAGGATACTTAATGTAAATTACTTTAAACTACCTGCACTATTAGATTAAGTATCTTGTTTTGGTCTACTACTAATCCTGCTTTATAAATCCCACTACAGAAAATGTCTTTATTTAATAGTAACCCCTTTTTATTATGTCCAGAAGTAAACATTTGTTTCCTTCTTATAGGCTAGTATTGTTTGCTTAATTTTTCTAAACATCGTGTTGGGATACTTTATATCCCCCATTTGTTGGAAATGACACTTGTTGATTCCCTAGGCTTACAACGTTATTGAATAGCATTATTAAATATTGTATCAAAGAACATAAATGTTTAATTTATATCTAGTCTGAATAAACTTGTTCCAGAAACTATATGCGTTTGTTTACATTTTATGACATTTTCATTTTATCATATATTGGGTGAGTGTCACTTTAAGGATTTTGTATAAAGGTTGATTGATTCTGTTACTCCTCAGACCCACCCTCTGAGGAAGACTCTGTGTTATGGTCAGGCGCTGGGGTAAAGGTTGCTGTCTGGGCGATACAGCTAATGCTAAACTACTTGAATTGATCAGTACTTCAGGAGTCTGCAGTGTTAATTTACTCAGTTCTTTATCTGTTTCCTTTAGTTGGGTTGTTGCTAGGTAGAATATGTGAGTTTGGCAACAAAGGCAGAGTTAGAAACATAGAAACACAGATAATGATGGCAGTAAACGACCAATTGGCCTATCCATTCCTTTGAATGAACACAGGAAGTGCACTTATTTTGAAGAAACCTATGCCCTGTTCTGGGCCTTTTGTGTTTAAAAAGTGGAAGACTTTTTTGATTTGAAGGGAAAAGGTTTTATTGTCATTTAGTTATGCTGTTGCTATCTACATTAGATCAGGTTAGTTAGAAACTGACTCACTTGTGGAAGATATACCAGAGATTGATGAATAGTCAGGTGATTTGTTTAAACCAATGAAATTGCTAGGATTGTGTAGGATTCTGAGGCTCATTTTATAAAGTTGTATATGCAATGCTCTTAGAAACTGGCACACAATTAAATATTGTATCTTAAGCAGAGACAGTTAATCTCCATGTGAATAATTGCACTTTTTTAGATGCTCTTTCTTTTGGATTAAAATTCCATTTACAGCTGGTTATTAGTCTAGAATCTGCCACACTGATGAAGTCACCTCTTAGTGAAACATTACCTGTTTTGTGTAGCAGGTCTAGACGTAACCTGTATAATCTATTTTAATAAAACATTATTATGGCTGTGTTGGGTCCATTTTGCCTATCTTGGATGATGATGATGTGGGATACAGAGGAGGGCAACCAAAATGGTTCCGGGCCTGCATCAAAAGCCCTATGAAGAAAGGCTTGAGGAATTAAATATGTACTGTAGAGGAAAGGGGTTACGTGATAGAAACATTCAAATACCTCACAGGTATTAATAAGGTACGAGGGTAGCATTTTCCTAGAAAGAGATGCTTGAGGAAAAGGGGTCCTGCTACGAAGGGGGGAGACTCTGAGGAGTTGTGAGGAAATACTTCTTCATGGAAAGGGTGGTGGACACCTGGAATAGCCTCCCAGAGGAGGTGGTGGGTGCTGAAACAGTATCAAGATTCAAGCATGCATAGGTTAGACACAGGGGGACCTTAGAAATAAGGCGGGGGGGAGACTGGAGATGGAGTAGGGTCACAGTAGGTAGGGAAAATAGGGCAGACTAGGTGGGCCTAGAGGTCTTTATCTGCTGACAATTATATTTCTTTTTTTTTTTTGCTCCCCCAGTCCAGCCGACCCCCATTGGCCACTAACTCATGCTCTGCCCCTGCCACCACTTTTTCCGGGACTCACCGCCCTCTCCGGCACCCTGGCTTACTGGTGCGTTGAGAGTCTGAAGGCCGTAGACATAGAAACATAGAAAATAATGACAGAAAAAAGACCAATGATCCATTCAGTCTGCCCGAATTCCCTTTTTAGCTCTTGGACCCTGTCCCTCCAGGGTCCTAGCCCTTCCGTCCATTCCTCTCCAAGCCTTTGCCACCTGAGCACCCACTATACCCTTCATTCCATCCCATTTGTGCTTGAAACCACCAAAGGTTTTAGCATCCACCACTTTGCACAGACCGAGTGCCTCATGCACCTCAAAAGTGACAGTATCCTATGATATACCACACCATGGAGTGTATTAATATTATTATCCAAGGGTTAGTTTGTGTACATAAACTTATTTGAAAAAATTTACATTTTTAAAACAATTTCTTACACTTCAGCTGTACATTTAGAACAATTGTTCCTTTATTTTTTATATTGTCATTAATAAGTTTGTAAGGTAGCTGGCCATCCTACTCATGCTCTGTAGTGGAAGCTCAGAACTGAGAGTATAACAGCAGCAGCAGGTACGTGTGCTGAACGCCTGAGACTAGAGGTGGGCAAAGTGGCCAAAATTTGCTTAATGAATCAATTAGCGGTTAAAATTCACATAGTACAGATGTTCGTAAGTTCTCACCAGATGAAGTGGCCCTTATACTTTGTGGATTGATCTACATTCGCTGATACAGTTGGCACTTGCCATAACTAGCCTGACTTCCTATGGAAAAGTATCACTTTGCCAAGAAAACTCATTGTGAAGTGGTGAAGTGGAACTTCGTAAAGGTAAATTTCTCAGCTTTGCCAGCAAAACTTTAAAACATCTCTACCTGAGACAGAAAGGTGTGCAGCAGTGGTTACAGTGGCTAAACCAGGGCCATTTCTAAAACACTGTGGCGCGTAAAGGATGCATTGGCAACTATATTATGTGTGGGCAAAGGAGGGCAGAATACTATGAAGGCAAGTTAAAAGAAGACTGATGACGTACCCTTTATTTTTTACTGTGGGCATGTGCAGGAATGTCCCCGTGGCTGTTAGTCAATCAAGTTTGAGTGTTTTAACCATTGAATAATTAATCAGTAAGGCATGATGGGATGCATTATGGTTGGGATAACGGTGCTTCTTGGGTAGATTGACACACAAGGCAAAGCCAAGTACTTCCACCCTCCGAGAAGGGTCATTAGCCCATCATAACACACCCTTGGAGTGCCTTGTTGCAGTTATGAAATGGATCCTTTCAGTAAATTGGACTTTTTCGAACATATTTTTGTTGAACTACTTTTGTGCTGGAATAATGGCCGGCTGAAACTACCTCTTGGCCAGTCAGGAGCCAGTTTCTTTCTACCAGTTTTGTAATATGTACTAACTTCAGCTGCAGTATTCATAGTTGCAATTGATAAAGAAATTAAGTGCTAGTCATCATATTTTGAGAAGCAGTAGGCATAATGCATAGAAACCAAGTGTTTAAAGGGACACTGTCAACCCCCTAGGGTTCAAAGTGTCTTTAGCTTAAAAAACACATTTAATGGTTGGTCACATTCTCTAGAGATTGCTGAAGAAGCTGGTAGTTTAATTCTGATTTTTTTTTCTTTTAAAAAGTGAAAAACAGACTGCCCACCATACTGGTGTTACCACACAAAAACACATTTGTTTGCATTCCTTGATCAACACTTAACCATATCTTTCCTGACTTGGGAACATCCCAGCACAGTCTAGCCACTCATGTTGCAGTGGCAGGAGAGGAGACGATTGCATCATGAGTGGCTGCACTGTTTGGGGGTGTTCCTAATGTGTAAGACATATGCAAGAAGAGTAAATAAAGGATTTGAAACAAAACAAGGCTGAGTATAATTACACCATTAGCATGCATTTTAGTTCTGCTAAGAAATGAAGCAAATAAAACGCCCAGCAACGTCAATGAATTTTAGAGAAGGCAAGCAATCATAAAACGTGGGTTTTCAACCAGAAACAATATTAGTGTCCTTTGAACGGAATTTGAATGGCCCTAGCTATATTGGCTTTGTCCCCTTTTGAGTTGAAAGAGTATTCCTTAATAAGTACAGAGGAAAAGCCTGTCTCGAGGAACAAGAAAGGTGTCTTTATTTTAGTGCGATCATTGTGTTGTAAACTGGTGGCATGGGCCTTAATGGGCCTGGGATGGCTCTGACTGTTCTTGATCTGCTCATTTGATAGAGGCCGCAGTGTGCGTGTTGGAACCAGTAACAAGGAAGATAAATCAGGCTCGACTATTATGTGGCATTCATAAAAGAGATGTCAATGCTTTCACTGAGTAAAGGAAATCTATTACCTAATGTGGTTAATTATAAAATATGGCAACAGTGGCCTTTTCAGATTATATTGGCTCATTCGGCTCTTTCCACAGGGACTTTTTTGCCTTGAAATTATTGTTTTCAGAAAATAAATTAAGAAGCCTCAAGCCCGTTTCAGGGAAAAGCACTAAATTGCTGTTAGAGCTGGATTTATTCGCTGGTGCAAATGGAAGACGGCTACATAAGGATGCTCAAGTGCATTTGAAACGAACCTTTTAATATGAGGAGGCATATTGAACTTAACTCACCATCCAGTTGATTATGATTCAGGTGTATTCAGACGCCACCTGGCTACATGGTAATTGTATTCCAAAATTTCTTGAATGAGTTGCAGTACTTTTAAAATGTTTTTTTGCTTTTTGCAGAAAGTCCAGTTACATTAGACTCATGTCCTCTGCTACGTTACACACACACACACACACACACACACACACACACACAGACCATGCTCGATCCTCCTGCTTCCTCTGTGGCTTGCCCTTCACAGCAGGATCCCAGTGACCAGCCTGCTTGCTGTCTGCCATCAGGGAGCATCCTTGGTCAACGGAAGTGGAGTGGGGGGGGGCACCAGAAATTCAGCTCCGTCTGGGGTGGGTGGTGCTTCCTTCTTAATTCTGCAGCCATCCAGTGGGGTTCTTCTCTGTTTGGCCCTTTCACCTCCCCAGCGTCAGCCTATAGGCAGCTGGGGAGTTGTCCTGCAGTTAGGGATTAGCTGACGCTATGTGGTCACTCACTGCAGCTGTGCTGCACCTGCTTCCTACCACAGGATGTGCTCGTAGAGCAGGATGTTCCTTTCTCATCCCCAAGGTCAGCGCGCAAAGCCTCAGCATCATACATCAGACCGTATTGTTGGGTTAGGGACATGAATGTGGGTCTTCCTAGTGGTTGTGCAGGGCACTACAAGCAGGTGCCACTGGGCCAGGCAATTGCAGTACTTTTTAAAGGTAAACACTTCTAATTGAATCCTTAGTTCTATTTAACTGTAAGCCAAGTACAGTGATGCATTGCATACAATATTGGTTTGTAGATATAGATGGGGGCTACTTGGGTGCCCAGAACACCTTTCCATTAATGTATTTTTCCTAAATTCAAACATATTGGGCAGAGTTCTCAGTGGCTAAAGTGGTTGTTAGGTGTTTGCAAAGATACTTTACACCTATGCTACTTTTGTGACATGATTAAACCGCGCTTAATGGAGTCAAAAACTCTTCCTGGGGACCACAAAGTGAGTCATTTGCAAGCACTTGGGGAGAGGGTGAGGCACAACCGAAGTCACAGGCAACAGCAGCCACAGTAGGTTACTGTGGTAGTCACAGTGACCAGTTGCATCAGTGTGAGCCAGAGAGGAGCACTGGGTATCAGAGGTGCCACAGACGGTTGTGGTGGTGATGACAGGGAGGGACTTTGATGGCTAGCCTAAGGACTGCATTGGTAACTGGGCATTTGGAACAGGAGGGGGCATCATTATAACTGGTGGGGACCTGGATTGGGTGCCAGGAGTTTCTTTGCCTGTCCTCTTTCTTTTCTTTTTGCAGTCTTTTGTCTGGATTGAGCATTTCCTAAAAACTCAAGCACATAAAATATGGTAACCAGAATAGGCATACTGAGCCAAGGCTTGTTTCCAGGTGTGACTTCAGAAATACAAGAAATAGTCACAATTTAAGGGTCAGTTTCAATGTAACTGCAGGGTAGGTAATTAATTATATGCAGCAGGGGTAATTACATTATAGTTACATGTTTATTACATTTCACTGTATCACAACTACAATGTGGTGGAAGTGCAGTTACACAGTAACTACAGTGAAGTTAAGGGAACTTAAAGTGCTACCGAAATACTTACTTAATAGTAAAGGAAAGAACTTTGATTTTATTTAGGACCTTTCATATACACTGTATCCCAAAATACTAAACATGCCATGGCAAATTTTTAATTTTTTATTTATTTACCCAGGATAGCCCAGCTGCGATGTAACATCTTGTTTCCAGTGGGGTCCTACTTTTACCCTTTTCTGCAGCTTGGTGGAATGGAGCACTGAGAGGTTATATGGCTTGCCCAAAGGCACACAGTAAATATTTGGTGAGATTTGAACCTGCGGTCTCCCAGTTCCAAAGCCGGTGCTCTAACCAGTAGACCACACAGCCTCCAACATCAGCCATTAGGCATCAGCAGTCAGGCAAGCACAAAGGGGTTGAGAGAGAGAGTGAGAGAGTCAGGGAGGTTAAGCATAGAGAAGGAGAAAGTAAGCACGAGAGACTGACTTGCTCAAGGTCACACAGGATGCAAGTGGCCCTGGTGGGTTTCAAAACTTGGTCTCGAGGTTCATAACTCTGCTCGCACAAAACAAATCAATTTTTTGATACAATATCTTTCATTCAAATTGCTTATTCTATCTTATTTTTGCTCCTTTGTATGGTGGGGATGTACCCATGTGAGCCATGAGTGTGGATCCATCCCACCTCCCACAGCCCAGCTTCTACTAGTCCTATCTTAGCCACCTCCCTGAGACTGTAGCCTGCCCCCAAGGCCAAGAGGGAACACTGAAAGGCTAATCCAGGTAGCGTGACCTTAGCAGAGGGCTGGGTTTGGTGGGTCTGAGGTTCAGAGGGCCCAGTCGCCCTGCAGCATGACAAGGGGACATTCTCTCTTATGGTTTCCCCGGCAGAGTGGACATTGAATGACATCTGGGCTGCATTAGGCATGCTGCCATGCCTGGAGTGCTGGTATCCTCCCCTTCGCCCGTCCCTGCAGCTGCAACAGTCCCTGGCTCACCGACCCCAAACCATCGCTAGGGGTCAGATTGTTGCCGGGCACAGAGTCCCTCCTTTTTCAGATGAGTAGAGCAGTCCATTGGATGCTAAATCCACCTCTCCTTAGCTGACTCTCCACTCCGGGCTCAATCTCCAACATGGGTCATCAACACTGCAAGCGATTGCGCTGCTATTGTGCCGGCATGCTGTCTGTCTGTCTTTCATTCAAAACGCTTCATAGTAAAAATAGAAAGGGTAAAGAAAACGACACAATATAATTATGCAACATTATAAATTGTAAACAAAATCAGAGTTGGACTGGCCCACCAGGATACCTGGACATTTCCAAGTGCCTCCTGTTGGTATATTTTGGGCACTGCAAGGAAATGTAAGATGCAAGCACAGAGCTAATGTATCAGATTTAAGTGGAATACAGATATAAGTGTGTCCCCCTGGGTCTTCCCCTACTGATTTTTCAAATGGGCCCCTGTATCCACTTTTCTGTTGGGCCCCTGTCACCTGTCTAACCCTGAACAAAATGTAATACAAGGGCATTTTAGGAGGGTGATGACATAATTGATAGGCTACAAACTGCCCCTGTCATGCTACTGTAATGGATTATTAAAGTGATTTTTTCTGGTTTACAGCGGGGAAAAAATCACCTTTAGCATCAGCAGAACTCAGTTACACAAAATTCCCTAAATGTGAATTTCACGCCCTTCCATTTTTCCCTCAACACATTAAAACAAGATATTTTTACTTTGTTTTCATCCGTTTGTGCTGCTTATTCTTGTTGGAAGTCTTTTTTTTTTTTTTAGTAGTCTTTTTTCCCCTGCCACTGCTGCTGCTCCTTCTGCCCTGACTCCCAGTCCTTTCCCATCCTTTCTGTGGCACTTACTTCCTACCACCAGTGCTAAAGTGCATCTCTTGTCCTGTGGTGGTTACTCCAGGGTTGTTCAGCTGCCCCCTCCAGCTATTTATTTTTTTGTTTGTTTTTTAACGCACTTAGCAATGTTTCTTCCCTGGCTTCAAGTGGCCCTCCAGATGACTGCCACCCCAGATCCATCTCCCCCGAGTTTCCTCCAGGATTTACCTTTGTGCATACACAGCATGGTCTGGGTGTTCATTAGGGTGCAGGGCTACCAGGTGGCTGGGGCCATTGGCCGCTTGGGAATACATTTTTCCATTTTCTTCCCAAGGAGTGATGTGCAGTGCAGCTCAGATATCCCCCCCATTCTGACAGTGCCTGGATGGCTGTACTATGACCCATGCTAACGCTGGTCATTGAAATCCTCTTCTGCTGACCCCTGGTAACCTGAGTCCTTATCCAAACCTGGATCACCTTTATGGCACGAGGTGTGGCATCCAGCACCTCAGCCCTCAGGGCCATTGGGCCAGCCTGCTTCAGTTCTCTAGTGCAGAAGATTGAGTGGTCAGTTGGGAGGGAAGGGTCCTACAGCACTGGGTGACACCCTGCATGCATTGGAATATTTCCACTTAGTTATTTCTTACCCCTTGGGCATGGGAAGTTATGGCACCATGTGCGCATGTTTACACAGGCGTAGCTGTGCACAGTACCAGCTGGTGTCCTACCTCCCACAAACTGCTCCAACTTTCCTTCCACCTGTGGTCACCCAGGTAATAGTAGTGTAGCAGAGCCTGCTGCCCTCCCTCCCTCTCCAGAGGCTCCTTCTCCATCCAGTCTCCAACATTCCAAGCTGTTTCCTTATCCCAGGTCACTAGCATCGTGAGTGGTAGCCCTAGTGCTGTGCCTGAATCTACGTGCATCGTGAGCAGCAGTAGCCTGTTGCTGACTCTGAATCTGGTCACTACATCGTGGAGCAGTATCCCTACTGCTGTGCCTGAATCTGCATCACTAGGACAGTGAGCGGTAACCCTAATGCTGTGCCTGAATCCAGGTCACTAGCATTGTAATTGGTAGCCCTACTGCTGCATCTGAATGTGGGTCACCAGCATTCTGAGTAGTAGCCCTACTGCTGTGCCTGAATCTGGGTCACTAGCATTGTGAGTAGTAGTTCTACTGCTGCACCTGAATCCAGGTCACTACCATTATGAGCAGTAGCCCTACAGCTGTGCTTGAATCCAGGTCACTAGCATTCTGAGCAGTAGCCCTACTGCTGTGCCTGAATTCAGGCCACTAGCATTGTGAGTGGTAGCCCTACTGCTGCTTCTGAATCCAGGTCACTAGCATCATGAGTGGTAGCCCTGCTCATCTGCTGTGAAGTCTTAAACCTCTGCTAAGACACAACTTGTTGCCTCAAAAATGATTTTGATGCAAAAGAGGAAAAAAAGTGGGCTGTGACTTCAAGGCAGGAAAAGCAGAAGGAACAGGTAGAAATCAACAAACCTAGAATTTTGAGCAGAAAGGACCACTTGGCCCACCGAGTTTTCCCAGATGGTCCCTGCCTAGTCTGTCTTCACAGACCCTAATTGGTCTCTGGCAACCCTCACTGCACCCTCCTATTTACTAACATTCCTCTATGCCTATCCCACACATAGGTGACGCCCCACAGTTTAAGCCTCCACCACTTCCACTGACAATCTGTTCCAGGCATCTACGTCTCTTTCAGTGAAGTAGTTCCTCCTCAGATCTCTCCTGACCCCCCCCCCAAGCTTCATTACATGCCTTCTGGTTCTGGTGCTCATCCTCATTTGAAGTCTAAAGAGTCTATTTTAATGCAGATATCTTTAGTAATATAGAATGGAGTATCCTGACATTCCGTTTTTTTAAGCAGTTTGGATTTGTGTCCTGCCAATGTCAACTCTCTTTCTTACATAGGGAACTGGGTATTTCTGTTTAATGTGCTTTCTGATTCTGTTCTTGAGTATCTGGACACTTCTGGCCTACTTGATATCTAGTGTAGTAGGTTCCAATATATCCAGCAGTAGGTCAGGGACTTATGTACCTGAATTACTCTTGACTTCTTTTTTTTTTTTTTATCACTGAACACTTTTTGCGCCCCTCTAGACAGCCCCATCAGACCCCCCAGCCCCATCACCTGGAATTACTGGGGCTTACCTTACGCCTGGACCGGGAGCAGAGCCTGCGGGGAGTCGGTCACCATCCTGCAGCTGGTGATTTTCTTTCCTCTGTTTTTTGCCCCAGGAGTGGGTATGCATGCGTGTGGAGGCACACGTTAGTCCCGTGTGCCCCGGTAACAGCCCCTTTCCTCCCACCCTAGGCCTAGCGTCTGGCTCCTCCTGGCCTGTGCTGTCCCTGGCCTCCACCAGGTGGTAGCCATCAGCTGGAGGAAGCCCTTATACCTCCCTGGAGAGGAGAGCTTGTCTGTTGGCAGCTCCATCCAGCTCTGCCCTCCACCCCCCCATGGCCGACCTCCGACAGCCTGGGCTCGTTCCTGAACCTGGGTCGCTGGCATGCCACGAGGTAAGGAGTCCAGCATCCAGCGCCTCAGCCCTCAGCACCACCGGGCTGGCCACTGTTGACTTCTTTGATTGGCAAGCTACCTCTGTTACTGCTTCTGCTAGCAGGATGGTGGACATTGAGGACTTTGGTTGGTGCATTAATTAGGTAGGAAGAAGAGACCACAGGTCCATGGCACAGTGGCAGCCAGGGTTTGGAAATGAGCCAGTGTGGTGGAGGGTTGGCCAGAGACAGGGAGGAGGAGGAGGAGGAGGATTGAGCATGCTAGCGGAGGCTCTCCTTCTCCAGGGAGGGACAATGACAGATTCCATACTAGAACTGCCACTAAGGTGATCACAGGTGGAGTGGCTGGGGAGGACAGGATGTCTTCCAGCTCTGTGTGGTGCCATTCAGCTATACATGCAATGGAGTCACAGTTTGCGGACATCCCCGAAGTGGGAAAAAAATGCAGGGAAAAATCCCCAGGCCTGCCACATGATGCCCAGTATACTTGCACCCAGCACTGCCTACTGTACCCCTCTCCACCCATAGGGTCTACAGGGCAACCTACACCCTTTATCCTAACCATGAGGGGATGTGGGGCTGGTGGAGGTTGAAATGAGAGGGGCACAGTTGGGACAACAGGTTTGGATAGTTGCTTGGGGCAGATGGGAAGCAGGACCAGGAAGGAAAATATGCAGAAAGAAAAAAGAGGAAAGAGCAAGACTTCGTTCATGTGAGTACGAATGTGAATTTGTTGTCTGTATTCCCGTGGTACCCAGCTGAGGGCCCTGAACATTTTGGGAAGCATGTTTAAATGGCATGACGTAGGCACACTGTCTGACTGCGGATGCAGCCAGCAGCCTGCCAAATTGGTTTTGGCAGATTTGCAGCAGTTTCCTCAGTTTACGGCAAATTCCATGTCATTATTTTGATGCATGCCTCATTTTGTGAGTGCAGACTGCATTGCATGTATCTGAAAGGTAGACAGTCTTTTAGTTGCACTTTGCACCACAAATTGCAGAAATGCACTGCAGTCCTGATGCAAAGCCCTGGAGGGCATTGAAGGTCCTGACCTCGGTGTCTAGAGCCTCAGCAGTCATTACCTAGGATAGTTTAGCCTGCCCCATAGAATCTGAATTTTTATTAGATTGCCCTCAGAACTGTTGGACCAGACAATATCATAATAGAAATGGGGTAAAACATAGGAGGTGAAGGTTTTAGGGGCAGTTTTTGTACCAAGGCAGTGTCCTCTGTGATTTCACTGAGTAAGAAGACCTGAGATTTTTCCTTGCAGTTTATTACTACGCGCCATCAAGATGCATTCCAAGGTACTTGCAAGATTGGACTTCCTGAAGTAGGGAGCCATTGAGAGATACTTAGCCAGATTTTTGTGACATTTCCAAGAGTGCTTGCCACTGATATCGACAGCCAAGGAACAACATGGAGGTAACAGCTCGTGGAACATACAAAACAAATAACTGTTGCAGTCAGTGTTTCTCATCTACAGTAGTTTGGTCCTTTAACTTATTAGTTATGAAGTTTGATGTCATACAGCATATTCTATATCACAAAAGTTAAGGTGGGTGTGCCAAAAGTAAAATGTCAACCACATTTTTAGATATATAAGAGAAAGGAGAAATACCAGGAGGGATCATAAGACTAAGGAAGGACTGGGGGATAAAGCAGTCATCCTGAACAAGTACTTTGTTCAGTGTTCACAGAGGCAGGGAAGGAAATGGACTACAGGTAAGGGCCAGGAGCATCGAAGGAAGGAGGTGGACACAAGTGCATTTACGGAGGAGAGTCCTGAAGGAACTTGCAAGTGTGAAAGTGGACAATGGCAATGGACCCAGACGGGATACATTTAGGGATATCGAGGGAGCTCAGAGGGGTGCTGGCTACACCCCTGACAGTCCTATTTAATCACTCACTGGAAACAGGAGTGATCCAAGAGGGCTGGAGGAGGGAAGATGTAGTACCACTTTACAAAAGTGGGAGCAGGGAGGAAGCTGGCAATTACAGGCCAGTCAGCCTGACTTTGTTGGTGGGGAAATGAATGGAATCACTACTGAAGGAAAGGACTGTGGAATATCTTGAACCCAGTGACTTGCAGGATCTGAGGCAGGATGGATTCACTTGGGGGAGGTCATGTCAAACGGACCTGATTGATTTCTTTAACTGGATGACCAAGGAATTAGATCAGGGTGGAGCGGTAGATGTGGCCTACCTAGATTTCAGTAAGGTCTTTGACACCTTTCCATATAGAGACTCATAAACAAGCTGGGCAGCCTGGGAGTGGGTCCAAAGGTGGTAAACTGGGTAAGGAATTGGTTGGGGGATAGGAGACAGAGGTTGGTGGTAAATGGAGTTCACTCCAAGGAAGGAAGACTGACCTGCGGGGTGCCACAAGTATCAGTACTGGGACCAGTGTTCTTAAATGTCTTCATTAGTAACATTACAGAGGGGCTAGAAGGGAAGGTATGCCTTTTTGCAGATGACGCAAGGATCTGCAATAAGGTAGACACTCCAGGTGGTTGGAAAAAATGAATAGTGATCTAAGAAAGCTTGAGGAATGGTCAAAAGTGTGGCAACTAAGTTTCAATGCGAAGAAGTGCAAAATCATGCACTTCTGGCACAGAAACCCAGGGTAGAGCATAAGATGGGGAGTGGTACTGACAACCACCAAGCAGAAAAAGAGACCTGGGGTAATCATATCTGATGACCTCAAGGTGGTCAAACAGTGTGACAAGGCAGTGGGGAAAGCTAGTGAAATGCTAGGATGCATAGGGAGGGTGTCACCAGCAGAAGAGGGATGAGTGACACCACTGCATAAATCACTGGTGAGACCTCACCTAGAGTACTGCGTCCAGTTCTGGAGACCACATCTCTGGAAGGACATAGAGTTGAGGCGGTCCAGAGGAGGGCAACTAAAATAGTGCAGAGCCTGCATAAGATATCCTATAAGGAGAGAGAAAAAAGACCTCAACATGTACACCCTGGAGGAAAGGAGGGAGAGGGGAGATATGATAGAGACTTTCACATACCTCACGGGTTTAAACAGGGTACAAGCGGGTAGTATTTTTCAGAAAAAGATGCTCAAGAACAAGGGCTCATGGTGTGAAGCTGGAGGGGCAGATTCAAGGAAAATGTGAGGAATACTTCACAGAAGGAGTGGTGAATGCCTGGAACAGCCTCCCAGTGGAGGTGGTCGGAACAAAAACAGTAACGGAATTCAAGAACGCATGGGATAGGCATAAGGGAACCATAGTGGTTAGAAAGAAACACAGAAACATAGAAATTGTCGGCAGGTAAGGACCACTTGGCCCATCTAGTCTGCCCGTAAGACTTTGTACTGGATTACTGCTTCCAACCCACCCACTGCTGTACCTCAATGGTTCCCCTATGCCTGTCCTAAGCATGCTTGAATCCATCCACAGTGCTTGCTCCCACCACCTCCTGAGGCAGACCATTCCATGCATCCACAACCCTCTCTGTGAAGAACTTCCTCACAGTCCCTCTTAACCTTCCAATTTCATGTCATGCCCCCTCGTTCTTGTGCTCCTGCTGTATTGGAAACTGTCTCCTCCCTGCATCTTGTTTATACCCTTGAGGTACTTGAATGTTTTTATCATGCCTCCTCTTTCCCTCCTCTCTTCCAGCAAGTACATATTGAGGTCCCTTAATCTCTTCTCATAAGTCTTGTGTTGCAAGCCCTGTACCATCTTAGTCACCCTTGTCTGGACCATTTCCAGCCTGTTAATATCCTTATGAAGGTGTAGTCTCCAGAAATACACACAGTACTCCATGTGAGGCCTGACCATGGTTTTATATAATGGCTCACTACCTTCCTCCTTATTCTGGTGATACCCCTGCCTATACACCCCAGCATGCCACTGGCCTCTCAGCTTCCTTAGCACTCTGCTTTGACATTTTCAGGTCGTCTGAAATAATAACCCCAAGTCCTTTCCTCCTTTGTGACTGTCAAACTCCCTCCCCATCCTGTAGCTTCCCAGGGTTTCTGTGTCCTGGTGCATAATGTTGCACGTTTTGAATTAATCTTCAGTTGCCAGTCCTCAGACCATTTTCAATCTTCCCAGGTCCCTCCTCATTTTCTCCACCCCTCTGGGTATCCACTCTATTACAGATTTTGGCGTCATCTGCAAACAGGAAGACCTTCTCTCCAGCCCTTCTGCAATGTCACTAATGAAGACATTGAACAGGACTGACCCCAGGACCAATCCCTGAGGCATCCCACTGGTCACCCCCTCTCCCCAGACTGTACCCCATTTACCACCACTCTGTGCCTCCTGTCTGCTAGCCAGTTTCTAGCCCAGTTTACTACCCTGTCCCCATTCCCAGCTTGCCCAGCTTACCCAGCTTCTTTATCAGCCTCCTATGTGGGACAGTGTCAAAGGCTTTGCTGAAATCAAGGTAAGTGACATCCACTGCCTCACCCTGATTTACTTCCATTGTCACTGAGTCGAAAATCAGACAGATTTATCTGACATGACTTCCCGCTGTGAATCCATGTTGCCTATGGTCCTGGGCTCCAATGGCTTCTAGATGCCCCACTATCCTTTCTTTAAGCAATGTCTCCATGATATTTCCCACTACTGAGTTGAGGCTGACCGGCCTATAGTTCCCCACTTCCTCCCTGCTGCCGGATTTGTGTAGAGGGACAACATGTGACCTCCTCCAATCCTCTGGTACCACCCGTGTGTTGAATGACTTGGTGAACATGACTGCCAGAGGTTCTGCTATCTCCCTTCGCAGTTCTCTTAATATCCTTGGGTGTATGCCATCTGGTCCCATTGATTTGTCCAGCTTCAATTTAGTGAGCTCCTGCAGGACTCTTTCCCCTGTGAATGGACTATTGTCCACCTCTTCGTGCCCTTGGCAACTGCTGTACTGCTGTGGCCCCTGCCCCTCCGCCTCTTCTGTGAGTACCGAACAAAAATATTTATTCAGTATTTCTGCCTTTTCCATGTCACCCTCCTTGCATTCCCCTCCCTCTCCCTTGAGCCTTGCAATTTCCCCCCTTGTTTTTCCTCCTTTCGCTGATGTACCTGAAGAATGTCTTGTCCCCTTTCTTAACTGACTGTGCTAAACCTTCCTCAGTCCATGCCTTTGCTCTCCTTACTGCCTTTCCTGCTTCCCTTAGACACTCTAGGTACTCCTCCCTGTCCTTCTCCCTTTGGGTCTCCTTATATTTCCTGAACCCTTTCCTTTTTGCCCTGACCTTTACCGCCACTTCTCTTTAGAACCACAGTGGCTTTCTCCTTCTCTTGCTTTTGGATACCAATCTGATGCATTGGTTTGCTACTTCCAGTAAGGCTTCCTTTAGATGCTTCCACTATTCTTCCACTCCTCTCCTGCCCCCATTCTCTCCAGTGCTTTTTTGATACCCCTCCCCATTTCAGCGAAGTCAGCATTTTTGAAATCCAAAACCTTTGTCGTAGTATGACTTGAGTGAGTCTCTGTCCCTATGCTGAACCACACAATGTTGTGATCGTTGGATCCTAGTTGCCCTTCTACCTGGATATCTCGATTTGATGCCCGTTGATCATTACTAGATCTAGAACTGCTCTGTCTCTGGTGGGATCAAGCACAAGCTGCCTGAGTTCAGCCTTCTGGAGTGAATCAAGGATGCCTCTGCTTCTGGCTCGAAGCAGCTACACTGGTGTTCCAATCCACGTCTGGCATATTGAAATCCTCATCAGTAGAATTTCACCTTTCACTGCCATCTCGTGTTTTTCTCCACTAGCTCCCTGTCTAGTTCCTCTCCCTGTCTTGGAGGCCTGCATATCATCCCTGTGCATATTGTTGTGCCATTTCCAGGTTGAAGGGTGACCCACAGTGCCTCAGCCTCCTCTACCTACCCTGTACCTGTGTTGCCATTATGCCCCTCTGACATACTGGGTTACTCCCCTCCTTTTGCCCTCCCTATCCCTCCTGAATAGAATATATCCTGATACATTTGTGTCCCACTCATGATTAGCTGTGTGCCAGGTTTCAGTTACTGCTACTATGTCCAGGTCTCCTTCAGTTATTAAGGCCTTCATGTCTGGGACTTTATTTCCTAGGCTGCATGCATTTGTCAACATGACCTTCCAAGTTTTACTGCCTGACCTCTCTTCCTGTTTTTGGTCCTCTGCATCTTTCCCCCTTTCCTAATATATTTCTCTTGTGTTTCTGATTCCTTTCCTACTCCATTTCTGCCCAACTCCAATGACCTTGGGGGGGTAAAGCCAGAGACCAAGTGGGGTGCAGTATTATAGTAGGTAGGAAAGCGGGCAGACTGGGTGGGGCCAAGCTGTCCTTATCTGCTGTCAAATACATGTTTCTATGTACATGGGAAGCCAGGAATTGATAAAATACTGGAGAAAAATCCAGACTAGTAAGAATATTGTAAGGAATTTCAGTCTCACCTACTCACAATCAAAACAGGAGATGCACCAATATTTCAGGCTACTAGCAGGATGGAAAGTTCCAATGGAGGACTGACTTGCCCTTTTAACTTATTTATTAGTCTTAATTGCTTTTAATGATGTATCTCAATGTAGAGAATTCACTACACACCAGAAATTAAGGGATCTGTCCCCCAACAGGCATACTTGTAATGGTCTGTTTGCTATATGGTGTAATAATTGTCTTGTATGTCGAAAATAATAGCAATAAAGGTAAAAGAAAGGTTGCTACTCCTTGGTATGTGCTCTAATATTCAGGGAAACAATTTCAGTATGAAGAAGAATTTAAATTTTAGCATTAGCAAACCCTGTGTTTATGTTCCCATGAGAGTGCAGATAAACTTTTAAAAATTGAACATGTTCTCTCTTCAGTTGTTTCGCTTTTGGGGCCACAATTTTAATCAGAGTGATACCCGCCTCCAGGGGAAAACATGGGAATAAGGAGGATTGAGTTTAATAACTAAAAGAACACAAAGTCTCTGTTTTGAAATTGCATAACCCCCAAACCACATTTATTTGGTGGACAAATCATACATTGTTAAAGAGAGTCTTTGTATTTAAGATGTCATTTATTATGGAAGCACAAAGATTACTTTTTTAACCAAGGTAGAAATATTACTTATAAGATTTAGCCAAATGAAAACATGTCTCTCATTATTTGCTTTAAAATATTAACACAGTTATTTGGCATGCATATTTCATGCCTGGACATATAAATTAAACATGGAGTTAATTTTCATGTTTTGTAGAACATGTAAATGCTAGATGAGAAAAGGCCATGAGTACATTGAGTAAATCTCCTGCCATCCAGGCACCTTCAGCATTCAGTATCATGTGACGTACCTGGAGCCAACGTAGGTGGCTGATTATGAACCACCATTAGTAGTATAGCATAGTGGTATGCCATGCTATTAGTGCTAGTCAGTGTTAGTATGGTTGCAATGTTTATTTAATTTGAGTTGGGTAGATCTGCTGCCTCTCCCCCCCATTTAAGATAAAAAATACATGGGGGTATGGGAGGTGGAGACCCTCAACTAAAATGACTTAAAAAAAGCAAACATCGCAACCATACCAGCTAACTCTACTGTAACTAGCACAAATAGGGCTACACTGTTAAAACTGGTCCATAGTCCTTCTCCAAGGCCCCTGTTGCCACTGACAATTGAAAATTGCTGATAACAGTATATTTTATGGACATTGGCACTATGGAAATCAAAATCACTGGTGGCTGAGATCTCTAGGAACACCAGGGTCATGCGATCTACTGTTGTCTCCTGGGCATTCTAATACTGCTGTAAGACACAGCTCTTCATGGCCCTCCCCATCATTCCAGTTTACTGATTAAATCATGAAACTTCTTTCAAAACAATAACTAAATGCATAGAAAATATACATCTATGATTTCCAGTTAAATAGCCTTTAGACACACCGTTCTTACTTAAAACAGATAAGAAGGTCACATTCGGGATTATTGTCAAAATTTGAAACCTTGTCTGTATTTTAATCACAATATTCTTATTGTATATCTAAATGATATTTACTAGCTGTGTTGCATGTATATTTTCTGCTTTTATTTATTGTTTTTGAAACAACTGCCATAACGGAATCGGTCTCTCAGTAAATTTGAATGATGATGGAATTAAATGGTACGTTTCATGATGTTATTCTCCAAGATCTCCTTTGTATTTGCTGCACTTTACTACCGTCTTTCTTTGTTTACATATTCTGTGTAAAGCTTGTACATTTGTCTTCCTACTCCCTTCCCCCCAGGTCGCACCTGGAAATGAGTCTTGGCTCAGTGTGCCTTTCCCAGTTACTACAGGTAGTTTTCAATAAATAAATAAATCAGAGGAACTGATCCAATACTTTCGTTTAAAAGATGCAACACTTTTCACCTTCACAGCTTCCATTGGGAGCTTGTTCCAGAGATGATCTTTCTGATTAAAAAAATGCTTCCTCATTGGCACACGGGTGGCCATGGATGTTCAGTGCATGGGCTCAAGTAAGGTTGAGTGGCCAGGTCATTAACGCCTGTGGTGATTAGTTACCAAAGACATTATGTTGAAATTAGTTCGCAGTGCCTCCACTCAGGAACAGTTAAGTGGGCTAGGTCATAGTGTATGCTAGTACTACCCCTGGGAACCAGTACCAACCCACTGTTGTACCCCACCCGACCCTCACACTGTCCAGATGCAATAACTTACCACTCTAAAAATCTGCTAGCCAGTCAGAAATTCAAACAAGTGTCAAAAGGATGTCAAATTTATTGTGGGATCAGGAATGAGGACCTAGGAGCAGTAAAAGCAAGAGTTGCAGGAAACATATATATATATATATATATATATATATATATTCATTGCAAACAACTCTGTTAATGCATTAGTTAGGTTTCCTTTTACAGTGACAAAAGTATGGAAATTCAGTGTTCAAACAACATGAAGTCTTGCTATATTATGACAGTAGCAGTTTGATCCAGCTCTAGAACTGCTCCGGAGGTGAAATGGTTAAAGCCATTCCAAAATAGAATTTTGGCCATGAGCTCTAAGAAGCAGCTCTATCTGTGTTATTTCAAACCTGAACTGTCAGATTCTTTACTCCGCCTCAGTGAACAGTCGCTCCGGAGATTTCTCCTACTGCTCGGTTCATTTCTCGGTTTAAAAAGTGTTTTCTCGGTTGGATTCAACCGAGAATAGTTTATTTTAACTGCAAAACCATTCGGTTCAAGCTCTATCTGTGGTAACCGTAAGTAAATTGAAGGTTTTGTCTGTGTGGAACTTGTAAGTTATCGGTTCGGTTTTGAACCCAACAGTTGGGTTTAAAACTCATTTAAAACTAAAAATTTAATATTTTAGAGTGCGATTCCCGGTTCTTATCGGTTCTAAAAAAAACGGATTTATTACGTTTTTTTCCAATACCCGTGATACGGTTAGAAACCGATAAGGGTGTCTTGCCTGGCACTGCCGGTAAAGGGCAAGTTTTCTGTTAGGCTGGCATTATGTCTGAGAAACCCAAAAGAAAAACCGGGCCCACTGGGTTTCAACACTGTGATGTTTGTGGGGAAGTCTTTGCCAAGGCTGACCCACACACCACATGTGTTTATTGTCTGGGGTTTGACCACCTCCAGTCAGACTGCCAGATATGTAAGAATTTCCCTGCAGCCACCCTGGAAAAAAGATTGGGCAGGCTCAGGGAACGAGAGGCCAAAATTCCGCTGACCCGGATGGCCAGCCCGGTTTGGTGCCAACCGAACCAGAGGGAGTGCCCTCTGACCAGGGCCAGACTTCCTCGGCCAAAAGAAAAGCTGGTTCTGAGGAACCAATTCCAGTAAAGAAAACAAGAAAATCAGCAGGTCTGGAGTCTAAAACCCCTTCTCCAACTGCTGCAGAGATAGCAAAAGCCATACAAATTGTCCAGTCACTGTCTCAGGGTCCGTCCGAACCGGCACTATCTGGCAAAAGGTCGGTTCGGTCGGTCCCAGTGGTTCAGGAATATGATATTGAGGAATTTTATGAACCAGAGGAGGGGAGGATGATTATGAACAGTATGAATGTGGCTGGGAAGGTCTGGGTGTGCCCATTGAACGGACATCTCCCCAGACAGACCTTTAGAATCTCCCTATGCTGTCTGAGTCCCCATCTCATTTCATGTTTTACAAAAAGTTGCTGAAACCCTCCAGCTTCCTTAGAAGAAGCTGTGGATGAGCAAGAGGAGCCTGATTTTGTAGAAATGATGGATATTCCAGAGTCTAGGAGATTGTCTATTCCTTTACATAAGTCTTTTAGGAAGCAAACAATAAAATTTTAAAACTCCTAATTCTGTGCCTCCTGTAGATAAAAGATGGACAGAAGGTACACATTGTCAGGTCCTGATACAGAATTCCTTTCTCCAGCAATGCAGTCATGTTAGTAGTTCAGGCTGCTGCCTGTGATAAGCTAATATTCCCTGGCTTCACATCCTCCTGACAAGGATTCCAGGAAGATTGATGCCATGGCAAAAACAGTATATGGCAGCCTCTCTGGGACTCAGGCAAGCAAATTATATGGCTTATGTAGCTAGGTATCAGAAATCTAGATGGGATACTGTGATGCAATTAGCCAAGAAGCCTCATGGCCAGCTGGCTAGTGAACTAGAACAGGTGGCTGCTGATGGCATTGAGGCTTCTAAGGTTCAGTTTCATGCTGCTGTGGATGTTAATGATGTTTCCTCTAGGGTCATGGCCACATCTGTAGCTTTTCGTAGGTTGGCCTGGCTCAGGTGTACTAGTCTGTCACAGAATACCCAGACTAAGGCTATGGATTTTCCTGTGGTGGGGAATTCTCTGTTTGGGGAGCAGACAGAGAACTACATGAAAAGATGGATGAATATAGGACTACTTACAAGAGTGCCCAGGCTAAGAAGCGGCAAGCCACCTCAAAGGCATACCCCAGGGTAGGGGTAGGCCTTTCACAGGCCTTTTTACCAGACTCCAGGCCTCTCTGCCTATGCTCAGAGGGGCTTCTTCAGAGGCAGAGGCAGACGAGGGGTGGCAGACCTGCTCCCCACCCCCAGCCTAAAGCTCCCAGCAAGCAGGCACTCCTGATGGGTGCCCAGGCCTATTCTCCTGTACCGTAGGGGCAGGCTGGCTTACTTCAGCCAGAATTGGGCTTCTTTAACCTCAGACAAGTGGGTTCCGGAGTAGTAGGCCAGGGTCTGGTTCTCAGCTTCAAAAGTTTCCCAAGTTGAGAAGCAGACTTTTCTACCTGCAAGTGCTTCAGAGACCCTTGCTCTGGAAGCAGAGGTCTCATCCCTGTTAGCTCTCAGAGCAGTAGAAGGGTTCCTCCCTGCACCAGGGCAGGGGTCTGTATTCAGATACTTCCTTACCCCAAAAAGACAGGAGAATGGCGGCCCATATTAGATCTCAGATATCTGAACAAGCATCTTTTGAAACCAAAGTTCAAAATGGTAACTCTGGCAATGATTTTATTCTCCTAAGGCCAGGGACTGGCTAGCCTCCCTGGACCTCAAGGATGCCTATTTCCATGTCCTAATCAGAAGCTCCCATCGAAAATACCTCAGATTCGAACTGCCCTCAGGTCATTACCAGTTCAGAGCAATGCCCTTGGCCTTACCTCTGCCCAAGGGTATTCACAAAGTGTCTAGCAGTGGCAGTGGCTCACTAAGGAGGCAAAGGATTGCTGTTTTTCCCTATCTAGATGACTGGCTCATTGTAGGCCAGTCCCCAGAACAGGTAAAATCTCACCTGCAGGTCACCCAGCAGCTTCTCACCTCCCTGGGCTTTCTACAATCTACCAAAATCGGTTCTGGAACCAGTCCAGGTACTCACCTTTATAGGGGCAGAATTGGACACAAAGCTAGCCAGAGCCTTTCTTCCCTTAGAAAGGGTAAGGAATTTAGTGGCTCTGGCCTCCTTCTTCACTCTGCAGGTCTCTCGACCAGCAAGACACTTTCTGCAGCTCCTGGGGCACATGGCTGCATCCACAGCTGTTGTGCAGGGAGCAAGATTTCAGATGAGAGACATTCAGTTTCACTTGAGAACCTATTGGTTTCAGAGAAGAGACCCCTTTCCAAGTTGGTCCCAGTGACTTGAACCTTGATCCTAGCCTCCAGTGGTGGCAGGATCAGAGCAATTAAGATTGGGGGTCCACTTCATGCCCCCTACTCACGACTTGACTCTCACTACAGATGCTTCCTTCTGGGTTGGGAGCCACATGGGCGACCTTTATACTCAGGGAGTGTGGTCCCCCAGGAATCTCTGCTCCACATCAATTTGCTGGAACTCAGAGCTGTCTTTTAGCTTCAGCATTTTCTGCATCTGTCCATGACAAGGTGATACAAGTCAGAACAGACAACACCACAACAATGTGGTACATCAACAAACAGGGGCACTCGGTCTTCGCCTTGCACCGAGGCAATGAAGTTGTGGTCTCTGGCCTATTCCCTGAACACTTCCTCATAGCAGTTCATCTTCCAGGGAAGGACAATGTCCTAGCGGATGCTCTCAGCAGGATTTCCCAGGGCCATCACGAATGGTCCCTGGATCCTCAAGTGCTGGGGATAGTCTTTGCCAGATGGGGCACCCTCAGATAGATCTTTTGCAGCCCCAGACAATCACAAACTTCCTCTGTTCTGTTGCAGGCCTCCAGTGCTGGGCTCAGTTCCCCTGGATGCCCTTCTTCTGGATTGGGAGGATTTCATGCTTCCCCCTTCCCCTCTCCTATTCAAAGTACTAGTCAAAATCAGATCTCAGCCTTGCAGGGTGATTCTGATTGCCCTGATTGGGCCAGGCAGCCCTGGTACCCACTCCTTCTGTCACTGACAATCCATCTTCCTTTGCCTCCCAGGAATCACAACCTGTTGACTTGTGCCCAGGGAGGGGTTTGGTATCCGGACCTCAATCCTCAACCTCAAGGCCTGGCTTTGAGGAGTTAGAGTTTGCTGATTTACACCTCTCTCAGGGTGTTCTTGAGATCCTAAAGGCTTCTAGAAAGCCTTCCACTAGGCTACTTATAGTTCTAAATGGAAAAGGTTTTCCATTTGGTGTGCTGGAAAAATATGTCCCCAGAATCTGCTGATTTGCCCATTGTGTTAGATTACATGGTACATCTTAATTCCTTGTCTCAGACCAGCTACCCTGAGAGTTCATTTGGCAGCTGATCTGTTTTTGTGTCAGCAGGAAAGTCATCCTCCTTCCTCTCATCCTGTGTTTTCCAAGTTTTTAAGGATTACTCCATACTAATCCACCTTTTGGAACCGGCCCTGCTTGGGACCTTAATGTTTGCATTGCCCAATTAATGCAACCCCTTTTGAACCTCTGTCTTCTGCAGAGCTTAAGTACCTAACTTGGAAAACTGTTTTTCTAGTGGCTATCACTTCTGCCAGACGCATAAGTGAGTTGCAAGCCTTGTCAGTGGAAACTGACTTAATTTCTTTCCACAGGGATAAGGTGCCTTAGGACTAATAGGAAGTTTTTGCCTAAGGTGGTTTCAGATTTCCATCTTAATCAATCTATCTCCTTCCAGTATTTTTCACTGATCACCCTCTTCTGGTGAGAGGAGGTTGACAGCCTGGATGTTAAGAGAGCTCTTAGTTACTATATAGAGCTGCACTAAAGGTCACAGGTCGAATCCTCCAACTTTTCCTTACCTATGGTGAAGTTGGGAACAGCAACCTGCCACTAAGAGATCAATTGCCAGGTGGATTGTCTCTTGTATCCAATTTGTTATCAGAAACTGGCAGAGCTCTCGGTTTGAGGGCTCATTCAACTAGGTACAACCGTGCTCTAGCTGCTGCCAGAGACATCCATGATATTAGAGATTTGACAGGCTGCTACTTGGAAAACGGTACACACTTTTACCAAGCATTACTCCCTGGATGTCCAGGCCAGGAGAGATGCTCGGTTTGGCACAGCTGTTCTTCAGAGCCTATTCCTAAGTAGGTTCTGCCCTCCTCCATGGAGGTACTGCTGTGTATTCTGTTACATTGTCATAATATAGCAAGACTTCATGTTGTTTGAAGAAAAATTACTCACCTTAGTAATGTTGTTTCTTCTAATGGAGTCTTGCTATATTATGACCTCCCCAACCTGCCCTCTCAGAACCTCACTTGGGTGGGTGCGGCACCTTTTATGCCCTGTTAGCATTTTTGTCCCTTTGGGCTTTGGGTGTGTGTGTGTGTGTGTGTGTGTTTTATTATACTTATGTTTTATTCTCATATGATTAGAATTGTGTTAGTATTTCTGGTCCCCTGACTTGAGTCTTGGGTGTTGGGACCAGCAATGGTTGTTATTATTTAGGTAGCCATTTGGCTAGTGTAGGTTACAGCTTCCACACAGACCTTAGTGAGTTTTTGCTCGTAAAGATCTGACAGTTCAGGTTTGAAATAACACAGATAGAGCTGCTTCTTACAGCTTGTGGCCAAAATTCTATTTTGGAATGGTTTTAACCATTTCACCTCCGGAGCAGTTCTAGAGCTGGATCAGACTGCTACTGTCATAATATAGCAAGACTCCATTAGAAGAAACAACATTACTAAGGTGAGTATTTTTCTTAGGTTCTCAGTGATTTATTATTTTCATACCCTCCACACAATTAACAGGCATCGGGCATGCCTTGGGGTCATTGGCTCCTAACTCTTATCCCATTCCATGTGCAAGGAAGCTGAGATGGTACAGTATAGGAGAATGGGGTGAGAGTTAGGGCAGATGACCCCACGGAACACCCCGATGCCTATTGGTGTGTGGAGGGTGGAAGGTGGGGTGGGATGAACCCTAACTGATGCATTAATGAAGTTTTTTGCAATGACTTTCCTTACTTTTTAAGATAGTATAATAGTGTCTTTATTTTACTGTGGGAGCTCCGGGTCCTTGGACCCTGCACTCCAGCCCCTCCGTAGATGTGCGTATGTATGTGGGTGGAGGGCCCTGCGCTTCCATGTGTTGAACAGCAGTGACCAAATTGTCAGCATAGCCATCTTATTACCCCACCTGATATACCTCACGTTCAACGACTTTTCGACAGCGAGGTCCCCTACAGCGACTACAGCGCCACGTCGCTGTATGGAACCCGCTGGAACCTGCATTGTCTGTCGGGGGTCCTGCACCTCCCCAAATCAGCTCCGACTGGAGTTGAAAATCCTAGGTGGAGGGGTGCGGGAGCGAGGCCCCTGCATGGGGGTTCGGGAGCAAAGCCCCCAAAGAAAACACTATTTCTGTCCGAAACCGGCAACCGACTGCAAAATGCAGTCAACCTGCCAGTTTCGCTGTCTGGTCATTTGACGAAATTTTTGTCTGACCAGTCATGGATCCACCCTACCTCATGTACTCCAGTACAAAGAAATTGTGAAATGCAAGGCAAAGCTTAGTAATGTGCAACTGCAAAGCCATTCTGCGCCACAGGTGCAAAAACACATTTGGGGCAGGATGTGAAAAATGACAGCTGTACTGTTCATGAGGTGGTGTGAAAAAATGGCTATGTTGAAAATTTTGCATTAAAATGTTGAAAAATATGAAAGTTATGCACGTGTGTTGAATAAAGTCAACAGACACTCTTAACTTGGGCATTTTTAGGAATTTTTTCACCACATTTTCAGCATGGCCTTTTGGGGACCCCACCTAATGAACACTGGCACTGCCGTTTTGTTAATCAGTTCCAAAAGGTGATTTCACACAGCGTACATGCCATTCTGCATCACAGGAGCAAAAACATGTTTTAGGCATGATATAAAAAATGACAGTTGTACTGTTCATGAGGTGGTGTGAAAAAGTGGCAGTGTTGAAAATGTGGAGTGAAAATATTAAAAACTGCCAAAGTTATGCACATGCATAGCAAAATTTCAACGACCGCATATCTCTGGTGTTTTTTGGTATTTTTGCTCCAAATTCTCAACATGGCTTTTGGACCCCACCTCATGAGCACTGGCACTATTATTTCATTAATTGGCTGTAAAAGGTGATTTTGTGCAGTGACCGAGTAACAAAATGACAGTGCCATTGTTCATGAGGTGGGGTCCCAAAAGGCCCATGTTGAAAATTTGGTGAAAAAATAATGAAAAATGGTCGAGATGTCAACATAAGTTCAAAGATTCCTGCACCTTTGACTCACAAAGTGGGATCCTACTTTGTATCTTGGCATACGAAGCAAGATCCTACTTTGTATGGCTCATGAAGTAGGATCGTACTTCGTATCTTGGCATACGAAGCTGAAGCAGGATCTTACTTCATATGATGCTGATATGAACAAAGAATTGAAATGTTAAATAAAACACATTTTAAGGGCATTTTTCAAGTAGTAAAGTGCAGAATGCACATAAGGGGTCCCATTAAGCAAGCTACACAAGTTTGTTTCTCCTCAGAATATCATTTTGGTAGGTTTCCAAATTTGAATTTTTCCAGGCAAAACTGAAAACGAGATAGAAGCCATACGAAGTAGGAATTTTCCCATACAAAGCAGGATTCTACTTTGTTTCATACAACTATCTGTAGTGCTTACTGAGCATGCTCAGATACAATTTTTTAATTTTAAATTGCAATAACTTAAAACTGCTTATTATTTTTCACCAGACTAGCAAAAGACACATCTGTTGAGTATTCCTTTCTGCCTGATATTTTCAGACCAAAAGACCAAACCGTTAGGGCTGTAGGTAAGTTCAAAGAAAAATCCCAGCAAAGTCAATGGGCAAAAACCTGTTTTTTCACCTCTCCGTAACTCAGAGACTGCACAGTCGACTGGAATGTAACTTGCAACATCAGGAGATCTACCCTACAGGACAATGCATACCAAATTTTGTGCAAATCCTTTGAACAGTTGCAAAGTTATTAAAGTGCAAAAGTTTGATGTGCCTACTCAACCCTAACTGTAGAGTTGCACCCTATAATATTAAGAGCAATATCAGTGTGATAACCTCAGTTATTTCCACTGGAGTGTGACATCTGAAGATGACATCAGCAGAGCTAAAATATCTAACGGATATACATACTCTGCTGATGTCACCACTCATTCACTACAGCCTGCATTCTAAGTGAATTGCTTCACAAAACAGTTTCTGTTTCTCACTGCTACCTGCAACTTACTCAATTAGCATTGCAAAGGACACTCACCTGTATCCCATAGTGTTTCTGAGACTCCCAGCCCATTACTATGCTGATCTCAGCTTCACTACAGCCTGCATTCTATAGAAAACTGCTTCACAAAAATGTTTGTTTTTCACTGCTACCTGCAACTTACTCAATTAACATTGCAAAGGACACTCACCTGTATTCCATAGTGTTTCTGAGACTCTCAGCCCATTCAGAAAAACTCACATGCACTCAGACCACACACAGAAAGAGCAGAAAGCACACATAAACAGGAAAAGAACACAGGAAAACATAATATTTCTGAAGCTCCCACCCCTATTGTATAAATAGCACACATGATGTGCAGATCGTGTGCTATGGAAAATATTCTCACTCCTGCAGAGTGAGCTCTGCAGGAGTGAGAATATTTTCCCACTCTGCAGGAGTGAGAATATTTTCCATATCACACTCCTGTCTATCATGTATCCTCTCTATATATATGTACGTGTGTGTGTGTGTGTGTGTATATATGTATATATATATATATATATATATACACGTGTGTATATATATATATATATATATATATATATATAATATATATGTGTGTGTGTATGTACAGATCTGTCTGTCTGTCTATCTTCATTGCAAAAACATCATTAATGCACTAATTAGGGGTTAAGCGACAAAACTAGGGAAATGTGGCATTAGGGTTTCCAACCTAACACTCCTACAGGCAGCAACAGGAAAAATCATTACAGTTTCACCTTGCCTCTTCACAAATCAGGCATGGGGTGTGCCTTGCTGTTGTCATCCCTACTGCTCTCTCCATTCCATCAGTAAATAAGCTGAGATGGGTACAGTATATGAGAATGGGGTGGCGTTAGAGTTGACAACCCCAAGACACCTCACGTAATTTCTGAAGAGCAAGGGAGATGAAACCGTAATGGTTTCCTGTTGCTGCCTGCAGGGTGGGTGGGGTGTTAGGAGCTGGAAAACCCAATGCCACATTTCCCTACTTTGTCACTTCTAACCCTAAGTAGTGTATTAAGTGTTTGCTATGAATTCTTACTTTTCGAAATAGTATAATTATATCCTTATATGCCTGTATGAAGGGCCCTGCACTTCCATCCCTCCATAATTTTGAGATAGTGTAATCTATCCTTATTTGCATGTGGGAGTGCAGGGCCCTCTGGTCCCTGTGCTCCCATCCCTCCATAGATGTATATATGTATGTTGCTGTAGAAGCGTAGGGCCCAGAGGGCCTGTGCTTTCATTTGTAGCACAACAGCAACCAAATTGTCAGTATGACCTTCTTGTTACCCCAACTAACGAACTCGGTACTGAAACTTTTCAAATCCCCACCAAAACATCATTCTGTGCCACCGCAACGTCACAGAAACATATTTTGGCAAAGATTTGAAAACTGACAACTGCCATGTTCATGAGTTGGTGTAAAGAAATGGCTGTGTTGAAAATTTGAGGTGAAAATATTGAAAATTATGAAAGTTATGAGTGAGTGTAGCTTAATTTCAACAGATGTGCATAACTTCGCCATTTTAACATATTTTTCCATGCAGATTTTTATCGCTTCTGTGGTAGGCTGTACTGCTGTCTCAGCCCATCCCAATGACTATGGCTGTCCCACATCTCCTCTGGTCTCTGGGGTTGTATCCCCATGGATTGCCCCTATGGCAGAGCCAGGAAGGGAAGTTCATCCTCCCCTACCCGGAGCACAAATCCAGATGTCCCCCCAGAGCCAGCGAGACCATGTGGTCCGTCAGTACACAAAGAGGACTTCATTACACCCAACCTCCAGTTTTTTCACCTGATTTTCTTCCCAGGCTTATGCAGATGTGCATTGAGCACAACGTGCATGCTCCACCTCCACAAAGGCACCCCATGTGCTCTGAATGCATGCCTCTCCCACTTACAATGCACTTGCACTTACTGCCATCATGCTGCCCCAGGTGGCAGACAAGCAGTGAGACATGAGAACTCCCATCCCAGAGGGAGGAGAGCCATCCTATGGATGCTGAAATCCTCTCTCCCGGCCAACCCCAAGAGACCCAAGTCCATTCCCAAACTCGGGTCGCCAGCGTGGCGTGAGGTATGGTGTCCAGCACCTCAACCCTCAGCGCCACTGGGCCGACTCACATTTTATTTATTTATTTGATATACTTTCACCAGGAAAGGCATACTGAGATACTATAGCTTGTTCCAGATGCATCCTATGGGAAGGGGAAGAAGGGAAGACATTGCAACCAATACCCATATACATACATATAAAAATAGAACAGTCATGAGATACAACTTAAGACACAAGTTACGGAAGTGATAAACAAAACACACTAAACGGTGAACATTATGCAACTGAGTCAATAAGGCTATGCCAAGCATATTTTGTGGGAATAGGCTAGCAGTATATACAACAATTTACAGGAGTTTCCCTATTTGGTTCGAGTAAATAAGACAGGAAGAAAGATTAGGATTAAAAGATTAAGGTAACAGAAAGTAAAAAGAGAACAGATGAAAAAGAAGAATTGTTAAAGGTAAGGCTAGATACAGTTGCAGGAAGGAGAAAGGTGGTTGCGAAGAAGATAGAATAATGAACTTATGGATGGGGCTGAGCGGATATCTAAGGGAAGGGAGTTCCAAATATTTGGAAAGTGGTAAGAGAAGGCAGAGTGTACTGAATTGGTAGAACGGGTGGGGAGGGCAAGGGTCCTGAAGGAGGTTGTGGAGGCATGGTTAAAGTAGACAAGGTTGTAAGAAATGCGTAGAGGTAGGGTGGGAGGGCCAAGCCAGAACTTACCAACTAACAAGGCACTACAGGCAAGGCGTCGGGCCCCAAAAGAGGAGAAAGATAGAGTAGTGCAGAGGTCACAGTGGTGAGTACGAGGCAGACAATCTAGAGCAAAATGACAGGAGTTGAAAAGAGTGTCCAGTCTGGTGAGGGTAGTCTTGGAGGCAACATCATAGACTATGTCTCCAAAGTTAAAAATGGGAGGATCATCTTTTGGATGATTTTGTCACAGGCCAAAAGGGGGATGCAGCTATGATGTCTGTACAGTGCGTCTAGTTTGGGATGCAACTTTTTAGGTACAGCATCCACATGTCCAGCAAAGTTGAGGTTCCTGTTGAGCCAGATCCCGAGGTGTTTAAAGGAGGATACATCCTCTAATAAGGATCCCTTCTAGGGTATTTAACATATTTTGTCCCCATATTTTGAACATACCCTTCTTTTGACCCTGCCTCATGAACAAAAGCGGTGAAAATTTTCAAATCCCTCAAGAAAGATGATTTTACCAAGCGACCATGAAATCACCTTTCGGGCCAGATTTGCGTAATTCCACTGACATTGTTCTTTAAACAAACTTCTTTATTTGTTTTTCAAACTTTAGACAGACACACATATATCCTGAACGAACCAGGGTACATAATCCCAAACTGACTGTGTAAACTGTGCACAAAACACCTATATACATACACAGCTAGTGGGACCATTCTCCATGACAATGATGGATTCCTATAGCATCTGTACCTTGGGGTAACAAGATCAGTAAATAAACTTAGCCAACATAGGTATAACCCTATAACATAAATCATGTTACCCACTGAGGGTATCAAACCAGAGCCACAACCTAAGTAGCAGTCCACCCAGGAGGTGGCCCCTGCTGTGTCCCCTGGAAAGAGAGAGTCCCCATCCCCTATAATCCCTAGCAGACCAAGACCCTCATCCTGTTATCGTAATTCTACTGACATTGTTAATGAGATGTGGTCTCAAGAAGGCCATGTTGAAAATTTGGTATCAAAATATGCAAAATGGCAAAGTTATCACCAAAGTTGAAAACCCCATTGAAATACATTGAACCACACTTACCTTTTTCTCATGTAGCAGTCGCTGGTTCCAGCAGCAAGATGTGTCTTCAATCGGAGAGCGGATCTTCACCTTGGGACCTGTTCAGGTGCGTGAGGGGTGTGTGGGGGTCTGGGAGTGGTGGGTGCTCAGTAGAGGTTGGGTTGAGGTGGTCACCCGATGGACCATTTTTCACGGAAAGGGTAGTGGAGGCATGGAACAGCCTCCCAGCAGAGTGGTGGGAGCAAAGTCGATTAGAGAATTCAAAACTGCATGTGATAGACATAGGGGACCCTAGCAATTCAAAAGAGGAGGAAAAACAGAGATAAAGTAGGATCTCCGGCATTTTTAGTAGGTAGGGAAAAGGGGCAGACTGGATGGGCCTGTTGGTCCTTATCTGCCGTCAAATTCTATGATCTTACTTTGAGAGGGCTCTTGCAGCAGGCAAAAACCATTAGGACTGAGCTGCTAGGTGCTAGGACCACACAGAAAACTTTAGCTAGCAGTGTCTGGTGGGGGACTGCCACCGGCATCACGTGACCAACGTCGGTCTGGCACTATATAGTGGGCAGTCCCCACGCCCACCCTCTAGTTCTTTCCCGCCGTCAACCTGTGCATGTCGGACCTCACGGAATGTTACTGCCGTCGACCACCATTTTCGATAAGTATACTCTTTTTCGATTTCTTATTTTCTCCTGAAAATAGTCTTTTCCATCAATTGGATTGCATGCCTTCTCCAACTCCTTCTGAATCGCATCAAAATGAAGTGCGCCTGCAGCAAGCAGCCCCCAGAGAAAGATACCCATACCTTGTGTCTTCTGTGCCTGGGACCAGACCACAACACCGAGGCCTGTGCAGCCTGCCAGAAGTTCAATCAGGCCACATGGAAACACCGGCAGCAGGTCCTAGAAGCCCATCTTTTAGAGACAAAACTGGCTTCCATGGAAAAGGAGCTGCAGCAGATGCAGAGCACATCTTCATCTCTGGGGGATTCTTCTGGCTCCCACAGGCAGAAGAAGAAGAAGGACAAGGAGAAGCACTGGTACCGGGACTGGTCTTCCTCCAGGCTGTGGCTCCCTTCAGGGACCGTGACCATCGAGCGGCCTTCCTCTAGCAAGGGGAAGGCTTCTCTGGCCAAGTCTGTTTCTTCAGAGGAGGAGCAGATGCAGGGCCCCCCACCTGAGCTGGTTTCAGTTCAGGTGGGCACCTCCAGGGATTTGGAGGCTACTGCCACTCTTAGGCCCTTGAAAAGTTGTGGGTCTAAGTCCAGTGGCTCTGCTAATAAGTCAGATGCTGTTTCCATCAGCGAATGCCCAGCCATGGTGCTTCCGTCAGACCCCGATTTGAGGTCTGATGCTGGTTTTCCAGACCAGCACCAGCCATCGCTTTTGCCGTACACCCCCGGGAGGAACTCCCCTCCTGGGCCTCTCCGTCTCTGCCTATGGTGGAGCCTCTGGTTTCCTTTGCACCCTCAGAGCTGAGGAGGAGAAGCAGCTACCCGCTGAGCCAATCGACTTGCCAGCGCTGGACTGCCTACACTGGATCTCTCGAGGCCTCCACCTCTAGCACCCTGGCTCCCTGTCTGTACCTACTGCCTCCCAGACTCTTGTGAAACCCTTCAGCCCCTTCAGGGCTGATGCCAACTTGCCTCCTGTAGGCCCGCAGCAATACCCTATTTTGCCAGGCCCTTCCCAGCGTGCCATCGGGCCTGCACGGGTCCGTCTACCACGCTGTCGGGTCCTTTGTCAGGCTACCCAGCACCGGGCTACTTGGTGCCACATTATCCCTCACTGGATAGCCAACACCAGGGTACTTGATGCCGGGGTACCCCACACCAGGGTACCTAATGCCGGGTTATCCCACACCCCACTATCCTATGCTGGGTTACCCATTGCCAGGCTACCCGATGCTATGTCAGCCTCCTCCACCTCCTCCTCCTCCACAGCCGCAGGTAGATTACCAGGCTCTTTTCCAATCTTGTTGGAATATGACCAAGTCCCAGCTGGTTTCAGAGCTGGACAGCCACCAGCCAACTGCAGCATCCACGCCTGTTGTCTTTTTCCTGTGCCCTGTGCTTAGTGTAGTAGTTAAGAGCACTGAGCTACAAAATGGGAACTGGGTTTGGATCCCATAGCCACCACCTGCATACTCTGTGACTGAGTGAGCATGTCACTTAATCTCCATGTGCTTCCAGGACTCACCTGGAAACAAGCCTCGACTTAAGTGTGTCTTTCCTTGCCAAAAATTTTAAATAAATAAATAAAAATAATAACCTCTCTGTAATCACTCACTAAATTATCTCTGTGCTGTTTAACTCTCCTGTGGGCATAAAATGGCTGCAACATTCTCTCCCTCCTCTCTTGCCATAGACATTTTTCTCCTATGGTCAGTGTGGGCAGGCTGTCAGCCCTGCCCCCATCTCCTCTCACCTGGTTCCCGCTTTGCGGACCACCATGCCTGAAATCCCTAATGGATTTCGCTCCGTGATAGGGCCAAGAAAGGGAGGGCTGTCCTCCCCCCACCCAGTGACACACATCAAGATGGAGCAGCTGACCGGCTAATGCTGTGGGGTGGAGGTAGGTGGAAAGGCTTTATTTAGCCCACCTAACCCTTTTCTGCTTTTCTCCTTTGCCCCCTAGCCGAGTGGCATGTAGATGTAGTCATAGAGGCACACATGGGTGATGGAACCACTGCCCTCCCTTCATGTTGCTTGACGCTGCCCCAAGCCTCCAACTGGGGTAACCAAGGGCCAAGATGGCAAACCACTGCACCCAGCAGAGGACAGCAGTCCTCAGATGTAATCCTCTCCCTCCCAGCTGACCCCAGCGGCCGAGTTTGTTCCCAAGGCGGGTTGCTGGCATGGGAAGAAAGGTAAAGCCAGCCTCTTCCCTACTGCACAATCCTCTCCTCCCCTTTCGGATTGTAGAGCACTTCACCATTTATATGAATGGAGTGATTCAGAAAAGCACATTCTTCTCCTTCTACTCCTTTCAAGGGAGGTTCCTATTCTTCTGTTTAGAAAGAGACATTTTTCGGGGTTGCCTGCTCAGTGTGTCCCTTGAATTTATTCTAATAATCTCTGCTTTCACACATCTCCCAATCACTAACAAATGCACAGGGATTATGAAACACGGTGCCAATCAAAACATTTATAGGCATGTTCCATGAAGTCAAGCACGGCTGCACTGGAGCTGTCTTTCTAGCATAGCTCTCAGGCAAATGATAAGGTGATAGTTTCAAAACTCATCATAGCCTGGGCGTAGACTGCTAAACATACTGACTGGACTTAAGACCAATGGAATCTGTTGCAGGTGCGAAACCTATTACCATATTAGCTAATTATTCAAGCACACCCCTTCTGTTCTATGTTAGAGACCGTACACCAGTATTAATATTTCTATCTAATTTTATGGTGCTGTAACTTTACTGCATTTTACAAGACCTGCAAAGCCAGTACCTGCTTTACATATTCTGCCTAGCAACATACACAAAACTGAATAACAACAATCTTTAAAGGCATAGTAGCCCAGCTCAAGAGTCCACAGAAACCTGTCTTAGGTATCCCAGATCAATATTTGTCTTATACTGGATGTCCAACATTAACTCCACTATAGCTCAGTATTTGAGATCAAGATCCCTGGGTAGGAAGGGTAAGTTATCAGGTGTATACCAAAACATGAAATCATAATTTTGCAGCACTGTTCTAACCAAATAGTTCAAAACAGTACTGGCCGTTATCCAAAAAATGGCCAGTGTTGGTGGATACGGCTGCTTAGGTCACATTGCTGCATTTGTTCAAAACTAGAATTTGCTTAGTATCTTACTGGGGGAAGCAACTTCACACTTAACATTTTTCCAACTGTGACTAGAAACTGTGAGTCAGAACTGCCAGCCCAGCCAATGTTGTGTTAGGAATCTCTAAACCTGTGTAATGGATCTAAAGGCTGCATCATTAGCTAAACCTCTGTACCACCTTCAGGCTAAAGCTCAGCCAGGTGTTTTATTTAGAGGAATAACTACACCAGCGTAGCCTGAAGACGAAGAAGTGAATGGAATGTGGTTTTGTATAGCACTTTGCTTACAGTGTGTTCCAAAGTGCTTTGCAATCTATGAACAGTTGCTAGCAGCTATTGGGCCCATAAAAACAGGTTAAGGCAAGGTCATGGGAGAGGTGCAGAGAAAGAGAGTGAGAAGGTTGAGCCCAGGGAGGAAAACTTGTTTATTATTAGGGCCTGATCCACATAAGTGGCCAGAATATAGAAACAGAATTTGTAGGCAGCAAAGGACTGCATGGCCCATCCAGTCTGCCCCATTGTTCCCTGCCTATTCTGTCCCAGCAGGCCATAACTGGTCTCCGCGACCATCCTCTTTTATTTATTACTATTCCCCTTTGTCTATACTCTACATGTTTGAAGCCTCCAACAGTTTTTGCCCCTACACCTGGTGGCAGACTGTTCCAGGTGTTCACCACTCTTTTAGTGAAGTGGTATTTTCTCACATCCTCCTAAATTTCCCCATTCCAACTAATTGCCTGCCCTCTGGTTCTGTTGCACTTCTTCATTTGAAACAGGCTCCCCACCTGCATCCTATTAACTCCCGTGAGGTACCTGTAGGTCTCTATCATGTCCCTCTCCCTCCTCTCCTCCAGGGTGTACACATTGGTTCTCTTATTCTCTCCTTGGTGGTTCTTCATTCAACCCATGTACCATTTTAGTTGCCCTCCTCTGGACTGCCTCTACCCTGCCCTTGCCTTTTCTGAGAGAACTGTGCGTGAGTATTCCAGGTGTGCAGGGCTCACCTGTGATCTATCACGGTGGTCATATCTCCTTCTTCCTTCTGCTTGTGATACCTCTCTCTATGCCCCAAGCATTCCAGTGGCCCTGCCCACAGCCATGTCGCACTACCCACACCACTTTGGGGTCACCAGATATAACCCAAGGTCTGTCTTCTTAGTTACCATCAGTACTCCCCCATTTTATACTCAGCTCCTGGTTTCCCATGCCCCAGGTACCTGATTTTGCACTTTTTGGCATTGCACCCCAGCTGCCCTTCCTGACCCTCCAAGTTTTCTAAGGTCCCTACTCATTTCTCCTCTCCCCCCAACAAGAATATCCGCCCTGTTACAGATCTTGATGTCATCTGTAAAATTTCAAGCTCTTCTACAATGTCACGTACAAAGATATTGCAAAGGACCGGTCCCAACACTGAACCCCGTGCCACCCTGCTAGTCACGATCCCCTCATAAGAGAAAGTGCCATATACCATCACCCTCTGCCTATCCATTAACCAGTTATTTCACCCAATTTACAGCTTTGGCTCCTACCCCTCGACTATCCAATTTCTTTTATTAGTCTCCTATGTAATACAATGTCGAAGGCTTTGCTGAAGTCCAAATTGGTCAGATCCACTGCCCTTCCTGATCTATTTGGCTGGCCACCCAGTGAAAAGAAACATCAGGTTTTCTGACAATACCTCTTCATGAATCCATGCTGTCTTTGGTCTTGCAACCCCTAGATTTAAGATATTCCATTAGCCTTTCTTTAACAGGGTTGCCATTAATTTCCCACCACTGATAGTGTAACCTACCAGCCTGTGATTTGCCAGCTTCCTCCCTACTGCTGCTGTTGTGGACCAGAACTACATTATCTCTCCTCCAATCCCTGGAACCTCTCCTGTTTCTAATGAGATGTTCAATAAGGCTGTCAGTGGTGAGCATAGCTCCTTCCTGGGTTCACTTGACACCCTTGGATGTATCTCATCCAATCCCATGGCCTTGTCCACTTTCAGGTTTACAAGTCCCTTCAAGTTATTTCCTCTGTAAATAGACTCGTGTCCCCACACCTTCTGTGGTCCTGTTGCTTTTGTTGATTCCTCCCCTCCCTCCCTCCCTCCCCACTGTGAAGACCAAGCAGAGTACCTGTTCAGAATATCAGCTTTTTCCCAACCATCCTCTGTGCAGTCATCATCTACCGAGTCCCTTATCCTCACTATCCTCCCTTGCCTTCCTCTTCTCCTTATGTACCCTAAGAAAGTCTTGCCCTTTCTGCCACTCCTTTGGCTATTCTTTTCTGTTTGTGCTTTTGCTTGCCTCACTGCCCTCCCTGCTTCCCTCTGTTTAACCAGGTATCTATCCTCCTCCTGCTGTGTTTCTTCGCTTCTCCTGAATGCCATCCTTTTCCTTCCTTACGTGGTCACCCCCCCCCAGAGTACCATACTGGCCTTTGTTGCCTCCTCCCTTTTATTCACTTCTTTCACACAGAGGGTGGTTGCATTCACCATACCTGCCTTAACTTGTCTCCACTGTTCCTGTACCCCACCCTGGCCAGCCATCATTTCTAGACTGTTTCTATGGTAGTGTCCCATTGCTTTAAAGTCCACCCTCCAAATGTCCAGGACCCTCGTCCGTGTGTGGTTTGCTTCTGTACCCTTCATGATACCACACCACACTGTATGGTGATCACTGCCCCCCACCCCAGGGTACTGCCCATGAGAAGTCTGTTACTCTGTCTCTGTTACTGATCTCCAGGTCAAGTATTGCCTTTTCTCTAGTGGGTTCATGGACTAACTGCCTGAGAAACACTGCATGTAATGTAAAGAGTCTGGGACTGCCTGCTTCTAGTTGAAACTACTGCTGGAAGGCTCTGTTCCACATCAGGGAGATTGAAGTCTCCAAGTAGCAACTGCCCCCTTATTTGCCATACTGCTGATGTTTTCCCAAATGCTGTTCAATTCCACCCCTGTGTTGTAGGCCTTTATACCACTCCAGTGAACAATGACCCTGCTCCTCTCTGAAGTGTAACTCATGGTTCTACAGCCCTTCCCTGCCTCTAGGTTCCATGCACGTTTATAGCCTTCATACCCTCCCTCACATCCAGAATAATCCCTTCTCCTCCCTCCTCCCTTCTCTATCCCTCCTGAACTGGAGTGTATCTTGGTATGGCCATGTCCCATTTGTAATTTGCAGTGCACCCTGACTCTGTTATGGCCACTATGTCTAGGGCCCTTCTCCACAATGATGGCCTCCAGGTCCAAAATGTTATTTCCCTAGACTTCTTGTATAGATGCACATGGCTCTCCAAGCCTTGCTTCTCCCTGCATGCAACCTCCTTACCCCCTTCTCCCTGTTATGCTTCCCGTGACTTAAGCTAACTTCCCTCTCCTTCTTTGCTCCCTCTGTTTTTGTCCACTTTACCACTTTCTTTCTTTCTGCATTGTTTTTTTTTTACTATCAACATTATTCTCTACCCTACCCATCCTTATTTCATCTTGCTTCCCTGCCCTCGAAATTGTCTCCCTCAGGCACTCCCTTACTGTTTCTTTAATCTGCAGGAGTAATTGCCCTCCCTCTCCGTCAGTTTAAATGCTCATCCACGTAACATTTAAACCTCTCATTGAGTACTGAGGTTCCTTCACAGAAGGATGTAGGCCATCACCTTTGCATAGGCCCACATCCCTCCAGGTCAGCCCCCAGTCCCCAATGAATCTGAATCCCTCTTGTCCGCACCATGCATCAAGCAACTGTTGAAGCCCCTAGTGAGGAGTGCCCTAAGCTGCCTTTGGCCATGCACAGGTATGCCTGAAGTTAGAATATCCAGCTCGACCACTGGCACAGTGGTAATGCTACTGCTTGTGATGCTGGAGATCAGGCTTCTCAAATGAGCTGTGGTTGTTGGAGGGCTGGCTTTGGGAAGATGAGGAGCAGCCCAACAGAAGCTCTCTTTCTCAGGGAAGGAAGGGTGTCTGGCCTCTGCTGCATTATCGTCA
Source organism: Neoceratodus forsteri (assembly GCA_016271365.2). Classification (NCBI taxonomy): domain Eukaryota; kingdom Metazoa; phylum Chordata; order Ceratodontiformes; family Ceratodontidae; genus Neoceratodus; species Neoceratodus forsteri. Next base: position 964,475,758 of record CM028136.1, read on the forward strand.
CCTGGGTGACCACAGGTGCTGTTGCAAGCAGAGCCAGCAGATCGGGTGGGGGGATGTCAGCACCCTGACATATACACATCACGCATGTGCATCTGTATGTCAGTTCAGGGCCCACATGATGTCTGAGGGTGGGGAGAAAATGGAAACACCCGACCGTGCAGGGTGACACCCACCACCTGCTTCAGGTTCCCATTTGCCGACCAGGCTCCTGCTCCAGAACCAAAACTTTAACTCCGCTGGAGGAGTTAGGCTTGCCTCAGTGGTCTCTTCCCTGGATGGTCATCCAGGTGGGGAACATGGAGCTGGGTAAGTCCTGGGGATGGCGGTGATAGGGCTGGGTGGGCGGTAGGGCAGATGGAGGGCCAGTTGTTGCAAGGGCCATAAAGCTAAATTATAAAAAGAAATGAAATAAGAATATCATGGCAGTGGTCCTACGCCCCCAGTGCCCATCCACACTGAATGGCATCTTCAACACCCTGTCTTCACACTGGGGCAGGGACAGCAGGGGTTGGTAGAGTAGGTCCGGAACAAGGGCATCCAATCAGATGCTCTTGCCAGTCTGCAAGAGGATCCCTGCACGTGAGGGAACAGGGCTTGTCGGGAAGCAGCAGTCTCCAGTCTACCATGGAGGCTCCTAGGGTTGGGAACTGGAGGAGGGAGGAGGACTAATCAGGCCCAGAAGCAGTATATGTGGCTTGGCCCTGGGGGACAGACAGCTATAATGCAGATCCCAAGGCTGCCTAGGAAATTATGTACCTACAGTAATTCTTGATCTTCTTGGACGAGGTCTCCACCACTCATTCACTCTGATGGGATCTACACCAGAGGTGCTAGGACCCAGTGGGAGCAAACTTTTGCAGGAGGGTTGGTGCCAGAGATGGAGTCACAGGAGGAGCGGCGCTACAAGCCTCGCTCGAGCGGCAATGACTATCTCGGGCCAACCTCCAACCACCTCAGTACCTTTTTTTTCCTGAGGAGGTGCAGCGTAACTAACCTAGAAGGATAGCCTAACAAAAACAGACATAAGATAGTCCAGAAGACCCGTATAAGAAGGGTCAAAGAAAAGAATCTTCACAGCCTAAAGATTGAGGTAAGAAGACCTACAACAGAGGTGAGATCAGGGGATGGTAGGGAGGTGAATGAGTGGTGGAGACTTCGTCCAAGAAGATCAAGAATTACGGTAGGTACATAATTCCATATCTTCCTGGACATAAAGTTTCCACCACTCATTCACACTGATGGGCCAGCACCGAGCTAATAATCCCCGAGAGGGAGGCAGGAGAGACCAAGAGCTCACAAATTTAGGACAGAAGTCCATTAAGGATGGTTCTGCCAAATGAAGTATGTCGCCTGGCATGGACATCCAGGGCATAGTGCTTGACAGTATACTGACCTCCAGGTAGCCACATTGCAAATATCTGCAATGGGCAGCGTTGTGGATTTCTGCCAGGATGCCAGGACTGCTCTAGTAAAGTGAGCGCATCTCTGCCTCCTCCAGCTTAACCTGCACCTTGGAATAACAGTGGCAAAGGCATGCCACCAGCCATGCTTAAATGCATCTGATAGCGATAAGGTTGACCCAGCCGGTCTCGCTGAAGAAAACAAACAGTTGTTGAGCTTTGCAAATTTCTTTTGTTCTATCTAAATAGCAATGTAGAGCTCTTTTGATGTCCAAAGAATGAAGGGTACGCTTCTTCTTCATTTTGGAAGTTCGCAAAGTAAGTAGGAAGGACCAAAGGTTGGTTTAGATGGAATTTTGAAACAACCTTAGGAGAAACTTAGGATGGGTCCTAAGAACTACTTTGTCCTTATGAAACACAGTATATGTAGGGTCTGTGACCAGGGCATGTATCTCAGAGACCCTGCGGGTCAAGTAATAGCCACCAGGAAGGCAGTTTTCCAAGTGAGAAATTTCACCTCACAGGTAGCTAGAGGCTCAAAAGACTTTCGAGTGAGCATGTCTAGTACAAGATTAATGTCCCAGGCTGTGACTGGACGTCTGATAGGAGGTTGGTATGCAGAATTCCCTTAAGAAACTCTTAACTCATAGGTAACTGAGCCAGTGACAAGGAAAGTACTGGCTCATGATAAGCTGAAATGGCACAGAGGTGAACTTTGACTGTACAGTATTGCAGACCTGAATTTGAGAGGTCTAAAAAGTAGAACTTTATTGGGTGGGCAGGAAAAAGGATTCAAAGAGGATTTTGCACCCCAGAGAGAAAACGCTTCCATTTGGTTGTGTAAGTTTTTCTAGTGGCTGGCTATGCGGCAGCCAGAAGAATATCTGAAACTCTGTGAGAGACATTGAACCTGTTCACCTCTATCTCTTCAGGAGCCAAGCGTGAAGGTGAAGTGATCTCATATTGGGATGGACCACAGGCCCTGAGTCAGAAGGTTCGTCTGAAGGGAAGCGCTTTCAGAGTGGTTTTCGACATACTGTTGATAACGGAAACCATATTTGTCGAGGCCAGAAGGGAGCAATTAGGATCATTTTGTCCTCCTGGGACTCAAACGTGAGAAGTACCCTCAGAATTAGAGGAAGAGGCAGAAAGGCGATAGATAGCATTTTGTCCACTGCAGCCTGAACGTATCTTGACAGAAAATGCCAGGCCCTGGATTTCTGGATCACAAGAGAGGCAGTTTTGTGTTGAGTGGGATGCAAAGGTCCAGGTCTGGAGTTCCCACTCTGCGAATAATGACTGAACTACGGTCGAGTCGAGAGACCATTCGTGAGGCTCTGTCTCTGTTCTGCTGAGGACGGTCTGCCAGTTTGTTCTGCACTCCCATCAGGTAGACTGCCTGAATTAGAGCCTTGTGCTCCAAGCACCATTCCACACTCTCATTGCTTCTCTGCATAAAGGGTAAGAGTGAGCACCGCCTGCTTGTTGATGTAATACATCACTGCTTTGTTGTCCGTTTGAAGGAGAATGTTCTTGTGACAGAGAATTTCCTTCAAAGCTCGGACTGCATAAAGGATGGCTCTCATTTCTAGGACATTTATATGAAGCTGGGACTTGTCTCTGAGTCCACGTACCTTGGGTGTGGAGATCCTGACAGTGGGCTCCCCACCCCATCAGGGACGGTCCGTGGTAATGAAGATCTGGTGATCCAGGGAGCAAATGGATACCCTTCCAGCAGGTTGTCCTCTTGCGCCCACCAGGTGAGTGACCCTTCAGAGGTTCCATTACCTTGATGAGAAAGGACTGAGAGGAGTGGTTGGGGCCACTGAGTACTGAGCATCCACTGAGAGATTCTCATGTGGAGATGAGCTAGGGGTACAGTGAACACGAGGATGCCATGAGACCCAGCATTCAGCTGATCGAGATAGCTCGAACGAGCTATTCTCCCTGATGTATCAGGCCATGTGTGGGATATTGCTCCTTCTGTCTTCTGGAAGAAAACTTTCTCACAAGAGGTGTCCAGAGTTCCTATAAAAGGAGCTTCTGGGAAGGCTGCAACTGCAATTTCTTGAGATTTAGCAGAACCCCATGGACGTGAGAAAGTCTGAAGCCATGGATAGGGCATCGAGAGTTCCTTGCCTGGAAGGACTTGCTAGAAGCCAGTCATCCAAATAAGGAAACACTTGTATTCGATCTTTCTGAGGTGCGGTGCAAGAATTGCACAACACTTTGTAAAACTTGTGGTACCAAGGACAGCCCAAAGGGCAGGACTCTGAACTGATAATGCTGGCCCAAAACCACGAACCTTAGGTATTTGTGATGCCTGTGAATAGGAATATGTTGGTAAGCATCCTGCATGTCCAGGAGGCTAACCAGTCATGCTGATGAAGCAAAGGTAACATGTTTCCTAGCGATATCATTTTGAATTTCTCTTGGGAAGAAATTTGTTCAATTTTCTGAGGTCCAAATGGAGCATGCCCCGGTTTTCTTTTGAACTAAAAGTAATGGTAGTAGAACCCTGTGTTCGCTGATCCAGCGAACTACTTCTACTGCCCTGTTGTTCAGAAGGCCTTGTATCTCGGAGGCAAGAAGTTCTGACTGAAGTACTGACAGTTTGGGTTGCCGCTTGGGGAACAATCTGGAGGGTTCTCTGAAAGATTGAGGAATACCTCTTACAGATTATCCGGAGGACCCATTTGTCCGATGTTATGGACTTCCACTGGTTGTAGAATTGAGTCAGATGACCTCCCACGCTTAGAAGGAGTCCCCTTGGGCAGCTGAGGTGGGACTTGGGTCAGAAACTCAGAAGGAGCACTGGGCGCTTTGGGCCTTTTCTGTTGTGTTTTCTTTTTTGAGGCTGAGGGGCTTGGTTTTTATTAAACCTCCTCTGCCGTTGCCTCGAAAGGACTGACGGTTGTGAAACTGGCATTTGTTAACACCTCTCTCGAGAAGGGATGGGAGCAGGTCGAGCCAATTTAATGGCTGACCTAGTCTTTGTGTGGCCTCTAGAGCCTGCTGTACTTGAGGACCGAAGAGATACACACCGTCGAAGGGCAACACCATGACCTGTTGCTGGGCATCATTCGGAAGCTCTGAAGTGCGAGCCAGGAATGACGGCGGTACAAATGCCCGCTGCCCCACTCGGAGGCAGCATCAAGGAGTCCATAGCCACTTTAACCTGCTGGTTGTTGGACTCGATACCCTGGTTATGGTTTGAAGAAGCTCAGAATTAGTGTTCGACTCGGGTAGAGCTTCAACAATTTGTTTGAGTGAATGCCAAAGAATAAACTCATAATGAGAGAAATAGCCCTGGTAGCTGGCGATACGCATACCAGGGTGGATGCAGCAAAGACTCTCTTATCTAAAGTATCTATCTTATGAGATTCTTTGTTTATAGGTCAAGCTGTAGTAGTCTGAGGAAGAACGACCTTATCATTCTCTGCCAAGACTACAATAGGGTCCGAAGGCTTGAGAGGCCAAAATAGGTTGATCCTGGGGCAGCATACTTCCTATCTATGGACTTAGCCACAGAAGGAATGAGAGCAGGATTCTTCCATACCACTTGAGAAAGCATCTCAAAGGAGGGCTTTACCGGGGACTTAAAACTAGGGATGTCTGGAACATGAAGGTATTGGAGTCTTAAAGCTTCCCAGGATTGATATCCATAGTCTGGAGAGAAAGAGTGGATTTCAAATTTTCAGCAGAGACTTAAATGACAGGTCCTCAACCACAAGCTCTGCAGCAGGATTAGAACCTGTTCCTTCCACATCATCACCCAGCCTAAGGTCTGGATCAGGCTCAATATTATCTCCTGACAGTCCAGGAGGGACTGTATGGATAGGAAAGGAGTGAAAATCAGAAGGAAAATAGGAGGAAAAGGGTTCAGCATTGAGGAGCCCTGAAGACTGGAAGACATCCCACCAAGTCTCGGCATCGATGAAGAGCACGGCGCCACCTGGCTCAGCACAGTGCACTGTGCCGACAGAGCCCTCAGCGCTGAAAAGCCACACTGCGCCAAGGACGGTGCCAACAAGCCCAACGGCACCGAGGGTGGCGCCACAACGCCTCAATGGCACTGAGGGTGGTGCCAAAGGCCACGTGGCATCAAGGTGGCACGGGACAATCCAACGGGCCCGAGGATGGCGCAACAGACATTGCGACGCTGAGCCACCCACTGATGCCGACTGCGCCAAACCAACGCAGGGCCCCAAAACTAAGATTTGAGGAAAAGAAGGAAAAGTACCAGGAGACAGAGGCATCAGTGTGGCCCCTCGCCACAGCCATGTGAGGGGGAGAACACCTGAGTGCGGAGCTCATCGCATCAAGAAGGCGCGCAGACAACTAGGGAGGCCGAACTGCCCTACCCAATCTCCTGAAGGTCCGAGGGCCCTTGAGTGACCGGGCCAGGCAACTGACCAACCTCTGAGCCCACCGCCCATCAGAGTGGCTCACTGATGAAACTGCTCATCTGAAGCCCTACCAGAAGGCGGGAGGGGCTCCGATGTGCAAGAGGTCGGAGACCGGAGACAGAAACCAGTGACTCCGAGGAGACCAGCAACTGACCCCAATGACCGACCATCGATGCGCAGGACATACCAGAAGGTGACCTCGAGTGATGTCTTCTTCTGGACCTACGGGTCGAAGAAGAACTCGAGGCCGAATATGCCAAGAGTGCGACTGCTTTCTTTTATGCTTCGGGGTACCGCCTCCCCGGGCATTGGACCTCCATTGGCAAACCCCTCCAGAGAGGGCAGCAGACCAGACCCAGACCGCTGACTGAACAACTTTCATGCAATCTCCCTACCGCCACCTGACCTGGCCATGGTCGACCCAATAATGTAGGCTGAGAATCTTTCTTGTAATAAATTATAGTAAGTGGAACTTTATTCAAGAAATACTACAAAATAAAACTGAAAACTATGCTGCTAGTCTGAAGTTTAACTCCCAGTGGGCGAGCAACGTCGTCACTGTATGCACTCAACAGCAGGAAAAAGGAACTGAGGCGGTTGGAGGGTCAGTGCGAGATAGTCACTGCCGCATGAGCCGAGGCTCATGGCGCCCACTCCTCGTGGCTCCATCTCTAGCGCCTGACCTCCTGCAAAAGTGTTTTTCCTGCTGGGTCCTAGCGCCCAGTATAGATCCAATCAGTGTGAATGAGTGGTGGAGACTTTATGTCCAGGAAGATTCAAGCAGGCAGCAGACTTAATAGACATTTGGGGCCTTCTTCTGCTGGAATTTTTGCACTGGTATGATTCATGTAACACTAGCAGGCTATAAAATGCATTTGCTTAAATACCACCTTACTGAATGGTGTTAAATACCAAATTTAAGGTTATGGTTAAGATGGTATCACCCCCATTTAAAAGTTTCAAAATTTCCTTGGGTTTCGATAGTGCCCTTCAATTATTAAGCAGGTGGATGGGTATGTCTCAAATTCAGTACATTCCAGCCTAAAGCACAGACCATACCTCTCTCCCATGCCTTTGAAAACATTTTATTTATGCCAAACCACCATATTTGACATTTCTTCTTTTAAAAATAATATAAAGCCCTGCCTGCAGTTTAGAACACTCAGATTCAGCCACCAACAGCAAGTAGGACTACCAGGGCTGAGGGAGGAAGCTGCTCCGGTCACCGACGGGGCGGATGGGAAATGGCGTTGTTGACCGGGGTTTCCCCTGTCCCACCCTCCCCGCCGTGACGGAGTAGCTCTCTCCCTCCAGCCCCTGTAAAGTTGGTTAACTTTCTGGTGGTTGATTCTGTCAATGAATGAGTGCATGCTTGTACAAGCATGTGCTCATTCATTGAAAACTCAGTTGGGCTGCCGGCCGTGGAGGACTGTACCGTGGCCTTGGTGGGACTTGGGCAGAAACTTATTGCGTATGTTGCTAGTATCCGTATGCCAATTTCGGGAAAATCCATATGCTAGTGCATGTTCAGCACGGTCATGTGTATCCAACACTAAATAACCATTCTAATAAAGAATTCATTGCTCTGCTTTGTTCCAGCTGTCACATAACACAAATTCAAACAGTGCAAAATCGCCTTTCAAGTTGGGATTTAATAATTCCACTTTCACCTGTCTTGAGCATAACGTCAGGTCATAAAAGGCTGTGCTGGAAATTGGGGTTAAAATGTGACAGCCCACTGAAAATTAGATCTTGCCTTTCAGCTGGCTTATCCTGGGTGAATACAATCTAAACATGTGTAAAAGCAGGACACCACTGAAAATGAGATATTGCATCTCATCTCTGGTCCATTTTGAGTAAATATTTAGTAAAATGTGTAAATGCAGGACTCTAGTACAGCAGAGCCCCACTGAACTGTACATCTGTGCTGCTCTAGCCTGTGAAAAATGCATTGGAAAGCTGACCCAACTGAAAATGTAACTGCCTTTCAGCTGGGCTATCCTGGGTAACTACATTATAAAATGGGGAAAAGCAGGGCCCAATCAAAATTAGATATTGCATCTTGGCTGTGCTATGCTGGGTAAATACAGTGTGAAAACTGGGAAAGGCAGGACCCCACTGAAAATCAGATAGCATCTGAGCTGTTTCATCCTGGGTAACATCAGTACATAGGTAATACTGGATGGGCAACTATGCACAATCAGTGTGTCTACTACAGAGAGGCTCTGATGCATTCTGACCTTGAGAGCAAAGCTCGAGAGGTCTGTGGGAATCAGAGCTCCGAGGTGGCAGAACACATTGGTTGTGCATAAAGTTACTCATCCTGTATTTTTATAGAGTACAGTATTATGTGAAATGTGCACATGGCAGTTCTTTAGCGCTTAGAACCAAACTGATTTGTGTAGCCTCTAGAGCCTTCAGAATGCTGTTGTACCACAGAAGGGTAGAGTCACATTCCATGACCTTTGAACTGTGGCACAACAGCATTTTAAAAGGATGGAATTCTATACAGAACAGAGACTAAATCTGATGGCAACTATGCATAATTAGTGTGTTCTGTTATGAGAGTTCTGATTCCCTTTGATCTCAAGAGTGAAGCTCGAGAGGTCCATGGGAATCAGAACCCTGAGGTGGCAGAACACAGTGGTTATGCATAAAGCTGCTCATCCTGTATTTTTATAGTATATTATGTGAAATGTGCGAGCAGTTTTACATTTTCAGAATGAAACTGACTTAGTAGCCCCCCGATCGCCTAATAGGGACCCTATTAGTCGATCGATCACTTTGCTTTGCTAAAATCCCAACTGTAAAGGGTATAAAATTGGTGGAAATATCAGCCCATAGTACTCAATGGGGCATGCTCACAACCTTCATTTTGTGATATCACACAACTGCGTGGGCGACGTGAGGCGTGGTATTAAGACCCGGAAGTCAGTGTTTTTTCTGGCATGCTGAAATTGCATTTACGAGTGAATTACTTTTAACAACAATGGACTTTTATGCCACACTTCAGGACATTACTATTAAGCAGGTCAGTTATCGACTAGGGCTGTGGCAGACAGCAAACAGATAATAGGAACCTGCTCTTTAACTGAACCAGGAAGTCCCCTGACACAAAAACCTTTGGTTTTGAAACAACATGTCCAGACATGTAAGGGCTCAGACTGGTGACCCTACCAAAAATATATAAATACCTCTTCACTGAGTTTACTTCGGTTCAGCCCAGTGGGGCTCAGCCCTGAAAGAGGACGAGATGTTCTACTGCTACTGTAGACAAGCTGTTTAATGCAGATAAGAAGGGTCTTAGGAGCTCTAGAATCCAGGACTGTATTGTGTGAGAAACTACTGATGTTAAGTAGTGATTTTCTTTGCAATTTTTTGTTTTTATTTATTTTTCAAACTTTTAAAATAAATATCACACCAAGGTGTGTTTTAAACCTGTAAATTTGCCTCGCCTGAAGTTTATTACCACACGCCTAGACAGGTATGGGAAGCAATTGGAGGTGGGAAGGATACTTGGCATAGGGTGGGATCTGTTTGAAGGGGCATAGAGCATAGGAAGAGATAGGGAGGTTGGAAGGATACTTAGCTAAGGGTGTGATGACTGACAGGAGCAAAGAAAGTAACAGGGTAGGAAAGATACTTAGAGGGTGGGAAGATTGACAGGAGCACGGAAGATATATGATGTGGGAAGGATACTTGCAGAGGATAGGATGATTGACAGAAGCACGGGAAGTAGCAGGAGGTGGAAGGATACTTGGTAGAAGATGGATGATTGACAGGAGCATGGGAAGTGATGGGGAGGTGGGAGGATACTTGGTAGAGAGTGGGATGATTGATAGAAGCTTGGGAAGTGATAGGAGGTGGGAGGAATACTTGGCAGAGGGTGGGTGATTGACAGTAGCACGGTAAGTAATGCAGAGGTGGGAGGGATGCTTGATTGAAGGTGTGATGACTGAAAGGAGCATGGGAAGTGATAGAGAGGCAGGAGGGATACTTGGCAGAGGGTGGGGTGATTGACAGTAGCACAGGATGTGATGCGGAGGTGGAAGGATACTTGACTGAAGGTGTGATGATTGGCAGGAGCACAGGAAGTGATGAGGAGGTGGGAAGGATACTTGGCAGAGGGTGCGATGATTGACAGGAGCATGGGAAGTGATGGTGAGGTGAGAGGATACTTAGCAGAGGGTTGGATTATTGACAGGAGCACAAGAAGTGATGGGGAGGTGTGGAGGATATTTGGCAAAGGGCGGGTGATTGAAAGGAGGACAGGAAGTGATAGGGAGGTGGGAGGATATTTGGCAGAAGGTGGGATGATTGAAAGGAGCATGGGAAGTGATAGGGAGGTGGAGGGATACTTGGCTGAAGGTGTGATGATTGACAGGAGCATGGGAAGTGATAGGGAGGTGGGAGGATACTTGGCAGAGGATGGGATGATTGACAGGAGCACGGGAAGTGACAGGAGGTGGGAAGGATACTTTGCAGAGGGTGGATGATTGACAGGAGCACAGGAAGTGATGGGGAGGTGGGAGGATACATGAGGGGTGGGATTGTTTTTATGGTTGGGAAAGGAGGGACGACCAGCAGGCTGATTGTAATGTCACCAGCTGGTTGCTGGGCAGCATCTACAGATGAAAGGATAGAGTTGCTCTGGATTGGAGCAGCTCTTTCCTTTCAACTACACAAAGTTTCTGCCCAGCAAACCAAGAACAGTGTCATGAATAGCCTCGCTAACCACTGGGCAGTCACTATCGAGCCCTCTGCAGCCTGAGTTGCACTGGACCAGACAGTGACACACCTCTGAAAGCCCTTATTGTAACAAGTTGTTTGTTACATCATGCATGCGCAAGCAAACACAAATGACTGTCACTACAATTTTTGTGAATTGCAGTGATTACCTCATTAATATTCATGAGACCAAGGACTGCTGGAAAAGTCAATGACAGGAGGGAGGTTTGTTCCATGCAGTGTAACACTAGTCCTTAGCGAAAAAATGTCCTGCTATTATGGGCTATTAATTGCAACAGCATCTTGTAAAGGAAGTTGAAAACAAATCAAGACATGCACCACCACAGCGTTTTATTTGGTTTGTTATGGTATGATCATGCTGACCTCAGTTTTACAGCATGGAGGACTCATACACTGGAAGGTTAAAGGACTTGCTAAAGGTCACACATTGAGTCAACTGCTACAGTGGGATTTGAACCTGGGTTGTTCTGCATTTATGAGCTTTAACAAGTAGACCACACTGACTACAAATGAATGTAAACTTTAAAGCAGCAGTATTTGTTAGTCAGCAAATAGTTTCAGTATTTTTTAGCAATGATGAATTTCTGACATCATTAGATTCATCATCATAAGTAATTTTTGTATTTCTCTGATGATTTTTAAGCAGACTGTAATACTAAATCTTCTTAGGGTATCTCTGTCATCAGGTAACACCGTGAGAAACCTTAGCCATTGGTGAATGGGAATCTACTGAATATTTTAGAAGTACAACTGGAACCACCCGTCACCGATGTCCACTGACATCAGCAACCCTATAAAGGTGTGGGCAGCCCCATATCCTCCTGAGTTCTTTCCCACCATTGACTTGCACGCACAGTCTCCAGGAACCTCCGCACAGTGTTCACGCCTCTTTCGGCCTACAGACACTTTTTTCTATTTTCCACAAAATCTCTCTTCAGAGTTTTTCCTTTTTGTTTATGTTGAGTGAATCTTCCTTCTTCTTCCAGTGCTGCAGCTGTGGAAAGAAGATTGCCTCTATCAAAGAGCATTCAGTTTGTGTTTGCTGTCTTGGGCCTGACCACAGTGCCTCCACCTGTTAGTTCTGCCAGAAGTTTAACCAAACAATCCTCAGGTGATGCAGAAAGGCTCTGAAGGAATTCATGGAACAACAGGCAGCCAGCTCCAGACAGGGATCCTCTGGGCCCCTGTCTCCCAGTTGCCCACCAGTTCTTTGAGTTCCAAGGCCTCCAAGGTCTGAGACATGTCCTTGGGGTAAAGTCACAAAAGGAACGGGATTGCAACCGCTTCTCCGGCAGCATGATTGCTCCCTGTCAGCTTCTTCTTCCTCAGGGACTCTTTGTCAATGGCTACAGCCAAGACATAGAGACCAGCTGTCCAGGTCTCTGTTACCACTAGACCCATTCGACAGCTCCTCCACCCAATTCTCAGTGCTCTCAGCCATGACGCCTTTGGATTGTCGGCACCTCCTCCATAAGCGACAGGATGCGTCGATGATGACTACTTTGTCAAAGCCTGCTCCCTCTGCCTCTGGGTCTCTGGGCTAGTTGTTTACACAGGTCAGGTCATCGGCCTCCATGCTGTCGAATCCCCTTCATCGATGACCATGGACTTGAACGACATTCTTGTCTGCTTCACCAATGTGTTGGTACAGCAGCTGGGTACCATTAACAGACCTTCATCTCTGTCATCCCAAAGAGCCTCCCGGGCCTGTCAATGACACAATCAATGGCAGAACCGACAAGGATGTCAACATCGAGGAGGACTATCACCCTGATCTCATCCTTCCAGATGATGTAGAGGATGAGGAGGAAGAGGAAGAAATCCTAATTTCTGACAAGTCCACTGCCTCTTCAGTCAGTGAGGACTCGGCAAAGCATACCCCAGATCTCCTCCTGAGGATGATGCTTTCTTCAATGTCATAAAGCAGTTGTCTGCCATTCTGGGGTTCCAGACTGAGGAGGAAGATGTCACCAGAAAGGATCTGGTAGACTTCCTAGAGATTCCTGAATCTCCTCCAAAAATCATTCCTCCTATGCTTTCTGCTCTGAAGAATGCCACTCGGCAGCCTGGCACATGCCAGACAAGGTGCCAGCTATGCTAGCAGGGCAGACAGATTGTATAATACCTCTCAAAGCCTTCTCTATTTTGCTGCCCAGGCCGAGACTGATTCTGTGGTCATTGGCTGCACATGATAGACTAAGGCACTCAAGCACCTTAGTACCCTTCCCCAGACGAGAGTCCTGCAGGATTGACCTCTGAGGAAAGAGGGCTTATGTCTCCTCCACCATGGGTCTGAGGATTGCCAACTACCTGTTGCACATGGTCAAATACCAGAATGCCAACTGGAGAAAGGGCAGGCTGCCACTCAAGCCCTTCCAGAGGGTGCTGAAGCAGGGCTACTCAGTGCTTTCAAACAGCTGAGGATATTAGCAAACACCTCCTCAGGCACTTTATGATATGGCTGATACTGTGGCCAGAGCTGCTGCCACTGGCATTTGCCTTCATAGGCACTCCTGGCTTAGGGTCTCTGGCTTTGCAGCCAACGTGCAGAACAAGGTGCTTAATGCCCCTTTCAATGGCACCAAACTTTTCAGGCCTGATGTACAGGACCTTATTAATGGCCTCCAGGCCTTTGGCATGGCCCTGAAGCCCGCCCATTTCCTCCACACACTCAGCCATGTGGTAGGGGTGTTCTACTTTCATAGACAGGCCAACAGACCAAGTTTGGCCCCATGCCCAGGGCAAATGCCAAGCCCAGGCTCTCTTGCCCACCTCCACCAATGCTGGGCAGGCTGCCAAGCATCCCAAAACAATGGACCAACCTCTGCAGCTGGTTTCTCCACTGCCTGACTCTTTGCCAGACCCTTTCCTCTGGCCCAGACCCAGGAGGTGGCAGTCGGAGGCGGAGTTCTCCTCCATCTGAACCAATGGAGAACCATAACTTCAGATGTTTGGATCTTGCAGATCATTTAGAATGCTTACACTCTGAGCTCATTCAGCAGCCTCCAGATACCCATCCGCCACCCTCAAACTACCCCTGGCTCATTTGCCATTCCTCATGGAGGACGTACAGTCTCTTCAGCGCAAACAGGCAATTGAACCAGTACCATGGCTCCAGAGAAATCAGGGATTTTACTCCAGGTTCTTCCTAGTCCCCAAACAGACCAGGGATCTGAGGCCCATCCTAGATCTAAAGGACCCCAATCTCTACATCCAGTACAAGAAGTTCTGGATGGTAACTTGTTAAACCTATTGCCCTTCTGAAAACAGGGGACTAGTTCTGTTCACTGGACATGCAGGATGCTTACCGGAATATTTTGATCTTCCCTCCTCACAGGAGGTTTCTCCACTTTGCCTTTCAGGGTGAGCATTACCAATTCAAGGTGCTGCCCTTTGCCTTATCCTCTGTGCCGCATGTCTTTACCAAGTGCTTAGCAGTGGTAGCAGCAGCTCTCAGGCGAGAAGGACTGTATGTGTTCCCTTACCTGGACAACTGCATCTCAAGACCTCATCCAGGGCACAGCTGTTGCTGACTCAGAGTGTACGCTCCAGTTACTGCAATCCCTGAACATAACAGTCAACCTGCCCAAGTCAGTCCTAGTACCGTCGCAAAGACTGTAGCTCTGAACTCCGAGCAGGGAAGGCTTTCTTACCCCAAAACAGGGCAGAATGCCTTATAATCAGGCTTGGGAAGTCGCCCAGTGTCGGTACATTCCTGCCAGACTGTACCTCAGGCTTTTGGGGCTAATGACTGCAGCCATTCCTACTGTTCCACTGGCCAGACTTCCCTTCAGATCTCTTCCCCACATAGGATCTTAACATTGGATGCATCGTGTCTTGGCTGGGAGCACACCTGGGTCCCTTTCAAATCCAAGGCTCCTGGTCCCAGTGGGAAGCTGCCCTGCATATCAACATCCTGGAGATGGGAGCGATGCTCTATGACATGCAGGCTTTTTAGGACCATCTAGCTCCAGGCCAGCTGCTGGTGCAGTCAGACAACCTGAGTGTCATCTACTACATCAACAAGCAGGGCGGGACCCACTTTATACACTTTGCAGGAGGCCATGAGAGTATGGTACTGAGCACTGGAACGCAGTCTGACATCTCTGCAGTCCACATGCCAGGTGTCCTAAACACCCTGGCGGACAGTCTCAGTGGGACTCAGTCCAGCGTGCATGAATGGAAGCTTCTGTTTGACAGATGGGGTCATCTAGAGCTGGAACTTTCATGCTCCACTCAATGCAAAACTGCTCATTTTTGCTTGCTAGAGCCAGGGCTTGAGTTTTTGCGAGACACGTTGTCCCTCTCTTGGAACAGGAGATTTCTGTATGCATTCCTCCGCTTCCATTAATACAGAGGGTGCTGATCAAGCTGCAAATGGAGGGGCCAGCATGATTCTGGTAGCCCCATTCTGGCCTCACCAGAGATGGTTCCTCTGCTTCAGCAGCTGGCAGAGGAACCTCCAGTCCCTCTGCCCTTTGCAGGTATCTGCTGACTCAGGATCAGGGGACCCTGGTCCATCCCAACCTAAGGTCCCTCCATCTGCATGTGTGGCTCCTAAGGATGTAGTCACTGCCAGATTCAGGGTCTCTCTAACAGGGTGGCGGACATCCTGGTGGCCGCTGCAAGCCTCCACAAGTGCCACTTATGCCATGAAGTAGAAGCGGTTTGCCATATGGGCTGCCAAGCATTCCCTAAACCATTTCACCTGTCCTGTGAAGAATGTCCTAGATTACCTGATTTCTACGTCCGACTCAGGCCTCCAGTATTCCTCCCTCAAGGTCCACCTTTCAGCTATTTCGGCATTTCATGAGCCCATGTGACCACAAGATTGCTCAGCTGGATGTCTCTCATACCTTCCTTAGGGGCATCCAGCATCTGAAATCCAAATCTGTTCCGCTGTCCGGCTTGGGACTAGAATTTTATTTTGGAAAAGTTGACCCTGTCTCCTTTTTGAACCAATTCATACTTGCAATTTATGCTTTTTCTCTGAAAGCTTTTGTTTTAGTTGCAATTATTTCTGCTCAAAGAATTGCAGAGCTTCAGGCCTTCTGGTATGAGGAGCCTTATTTGATTTTCACAAAGACAGGGTATTTTTGCACACAAATCCTAAGTTTCTCCTAAGATGGTCTCTGAGTTCACATTCAGTCAGTCTATCCACCTTCCAGTTTATTTTCCTGAGCGTGCCAATCCAGGGGAAGCACTGCTCCATACGCTAGATGTGCTCAGAACTTTGAAGTATTACCTGCTTCAGACTATGGAGTCCAGAAAGTCTAAGAAGTTGTTTGTTTCTTTCACCCCAAGTAGAGAGAGCACTTCTGTTTTAAGCAATGTTTATCCAAATGGTTGGCTAATTGCATTGTTTTCTGCTAAAGTACAGCATAAAATTGCCTGGTGCTGTCAAAGCTCATTCCACAAGGGCATGGCTACCTCGTTGGCTTGTTTCAGAGGGATCTCAACTGCTGATAGTCAGCGCTGTTGCCACCTGGAGTACAGTCCACACTTTTACCAAGCACTGTAGTCTTGATATTGCTTCAAGAGCCTGTGCAGGTTTTGGTAGGCTGTATTGCAACGGACTCCTGTCTTAAGTTTATGGAGTTCCTTGACAGATCAGTTTTTCAAGGTCTTCTGTCTTAAGCTTAAGAAGATCCTTGGCTAGGCAGGTTTTTCGGAGTCTCCTGTCTAAAATTTATGGAGATCCAGCCTCCCAGACTGAATGTGTTTACACTTGTCACTGCTTGGTACTCGTTCCTATGGTGTTAGTTGATGACTGAGATACCCCAAGAAGATAGAACAGTTACACAAGAACTCTTCCAACAGTAGATCTTTGAGGATCTCAGTCATCAGGTATGATTTCCTCCCACCGTCCCCTGCTTGGGGCTCCTGTTCAGGACCTGGCTATCTGCTGTATCCATCATTTATATCTAAAGACAGGTTCCTTGCTCTCCTCAGTCCCCCAGGGCATCAGACTTACTCCTTGTCTCCGGAGGAAAGAACTGAGGAGGGCATGGGGCCACCCATGCCTTTATAGGGTTGTTGATGTCGGCAGATGTCGATGGCGTGGCAGCCCCAGTTGTACTGCTGAAAATCTTCTGTATGGATTCCCCTTCATAGTTGGCAACAGTTCCTACAGCGTTACCTGATGACTGAGATCCCCTTCAAAGATCTACTGTTATGGTAAGTTCTTACGTAACTATTCTTTATATAATTAATATTCCGGGTCATTAAAGATGGCCATCTACTAGCAACTTTTAACAATCCATCCATGGTCAGTTTTATTTTTTCATCATGTGTTCCTTCTTTCTCCTCTGGTTCCTTCTGCTTCCTGCCCACCAAGCCCCATCACTCAACATGTCTGGGACTTACCTGGCTCTTAAGATCCCCATGGATTGACCCCCTGTGATGGGGCTAGGGAAGGAGGCCCATTCTTCCCACCACTAGAGACCATACACAAAGAAGAAGCCATGGCCCAGTCAGTGGTGTGTGGTTTGTGACGGCAGGAGCTTCATCCTGCCAACGGGGTCCTAGTTTTCCCATTTTCTCCCTGTACCTGGGTGATGACGTGCCATGGTGTGGGCATCTGCTGTAAAGATGCTGTACATGATCAGCACCTCGTCCTTGGCCAACCAGGAAGTGGTCACTGCTGCATCACCCAGACTCTGCTAGGTGGCAACTGAGCAGCGATTTGTGCTGTCCCCCCATCCACAGGAGAGAAGTGCTGTCTTTGGATGCTCAATCCTCCTTCCCCAGCCAATTCACTAGTGGCCGGTCCATTTCCCAAACCTAGGTCACCAGTGAGACAGGAGATGAAGTACCCAGTGTCTCAGCCCTCCACGCCAATGAGCCGCCACTCAAGGTTAGTTTTGGACTTTACATGCTATAAATGCATTAGTAGGGTGCCAACACATCTTTCTGATTGTAAACAGTCCAACACAATGCAAAGATGTTTAATTTATTCACAGTGGGCATAGCACGAGAGCAGATACTTTACAAACTTCAAAACAGTACCTCCTGCCATGCCAGTGACCCATGTTTAGAAATGAGCAAGGGCTGCCGAGGGCTGGCAGAGTGGGAGAGGATTAAGCATTCCAGGGACTGCTCTCTCTCTCAGGCAGGGTAGCCAGCCATCTCAGCCCATGGCTTGCCACCAGGTGGAGGCCCGGTGGCACTGCAGGCTGGAGCAACTCAGAGAGTGGGGCTGTGGCTATGCAGAACATGTATGCACCTCCATGCTCCGTACTGGCACCATGGCAGGGGACTAGGGCACAGAAAAAACATAAAAGGGAAAGATGGGCTATGTAACCATGCCCATCTCCCAGTGGCCCATGCTATTGTTCGAATCTGGTGGATGTCTGGATTTGCTGTCAGGAGGCAGATGATCCTTGCCCCTGGCTCTGTGAGGGGGGAATTCCATGGGAGATATTTACCCAAGATCAAAGAGAGGTGTGTACTGGTCACAGAAGACATGGACAGGGTTGAAGACCCGCCCACCAACCAAGGTGCAAAGCTTTGCAGAACAAAAATCAAAACACAGCGGCCTATGCCTGCAGTTCAATGGGCAGGAACTGCCAGCCCTCCCCTTTCTTGGGCTATTTAAGGCAGCTTCCTCCAGCCTCATTCAGAGCACTGTGCAGCCAGAGGTAATTCTGGCGCCCCACATGCACTTTTCTCCCTGTATTTGTCTGCCCTTTCCCATTGTGCTTTTAGGCTTTCTGTTTGGTTTGTGCCTTTGGCAGCTTTCTAGGTCAGTGTTTTGTTTTCTACTTTCCTGTCTGCAGCTGTGCTTCCTTCTTTTTCTCAATTAGCTACTCCTGCTGCACTCCTGTCCTCGTGTAACTCCTGTGTTTCTTTCTTGGTGTGCTTACTGCTTTCCACAGTACGTTCTGCTTACATCATGCTCATGTTTTGGCTTGTGCTATTTCATTCTTTTCCATTTTGCTGTTCTTACCAGGCCACTTGCAACCTCCTCTCAGTTCTACTGCATTCCTCCTCAGTTTTCACCTGGCTTCTTAGCAAGGCAGCGCTCCATTTCTGCTTTGTCATTTTAGTTAGTTTTACTCAGTCAGTCTGCTTCAGCATTTACCATCCTAGTCCTAGTGTGCATACAGTTTCCAGCTGGTCTTGCTGAGGCTGAGTTTACCTCTCATTTTAACCTTTGATGAATGTTCAAATTTCAGTATATTTTCAGTCATTGTATTTTTCATCAGTATTAGTTATTCCATTTTTTAGGTATTATTAGTTAGAATCCTGCCCTCAGGTGTACGCCCAGTTGGTAGACTGCTCTTGCTTTCCTTGAAATCCACATCTTGAGGGTGACTTCCTCATCTCTGGTGGGATCTTTCTGTAGGCCGCTTGTCTCCTGCAGTGCCTCCTGGCAGTCCCACCGGTGCTAAGGTCCAACATTCTGGTGGAAGCTTTAGCTGTGCAGACCTTCAGTTGGCGGCACCTCAAGGTGTAGCATTTAAGAGTTTAGCTGCCTGATGGTGGAACCCTAACCCACAGGGTTCCTTTAGCAGTGCACACCGATGAAGCAGCACCTTTGAAATCTATTCTCCTGCATCGGCCAAGGTCCACCTAGTCTCATTCTATATCCCTTCCATTAGTTTCCATTCAAGGATAGTCCTCCTCATGGTTTTGAGGCTGGGTGATAGCCTTGCAATAGTGGCTACTCTCCTCATTCCACAGTTTGAGGGGTGGGCATCCTTTATAGGGAACTTCCTTTATTTGCACAGATCAACTTGCAGCACCCCATAGTGTTATCCCATTAGAGGAAAGAGAGAGTGTCATCCTCCAAAACCTTCCCTGAATTTTGAGCTCCAAATTAGCATTCTGAGCTATCACAATAAGTTCCCATGCCAAGGGAGATGGTGGCTGAGGTCATGGCTCTCCAGAGATTTCCTCCACAGGGTTTTTTTTTTTCTGAGTGCCAAAAGCCACAAGGTAGTATACATATTTAAATATAGCATTTACCCTAATAGTAGTAGGTTTCCACTATGAGTTGGAGTTGGATGGTGGCTCCTTATCCTTCAGTCCTGCCATTCCTTCTCTCCTTATGGAAGTCATGCTTCTAGCTGCTATCAGTTACCAGTTGCTGTCCAACATTGCTCAAATCAGTCTGTGTCTGTTATTAGCTGTCACCAGTTGCTGTCAGTCCATACTCCACTCAGTCTCTGTGTTCACCACCTGCTGTGCAGTACCTTTGGGCTCCTTCCTAAGGTACCTGTAGCCTAAAGAAATTATGTTCCCATGGCACCTCTAGGGATGGAACCCTCAAGAGGGTTCCTTTGTCTTCACTGTACCCTGACAGGGAGGGGGCCTTATGGGACAGAGATTAAACAGCCAAACTATCCACGTATAACACTCAAACAACACATTCATTCAACTACCTTCAGACAATCAACAATGCTGCACAAGCATAACTTCTAACTACGTTGTATATATCCAGTGAACCCATATCTTAGTTCAGAAAGAAATACAATAGAAAGAAGAATGGATATACTGATGTTTTTGTCAGAAATATATTACAGTATTACTAAGTTATTTATGATGACATTGTTTTCCCTAACAAATATTGCTTCACAGTGGGGCAGTCCCCAATTTGCACATTTAGACCCCTATTTTGTTTTTCTTTCATCCTTACCTGGAATTTGATTTTTTCTAGTTAAGGCCCCCACACACACACACTCTATTGCATCTTACAAGCATAGATGCTTTAGTGCCATTCCAGTGACTGGAATCAGGGATGCAGTTAGTTGCAGGTCATTTAATCACAGAAAATGCTTCCCTGAGCTTTTAAATTGTCAAATCTGATGGTCAGCAGTCCTAGTGATATTCCCAAGGCTCATGGACCTTGGTCATGGGGGATTCTGGACTGACGCCAGAGTGGCCATGTTTGTAAACTGTCAGGATGGATGGTGGCAGGATAAACCAGATAAAGTTAAATTTCAATGCAGCTACGTAGGTTTATTTATTTATTTATTTTACATTAATCACATTATGCCTCTTGATTCTGACCACTCCCTTCCAGTCCAATCCCTCCCCCACTCTATCTCTGGATTTCTTGCGGACTTACCAGTCAAGCTCGATTCTTCCCGGCTTTCTCCCTGTTGTGGGGTGGCAGGGCTCCAACTGCTGCAGGTCCAGATCTGATTTAGAGGAGGGTCACACCACTGGTGAGGTGCCTGTGGAGGTAGGACCTTCATTCCCCTGGTTGGAGATTACCAATTTCTCCCAATCCCCATGGAACACTGACACTGGAAATGCATAAACATGTGCACTGAATCACAGTCAGTGTCTTTGCCCAGTAAGCTGCACTGTGCACTGCCACCTGCAGGCACCTAGGTGGCAGTAGTGCACCAGAGCCATCCCCTTCCCCTGGAGGACAGCCTCCTCCAGGATGCTCAGTCCACCTCCCCTCTGCTGGCCCCTGACATTCCAGCCTCATTCCCAAACCCTGGTCACCAGGGTCATAAGCACAACACTACTGCTACACTGACAGGACAGCCTAGCTATGTAAATTAAGAAATTATTTGCACTAAACGCAAAACTGGGGCAACCACACATCACAGGTGTGGTGCTAGTATACAGACATCCCCTTTAAAACTTTTATTGCTCACTCTGCTGCATGACAACAGACTCTAACTGTTGCTATGCATCTGCAGCTGAGGGGCAGAAAGAATAACTCCAAGACAGGTAGGAAAGTTACTTACATGCAATGGATTTTCTGCTAGTGGTTTTCATTCATAGCCATGCACTGGCAGATTCCTAACTTGAGCTGGCATCCAGAACCATCATATCAATATAGAAGACACATAATGGGCCGCACTCGGATTTATCTTCATACGTAAGGATGCGACCTGTAATTTACAAGTGAGGACACCAGAAGTGTGTTTGAGGTCTTTATCCTTGCTGGTGGAGTTAAATGTGATTGTCTCCCCTGGCAGCATGGGTTTGTATCCCACTTCTGACAGTTGTTTTGGTAATGCCCAAAACTGATACTAGTGCAGTATGAGTGGGGTGATGCACAACTGAGGTGCCGTCCTTCAGATGAGACATTAAAAATAGAATATGGATAGGTCACCAGGCATTAGCGGTGAATAATACCATCGAGGGGTTCCTGTGTCCAGAACCTTGAGATGGTATGGCACTGGTAATGTCCGTGACATAGCTCGTTATTTTTTTATTGGCCACGGATGTGATTTTTTTATTTGTTATGAGCTGCCAAAGGACTGGGTTCATGCCCTGGCCGACCAGTGCACTGTGTTACACTGTCTGTTTCAGACCCCTCACTCCGTACATCCTGCTCGCACCACAGAGTAGAAAAATGTTAGGCAGTCATACCTTTCGATGTTTTGGGGAACGGGAATGCAGGATCAGCAAGATAACTGCATTTTTGGCCAGAGTTTAAAAAAACAGGAATGCTGAGCACCCAATTTACTCACGCTAAGTGGGAGATGGACACCATGTTTCAACTGTTGTTTTGCCCGTCCAGTAAGAAAAAGCGGCTACTCAGGAGGCATGCTTTGAAAGACATTGACTGGCAGACTTGCGCTTTTGCTGTACAGGTTTAGTGATAATACTATCTTTCTGTTGTGGAACGATAGTATTAACACTGACGACAGTAGTATTAACACTGATTGACAGTAGTATTATTACTGATTGACAGTAGTATTATCACTGAGCTTCGAGGTATTACAAGTTTTTTTGTATGCTTTACAGCTATACTAAATTCAAAATCCATATATTAAACTGAGATTCCTTCTGCTCATCTCTGGTCATTGTCCAGGTGGAAGTAAAAGATCCCATGGCACTTATCAATGAAGAGAAGGAGTTTCCGGTGTCATGGCCAACATTCCCTGTCAATAAAACAGATCTATTTAACTCATTCAGGTTAGATGCGCCTGTAGGTGATGCCTGAAAGCACAGCCACCAGGCCAATAACGCCTGTAGATCTATTCAGCTGACTTACACTCAGGCCTGGAAATGTCTGAGGAAGTCAGCAGTTTTACCTAAATATTAAACAAACCAAATTGCTTAGAACTGATTGCATAGCACTGTTAGAAAGGTAATTTTGTGCTGAAAAATTTTGCTGCTTTGTGTCTACCATGTATACTTTAGGAGTCATCCGCATTTATTTAAGGTAGGGTGTGCATGGGTGACATCTGTATCTCAAGCCTCGCCTAAGCACCTTGAATAAATCTAAAAAACACAGTTGTTTGGTATTTCAGCTAGTATAAAATAAAACAAAATGGATTACAATTGATTACATAGCACCATTAGAAAGGTAATTTTGTGCTGAACAGTTTTGCTGCTGATACTTTGTGTCTACCATATACTTTAGGAGTTATTTGCATTTGTTTAAGGTAGGGTGTGCATGGCTGACATTTGTCTCTCAAGCCTCACCTAAGCACCTTGAAAAAATCTGAAAACACAGTTGTTTAATATTTCAGCTAGTAGAAAATTAAAACCAAATTGATTACAATTGATTACATAGCACCACTGGAAAGGTAATGTTGTGCTGAACAACTTTGCACTCATACTTTGTCTGTAGCACTTACGGTTCAAGAGGTATTCACCTTTGTTTGTGGCATACTGATTATCGCTTGATTTTGTTTAGAAAGGCACAGAATGCAGTGCTAAGAGTGTACATGGCACAAGTAGTGGAAGTCTCAAAGAGCACTTGTGGTGTGAATGAGTTAAACCACCCCCAGGATGCACCTGGAAACAAGCTATTACAGCCTAGTGTGCCTTTCCTGGTCAAAAATTGTAAATAAATAAATTACCAGTGCAGTCCACTACATATGCTGTTTATACAATGGCATTTTAGAAGGTACAATTCATTTTAAAGCAGCAGTGCAATGAAATTGGGCAGAAAATGTGACCCTACCTTTTTCACTGTAAAAGCTTCCAGGCAGCTTCCAGTTTTATTTGGTGGCACTAGTTCCACAAAATATTAAGCATTTTATAAATGTTTTAATTTTGGTTTTTTCTTAAGAAAAAGATGTCCGCTACATTTGACTTAGAAATAGCATTGTAAATCTGACAAGGGTTAGGATCAAGAAAATAAAAAAAAACTCATAGGTTGCAGCAGGTTCTAGGAAAAACAGCTCTGGAAAAAACATCCTTGGAAAAAAAGACACAAGAAAAAATGTCACCCATAAAAAGGCACACAATGCAGATACAGAAAAACGCACTCACACAATGCAACAGTCGTAAATGTTGCAACAAATACCTAAAAGTAAACAGACCTAAAAATGAACAGTCAGAGTAAAATCACCTGCAGCCTGCACACTTTCTGACTCAGAAAATACAGTGAACAACATATAGAATATGACTGGAAGAAAGGCACAGGACACAACATATAACATACCTCTTCCCCCAATTATACCACTTCACCTACTGTGCTTCACAAGGCATGTGCCCTTTTACTGGTGACTTTTTCCAGAGACCTTTTGCCTGAGCTTTTTCTTCTAGGTACCGTGCAGCATAGAGCTGCCATAAAAAGTAGATTTGACAGGTCTGCTAATCATTTTATTAACAGCAGCTAAAAACTAGCTTTTGAGAAACATTATTTTGTTACACTGCATTTTACATATTAACTCTAAAGACAGTGCAGCTCACATGCTGCATGAACTGCCAATAGCTTGGTACAAGGGAAAAGGCTACCTTCCTCAGTAGCACTGCAGACTCAATAGGCCAGAAGGGCCTTTGCTGCCAACACATTTTCTGTTTCTGAAATGATGATTTAACAGGAATTGCCTCCTTTCTGGCATCTTGAACAAAATATGGCACATTTTCAGTTCTCCCAAGAAGTATTGTAGAGACTCACTCTGGAATACATCACTTCTCAAAGATACTGTCTAGCACCGGTCGCCTAAGGGATCACATATGGGAAGAAGTCTCCAGAAAGCTGCAACTCTCCACCAGGCCATGCAACTCACCTGTTGTGTGACCTGCTTCCAGCTGGGTATGAATGTAAAAGGCCACTTTCCTCAGCTCCAGGGCTTACTGACATACCAAGAGGACAGGGCATCTCCTTCTTTGTTCAAGTAGAACATCAGAGTGATACTGTCCATGTTCATTTGAGCTGTTTGGTCTGTTCTCAGTAGGTTGAATGCTTAGAAGGCAAGGCCAATAGCACATAGCTCAAGTACATTTATGTGGTGAGTGGATTTTTGTTTGGAATCTCTTCCCATTGGCTCCAAGTCAATACGGCAAGTATTTATTGGTGAACATTAATACAGTGAATCCAGAATGACGAGGACCAAATCAACGATCACAAATTATGGCAACCACCAAAATGAGCAATTTCTAAAGCTGACTAACACCCAAACTGTGGTCACACTGCAAAACTGCCAGACCTCTCAGATATTCAGACCGCTATGAAACAAGTACTCTCCAGCACCAACAATGGGTGATCTTTCAGATCCCGATATCGCCATCTCCCTGCAGCGCTCCCAGCACCTGACAAGATCATGCTGCCATTATTGACATGTGGGGGCTATGCCTCCACAGCCCTGACAGGGTCGCCCCTGAACTACCCCATCTCTAGGATTCTAACTCCGGGTGCTCATTGCCTCTGGGGTTCGCAGAATAGTCGTACTCACTCATATTGGCTGGTCGCTTTAGTAGACCAGTCCCATTTTGCATTCACACTAACTGATTCATGCAAATTGATTCACCCATAATGACTCGCTGTATTGTCATGCTACCCTTCCCATTTACCACCTCTTGACTCAAATGGGTTACATCCCATAAGTGAAGCTTCTGTAGACAGATGGAGAGTAGGCCAAGTAAGTCGGAAGGGTACCCTCACTCTAAGGTTCACTTTCATCTGCTACTAGGGTAATGTATCCAATAGCTGGGTTGTCTCTGATAACAAACAATCCATGGAGTCCCTTCACGTGAGAACACCAGTCCTTGAGGTACAACTAGGCTTGTTGTATGCTGAGTCTCTTTTCTTTTTTATCTATACTTTTGCCTGTTCCTCCCTCAATCCCAGTGGCTTCCCCAGCCCCATCACTGACCCATCCAGTGGCCTTGCTGGCCTGCCACTTAGGGTCGTGGGGGCCTGCAGGGGAAGCAGAATGGCCGGGCCTTTCCACCTGCTTTTTTCTGTTGTTTCCCAGGATGTCAGTGTGCAGTGATATAATTCACATCTGTGCATGGTGGCACCAATACAGTCCTCATCCACCAACATCCCCTCATGTCTGGCTGTTCCTGCCATTGCTGCCACCCAGCCTCTGGTAGGTGGTAGTCAAGTGGTGAGATACAGGATCCTCCTCCCGAGGAAGGAGAGCTGTCCTTGGAATGCTCAATCCTGCCTCACCAGGCCAGCCCTGAGAGACCCAAGTCCATTTCCGACCCCAGGCCACTGATGTAGCAGGCGATAAGGTGACCATCGCCTCAGCCATGTCATGCCATTCGCGCACCATGTTTTGAACTAATTTTTAAATTGGAAGATTTTAAGCTTCCTTGCCTCGCCTGCCTCTGCACTGTGAGGATATCTGAGAAGGTCACAGTACCAGCCAACCTTTTAATCCAGAAACCCAACATCCTGAAGTTAGTCTTCACTGCTCCCTATGGCCTTTCTGCCAGATCGTTCATCCTCAGGTGGACAATAATGACTGGCATCCCTCTCTGCTCCCTAACCAGTCCATCTACCCTTGGGAGTACTCTATCTGCTGCACCACCTGCCCCTCCTGCTCTGAAACACAGACTAAATTCTTTGCACCACTAACTATAGAATCCCCTTCCCTCTATAATTACCCTCCTTCTAATGCTCCCTTCCAGGCTGCTGAGCCCCACAGCTGGCATCGTCATTTCTTGGGCCCTTGCTGCAACAGGGTGCTCTCCCTGGGAGGGAAGACGCATGCACCACTTTGCTCACATGGTTGAAATGGTTGCTTGTTGTGAAAGTGGAGCTCCTTTCATTTCCTACTGTTGCCTTCTGCCAGCCCCCTTCTTTACCCACTGCCTTCCCCAGGAGGTCCTGGGCTGGTAGTATAACCTAGAGGTTACAGTAAAAAGCTTTGAATGAGCTTTGTACAACCAGGAGACCTGGGTATCATTCCCACATCATCCACTTGTGTGATCCTGAGCAAGTCACTTAACCTCCTCAGCACTCCAGGGTGTCCCTTGAAAATATGCCATGGGTCTTATCCAGTTACCAAAGAATAAACATGAAAAAAATAAATAAATAAAACAAACATTAAGGATGAAGAGTGGCAGTGGGCACCCTTGCCCCTCTAACCAGCTCTGCAGCTGGAACATTTCAGAGTGTCATTATTTATGATTTGTTTTAATGCCAAATACTCACCTTGGGACCTTGAGCAAGTCACATGACCTCTCAGTGCTCACTTCAGTCCACCCAGCTGTGGCAAGAAGCAGGACCCCACTGGAAATGAGATGCTCTATTTGAGTTGGGCTAACCTGAGTAAATAAAATGTAAAAAAAAAAAAAAAAAAAACAGGGGTGATCAACCACCAAACAAGATAGCAACCAAAATCAGGATAGACCGCTTCTTTACAAAAAAACGCTGGACCTCAGCAGACCGTCACTGAGCTCTCATCCCGTTTCTAGATTGCAATAGCATAAAGAAGCACACATGACTCAAACATCACTGTGTCCTAACAGGCTACAGCACACTTCACCCAGAATGTTTCAGTAGTTTACAAATATGCATCATCAAAATAATGGCTTGATACAAGGAAATTGTTAAAAAGCACTAGTGTCAATATCAAATCAGCTTCTGGTAGGTAACTTGAATATTTCACAAGCCTACTGCAGATAGATCTATGAAAATGCGTATCACTGACAGAAAAACGTAGTACTCCAACTCTTTAAATCCATTAGTCAGACGACTGAGAACTGAGGCCTACAGTCATGAGGTGTCTGACTGTCCCTGTAACATTGTTTTTCTATATTATGTTTACTTTTAGCTTTTGCACCAATAAGCAAAGCAGAAAGCCTTTAACTTCAAATTTACTCATAATTTTCCCCAGCTGGTAAAATGATAGCTAGATATGTACACATCAGTATAATCATCCACTAAACAAATGGCACCGTGATAAACAGGGGAAGTGCTGCGTAATCTGCTGTTTTCAATTTAGAAAGTATGCATTATTTACACTGCCGTTATTCCGCTCAATTTGAGTTCAAGCTTTAGTCCTAATTTCAGTATAATCAAAGTCAATGAATATTTAATCAGCATTGCTTCCAGAAATTGAGTAATGCCATTAACATAATGTCCTCAGGACTGCAATGCCGATTTCTTCAAGTACATGGACTTTAACTTTCTTCCCTTTTAACCACTTGCCAACCAGAACAGTATGACTTGCTCTCTGGAAATGCTGCTTCCCAGTCAAGCTGAAACTTTTGACGTCAGTTCTTGCTGAACCTGTGATCTTTTTCTAACTCCTTTTATGCTGACAGACTACAGCACGTCAAGGACAAGGACGTCTTTTAAGGTTGAATGACTCCCTTTTTGCCATGTTCTGGACTGAGGCAAATGGCTATAATACACTGATAATTCTGCATGTGTCTGTGGTTTGCATTTTTAGGCATTTTGGAATTTAAAGATGAGTAAGAAATAATGTAACCTGCTGGGAATTGAACCCATGTCCCAGCATACAATCCCAGTGCTCTAACCACTGAGCTACAGGCTTACATGGTTGACACACTTCTATACACTGGTACTGCAGAACCAGAAACTAGGAATAATTAAGAGGACAATTAGAATTTTGTTTGTGCAATATTAGCCACTGCTTTGCAATTTCAATCACATTTATGACAATTGGTGGTTTAAATTGCTTAGCAATCTTCAACACTACATCAAAAAACATCTGTGTGTCCAGAACCCCAGGTCCAACCATGTTGAGCCTGTAGTTCAGTGGTTAGAGGCCCTGGTTCAATCTCCAGTAGGTCACATTAGTTCTTTCCCGCTACAACCTGTGATTTAAACTGCTTAGCAGTAGCTAATGCTACACCACAAAAAACAAGCATTTGTCAATGCCAAATGTTTGCTTGCTGGCATTAGCATTGGAAGTGCAGGAGTTACACAGAAACAGAATAGGAATGGCAGTGAGTACTGAACTGACATCAACCCCACCCACACCCTGCAGAGATGGCCAGGCATTGGGGTGTGCCTTTGAGTTATCGCCCATAATGCTCACGCCATTTCACCTCACCTACCCTGCAGACCCAAACAAGTGTTGAGGTGTGCCTTGGGGTGTTCGAGCTTACACTCACCCCATTCCATAAAGAAATACACTGAAATGGGTGCAGGATAGGAGAATGGGGTGAACTTTGGGGCCAAATAGGCCAAGGCACATCTCAATGCTTGTCACTGGCTGCAGGGTGGGGGTGAGGGTGGAATGGCATGAGCATTACTGTCAACAAAACCAAGTCACACCCCTGACACCTGTCAGTACCTCTAGGGTAGAGGCGTTATGGTTGAAACCAAATACAGGGGCATGCCTCAGGCAGTTAGTTTTGGAACCCACTCAGGAGAGAGCAATCTTAGACCTGGCACTCTCAAATGGGGACAGAGAGATCTCTGATCTTGAAGTGGGTAGCCATCTGAGAACAAGCGACCACAAACAGTGTGGTTCCACGATAAACTTAGCTGCAGAGTCAAGCCACACAAAAGTGAAGGTACTGGACTTCAGGAGGGCTGATTTGTTAAAATGGGAAAGTGCCTCAGAAAAGCACTAGCAAACAGGCAAGAAGGTGGGTGCTGCAACAATGGGAAACATCAAAACCGCCATCACAGAGGCAACAGGCCTTTGTGTGAAGCAAATAAACAAATCAAAAAAAAAAAAAAACACTATGGTTCTCAAAGAAGTGGCAGGGAAGGTAAGAGAAAAAGATAGCATTCATGAAGTATAAGAAACACAGAAGGAGCAGGACAGAGAACTGTACCAGTTAAAGCAGAAGGAAGCAGGTAAGGCAGTCAGAATAGCAAGGCCCAGACCGAGGAAAAGACAGCCAACTCGGTTAAGAAGGATAAAACCTTTTATAGGTACATTAGGGAGCAACAAAAGACTAAGGCAGGGATACTGAGGCTGAACAAAGAGGAAGGTGGTTGGGCAGAGAGCGACAGTGAAAAAGAGGATACTGAATGAGTACTTCTGCTCAGTATTTACAATGGAAAGCAGGGGGAAAATACCTAATACGGTCAGTAGAAGCACTCTGGATAGGGGTTGATATTAGTCCTTTCACAGAAGAAAGGGTTCTGAAAGAACTCTTAAAACTGAAGGTGGATAAAGCAATGGGGCCTGATAGGATTCACCCAGAATTTTTAAAGAACTAAGGAAGAACTAGTAACACCACTGACTACCCTTTTAATAACTCATGGGAGGATGGTGTGGTACCTGAGGACTGGAGGAGGGTGGATGTGATTCCCTTCACAAAAGTGGGAGCAAGACAGAGGCAGAAAACTACAGACCTGTCAGTTTGATCTCAGTGGTAGGAAAATGATGTAATCACATCTGAAGGAAAGAATTGTTGAGTACCTAGAGGCCAGTGGGGCACAGGACCCAAGGCAGCATGGATTCAAGCAGGAAGGTCATGTCAGACAAATCTAATTGATTTCTTTGACTGGGTGACCAAAGCAGTAGGCCAGGGAGGGGCTGTGGGCATGGCCCACCTAGACTTGCAAGGCATTTGACACAGTCCCGCACAAAGATTAATAAACAAATTAGCCAGCCTGGGAGTGGGTCCCAGGGTGGTAGCTTAGGTAAAACACTGGTTGGACAACAGGACACAGCGGGTAATAGTAAATGGAGTCTACAGTGAAGAAAGGAGGGTTACTAGTGGGGTACATAGAGTTCAGTACTAGGGCCAGTCCTTTTAATGTCTTTATAAGTGACATTGCAGAGGGACTGGAAGGGAAAGTATGTCTCTTTGCAGATGACACAAATATCTGCAACAGGCATGATATGCAGGGTGGGGTGGAAAGGATGAAAAGGGTCTTGGCAAGGTTGAAGAAATGGTCAAATGTATGGCAGCTTAGATTCAATGCAAAGAAGTGCAAGTAATGCACCTGGGAAACAAAATCCCAGGGAAGAGTACACAATGGGGGTGAAATACTGACAACAACAAAATAGAAAGGGACCTGGAGGTAATCATATCAGATGACCTAAAGGTGGGCCAAGCAATGTGAGAAGGCAGTAAGGAGTGCTGGGGATACTGGGATGCATAGGGAGAGGCATCACCAGTAGAAAACAGTAAGTTGTTGGCCCTCTGTACAGACAGTTGGTAAGACCACATCTGGAGTACTGTGTACAGTTCTGGAGACCCCATCTCCATAAAGACATAGACAGGGTGGAGGCTGTCCAGAGGAGGGAACCAAAATGATGCAGGATCTGCATCAGAAGACATGAAGAAAAACTAAAGGAACTAGAGATGTATAGCCTCGAGGAAAGGAGGAAAGGGGGACATGATAGAAACTTTCAAATACCTCAAGGAATCAACAAAGTCCAAGAGGGTAGCATCTTTCAGAAAAGAGATGTGCAAAACAAGGGCACAATCTGAAGATAATGGGGATGGCCAGAGGTAATGTGAGGAAATATTTCTTCACAGAGAGGGTTGTGGATACAGGGAACAGCCTTCCTGAGGAGGTCGTAGAGTCAAAAAAGGTGGGCGAATTCAAGAATGCATGGAACAGACATAAGGCAATTCTAGTGTGGGGTAGGAGGAAGTAGGCTGTTGGTTAACTAGGATCTGCAGCTTATCCGTTAGGTAGGGAAATAGGCAGACTAGGTGGGGCCAAAAGCGGTCCTTATCTGCCATCAAATTCTATGTTTCTATGTAATGCCTAGGCGTTTCTTGGTATTGTCACTCCAAGTTTTCAACATGGGCTTTTGTGACGCACCACATGAACAGTGACACTATCAGTTGTTGCTTGAAAGGTGATTTTGCCAGCGACTGCGCTTATTTGGTGCCACAGGTGCAAAAACACATTTCAGGCAATATGTGAAAATGACAGCTGTACTGTTCATAAGGAGGTGGAAAATGGCAATGTTGAAAATCTGGAGTGAAATTATTAAAAATTCTTGAAGTTATGAGCGTGCAGGAACTGCGCAATGCATGCTCGTAACACAATCATATTTTTGGAATTTTTCACCAAATTTGCAACACAGACTTTTAGAGCCCACCTCATGAACAGTGACACTGTTGTTTTGTTACTCAGTCCGAAGGTGATTCCATGCAGTGAACACAAAATCACCTTTCAGGACTGAATAACCACATGACAGTGACTGAGTTCATGAGGTGGGGTCCCAAGACCCCATGTTGAAAATTTGGTGCCAGAAGTCAAAAAATGGTTGCGATATCCCCAAGTTGAAATCCCCCCTCCATTTATGCCATTATACAGCTTACTGGCATTTACGTCAGTTCGCGGTCGACTTTGAAGAGTGCAGGCGTGTTCCGCTCCACTGAAGATCGCAGCACTGGACCTCGGAGGTGAGTATGGGGTGAGGGGTGCAGGGAGGTGGGGTGCACAAAGGGTGGGTGCAGGTTGGGAAGGGCTGCAATACAACAGACAGCGAGGAACCATTTTCTTGTTTACAGGTAAAAAAAAAAACTTCATGGGAAGGTTTTCTTTTTCCAGGTACATCTGGCATACTGAGGTGGGCTCCCAGTGTACCACCCTGGGTGTTTTGGGGGACTGGAGCCAACGAGTTGAGCACCCATCGGCAAAGAAAACGGGTCTGTATTTGGGGCATGATGCTGAGGGAGATTGGGCATCCACTTGGCAGACAAATTCATCTAGAGACATCATGCCAACAGGGGTATCGGGCACCCCAACGTCAGCTTCGCGGGACTGTGAGAGGTGGGCCGGCGACAACCGCCATGTTTATTGAAATGTTACCAGGCAAGGCATGTCCTGAAACACAGAAACATAGACTTTGGCAGATAAGGACCACTGGCCCCTTAGTCTGCCCTGCGGTGAGGGCACTCCCTCATTGCGGTGGTGAATTTCTCTCAAGTTGGTGTACGCTTCTGAGCTGCTGTCATAGACAGCGCATGCTCATTCACTGGTACCACAAGAGACAAGTCCCAAAAGTAGAGACAGCATTGGCCTAGCAGCTGCCGCACCTCCACAATCTGCTACTCCAGCAAGCTGTCACAACATGTTTCTTGCACATGCATAAGCAAACATAAAAAACTAATTATTAAGATGTGTTTGGAAACACAAGGAATAAACTGGTTCACTTAAACCGTAAATAAGGCAAACTATATCCCTTGTACTTGAAGTAACATGGGCATGCTCTCTAGCTCCTATAGCGCCTTTGTCTTGCATAGTATGGCTACGCTACTAATGGATTACTTGCTGTTAGGGTGATCGTTCTGGGGAGGGAGGAGAGTGGGGGATAGGGTGGGGAGGGAGAGGAGGGAGGGAGGTGGGTGGGAGGAAGGGATTTAGGAATTGCAGTGTTACTTCCTATGTTACTTTGTTCATGATTGTTCTTAAAATTCAATAAAGCATTTTAAATTAAAATAAAAATATGTATTTGGAATCCATGGAAATAGGATTTAAGTTTATGTAATGTGGGACAAAAAAGAGGTCACCTTTCTGGATATCAAAATAAGAAAGAAGGAGTATGGTAATGTTGATTTCAGTCTCTTTAGAAAACCCAATGACTGGGACACTATTCTGGAAGCATATAGTTGCCATTCCCACCACACCATAACAAATATCCCCAAAGGTCAGCTAACGCGGATCAAAAGGAACTGTAGTCATGAGAGGCAGCAGCAGGAGGAGGCAGGTCTTATGGTGAAACAGTTCCATGAAAGGGTTATGGGGACGATGTAATCAACAAGGCTAGGACGGAGGTGGACACACATTCCAGGAATCACTTTGATCCCTAGAGATAGAGGGAATGACAGGCAGACAAGATTGAATGTTGTAACAACATATTCAACTGATGCCAAAATATCATATTCTCAAACTGGGAAATATTTAAGGCAGAGCCAGAACTGAGTGAGTGTGTTGAAACCCTCCAAGAGTTGTGTACTGCAGGGCTAGGAATCTTAGGGTCACTTTTGCTTACAATACACAAACAGAAAGGTCACCCTTACCACCTTGTACTAGAAAATGTGTGAGGTATAAATACTGACTAGTAGAAGCCACCACTAATTCTTTTTTAAATCCTGAAATCTAAAAGAAGGTGTCTGTCAGGGATTGTATCAGTTGTGATACCTGCAATACAGTGCATTTGGCAACATGCCCGTGAGGGTCATATTACATGGGTCACATGGAAAAAAGCTAAACGAGAGGGTAGGAGAGCACATGAGGGCCACCGCCACGAAAATAAACAATTGGTTCTGGCACTACATGTGGAAGAGAGAGAGATCTGAGAAGTTACATCAACCTATGCTGACGAGGCGAAAAAAAGCATAGGGGCTGAGGGGCAGTGATATTGAGGAAAAATGGCATGAGAGAGCACATTGGAGCTACCAGCAGGGAGCATTAATTTGGCTAGGGTTAAATGACCAGGTGGAATTAGCTCTGCTGTTGTACATTTCCTTTGACCAATACGTATTAATATATACATTCTGTTTATATTTTACAGATGTTCTGATGTCAGGATTTGGACTACAGAAAACTTGTTAAGCAACATTTCAACTATTAATTGTTGGTGCTCATCTAACCAAAAGATATTCATAAATATTTGAAACTTCCATAGTAATTTCTAAATTGTTACCAAATTAACTTAAATTTGTACTTGCTTTCTATACAGTATGTAACTGCACTTTTTGGTGGTCACTTTGTGCACATTATAATAAATGTAGTGCACCTTTAAAGGGACACTGTCAACCTTATAGGCCTCAGAGTGTCGCTTGTTTAAAACACACTTTATGATTGCTAACATTCTGTAAAGATTGCTGATGCAGCCCGTAGTTTGGTACTAATTCTTTTTTCTTTTAAAAGTGAAAAACAGACTGCCCATACTGGTGTTACCACACAAAACAGGTTTGTTTACATCTTTGATCAACTCCACTGCATCTTTCCTGGACTTGGGAAAATCTCCAACACAGTCTAGCCACTCATTGTGCCATGGGAGTAGAGGAGACTATTGTGTCATGAGTGGCTGCACTGTGTGGGGTGCTTCTGCTCAGGATGTTTTAAACAAGAACAGATTCAGGATTTGAAACAAAACAAGGTTGTTTATAAATATACATTAGCACGCATTTCAGTTCTACTAAACAAGGAGACCGACAAAACAAACGGCAACATCAATGAATTTTAGAGAAGGTAAGCAGTCATAAAATGTAGGTTTTAACTAGAAATAATATGATGCAAAACAGGTTGACAGTGGCCTTTAAATACCTGTACTAAAAGGTGAGACAATAGGATGCCGACACCTTGACAAAACGCCAGAAGTGATAGACTGGAAACATTGGGGCTCCAGTGGGTCCTCTTGTGATTCTGTCTGTGAGGTTTTTCTGCACTTGCGTTTTACACTTTGAATTGTAATAAATTATTGTTTTACACACTGTAAGTGGTTCTGTGTGTGTGTGTGTGTGTTTGAACCCAAGTGCTGAATCCATAGAAACATATAGAAACATAGAAGTTGACGGCAGATAAGGACTGCAAGGCCCATCCAGTCTGCCCATTTCTTTTCTACCTTATAAATGTGCCATCGGCCTTTGCTCTGTCAGTGGCCTATCTATTCATACTCATCTGTATTGCTCCCTTATGCCTATCCATGCCTGTTTGAAGCCCTGCACTGTATTCATAGCCACCACTTCTTGTGGTAAGCCACTCCATGCATCCACCACCTTTCTGTGAAAAAGAATTTCCTCACATTTCCCCTTAGTCGGCCCCTCTAATCTCATGCTGTGTCCTCTTGTCCTGCTATTTTCTTATATTTAAACATGTTAGACTCTTTCACCTTGTTAATGCCCTAAGGTGTTTGAATGCCTCGATCATATCACCTCTCTCCCTCCTTTGCTCAAGGGTATACATATTGAGCTCTGTTAATCTGTCCTCATATGTCTTCTGATGCAGTCCCTGCACCATTTTGGTTGCCCTTCTCTGGACTGCCTCAATTTGGTTAATGTCCTTTGAAGGTGTGGCCTCCAATACTGCACGCAGTACTCCAGATGGGGCCTAACTAGTGTCTTGTAAAGAGGTTATCCTCCCTCTTACGACTTGTGATACCCTACTAATACACCCTAACACCCCCTAGCCTTACCTACTGCTTTAGAGGTCTGCTTGAATGATTTCAGGTCATAAGTGATGATGATGTCCAAGTCTCTTTCTTCCTTAGTGACTGCTAGCAACTCCCTCCCAGCCTATAGGTGGCTTCAGGGTTCTCTTCCCTATGTGCATGATTTTGCACTTCTGCATTACATTCTAGTTGCCACTCTTCTGACCATTTTGCTAGTTTATCCAGATCTCTTCTCATTCTGCCCACCCCATCTGGATCATCTACTCTGTTGCAGATCTTGGTGTCATCTGCAAACAGACAAGCCTTACCCTCTAGTCCATCTGCAAGATCACTAATGAAGATGTTGAAGAGGACTGGCCCCAGGACTGATCCCTGAGGTACCCACTTGTGACTTGCATCTCTTCTGACTGTATACCATTTACCACCACTCTCTGTTTTCTGCCTGTCAACCAGTTTGCCACCCAGTTGACCAACTTCTGACCCACCCCGAGCCTACCCAGCTTATTTATCAATCTTCTATGTGGAACAGTGTCAAAGCTTTGCCAAGTCAAGGTAGGTGACATCAACTGCTCCCCTTGGTCCACCACTCTGGTTACCCAGTCAAAGAAATCTATGAGATTAGTTTGACAGGACCTTCCTTTGTAAACCCATGCTGTCTTGGATCCTGTGCCCCTATGGATTCCAGGTGTTGCACTATCCTTTCCTTAAGTAGTGTCTCCATAATCTTGCCCACTACTGAGGTGAAGACTGACTGGTCTGTAGTTCCCCACCTCCTCCTGCT
The DNA here is from genome assembly GCA_016271365.2 of Neoceratodus forsteri. Classification (NCBI taxonomy): domain Eukaryota; kingdom Metazoa; phylum Chordata; order Ceratodontiformes; family Ceratodontidae; genus Neoceratodus; species Neoceratodus forsteri. Next base: position 964,512,278 of record CM028136.1, read on the forward strand.
ACCACTCTTGTGGGCGGGATCACATGAGCCTTCTCTAGTCTTCCTGAGACCTCTTCTGTGCTCAGAGACTCACTAAACAGTTCTGCTAATGGCTCTGCTAGTTCCACCTTTAGCTCCTTAAGTACCCTGGGATGTATGCCATCAGGTCCCATTGCCTTATCCACCCTGAGCTTAGCAAGCTCTTGTAGGACCCTTTCTTTTGTGAAGGGGTAGTGCTCACCTCCTCCCCCTGTGTCCATGATGCTGAGCTGTGGGCTCTGCCTACCTTCTCTTCAGTAAATACTGAGCAAAGTATCTATTTAGGATAGATGCCTTTACAGGGTCCTCCTCCTCCACATGCTCCCTTTTCTCCATTAAGCTTAGCAATACCCCCTCTGGACTTTCTCCTTTCACTAATGTATCTATAGAAAGTCTTGTCACCTTCTTTTACTGTTTGTGCTAGTGTTTCCTCAGTTTGGGACTTTGCCTGCCTTACTGCCTTCCCTGCTTCCCTTAGGGCAGTTTGGTATGCCTCCTATCTTCATCCACTGTGTTCCCTTATATTTCCTGAAGGCCAGCCTTTTGGCTCTGACCTTTTCTGCTACTGTATTTGAGAACCAAAGTGGTTTCCTTCTTCTTTTGCACTTCCTTTTCTGTCTAACACAATGGGATGTTGCTTCAAGTATTGCATCCTTAACGCTTGCCCACTTTGCCTGTACCCCTCACCTGTGTTTCTTTTTGCCAGGGCTAGCTTAACTCTGTTGGCCATCTTATCAAAGTCAGCTCCTCTGAAGTCCGATATTTGTGCCTTGGAATGGGATGATTTAGATGAGTAGCCAAATTGAACCATACCATGTGATGGTCACTGGCCCCAGGTGACCTTCTACCTGGAGATCTGTGATCCCTTCCCTGTTAGTCAGTACTAGATCTAGGATAGCCCTGTCTCTTGTGGGTTGCTGTACCAGTTGTTTGAGGCCCTCCCCTGCAGGGAATCCACTATGTGTCTAGTTCTGGCAGATGTTCCTGCTGGTATTGACCAATCTGTATCCGCATGTTGAAGTCTCCCATTATCAGAACCTCCCTTTAGCTGTCATGTTTTGTATATCTTCTAACAGTAATGTGTCTATGTCCTCCCCTGGTCTGAGGGCCTGTAGACAACCCCATTTCTTATGGCTGTCCCATTTTCTGTTTCAGGGTGACCCACATTTCTTCTGGCTCCTATGTGTATTCTGAATTTCTGTAGCTTTGATATTTTCATTGATATGCAGGGCCACTCCTCCCCTTTTGCACCTCGGTCTCTTCTGAACAATACATAGCCAGGTACTGAAGTCTCCCAAGTGTGGTTACTGGTAAACCACATCTCACTAATTGCTACTATGTCCAGTTTAGCCTCTGACATTATTGCCTGCAGGTCTGGGATCTTATTTCCCAGGCTGTGAGCATTGTGTACATGATTTTCCATTGGCCAGATTTTGGTGTGTTAGTTGTTGGGTAAGTTTGGCATTACCCCTGTCGTCGTATGGGAGACAAACCTTTTTACACCTGGTGATGCAAATGAACTGCAAACATGCTGAATCCCTGTTTGACCACTAGCTGAGGGGAGAGGTGTTCTTCCCATTTCAGCGTGTAGGGTGCTGCACCCCTCTCCCCATTTGCATGTCTGAGATTTTGGCATCTTACAGTCTGCTTAGAAGTAAAACCAGTCTAAATTACTCTGTGGCAATTTGCATATATTACCCATAATTCCTTGCATTATGGGTTATGTTTCTATATTGTAATTTTTTCTTATATTTTATTGATTTTAAAGCAACACAGTACAAACATCATAAAAGATGCAATAAAAACAACTGCTGTCACAATTTATAGCAGATAACAATTATTTCATAGATTTCTACCTCAGACATTTCATTATAGAAACATAGAATCTGTCAGCAGATAAGGACCATATGGTCCACCTAGTCTACCCATTTCCTACTCACTGCTGCAGCCCCAGATCCTATTTGATTCATGGCTTTCCTGCTCTGCACATCTCTAGGTACCCTTATGTCTATTTCATGCACTCTTGAGTCCCGTGATTGTTTTTTCTTAACATCTTTCTTTTGTTCCTCACAGCTACACAAGCACAGGGTCCTTTTCCTACTGTGTTCCGTGCTGGCTCAATGAACTCCCAACATAACAATGAGCCCAAACTGGGGCCTTTTAAGAGAAAACCCCACCAACACCTTACCTCTTAAGCACCTGTGACTGTTAATCCCCACCTTCACCCTTCATGTAACAACCCCATTGCCGTTTGCCTCTCCTCTGCCTTACTCCTTCTCCACCCTCTACCTACTTGCCCTAACAAACCTCTTCCTCCCTGCCCCCTTGCATATCATATTTCCCCTTCCTCGCTGCTATTGTTTTACCCTTACCCCCTCTTCCATACCCTCCTACTTTGCACTTATGTTACCCATGCCCCTCTTCCTACCCTCCCACTGCAGCTTCTGACAAAGCTCAATAATCTGATTGCTTTAGTAACTGCTAATGTGTATCCACCTGTTTGTTTAATGTGTATCCACCTGTTTGTTTAATATGTATCCACCTGTTTGTTTAACGTGTATCCACCTGTTTGTTTAATATGTATCCACCTGTTTGTAACTTTCACCCTGATTTATTGTACTTACATTGTTCTCATTGTTCCATTTCTACTTTAACTGTATATCTTACCATTGAATCGACGTGGAGCATTTGTATATGAGCTTCCAGCTCAAAGGTGTAATTCCAAGAATTAAATAAATAAATTAATTAAACTACCAGGCAGCAGATACTGCATCCCTACTCTGATGAGACACTTGGTGTACAAAACAGCTGTGAAAACTGATGAACATCTGGTTCGAGATATATTAAAAGGGCTTGCCTTTTATTATTTCAGATGTAACAAAACAAAGTGCTACTCAGACTCAGAATGGGAAGGAGACATCATACAAAACAGGAAGCAAGGGGCAATCTAAAATAGAAAAAAATCCTGTGCAGAAAAGCAGTGCCAAAAAGTTGGGCTACTTACAACGTAAAATGTAAAGGATGCACATAATCTTGAAAAAGCGTGAAAACAGCGTAAAATGTTGGTCATGTGTGGGAAGTCTGGATTTTATTTATTTATTTGAATTTTGTTGACCAGGTAGGCCCACTGAGAAAAGATGTCCCTTTTTCAGGGCGACCGGGGAATATAAGCATTCCATACATAAAATAAACCATGCTATACAGTGGGGAAACAAATTACACTTATCAGTACAGGAAATTAAAACATATAATGTACAGAGATACATTGTGACTTGTGCTTATACTCAATATATCATACAATAAACAGTCAGGACAAGGAATCCAAAACAGACAAACTTAACATAATTACAGAGGATTAGAGTACTAGGTAGGTCTTGTAAAGGCAGTGCGGTACATTCACATAACTATTGTATATTGAGCATTCTATACATGTATCTAGGAGAATTAAAGAGAGGAAAAATCAGTGGGTGAGGAGTTGAAATTGCAGTGCTCAGTAAGACATATGGGGTAGAGGAAGGGGAGGGTTGTTGGGAGAGAGAGCAGACATAGAAGAGAGGGAAGACCTGTGGGAGGGAGGGCACATAGAACAAAGTAGGGATAATTTACAGTCACAGAATGGAGGCAGAAGGAATATTGCTTTACATAATCTTTTAAATTGCGTGAAGGCGTACATGTGAATAGGTCTGGTGGGAGATTGTTCCGTTTTTAGGTGCAGCAACAGAGAAGGATCATTTGCAAATAGTCGAGTCTTGGGTAGTTTTAGGATTGGATAATGAGAGGATCGTAGGGATCTGAAAAGGTTTCAGTGTGAGTAGGTTGGACAGACTGGGTGGGGAAGGCAGGTGGATGAGCTTAAAAGTGATGCTGAGCAAATGGAATTCAAGATGGGCTTCAAATGATGGCCAGCCCACGGTATGAAGCACATCGCAGTGGTGGTACGTGCAGAGACTGACGCAGCAAAATGAGCTATTCTGTGATAAGCTTGTCTTACTCTGTTTAGGTTAGTAGTCTTAGCTGAGTACGATAGTTAAGTGCCATAGAAGGCCTGGAAGCAAGGTAGCAGAGGCTATGGTTCTCTTGGTCTGAGGTCAAGGTAGGGAGCAGTCTGGTATGGGAGGCCTAGCTTCTAATGTGTGGATTTTGTGACCTTGTCAACATGTGTCTCAAACGTTAGGTGTTCATCAAGTGTTAAACTGAGGTATTTAATGAGTTTACCCTTCTAAAGTCTCGCTGGAAGAGGTCTTGATTACCAATGGAGGGATGGGTGGACCTATCAAAAGCAGTGTGGTGAAATAACACAGACTTGGTTTTTTGACGTTGAGCACCAGCTGGTTAGTTATTGAACCATGCCTCCAACTACCAGAAGTCAGTCTCTAGATTGATATTGAGGGAAGAGATATCATTAGAGGATCTGTAAAGTATGGCATCGTCAGCATAAAGCTGTATTGATGCCTTTCCTAGTTGATGGTAGCTAGTTGATAAAGACAGGGAAGAGTAGTGGGCCCAGTATAGAGCCTTGGGAACCCAAGGGAACCCCATCTGTGATGGGTGATGGGGAAGACATAGAGCGGACCATTTGACACATTGTAACCTGTTGATTAGATAGTTGGCAAGCCAAGAGATAGTGAGGTGTGAGACCAATATTGCTGAGCTTAGTTAGTAGAAGTTGGTGATTGCGAGATCAAAGGCTTTTAAGTCGACAGAAGTGGCCCCATAGCAAGCCCCTGATCCGTGGCCTGAAGAATATCTGTTGTAATATGCAGGAGGGCAGATTCAGTGCCATGCAGTCTCTGGAAACCATGATGGTGTATGGTTAAGGAATTAGTCTGCTCAAGGTAGGAATAAAGTTCTTTGTAGAGTACCCATTCTTGTATCTTAGCTAGGGGCATAAGATAGAGATAGGTCAATAATTCTCTACTAGGTCAGTGGGTCCACTTTTGTGTATGGGGACAACTACCACAGTCTTCCATTTGTCTGGTATGGTTTGTATGAGGAAGAATCGAATGGATAATAATGATACTGGGTGAGCTATTGCAGGAGCCGCTATTTTGAGAATTTAGGTTGGAATGAATCAAATCCTGGAGAGCTGTCCAAGTTAAGGCCATTTAATAACTTAAGAACCTCGGAACATGTTGTGAGTTTAGATGGAAAGGGGATCATGGACCGTAGGATTTGGGGACTGTGGATGACATGGTGTGGAAGGCAAGTCAGATTTGTATTTGTCCAGGTCGGTGAAGAAATCATTCATGCCTGTAGCTATATCAGAAGGGCAGGATAGTGTTTCACCTTTAAAGATCATAGTTAGGGCAATAGTGCATTCTTTGCCCTTGAGTAGGAGTTTATAAGACAGAAGCTTCCTGGGTTAGCAAGATGTGTTGTCTGCAGGGAATGGAAGTAGTCCCTTGGCTTTGTTAGTTTCAGTTTTACAGGTATTCTGTAATTTCCTGTAGAGTGCAGGTCATCTTGTAGTCGGATTCTTTAAAGGTTTTCCATGCTTTATCATGAGAGTGCATTAATTGCCTAAGGTCCTGGGATAGCCAGTAGGGAGTGGTTGCCTTTGGCGTGCCTTAATTGAAAGGGCATGCATGTCCAAGATGGAAGTGAAGACGTGGACAGAAGTATTCTAATGCCTTATTAATGTTAGGGAGGGATGTAATGGGTGACCAATCGACAGATTTTAGACTAAGTATGAAAGCAGCGGGATTGAAGTTTGTCAGGTCCCAAGCTTTTATGGTTTTAGGTGGAGGAGATTGGAAATTGTACCTCCAAACACAATAGGTGGGAGGTGGTCACTAAGGGCATCAGGAAAAGCTCCCATGACCTTGATGTTGTGTTTCTTATGGGTAAGCATCCGGTCCAAAAGGCTGTGGTTGCTTGTTTTCATGTTAAGTCTGGTGGGTTGATCGATAAGTTGCTCCAGGTTAAAATCTGATAAGATGGCGTGATAGGTCCTGTTTTAGGACCTAAGAAGTCAAGGTTGAAATCACCACAGCGTATTAGATCAGTTTGGAGGATAGAGTCAATGGTACTGAAGAGTTCAGGGTGGAGGAGGTAGGAGGAGGAGGAGGCAGGTTGGAGGAAAGATGGATACATCCTACAGTAACTCGTTTGAATTGACTGAGGGCAACAGAGATAAATAGATGTTCAAAGGATGATTTTGTGGTGAGACTAGGTAGTGTGGAGGTTGCTAGCTTGTTTCCCATGTGGATCAGCATGCCTCCACCTCTTAGAGGATATGGGTCGCATCTGTGGGAGGTGAAACCAGGTGGGGCACTTTCATATGATAGTATGGAGGCTTTAGCGAGGTCTCAGTTACACGTAGGATGTCAGGTTTATAGTGTCTAAACCCAGGCTTCAAGTTCTGCCATTTTCGCCTGAGTCTTTGGATATTCATATGTGCTATTTTAAGCCCCTTTAAGTTGGACTAGTGTGGGATAAAGGAGAGGGTGGCTGGCATAGCCTCTTCCAGGGCCAGGGTTCAGTTCAATGTGTCCCGATGGTAGTATAATGCAGGTCAGGCAATGGAAGGAGGGAGGAGGGAGAAAAGGAGATTTGCGTATGGACCTAGTCTGTGGTACTTGAAGTAGTGTTTGTTACGCTAGGTCCAGGTCAAGCAGCCAGCAGGAGATGCTAGCATAGGTGGTTTACCATGTCCGAGGGAATAAGTATTTGAATGCATGGAGAGGATGGGTTTAGGTCCCCGATGTTTGCTATGATTGACTGGAGATCAGCTACGGAGGCACAAAGTTCACAACTTTTTCTCTCTGCACCATAAATACTGTGGTGGAGAATCCTGGAAGTGTCTTGGAGTTCCTTCCAGTGCATGTGTGCTTGATGTCTACTGTGAGTACGGAATAAAATGTATAGGTCAAAATTTTGACCTTACCATGCACTTCTGCTTTAATCTGACTTTGTTTAGTTTTAGTTTTGCATTTCAAAACCTGATCAGCAGGGCTGGTTTATATATTATACACTAATTAACAATAAGGCATAACTGGATGTGCATTGTGCTAGGATAATGGCACACCTTAGGGGGGTTGAAGCACAAGTCAGAAAGTACTTCAACCCACCCAGGAGTGCTGTTATCCTAACACAGGAAGGTATGCCTTCTGCAGATTATACTAGAATCTATGATAGGGTGGAGAGAATGCACAGGGATCTTGGGAAATTCAAGGAATGGTCAAGAGCATGGAAATTGGGGTTCAATGCCAAAAGTGCAAAATCATGTACCTACAGCAGTGTAACCCAGGAACTGAATATAGGATGGGTGGAAGGTACAGACAGTCACTAAGCAGGAAAGAAACCCAGGGTTATTATCGTCATGACCTCAAAGCGACAGGGCAGTGTGACAAAAGCAGTGGGTAAGTAGTGGGATGCTGAGGTGCATAGGAGGGGTATCTCCAACGGGAGAGGGAGGTGGTGTCGCCACTGTATCACTCACTGGTGAGACTCCACCTGGAGTACTGTGCCTAGTTCTGGAGGCTGAACCTCAGAAAGGTCATAGACATGCTTGAGACAGTCCAGAGAAGGGCAAATAAAACAGTGCAGGGGTTGCATCAAAAGCCCTATGAGGAGAGACTGAGGATCTCAACATGTACACTATGGAAGAGGACAGCAGGAGCAGACATGATAGAGACCTACAAGTACCTCACAGAGGAACAGGCTGCAGGAGGTGAGATTCTTTCAAATGAGAATGAGCACCAGGACCGGGAAGCATGCAAGATAGCTGGGGAGGGCATGTTTAAGGAGGACTGAGGAAGTACTACTCCATTGAAATGGTGGTGGATGCCTGGAACAGACTGCCAAAGGCGAAAACAGTGGGTGGCTTCAAGCATTCATGGGATTGATACAGGAGAATATTAGTAAATGGGCAGCAAGGGTTGCCACAGACCAGTTAGGGTCTGCAGAGGCGAGTGGGTGCAAAATCATGAACAGAGGTACATAGGAAGCTAGGAGCTGAGTACAGGATGGGAGGGAGGTACTGACATTAGGAGCAGGATCTTTAAGTTATTATAACTGATGACCTCAAAGTGGCAGGGCAGTGTGATAAATCAGCAGGTAGGCTAGTGGGATGTTGGATCTCCAGCAGAAGAGAGGTGGTGGTGTCACCGCATCACTCACTGGTGGGACCCCACCTAGTATGGTGTCCAGTTCTGGAGGCTGCATTTCAGAAAGGACACAGACAGGGTAAAGGCAGTACAGAGGGCAACTAAAATTGTGTAGGGGTTGCATCAAAAGCCCTATGAGGAAAGAATGAGGATTCTCAACATGTAAACCCTGGAAGAGAGAGAGCGAGAGGGACATGATAGAGACCTACAAGTATATTATAGGGGTGAACAGGGTGCAGGAGGAGTTTCTTTCAAATGTGAAACAGCACCAGGACCAGAGGACATATAATGAAGCTGGAGTAGGACGGTAATTTTAAGAGGGATGTAGATACTACTTCACTGAAAGAGCAGTAAATGCATGAAACAGACTGCCAGTGGAACTGGTGGAGGCAAAAACAGTTGGGGCTTCAAGCATGCATGAGATAGACATTGGGGAATCTTAGTAAATGGGCATGGAGGAGGCATGGTCGGCAGAGACCAGTTAGGGTCTGTGGAGACAGACAAGTCAGGAAACATCTGGGCAGACTGGGTAAGCCCAGCGGTCTTTTCTGCTGACTAATTCTACGTTTCTTTGTTTCTATATGTCAGTTTGGCCCATATTATTCCATCCTTGGTGCCTGTCAATATCCACAGTGCCCTTTTTCCAACGAGGAAATTCTGTCTGCGGGGTGGGGAGAGATGAGGGCAAAACCCTGACTGCACAATAGAGTCCTGGGGTTGGATAGGGTATAACACAGCAGACTGATGGACAAATTTTTTTCTGCCAACATTTTATGTTTCTATAATAAATTTGAAAAGCATTCTGCTTTGTTAGGGATGATTTCGATTCTCTTGGACTTTCTGGAAACCATGGATTGTAATAATTTTGTTTTTAGTTTTGAGATGACCCCACTCGTTATCTTTTCTTTTGTTGTTTTTCTTAATATTTGTCAGTTAGTTCAATTATTCTATCCAAAGTGTCCCACTCTTTTTGCTTGTAGTTTGAGCATGTGACTAAATCAGAGAATCCACAGGATTTGGGACAGGGATTCCCACCAAAGAAACCCTTGATTGTTATTTAGTCCCAGTTTACAAAACCTTTTAGGAAAAACATGCCGGAAACAATAGGGAGGGAGGGGATGTTCAGGCACCAAGGCACCCTCCCAACTATGCTTATATCCAAATGGTAACCAGCTGGTGCAGAATTTGCAGATCTGTCCAAGGCATTTGACCTTGTAAACCACAACATCCTGATAGCAAAACTCAATGCCCTTGGTTTCTCCCCTGCCTCCACCACCTGGCTCACTAACTACCTCTCGGTAGAACTTAGGCGGTCTGCCTTGTGGTACCACCTCCCCCCTCTGGCTGTCTCTGTGGGTGTCCCCAGGGGTTCTGTCCTTGGCCTCTTCCTCTTTTCCCTCTTCATTAACTCTCTCTCCCATTGGAGGGCCTATCCTGTAAATCACTCCTCTCACGATGACTTAATACTATACCAAAGTGACCCTCCTCACTATCCACCACTCTTACCGTTGATTTCTGCAAGGCACACTGTTGGTTCTCCACCAACAAACTGTTGGACAATGCTGCCAAAACAAAGGCCATGCTTTTCAGTTCCAAACCCAAACTCTCCTCCCTTGCCCACAATGGTAACCTTCTTACTGTCAAATCCCCAGATGGATTTCCCCTTGACACTGTTCCTCCTTCAAGTATCTGAGGGTAATCATGGACCTGTCCCTAACCTACACTGACCACATTGCCTCTCTGAGCAGGAGTATCAACCAGAGGATAGGGCTCTGCTGTTGCCTGATTGACCAAGTCTCACGGAAGCCTGCCTTGCTATGCCGTGGCAACCTCCTCCCTCTCTTGACTATGGCTGCCCAGTGTACTCCTCACCTCCATTACAATCTGAACTGCTTGGACGTGACCTACAATCATATATGCCGCCTTGCCCTTCATGCCCTGCCCTCACTCACCACTGCTCTCTTTACCAGTCCCTTAACTGGTTCTCTCCACAAGTGCGGCACTCTTATCAGCTGGCCTGGACCATTGCTGATACCTTGCACAATCCCTCCTACTCTTCACTATCCAGTGTTATCCATCCCAAAACCTACTGCTGCTATCTTCATCAGTTTCCCTCCACCAACTAGAATGTCCTAACATAACTTACAAGGATGGGCCTAAGAGCCTTCTCCTCAGCCAGACCCTCACTATGGAATGACCTTCCCTCCTTCCTACATTCCCCAACCCCCTCTAAATCTGAATTCCTATTAAGAATGCATGTTCTGTCCCCTCGACCTACATCTGCCTGCAGGTCACTAACACATTAGCCTTGACCATCTGGAGAAGACAAAAAGATGGATGGTATTTGGTAGGCTTGAGTAACAATGGGCCTTCAACTTGAGTTGGCCCACTTTGTGTAGTGCTGCTGATGGGCTTTCCTTATGATGTGAGGGTGAGATGCAGGCTGTCTTCTTCATGGGGGTCCTGGAGAGAAGGACCATGGAGACAAGCAGACTGGAGGTCGCTGTGGACAGGGACCACCAGTACAGCAGCATGTTAGGTACTGTACATATGGGCTGCTATGGGGAGGAGCCCATATGGACGGGGGCAATTTTGGAGTGTAAGGTCGCTGAGTTAAGGAGAGCCCATCTGGAGTTAAAAGGCATCTATTGGCCCCTTATAAGCTACCTATAAGCCTCCTGCAAGTGGGCAGTGTTTAGATGTATGGCCGTATCCCTCCCATGCTGTGGATCGACTGACTAGTGTCTTATCCTTCTGTGATAACGGCGGTTGTACCAAAAAGTTGAAAATCAGGGTCGTTATTGCCATTCCTAGCCCTAGGAATGTAGCTGTGCCCTAGTGATTGAGATGCTCACAAGACACTGCAGGCCTGTATAGATGAAAACAATTTCACCCCACCCCACCCCTCTCCAATCGCTGAACTGTAGCATTGGGCCTTGGCTGTCCAGCTGAGGGAGATTATAAAGAAAATCCTCCGGAGGCCATGAAGACCGCACCTCTGGACATTTGAATCACTGGTCTGGCCCACCAAGCACTTCTGTACTGAGGTGCAGTCGCAGAGTAGTGTGGGCTGAGGCCAAGCCATGAGACCGGGAGGGGTAGGCGCGGTGCGCTGAGGCTCGTGGTCGCGAGGGTATGCCTCCTCGAGGTAGTAGGCAGTAAATCCCTCTGTGGTGGTTTCTCTAATGAGGGCAATCCTTTTTAGATAATACACCACATAATGTGGTGTTGGCTGCCTGATACGCTCGTGGGATCTGAGCAATAGCGGGGGAGTCTTGGGCCACAGGCCCGTGGTGTTCGTGCGTGACCCGTGGATGGGGTGAAGCAGGCCAGGGAGAGAACAGGCGCTTTGGGGAAGGAGCACTGTTGGTGCCGCAAAAACGAGCGCAGAGAAAAGCCAACAAGCAGCTGGGTACACAGTGCTCAACCCCTAGGGCTGCAGGAAGCAATCGGAGCGCTGTGGAGCGGTTTGGAAAAACGGATTAGCAGGCTGAGCTGGGAGTGCATGGGAAGGCCAAACAAGCATGCAGAGATCACGGGCCTTGCTTAAGCGCTTTGGAGGCATGTAAATCATAAGCCACATAATAAATATAACGCAGTGTTGCAGCACAATACTGCACTGTATTTCGTTAACTCTTTTCAACAAAAACAACAGTTACTTTAAAGCATGAAAAGAACAAGAATGACAAACTAGCACTGTATGCTTGAGCTGGTTAGGGAAGGGTCACAGAGTGGAGGTTCCCTACTCATCAAAGCTAATTTAATTCTAATCTGAATCTCAGAGTTAACTACACAAAGTAGAAGGAGCAAGGCAAAAAAACACAGTACAAGCAAAACATGGTAAACAGCAATCCTTGCTGAGAGAAAGGTATACTCCCAAATGGGAGATAATTCTTATTTAAAGAACAATTGTAGATCTGGTAGGATGCATTTTCTGATAAGTGAGCAAATGCTGAATATAAAGAGGCCTACCTTGAAAATTAGGACAGCAGGGATCCTGGTGTGCTAGCCTGATCAGATGCACAATTTGAACTGGACAGCAGGGGTTTCTGGGACCTGGATATACTAGAAATTTGATCCTAGAGTCATGTGCATCACCTAGCCTATCAGGTGGGCTAAAACCCATGAGGTAATGTCTGGAGTGCCATGGATGGTCAACCAATCACAAAGTTGTTGTGTGGCAGTTTCTGGCCCGAGCCGTGCCTGAAAAAGGTCTTGGATCAGTGACTGCAACGATGTTATCAAATGAATAAATAATGTAAGCCATCAAGAGAAATGTCTAGCTTCTCGAGAAATAACATTTGAGTCAGAGCTGTTGCACTACTGTGTAATGTTGACATACCATTACTTGACCTCTCTTACTGATTTCACTTAAGTCTATGTATTCTTTTTCTCCAATATTCCCACATTCACTCCAAACTCAGACTTGAATAAGTGCTGTACTAATCCCTTTAAGGATTGGTTGGTTTCTATTTGTGTTTTAAACACTCCATGTATGCAAATTACTGCTTCTTCTGTTTCAAAGACAGGTTTAACTTTGATGAAATTAATAACTCATTTCTAGGCTTAGTCATCATCGGGTTTTCATTTGCCAGTATTCCCTTATCAATGTCCTTCTCCTTTATCAAACCCATTGATGGTTCATACTTTAGACTTTCCTTCCTACTACATACTTCTCACCTCTGGCCTTCTCCTTCATTATAATTACTTCCTCCTGTTGGCATTCTTTTAATCACTTATGAGATGTTAAGTGTGTGTGTGTGTGTGTGTGTGTGTGTGTGTGTGTGTCTGTGTGTAAAATCCTTGTTTTCTACATTCTGTCGTATTTTTCTGGTGGTGTAGTGGTCATGGGAGGGGAAGCGTAGACATCCCCTGTGCATGGGTGTCCCCAACAGCTGCATTGCATTTCTGACCATGATGCTGGCCAGAACATGGCATGATTGTACAAGCAAGCTAAATACCCACCTCCATTTCACGTGGCACAAGTGTAACCCTCATGGGGCTACCGTGCCTTTGAGACTCCTTGTAATTGCACATTGAAGGCATCAGCCAACTTTGATGGAGTGAGACATCAGTGCAATTGACAAGACCAGAATTCCCAGTTGGTACGTTGACTAAACCAGATATGACACGCACCCATCCTGGACAGATTCAGGATGTGGAATTATGTTTAAACCACAGAGTTTTAGTAAATAAGGACTTTTGTGAAAAGTGTCTTTTAAGTACAATTTGGCGGCCATTTTCATCACCTCAACCTCGAGATGGCATGACAACAGTCACAGGGTAACTGGCCAGCCAATTAGCTGAGTCTGCCTGAGATGAGTGCCACAAGGACTCTCGAACTTGTGAGGGACTTCATTAATGCAGCTGCCTTTGCAGACACCAGTAGGCTGCTGGGTGACAGCCCTCCCAGAACTGCTTCTTATGATTGATAGCCCTGTGTCGCCATCAGAGCTGTGGATTCCCAGTCAACAGCAGGAGCTGTTCTAAACCTAAGTCAGTCTGCTTGTCTTTGCTGAACAGACTGGGAGCTGAGTGCTGCTGACAGATAAGCATGTGTCTAGGAGACAGTATATGCAGAGATCAGAGGAGAAGCAGAATTTCTGCCTAGAAAAGAGAGGTAGATAGATACATCTTTTATTGTTGGGTTAAATTGTCATTACATGTTAAAAACTACATACAAATACATTAAAATAGAAACAGAACTACAGCACTGCATCTTACATTAAGAAATGCATGTAGTTACAAATGCTAAGGGAAAGGGAAATTGTTTAACCAGGAAAGGCACACTAAGCCATAGCTTGTTTCGGGTTCGACCTGGAAGCACAAGGAAGTTAAGTGACTTGCCTCAGGATCACACAGTATGCAAGGGGGGATGTGGGATTCAAACCCAGGTCTCAGGTTTGCAGCTCAGCACCTAAACTGCAGTGCTGTACTGCCACAAAGAATTGGACACAAAGAATTCCATTACTGATGTTACACACTGAAAAAGTGCAAATAGACCACAACCCCTATAGCGTGGTAAGTAAAGGCCATACAACCAGTAACATTGCAACTGGTCAGTAAATTTATATGCAAACATAACACCATTAAGCAAATTGATGAAGGTGAGTTATCTTAGAAAATGCTTTATAACCAGCACGTAAACCAAGAAACTATCCGGTAATCCCCATCCCTAGTGACTAGAAGTCAGTAAAGGTGAAAAAATTCAAATATCTCGAGCGGGACCCAGAAATCTCGTGCTGATTCCTGGTTGGGATAGTGCATTAGCACATGCTGAGTACTCCGCTTGTAATCATTAAAATATACAGGAAGTCCCGAATCAGAATGACTGATGCCCTATCTGACTTGAAAAGTACGTGTCACGAAATCAAACTGATTACTAAAATGTACTAGGCTTATCGCAAAATGGGTGGAGCCTACTATAGTGGAATCCAGACTTGCTGAAATAAAACCAGACTTTATCTCAAACATTAAAAAGACAGGTGAGCATGTGCTGCGTGCAGAATAAATTAGAGGCTGAAAGCAGCAGGTTGCAAAGGAACGTTTCCATGCACTGCAGCTGGAAACTGCGACTGCAACCAAAACAGCCTGATCTGCATTTCTGCCAGGTATGGTTATCACCACCTGTGTGGGACTGGATGCCAGAACTTGCTGTGGGGAGGGACAGGGTCACATAGATTGCCACAGGAGGAGTTGCCCGTGGAGAGAGAGAGCCAACCATTGCATGCTGAAACAAACAAAACTTGATATGCATGGGAGGGACGGCCAAAGCCCTCAGTACCACTGCCATTAAAGACGGAAAGTGAGAGGAATGAGACCAGAGACCGAAGAGACACTGGCCAGAGAGGATCGTTGCAAACTGTGCCATCAGCCCCCGCATACAGTGAGCGAGATTCCCTGGCTCAAGAACAATGTGCAGACTCGCTACTTGTCCTGCAACTTGCAATCTGTGAAATATGTGAAAAAGCATTTCAGGGACTAAGCCACCTGGCCAGGAGCTACAGATAACTCAGTTTGTGGTTAAATGGTTTGAGGTAAGACGGCAGCGGTGCTGATGAGGGACAGACTGACAGACTGACACAGCCACCCAGCCTACCTGAGGAGGAAAAGGAAAACCTGAGAAAAAGTTTAAGATGAAAAGCAATTTGGATTCAACTGAACAAAACACTTCCAACCAATTATAAGTGCACCGCTGTGAGCCAGCCATGTGCAATGTCATCCGCCTACACCGCTTCCCTGCTGGCCACCCAGTGAAGTGCGTGGAGCACCCTAGTTACTGCACAACTAAAGGTATTGCACTGGTTCCAGCGGGAGAGTGTCGTGCCCCTAGTATGTGAGGGCTGAAGCCTAGTGACTATACTGGACATGTGTACTGTGGGGGCAGGCACAGTTGGATGGCTAAGTCCAGAAGGGCACTGAAGCACAGCCCATGGGGGGCTATTATTTGCTTGTTCCTAGAAGGGCAGCGAAGAGCGGCCAGGATTAAGTAGGCTTGACCTAAGAGGAACAGAAAACCAGACAAGGGATACTGTATTGCTGCATTTCCTCATTGTTGCAAACTACTCCTTTTCTCCTCATTTAGTACCTGGAGCTGACTCTAAATACAACACACTACCTCTTCTTTTGTTTGAATCTTTTGTCTGAGTACTGTCTGGTTTAAAATATAAGTATATGCTTTGTGGGGACTGTCACTGTGTTGAACTGATTCATGGGTGAGGTCATCTAGAATGGAGGTACCATCCCAGAAAGTTGTACCATACTCACAGCTGGATCACGGATCTATAAATCCCTATACGGACTGGGCCCTGGTTACCTGAGAGACCTCCTGACTCCTTATCATACTTCTCGCCCCTCACTCCTCCGAAGTGGGCCTCCTGGCAGTTCCCAGGGCAAAGGTTACACCAGGCCCACTTTAACCTTTCTCTAGGTGGAACCACGTGCACTGTTTTCTAACCTGACCTTGGACATAGGCCCTCAACAAGGAGATTAAAGGCCCCAGGTCCCTCAACCTTGTGAAGACCACAAGGCAGGGATAGCATCATAACATGCACTGCTTCCGGTGGCATTCTGAGGTGGAGTGTTTTCGATGCCCACCCTGTCCCTGAAAATGAAGCCTTACATAGAAACATAGAATTTTGTCTACAGTAAAGGACTGTAGGCCCATCCAGTCTGCCTTGTCCCTGCCTATTCTGTCACCACTAACTCTAGTTTGTCATAGGCGTCACTCCCTCCCTCCCCATTCCACTCATTAATATGCCCTTGTACCAATCCAATGAATGCTTGAAGCTTCCCACAGTCTTTGCCCCACTACCTCCCAAGCAGACTGCTCCAGTCATCCACCACCCTTTCCATGAAGAACTCTTTTCACATATCTCTCTTGAACTCCCCCAGCTTCACTGCATGCCCCCTTGTTCTTGTGCCATCCTTTCTCTTACTTACTACTTGATTTATTGCGTGAGCATGATTCAGTGGAGCAAAGCAGAAGGTTTACACCCTTTGAACATCGGATTCTCAGTCTTTTTTCTCAGAAGAAGGGAAGAATTATATCCGTAATGGTGAAAAGCAGGGAAGTGTCCACTGTCAAATAGCACCACAGCACAGGGCTCTTCAACTAAAGCCACCTTTCACTCCTCTATGGCACCACCAGCTCTCACTGCAGAGTGCAGACAATAACAGTATCTCCTCCCGCCCTCATGCTCCCCAAAGTCCCCCAAATCTCTCTGCAATACCCACAGCTAAGGATTTAATGTTTACTACATACCCTGATCAGAAATCCCTGGGGTCTAAGTGGCACCCCTACTAGACTAAACCTCTCATAATGGCAAGCAGCACAGCCTTAATTTCACCTCCTCAGTGGCTGTTGTCTACCTTAAAGGGACACTGTCAACTCTTCTTGCATCATACTGTTTCAGTTGAAAACCCGCATTTATGATTGCTGACCTTCTAAAATTCACTGGTGTTGCTGTGGTTTAATCTGCCTCCTGCCTTTGTAGAAATAAATGCATGGTAATTATATAATTACACCCACCTTGTTTTGTTTAAAATCCTTGATCTACTTCTTGTGCTCACTTCTGAACATTAGGAACACTAAACAGGGCAGCCAATCATGATGCAATAGTCTCTCTGCTCCCGCTGCATCTTGAGTAGCTAGACTGTGCTGGGGTGTTCCAAGTCCAGGAAAGATGCAGTGGAGTTGATTAGTTTTCACTTTTACAAAGAAAAAGAATCAGAATCAAACTATCAGCCACATCAGCAGATTCTACATGATGCAAATGATCATAAAATATGTTTTTATGGCTGCATGGGTGGGCTCCGCAGACGTATTGGTATCATTCTTGAGAAGGGACTGTGAAAGCACGTGACCAGACATCTCTCCGGAATGCTTCAAAGTCCTGTGGCAAAAGATCACGCATTTTCTTTTATGGCCCTCCCCTTCCGCTGGCTGCATAAACACTCCCTCTTTTGGGGCACTAATTTTTTCCGCAACTGCAGAAGTTACAGCAGCCATGCACCCATATGGCCACAGAATCTAACTGTGCATCGTGAGTATCATACATGCACAGTGCTGTCACGGGCCATCTTGATTATGACAGACTCTAGCATGCGAGAGTTACGAGTATTCTTTCACTCGGTCTTGCTGCCCTGAGCAGCCATACTGGCTCTGACCAGAGTTTGTTTAAACTAGAGACAGTTTGAGGCCTAAGGTGGTTGACAGTATCCCATTAACCATAAGTCGTTATATTAATAAAGCTGTTTCGTGAAGTCTAACAGAAAATGAGTCACACAGGCCAGAGGTTACTTGTCATGAGTCAGGAGATTGAGAGGTGCCATTTCCACAAACCAGGAATTATTTGGCACGAGTCACATAGAGTGAGAGGGTGCCACATCCCACAGACCAGGTACTACTTGGCAGAGATGGGAAAATGAGGGGTGCTGTTTCGGCCAGATCAGGATTACTCAGTATGGGATGGGAGGGGGCTCACTACAATACAAGGATTTGGCATGGGATGGCGTGCTGCCTTAGACAGTAGGGAGTAGTTGGCATGGAATGGGGGCACTCTGTCATAAAGGATTACTTCCATGGGATGGGAAGAGTGAGGGTGTCACACAGACACCAGGACCTGCTTGGCATGGGACAGGAGAGTGAGGGACTGCCACTTGGACATCAGCGATTACATGGCATGGGATGAGGAATGGTAAGGATGGCACTTAGACACCAGGGAGCAGTTGGCATGGAAATGAAAGTTCGTGCGTGCGCACCTGCTGATCTTCCAGAATATCTTTACCATTAATTACCACTTATGGGTCTGGGCCAGAGGCACTAGGACCTCATGAGAACAAACTTTTCCAGGGGCCATCCATGGCTACTAGCAGCCAATAACCATTGCGGCTTCCTTATTAACCTTAGTTCTGTTCGCCAGCAGAGAAACAAAGTGGGAAAAACAAGAGAGGGTAAGAATTTTCCTAGCCCAAAGGGATAGGGAAAGGATATAGGATACATAAACAAATAAAACCCAACTACCAACCTTTGAATAAAGAAAAAAGGACACACTGGGTGGCATAAAGGGGTAGTTGGGTATGAAGCACAGCCTCACACCACTAGCCAGACAACCAATGGATGGTGATCTTGAAGGCAGCAGCCCGAAGCATGTAGCTCTGGCAGAAAAGTAAGAGAGGAATGCACAGATTGGGATTCCTCAGAATCGAGATGGCACAATCTGCCAAATAGGAATGATTCACATAGACTCCTGGTAAAACCAAACCCTCTGTCACCCGATAGACAACTTACTCACTAGCCAGTTAAAATATACCCCTTTTTCCCCCATCATTGAAAAGGAGGAATCTCAGGTGCATGTGGAGCTGTAGGGCTGAACAGCCCCAAAAGGTGTTGAGATGTTTCATCTCCCCAGGCACCCTAGGGTAGTGGGCTAACAGCCCAGTTGGCACAGGAGAATAAGAAGAGCATACTAATCAGAGGGATAGCCTGGCATAGCCAGAAAAATAAAATGCCAAGAAAAGGACCTGCTTCTCTTGCAACAATGGGGATGTCCCTCTGTAAGAGCTAGTGTACTTGATCCAATGCAGTGCACAACACTCTTCCACGGCCAGTGAAACTGCCAAGTGGAGTTAGACTGAACTGTGCTCTGAGGCACAGAGTGCATTAAGAAGCTAATAAGGATATACCCCAAGAAAGGGTATACCCTGGGAAGGAGCAGGAGGACAAGAAAGAAAATGGAGGAAGGAGCTACCTTCTCTCTTTTTATGGATCGCACGAGAGCCCAAAAAGAAACCCCACCCCAATTCTTTAACTGATTTTTTTGTGGGAGTGGGACCCCAGCAATGGGTCCAAACCCCCTTTACAAACAGATAGGCTGGAGATAGACAGTGCTGTCATCACTGTCAGAGTGCACTGACCAGGGCCTTGGCTCTGCTAGAGTGGGGATTGTGATCAAGTGTGGTAATCAATGGTGAAGATTTTCTGGAAAATCAACAGTTACGTAAAAGTCACATAACTTTCATGTCTTCCAAGAATCAATTCTCATTGATTCCCACTTACAGAGTCTGACTACCAAGCTTTCCTGAGGGAAGAGCTGGCTCACCCTGAGGGTAACAGATACCCTCAGCCCTCTCGATGGGGAGAACACCTCGGGCAGGGTCTCCTTACAGGTTTGGTGAGACGTGAGACTGGTCACAGCTAGGCTGGGGCTCCTGGCACAGGAACAGGAGGGTTCCCTGATGTTCCTGCCCAACCTAGGGAGAAGAAGAAGTGAGCCCTTGGAGTACCAAGTTAAGCACCCATGGGGCCAAGATAATGCTAATCAGGAGAGCAAAGTCATGCCATCCACTTAATGCAGACTGCGGTTCCTATCAGTCTGGAGGACACCTCGTCGGTGTTATAAGATGCCCTTGACTGGTGCCCTGCTACTGCAGACCCTAGATAGAAAGGTCAGTGGCTTGTCTGACTGTCTTGCTTTGTGACAGTGCAGATAACAGGATGTGAAGCTATAACCACAAGAAAGTCTTATCTCATTTGCTACTTCTTTGACTATCCTTTATCCTGTCTGTGCCTTTGCTCCTGTCACTACCATTATCTGCTTCCTTCTGTTTTACCTGGTAGATCTTCTGGCCTTCCTCCCTCTGCATTTTCTTATACCTCCTTAATGCCACTCTTTTTACTTCACCACCACTGCCACTTCCTTAGAGTATGATAACTGTCTCTTTTCTGTCGCTTTTCTCACTTCCTTCATGCAGAGGCTGGTTGCCTTACTTATGCCCTCCCTTATGTTTCCCCATTGTCCTCTGCCCTCCTGGCATTCTTCCCCCACTAGGCAGTTTCTGAGGCAGTCTCACACTTCCTTAAAATCTGCCTCCTAAAATCCAGGAATCTTTGTCCTCATTTCCTGGTCACCAAATGTTTAAAATCAATAAATACAAATTTTGGTTTGCCTCTGCTCCCATTTTAATGTTAAACCATACTGTACAGTGGTCACTGGTACCTACTGGATTGCCCACTGTGATGTCAGTAATACTGTCCCTGTTCAGAAGTACAAGGTTCAGTACTACCCCGTTCCTAATGTGGCGCTTCGTTGACCAACTACCTGAAAAAGGCCCTTGTAGAGAGAGAGAGTCAAGGATGGTCTTGTTCCTTGCTGAAACTGCAGCTTAAAGGCTCTAATCCACATCTGGCAGATTGAAGTCACCAACTAGCAGCACTTCAGGGTGCCCTGCACTTCTATAGTCTTGATTCCTTCCTCATATATAGCACAACCTCCTCCCTTCCCTGTCTCTCCTGAACAGAGAGTAGCCAGAGTATGGCCACATGCCAGTCATGGCTATAAGTGCATCATGACTCAGTTATGGCCACCAAATCCAGGCAAGCCTCTTCCATGATGGCCTCCAGGTCCGAATTTCCCTTCCCCAGACTCCTTGCATTGGCCCACATGGCTGTCCCGCCACCTTAGTACCCCCGCCTGCCTCCCTGGTCTTTTCCTCCTCTTACATAGCTTGCCCATCCCCAAAGCTCCCCTTATGCCCCTCTTCCCTTGTTTTCTTCTCCATTACCTGTCTCCTTTATTTCTTTCTTTTTGCTTTCCTGATTTATACCCCTTGTGCTCTGCCTTGCCCCCACTCAACTTTCTGTGCCCCTGCCTGAGGAAGCATACTCCCCTCGGGCTCTCCCTTCCAGCTGCTTCATTAGCGGGGGAGATTATTGCCCCCTTGGTTTTACAGCCGCCTCCCTGGCTAGTGTACCACTAAGCTAAACCACCTCCCAAACATAGTATATACAGCACCAGATGTTTGTTTCTTTACTCACAAGAAGCCAAAAGACCATTTCAATCCTCTAAAGAGCCTTATAAAGCACGTGAAGCATGAATAACAACAAGTGAAAAGCAAGCAGGCTAGTACAGCCATAGCACTATTACTTTCCATTGATTTGACCTAGGTTCACACTTCAAGCTTGGGAGTTCTGATGCTAACTGGAGAGACATGATTCCAATATCCGTCGTTGATGAGTCCTACCCAAGGAGGAGAGCACCTCCTTCTGATGTATTACCAGCCCCTGGTGGCTTAGGGGTCATGAGGGAAGGAATATGTGCTCCCTAACTGAGCAACCATATGTTGGCATGTATCTGTTTGCATGGCGTGTGACATGGAAGGTGACACACCCACTTGGAGTTCAAAGGAGGCTGGGCTCACCTGCCCTCAGATGGCACTAGCAGGCTGCGTGCTAGAGCTGCTCCACAGGAGAAGACCCATTGGGAGGAATAAAGGGTGGGGTTATGGGTGAAAAGGGGCAAACAGAAGTCCCCCTTCCCACTGTGCCCATCTGGACTGCCTAGCTTGCCTACTCCTCGCCAGCTCCTCTTTCTGGTCACCCATCTACTTTTTGTTTTTTTGTAAATTTTATTTATAGCTTTACCTATATGCAGCACAGCAAATACAACATAGGTAGACATCTCACTTACTTTATATCACAATACAAACATATTGAGCGTACAGCATTTTACAGGAAATATTTTTTTTATGTCCCAAACTCTGTTATGTCACTGAGGGTATCGAAAAAAGAAGTTACCTCTGTGCAATTACACTAAGATTATCCAAAAGACCATATTCTGTTATGAGTGGGGATTACCACACAAAAATGTTTCAATTATCATGCACCCTCCCTATTAGGAACAGAAGGGTAGAAGTTGGAGGAGGACAATTCAGAGGAAATGTGAGGAAGAATTTCTTCACAGAATGGGTGGTGGACAAGTGGAACACCCTGCCAGAGGAAGTGGTGGGGGCTGAAAACAATCACAGGATTTAAGAATGCATGGGATAGACATAAAGGAATTCTGGAGGTCAGGGGTAAGGGGCAACAGACTTCTGGAAAACATAAACTGAACTTACAAGCTCAAATGGGCAGACTGGGTGGGCCATAGGTCCTTATCTGCCGACACTGTCTATATCTATGTATCCCCACAACCTGCAATAAATGTAACAATTAGATATGGCAACTCAAACACCCTTCCATTGAGATTTAAAAAGAAAGAATCTAAATGGTGACTCAATGTAAGTAAGCAATAAGGCACGATGGGGTGTGCCTTAGACAGTTCTAATGCACAGCTAGGGGCATAATGAGGTATGAGGCTGCAGGCGAGTGCATCCAGCCCCATAGCCGCGTGTAAGCCAACTGTTCATCACACACCCTAGAGTGGCTTATTGAAGCTTATGAAATGGGCATCTAAATTCTAGATGCATGTCAAAATTAAAATTATTATGACTGAGTAGTAAAAAGTTAAATTTATGTCTTAATTTAAAAAAATAGTTCCTCCGCCTGGATGGTTTGCTGAGTGCATTTAATTTTTTTAGTTGAGAACTTTTGTCCTACCATGGCCTCAGTAGTAATCTTTCTTGTGGTGGCTGTCATACCCCCGGACACACATACACACACAGTCACTTGTATGATTTTATGTACATTTTGTATTTTATGTTTGAAAGCAGCAGCGCGGCAAGCAAGGGTGTGAGTGAGTGGCGGGCCTCACGGACCTGACTAGGATACCAGACCAGAGTGTGTAGAAAGGGAACGTCAAGTTGTGGAGATGGCAGTATTTTTTGTTTCTTTTTATGTGACATAATGCTGAGATGGGGCATTAATATGCAAAATTAGTGCTTGACATATTGTCATACTGACACAAGTACTGCAAGATTATGCAATGAACTACAATGAGGTAAAAGGAAAACATTATTCAATTAAAACCAGATTTGATTTCGTCCATTTGAGAGCTCCGGTGAACTATAGTTCAAGGTGTGCTGTAATGACGTTGACTTGATTCCTCGGTTTACTACGCAGCTGCACAGTGGTTCTAAGTTCTGTAATGGTGCTGTGCGAAACACACTCGGTGTTAGAAGAAGCTGTCATCTTCAGCTCTGTGGAGACTACAAGGCACCAACATGTTGCCCCCAAAATGACAAGTTTTCCCAATATGTGGGATTAGCATCCTAACAGCCATACAAAACAACCTTAGGACAATAACTTGCCCTGGGTGAAGCAACCAAGACAGCAAGCAAAGTTAACAACAAAAAGTCTATGGAGTGAGGGATAGATTCCATGGAAATCCTGAGGTCTTAGGCACAGTACTTGTATTTAAGTTTCAGTCGGGTCTTGCTTGGTGCTCTGCTCATGAACATTGAACTCTCGCTCAATTTTCTGAACAAGTTTGGTAGCTTCTTTAGGGTCTGCAGACTGGTATTTTTGGCCTCAGAAAATTGCAGATTGGTAAATAAAGGCCCACTCACCCAGTATATTGAGAGATAATTTAATTTATTCAAAATCTCATATATCTCAAGATATAGTACCAAGTACTAAAACATAGTACTGTGTAAACATTTCGGACTAATTATAAACACGATTGCCAGGTGTTTGACAGGTGCCTTTTAGTGAGCAAATTCTTCTAAGTATAAATTATCAATATAAAATAATGTATTAATTACAAGTAAACCTAACATAGTCTTTACGTTATATTTACAGATATGGTACTGTACTGATGAAGGTTTAGTCTGAAACATTTACACAGTACTATGTTTTAGTACTTGGTACTATATCTTGAGATATATGATTTTGAATGAATTAAATTATCTCTTAATACACTGGGTGAGTGGGCCTTTATTTACCAATCTGCAATTTTCTGATTACTGGTTTTGATTGGTATTGGCTCCTCCCTAAAAAGTTTTTTGTTTTTACCAAGATGGCTGGGCTGGACCCTTACTTCTTTTGATTTTTGGCCTCATAAATGATTTTGAGACTGGCTGGCATTAATAGTAGATGGGTGCACTCACAGCTGCCACAATCTCAACCAAACTTCGTTAAAATCCTCCACAGCACTGGTGAGTTTCATAGCTAAGGCCTGGAAAATGTGTACTCTGTTACCCTGCCACTCCACTGGTCCCTTCTGTTTCACCTGTAGCAAAATTGCATCTTAATCCATCACCAATCCCAGTATAATCAACAATGTGCATGGAGAAGCTTCATTGGTAGCTAGGCAGTGGTGAGAGCCTCTTGGAGTGATGCAGTATGATTTTAGAATCTGTAAATCCTGAGTTATTTGGTATAGATCTCAAAGTCCGGCTTAAAGAAAATCTCTGGGGTTATCGTCCTCCAAGCCCTCGGAAACCGAGGACTTGTACATATGTCAACCTCACAGCATTCTCCAGATTTTCAAAACCTCTCCATAATAAGTTATTTTCTTTGGTGCATCCTGTGGAGACTATAAGAGCTCTTTCAGCCATTTGGGATGCCTGTTACGTCTCGAGGAGACTACCCCATTTTTGTCTAGAGCTTTGAGTTGGGTCTGAAAATCCTCCATCCATTTGTCAAGGGACTGTATGGTTCTAAGGAGGGCCGCATTGGTGGGTTGCAACAATTCTATCTCACTCAGTAGTGGTGGCTGTGCTTTGCTTATTCCCCGGTGCTACTCCAATGTCCAGGTTCTGTCTCCCCACCAGGCGCCTGCTTAGTTGGCCTCTCCATGGTCCATAATTCGTAGTTCAAAACAGGTAAATGAGGTATCCCCAGACTTCACTCGATGAAATCTATGTAATGCTGGTACAACTGCTGGCTTGAAAGCAGTTTTGCTATAGATTTTACAGTTTTTAGCCCACTAGATCTGCAAAGCATTCAGGCGTTGCTGCTTCCAGCTTAGCGGTTGACCCGCCCTCAGTCACCCATCTACTCGAAAGTTAATATGTCTGCAGAGGCATGGTAGAATCTCCATGGTCCTACTTGTGGGGAATAAACTGCAGGTTAACCATTTGTTAGGAGTTAGGAGGAGCAAAGCCTTAATCTCTATCATACTTTAATCAGCACCTCATAAACCTGTAACGGGCAGAGCTGCAGTGTTTTCTGTTTAATATTATTATCCTTTGGCAACGTGGTAGCCCCACTAGGCACAAGTGCCTGTTTTCAGTGGTGACACGGGAGCACTGGGAAGATTAAGGACTTGCTTAGAGTCACAAAATATGCAAGCGGAGGTTGTGGGACTCAAACACAAGTCTGCTGAATGTACCTAGCTCATTTACAGCTCATCACTTTAATCTCTAGACTATACTGCCAGCCCCAGCCTAAAAATATGTCTATTAATACACCTTACATTTTGCAGCCACAGCTGAGGACAGATGCCTCCTGAAAAAGCACTCCAGTTTCTGCCCGCCAGTGAGCTTTTAAAAGGGATGGGAGCCCCATTATTTATGCTGCCCTTTATTTTGATGCCTTACAACTACAGTACAGTACACTGCATCTGAAAAAGGATCACCCCAAAAAGGGCTCAGGGCGCACTACAAGTGCAACAACTGACAATAAAGCAATGATTTGGTGCTTTTCATTGCCACATGTGTATCAAATGCTATGTAGATTAAAAACAATGTTTTTCTGTATTTAACTCTTTGTAACCTTTAGCACTGTAACGTATTTAGTATTGCCTGCACAATACAGCATTTTAGTGCACAATGTTGTCAGGTTTTGCTCCTACAGTATGATGCACTTTAAGCATCTTGGGGATTATGTTGTGGTGACTACTAGGTTTCTTTGCTCCACCATGACTCTGACTTTCACCTAAGCACCTCATGGTTGGCAGCGGCCTTTTTGTTTTCTCTTGGTTACACCTTTAAAATTCTGCATGTAACAGAAACAAAAAAAAGCACGTTTTAAAATTATCAAAGGGCTCTTGGCAGGAAACTTCTATAATTAAAACCCAGTGGTCAGTGCTAAGGGCACATGTTCTTTCCCCGGATAGTGATTTTAGAATAAGTGCTGATTCCTTCAACTTAAGGAGTGTCAATATTGCAATTAACTCTAGACCTGCTACAAGAATGTCAACGGAAAACTCATCTTCCTCCCCAGTCAAATTTAATCGAACGTCACGCAGCCCTCTAACAGGAAAGGATTACTATTTGCCTTTGTCAAGCTACTGTACTACAGAGCATTCATTAGCCTAAAGATACACTATAACAATCGCTTTAGCTAAGGTAGCTAGCCTGCAGTTTGGAAACTTTGTATACAAAACCTTGATTTGTGAACATGAATCCTCTCTCCACTAATAGGGTCCCTATTGGTGGGTGGTGAATTCACTTTTATGAAAAGGTACATTAAAGTTCTATAAAACATTCTGAAATCAAGCCCGCTAGACTTGTATGAGGCATGTCTGCGCTCTCCTTGTTAAACTTCACAAGGGGAGCGCGGGGAGCTGACCAGGTGGATCAGGAAGTGGGAAGGGATCGGCTGGCTGCAAGTTTGGCCAGAGTCATGATCCCTTCCCACATTTATAAAAGTGCATTAGGATTGATAATTTTAACACAGAGGGCTATTGCAGCCCCAGCGGAAGGAGCTATGAAGCCCGAGCACTTACATCACACCTTTACTTTAAGATTCCGCAGCAGGGCTAGTCCATGATGGCCTCTAACCTTTCTGCTACTCTACTTCTGATTAGTTGGGGTACCTTGGTGGGTGATCCAATAGTACTGATGCCAATCTGGAAGTTACTGTCCAGTCTAGTAATGCCCTTTAGAAGCTGTTTCAACAGCAAAGTGAGAGAAATATATAAAGCAAAAGCCTCGATATTTATTTTAGTCATCTATTTATTGAAAGGTTTTACCAGGAAAAGCTTTCTGAGCTGAAAAACGTGTCCGATCAAAACATGACAGCAATATGTGCAGTCAAAAATGCACTGTCTTAACAGCGCCATGCCATTTTGGAGTTAGTTTATCTAATCTAGCGCAGTTTTGGACCGCCGTGGTTTGTACTCGCCTGGGCACAGTTATTAATCACGCTATTTTTGACCATGCGGTCTTGCCATAGCGCCGCTGAAAACATCTCACTTCCAGATGTGTCTCATTAGTCAGTTACTATAAGTTTATGGTCCATTGGGAGGGCCGCCTATGGATATAAGTGTTGCTTCATGCATTCGTCGGACCAGAGGACTGCAAACCAACGGTGAAGCAATTCCGTGGTCCTAAGGACACAAGACAACACTCTTAGGTCATAAGAGGCCCTCAAGTGGATCCATAAAATTATTATAGATCACTATTACATTTTAAAAATCCTTATTTATTTAATACAGTTAACAGCACGAGCAGTCAGCAAGAAGCCTGTTGCAGTGGCTCAGCCATAAGGTACTCTTACAGTAATAAGAGTACCTCACGCCAACTGATGGGAGGGCTATGATTGGTTGGGGATGCTCCAGCAATTTATAATCAACAGTCAAGTGTTCAGTGCATGTAAATGCCGCTATCGAGGATCAGGAAGGAACTGTAAGCTGGATGACGTGCATCCATACAAGTGTATCAATTCCCTTGTTAATTTCTAAACAGGATGGGTGCACTGTATCGTTGGCAAATATTAGATTGAGCATTTCTCTTTGAGGATTGGAGAGCATTTCTGTCACCATGCCACACTATACTGACACTAGCTTAGCCCTCTCCCCAGTTCATCAGTCACTGCTCCATGCTTCTCATATTGTTTTGTTGCTCACTGTTCAATGTTCTTTTATCCGTTTTTGAATTTTACTGTATGGTAATTAACTGTATGACAATTTTATTCTTGTAATTTGTGTATTTCGTTATACTTATTTCCATATTATTGTATTATTTTGTACATTGTACTTGTTTTGTTGTCTCCCCTACCCACAGGGCGCATCTGGAAATGAGCTGATACCAGCTCAGTATGACTTTCCCAGTAAAGATGCAAAGTTGAGGTTTAACATTGAACACCCTACTCAACCCTAACAATACCGCCAGGATGAAGCACAGTTTCCTGCATGACAAAGATTAACTCCCATTAAGAAATGGCTGGAAAGAATGCTACCTCCTGATTGGCCAAGAGGTACTTTCAGCGGGCCATTATCCCAGCACAACAGCATGGCTGAAAGTAGCTTCACAAAATATGTTTAAAAGACATACATCAATTTACTAAAAAGGGCCCATTTCATAATCATAATAAGGCACTCCAGGGTGCATCATGGTGGGCCTAACGGCCCTTCTCGGGTGGTGAAGCACTTGACTTCATCGTGCCTCAACCCACCCAAGGCAGACCGTTATCACATCATAATGCACCCCTGTCATGCCTTATTGCTTATGAAATTGCCTTGTTTCCTGCAGAAACTGTGCTGCAGGGTTCTGCAGAATTGGTTTCATTGTGGCAGCTTCACTGTATATATACTTTTGTGGTGTTAAGTTACCCCAACTGCCACATTAACAACGTTTTTGCAAGGAATATATATATATATATATATATATATATATATATGTGTGTGTGTGTGTGTGTGTGTGTGTGTGTGTGTGTGTGCTGTTCCTGTGCAGTTTGATGAACAATGCTGAGCAAAGCTGTGGCCTCCTTATCCAAGAAAAATGAGTGTGGTGTGTTATTTTGTATGGGGATCTGTCTGCCAATACTATATCACCCCAACTGAGTACAGATGGTGCAGACGTTAACCGCAGCAATCATAATCGCAGTGACAGATAGATTTCAATCGTGGTTCGCCTTGGCTCATGCAAAATAGATCACTAATGAGGATGACGAAAAAAACATTTCACAAGAGAAACTAACAAGAAGCGTGAATGGCAATTAAAATTAACTTCTCAAACAGTGATTGCCTTGGAGAATGCAGAAGCATTTTCAGTAAGTAGAGGTCTAGATTTGGACTTCTCCATAACCTTTTGAACCAGTATGAAAGAAACATTAGAAAGATCAACTTCTATCTCAAGGCACTGTGATTATTAACATCATGGTCTACCCTATACTTGCCTAATTACTAGTCAGGTCGAACCTATACTCCCTTTAATTACTAGTTAAGAGCTGTGCTCGGGCAACCTAACAGAAGTCTTCAAACCTCAACCATGCACTACCTAAGATCTAATGCTGCTGTTGACTTCAAATACCCACAAATGAAAACTCATCTTGGTTAAAAAATGCAGTCCTCTTTCAAACCCGTAAACAGCTGGAATTCATAGCTCACAGGGCTTAAGAGCACTGCAAATGATCATAAATTCTTATTCGCACTTCACACTACTGCTGTTTCTAGAATCTACAGTACAAATTATTTATGATCGACCAGTTTGTAATATCTATACTTCTAATGTATGAACACTCTGAATGACATATATTCCTGTGCTGTATTCCTTACATTGTTTATAATAAAGAGATAACTCTGTATAATGTGTCTTTTGTGCTGCATTTCTAGTATTGTACTCCTAACTGGCCATAGCAGTTATTTATAGCCCTTGATATAGACTCCTTTGTACAACACAACCATTTGTGTTATATTTCTTAAAGAGAACATTCATGAACTCTGCCCATCATTGTTTACGCACACAAAAGATCTTTCAAACAAGGTATTGGGCTCTTATGTAGCTGGCAGCAGTCAAGAGATATTGATGACTATGTCTGTTCCATACTGATAGTACATTTCCACCAATTTTAGAACCTTGTGATGTCACCGATGATCAAGCTAGGGCTAACCACACTGTAGTCAAGCACAGCTTTGACCATCAGTGACATCACTAGGGTCAACAAATGGTGGCAATGTTGTATCACTATGGTGCAGAAATAGTCCTTGATATCTCTGGACAGTATCCCATGAATAGGCGACTCAATTACAGCCAGTCAATTTGGGCAAGGTAACAATAGCGATTGTGAAATGGGCTATGTACTATTAACAGCACACTGTAAGTTCAGCATTTTCTTTTCGGTAGGTAGTCAGTAGTGAGTAGTTATTGTCTGAAGCAGATAGGAGTTGTTAATCGGGACAGTTTAGAGCTGGCCATCTGGTGTCGTGGTTATAGCCACCATCTGTGTGGCTGGCGGACCCGGGTTCAGGACTGGCTGTAGGGAGATATTTTGTTGTTGTTTGTGGTTTTTTGTTAACTCCCATTCCATCTGCCCTCCTGACTTTGTTCCCCTGCCTGCAGGTTGCCCCAATGTTCTCCCCTGCCAACCTGTTTCCCCTGTGGAGTAGACCCCCTCCTGAGTTTTTCCCTGTCCTTCATTGTCATCCCCGGTGATAGTTATATTATTGATGGTGGGTGTAGGATTGAAGCCCCCACAAAGGGTATGAGGGCTGACCCATGCCTTGTACTGCTCTGTACTGTGTTGTTGGCACTGGTTTTGCCTTGCTGCTTTTGTTGGCACCCATTTTTCAGCGCCATTTTCACATAAAACCCTCTGGACTGGTGTCAGCTACAGAAGCCCAACACCCCATTCTAACAATCTTTTCATGGACTTTCAGACTATGATGGCAGTGATTCATGAATGCTCCCCTTTAAAGTTTACTCCTCTTTGAACTTCAAATGTATTCATAACTCACGGTATTGGCAGAGAGATTCTGGATCTCACACCACCTGAAAAAGGAGCTCTCTTTGTCAAGTAGTTACATTTTGTGGGTCATGGAGGCGTACAGAAAGGAGCTGCTGACTGCTGGTGAACCAGGACACACACACACTTGAGCTGTCACCGTGAAGTCTCTTAACAGTGATCTTTCAGTCCACACCATTACAGAGAGTTTCATCAAGGTTCCCAGTACAAGGGCACTATGGGATACAATGGAATGGTGAGTTTGAAGGATTTAAAATGGAAGTTCTGAGGATAAGAAAATATATATATAGAGAGAGAGAGAATAAATGATGGCAAAGTGTGGTTTACATATAAAATAAATCATGCATGAGGGTGGTATATATGGATGTATACCCACCAAGGAAGCTAAATAGGCTATAAGGCCATGAGCCAGGAGAAAAATTACTCACCTTAGTAACTGTGTTTCTTCTAATGGAGTCTTGCTGTATTCTGACAATTTGCAGTTAGCTCCAGCCTTTAAACTGCCCGGAGTAGAGAGTATAGGGTTAATTTTCTATGCAGTGCATAGAACGTTGAGCTTGAGCTTGGTTAAGGTCTCTGTCTGCGTACCTTGAATCCCAACCATCAGATTCTTACAAGCAAAACTCACTAGCTACACTATGTGGAAACTGTAAACATTTTTACTAGCCGACTGGCAACAGAAAGTTTTGGATTCCCAAAGGAGACTCGAGTCAGGAAACCCAAAACCAAAACCTAACTAAAATAAAGATTATAATACAAAGCACCCAGGAACATGGAGGGTGCTGAAGACACCCTGAGTTGCAACACTGCACCTGCCCACCCACTTCTCAAAAACAGGTTCTAAGAGGGAGGCAGGAAGTGAGTCAGATTACAGCAAGACTCCATTAGAAGAAACACAATTACTAAGGTGAGTAATTTTTCTTCAAACAACATGAAGTCTTTCTGTATTCTGACAATCTACAGAACTACCAAGCAGTACCTCCATCCATGGAGGAAGAGAACATACTTTGGGAATAGGCTCTGAAGTACTGCTGTGCAAACCGAGCATCACTCCTAGCCTGGATATCCAGAGAGTAATGCTTGGTAAAGGTATGGACTGTTTTCAGGTGGCTGCTTGCCAAATTTCTAACAGAGGAATATCCCTGGCAGCAGCAAGGTAAGCAGCTGTACCTCTTGTAGAGTGAGCCCTCAGGCCTGAGGGTGGAATCTTTCCCAGTTGCTCATAGCAGAATTGTATACAAGACACAATCCACCTGGCAATGGTTCTCTTGGTGGCAGGTTTGCCTTTTCCCACTTCCCCATAAGTGAGGAACAACTGGAGGAGTCAAACCTGTGACCCTTGGCATGCTCTATGTAGTAGCTAAGGGCTCTTTAACATCTAAACTGTGTAGCCTCCCTCTCCTGAGAAAGAATGATCAGTGAAGAAGACAGGAAGAGACATAGACTGATTCAAGTGGAAGTCTGAAACCACATTGGGCAAGTACCTCCTAATGGTTCTAGGACCACTTTATCTCTATGAAGGAAATCAGGTTCCACTGACAGGGCTTGCAACTCACTGATACATCTGGCAGAGGTAATGGCTACCAAAACACAGTTTTCCAAGTCAAGTACTTAAGCTTTGCTGAGGACATAGGCTCACAAAAGGAGGTTGCATAAGCTGAGCAATGCAAACATTTAAATCCCAGGCAGGGGCAGGATCCCTAAAGGGAGGATTGGTATGAAGCAATCCCTTGAAAATTTACAGAACACAGGATGAGATGATAGTGGGAAGACTTCCCACTGACAGAAAAACAGAGACAGCTGACAAGTGCACCTTGAGAGTAGCTGGTCTGAGGCCTAGGCCATTAAGATGGACCATATAATCCAGAACTGTAGGCAATTCAGCAGGGTCTGGGAAATATCTTCTTGGAAAACCAAATGCTGAATCTTTTCCATTTGGAGTTATAAGTCTTTCTGGTGGAGGGCTTTCTAGAAGCTCTGAAAATGTCCAGAACCCCCTGAGACAGATGCAAATCTGCATACTCTAACTCTTCAAGAGCCATGCCTTGAGATTGAGAGACCGAAGATTGGGGTACCAAATCCTCTCCTGAGAGGAGATTAACAGTTTGTAATTCCTGGGAAGAGACAGGGAAGATGGACTGCTAGAGACAGCAACAGGGGTACCAAGGCTGTCTGGTCCAGTCTGGAGCAATCAGAATCACTTTGCAAGGCTGTGACCTTGACTAGAACCTTGAACAGTAGAGGAAAGGAGGAAGGCATACAGAAATTTCCTTCCCAGTTCAAAAGCAGAGCATCCAGAGGACTGAACCCAAGACTGAGGGTCTGCAACAAAAAGGAAGCTGGTGATTGTCTTGGGCTGCAAAGAGATCTATCTCTGGAGTGCTCCACCTTGAAAAATCACTTTCAACACCAGGTGATCCAGGGACCATTTGTGATGGCCCTGGGAGATCCGGCTCAGTGCATCTGCTAGCACATTGTCCTTCCCTGGAAGGTGGACTGCTGTCAGAGAGGTCTACAGGGAATAAGCCAGGGACCACAATTTCATGGCTTCCATGCACAAGGCCGTGAGACCGAGTGCCTCCCTGCTTGTTGATGTACCACATGGTGGTGGTGTTGTCTGTTCTGACCTGAACCACCTTGTTCTGCACAGACTGAGGAAAGCTTGCAGAGCCAGAAAACTGCCCTGAGATCTAGGAGATTGATATGGAGAAGGGACTCCTGAGGGGACCACAGTCCCTGAGCTGTGAGAGCCCAGAGGAGCTCCCCACCCCAAAAGGGAAGCATCTATGGTAAGAACCACTGAATGAGACTGAGTGACAAATGGGACCCCTTACCTTAAATTGTCCTGATCTTGCCACCATTGAAGAGCTTGGATCAGTGTCCAAGTCACTGGAATCAGTTTGGTAAGAGGTCCTTCCTTTGGGACAAAAGGCCCTCAGATGGAACTGAATGTCCCTCATCTGAAATCTTGTCCCTTGGACCACTGCTGTAGAAGCTGCCATGTGGCCCAACAGCTGGAGGAAATGCCTTGCTGGTGGGACACCTGAAGGCTGAAGGAAGAAGCCAGTTCTATAAGAACTTTTGCCCTTTCCAGGGAAGAAAGGCTCTTGCTTTGACAGCGTCTAGTTCTGTCCCTATAAGGTAAGAAGCTGCACTGGTTGAGAACTGGTTTGGAAAGGTTGAGAAGAAATCCCAGGGAAGTGAGCACTTGCTGGGTGACTTGCAGGTCTGACTTGACTTGGCCTGGGGACTGACCACTATGAGCCAGTCGTCCAGATATGGAAATGGAAATCTTTGCCTTCTTAAAAGGCAACTGCTACTGCCAGGCATTTTGTGAAAACCCTTGGAGCTGATGTTAGGCCAAGGGCATTGCTTGAACTGGTAGTGGCCTGAGGGCCACTTGAACCTGAGGTACTTTCTGTGGGAGCACCTGATGGGATGTGAAACTAGGCATCTTTGACGTTCAGAGAGCTAGCCAGTCCCTGGCCTTAGACAGGAAGAATTATTCTCAAGTCACCATCTTGAACCTTGGTTTTAAAAGATGTTTGTTGAGGTATCTTAGATCTAGGATGGGTCGCCACTACCCTGTCTTTTTGGGTAAGGAAGTACCTGGAGTACAGACCTTTGCCCCAGTGTAGGTAGGAACTCTCTCTATGGCCTCTAAGGCCAGAAGAGATGAAATCTCTGCCTCTAGGGCAAGGGTTTCGGGGAGACTTGCAGGTGGAAAAGATCTGGCTCTCATTTTGGAAATTTTTGAAGCTGAGAACCAGTCCCTGGCTTACTATTTCCGGACCCACTTGTCTGAAGTAACAGACACCCAGTCCTGGATGAAGTAAGCCAGTCTGCCCCTACAAGGATAGGAGAGTCGACCCGGCAGACCCATCAGGGTGTCTGCTTGGCAGGGGCCTTAGGCTGAGGGGTGGATGCAGCCCTGCTCATCCCCTTCTGCCTCTCCCTCTGAAGAACCCTCTCTGTGAAAAGGAGAAGAGGCCTGTGCTTGGTAGAAAGGCCTATGAAAGGCCTGCCCCTGCCCCTAGAATGCTGCCTTTGAGGTTGCCTGCCTCTCTTGGCCTGTGCCTCCCTATAAGTGGTCCTATATTCTTCCATCTTTTGCATGTAATTCTCTGTCTGCTCCTCAAACAGAGAATTACCTTCCCAGGAAAATCCATGGCCTTAGCCTGGGTGTCCTGTGAGTTCAGCCACTTTCCTGTAGAACATGTAGTGGGAGGGACTCAGAGAGCCTAGGAGGAAACACCAGAAGGTCTGTCTGGGGAGATGCCGGTTCAATGGGCACATCAGACTTTCTGCTCCATCATAATCATCATCCTTTCATAATCCCCTCCTCCTCAAATTCCGGTTCATAAAAATCTCAAGGCATAATCCTGAACCAGTGGAATCAACGAACGAGCCCTAACAGCGGGCGGATCGGATGGAACGGCGAGCGATTCAACAATCAAACTGCTCGGGCAATCTCATCAGCAGTCGGAACATGAACCTCTGGATCCAAACTGGCTGATTTGTCTTTCGTTTTCCTTTTGTAGGAACCGATCCCTCAGAATTGGCTCTCCTCTTGCCCAAAGTATCGCCTGGTCAGAGGGCATTCCTTCTGGTTGATTCGGAACTGAACCGGGCTGGCCATCAGGTCAGCAAACTTCTCGACCTCCTTTTCTCTAAGTCTACCTAATCTTTTTCCATGGTAGACTTAGGAAAATGTTACAAATTTGGCAGTCTGTATCGAGGTGTTCAAACCCCAGACAATAAACACAGTTGTGTGAGGTCGGCCTTAGCAAAGAATTCCCCATACTCACTGCAGTGTTGAAACCCAGTGAGCCCATTTTTTCTTGGGTTTCTCAGACATGGCCAACCTAACCAAATTTACCCTTTTTCGGCAACACGCCAGGCAAGACTCTTATCAGTTTCTAACTGTGTCACTGGTATTGGAAAAAAATGTTTAAAACATGTTTTTAGAACCGATAAGGACCGTAACCACACACTAAAGCAAAGTAAAAATTCAAATATAAAGAATCGGTTCAGCGAACTGATCGAAAAGCTTACAATTTCCACAAAGTAAATCAGAAAACTATCTAGTACTCACGGTACCACAGACAGAGCCTGAACCGACAAAAGCGAATAATTTCGCTTAAAACCGACAATTTAACCGACACTTTAACCGACTTTTGAACTGAGCTGAAGGAGAAATCTCTGGGCGACTGTTCAATGGCGAGTAAAGAATCTGATGGTTGGGTTTCAAAGGGCTGCAGACAGAGACCTTAACCGAGCTCGAGCTCAACGTTCTATGCACTGCATAGAAAATTAACCCTATACTCTCGGGGCAGTTTAAGGCTGGAGCTAACTGCAGATTGTCAGAATACAGCAAGACTTCATGTTGTTTGAAGGGCGAAGCAGCTATGTTGCACTAATTAGTGACCCAAGATGGGTATACTTTAAGTGTTCCACCAGTACCCATTGTTTGTTGAATATACAGTAACACATTAGGCTGGTTATCATTATGGAGATAGCATCCGTGATTATGTTATGGCACCTGAAGGTCTCCTCCAGCAAGGAGAGAATGGTGTGTAGTGAGTGCAGGTAGAAGTTTGGGAATTTCTGAGTTTGGGAGAGTTTTGTGTAAATGTCCTTTTTCAGGTTCTTTTGCAACTTGTTAATTGGTTTGACTAGCTTCCTAATGCTGTGTTAATTGTGTTATTAGTGGTGTCTCATAGGATTTAATGTAGTGCAGGTGTATACTTTTTATTAGTGCAGGTATATACTTTTAAATGTTTTATTAGTGTAGGTATATAGCTTTAATTAGTGTAAATATATATATGTAATTGTTTAATTAGTGCAGGTATATACAGTATGCTGAATTGATAGATTAGTCACAGGTAAACAGGGAAATAAATGATGGTCTTTTCTATGGGAAAAGTTTTCATCTAAGTATTATAAGGAAATAATATCATCGAGGTTGAATAAGCCATAAAGCCATGAACCCGAAGGACGAGGTGGCCTTTATGAGCTTTTTCGACCAGATAATAATTATGCGGACTTTGCCATCTTTTATTTTAATATTATACATTAGGTTGGACACTTTTGCTGTGCCTGTGTTTTGCCATAGTGTTGGTGGGAGGAGTAGGGTGGCTGTTGCATGTGTTGTTAAGAGGCTTGTTACTTGTGTTGTTAACAGCTTGTTATTACATGTTTTACTGTGGTTGTTTGTAGTGTGTTGTGTAGTAATGTGTTATTAAGGTGTTAACACATTAATATAGTGGCAGTGTGTATATATATATATATATATATATATATATATACTGCTTGTTAAGTTATTAAGGTGTTATTAAGGTGTTAATAACACATTAATACACTGTAATTAGATAACTGATACCAAAATATGCTAATTGGGTACCATGACATATAGTGAAATATGATTTTTCCCCTATGTGGACAAGGGTCCAACCATGTATTATATATACATGTTTCCATATTATCTGAATAAAAACAAAATAGCAAGATTTTCATGGAACTATAAAGCAAACATGTTAACAAACTGAAATTAACAGACAAGTCAGTAGGATTTTGGAATGATTCGTTGATGTAGGTGGGCTGGGTTCATCACCTACTGAGTTAAGGCATAGCATTCAGACATTACAAATGAAATGATGGCTCTGGCTTTCAGGCTATAGCCTGGATTTTCCTTGTTCAATTTTAAACCAGTCATTCAAACTTTTTTTTTTGTTTGTTTTCTTTCTTACTACCATTTTCTTCCCTCTCAGCTGTCCACTACCCCCAGACACCCCCTGCCCATCACCCAGCATCTCCTGGGCTTACGGCTCCATTCCCCATGCCTCCTCCATGGCAGGGTGGAAAGAGCCTGGCTCAATCACCCTTGAAGGATCTGGTGGAGCCATGCCACGGTCACCGTTGCAGGGCCTGCAAAGGTCAGGAATCATTCTGCCAACCAGGGTGATTTGCCACTGGATTTTCTCCCTTGCAGTGGAGTGGAATGCAATGCTATCAGTGGTGTCACTATGCACACCTGTATGTAGGACACCAGATGGCTGCGCTCCTCTGCTGCTCTGCCAAGTTGCAGTCCTGGCATTCTCCGCCCCAGCCACCACTAAGGGCCTGGCTAATGCCGGCTCTGCACCCCAGAGGAGAGCCGTCCCTTGGATGCTCAATCCTCCTTCCCCTTCAGCCGACCCTCTGCCGATCCTGGCTAGGGTGCAACCCTAGATCACTGGCACTGTGAGCAGTAGCTCTACCTCTGCACCAATGGGCCAGCCCCATTAAAAATGGCTTTAAAAGAACATGCTAGTATGTCACAAAGGTAAAAAGCCGGACTACTGGAAAGGAGTAGTTGAGCTCATCATTTTCAAAATTGCTGCCTAACAATAGAATCCCTGAGGTTCCAATTTTCTTTAATTGTTATAAAGATTTTTATCCTCATTGGCTAGGACTGGACAGGCTATCAGCTCTGTCCCTGTGAGCTGCTGACCATCCACCTTGCCTCTATCCTTCTTTCTCCTGCTGCTTATGTTCCGTTAGGACAGATCTCGGCGTCAGAGCTTCATTAAAGCCCAGTCCCACGGTCCATTTTCCAGCAGGGTTTTCACATACACACCCACGGCTATGACAAAAAACAGTTGCTCATGTGTGTGTGGAGGTGCACATATGTGGCGGAACCACCAGCCCTGATACACCCAACAGGTGTAATGACAGCCTTCCAGGCATCAGCACTACCATTGGCCATCCACCTGGTGGCAGCTAAGAGCTGGGACACCTTGCCTTCCTGATCTAGGAGGGAGAGCTGCCAGACAGCCTCCCATCCCACCCCACCCCCTCCCCACTGGCCAACCACGGTGACCCAAGCTTGTTCCTGAACCTGGGTCACTGGCATGGTGGTGCTTACAGCACCTCAGCCCTCTAGACCACTGGGCTCACTCATTCAATTTTTTTTAATCTGTTGGTTATCCACCTGTGTCCATCAGCTGGCCCTCCTCCATACTGTCTCCCCAGTCCAATCACCCACCATCTCCAGAACACACCCTTATAGTTCTCCCTGACTTACCTCTTATGGTGGGGCTGAAAAGGCTGCCCAAATCCCTCTGGAGCAGGATTCACTTTCCAAGGCACCTGGTGTGTGGTGCTGGGCCTGGGGGGACCATGTCTTATGCTACTGCAACCCGGAGTTTCCTTCCATTTTTTGCCCCTTGGCAAATTCGCATGCAATGATGGAAACACATCTGCTGGCATCGCCCTTGTTGGAACCTCTGACAGCCACAACATCCAGCCTCCACTAGGTGTCAGGCACATTGCAGGTGATATACGCCTCCCCACTCGAGGAGGCTGCCCTCCTGCTTCCTCTCCTGGCCAGTCCCTGACATTGTAACTTATCTTCTGAACCCGGGTCACTGGTTAGCAGTAGTGATCGGCTGCGCTACTGGTCCAGCTAGGTTGCTGATTTTTACATGATGTTGGGTGCCTGGATGGTAATACAATGAACTCTTATTCTGTTTCAGCTAGCTCTCCCGCAGTATGTTCCCAGGCCAACAGAGGTTATGAACTGGCATCAGCTTCGAGGGCAGTCACAGGGGATTTTCTCTGTGTAAATATTTCCTATGGCAGGCGAGGTGTGCTCATACTTTGCAACAAAAGATGCCCACTGCAGCTGTCATAGTGCCTATGGTCCAGAACTGCCAAATGTGTGACCCTGAATCTCAAACTTTATCCTCTGCATAATCTGTGTGTTTCTGGGGCCATTGTACATGGATCACTAATTCTGGCTCATGCATCAAACAGTGCAGGAGAATCTTCTGTTTGCCTTGCATAATTCTTTTTGATTTTGTTCTGTTTTCACATTACTCTGAACGTCATTATTTTATTTATTTATTGAAATGTTTCACCAGGAAGGCACACTGAGTGACAAGTTGCTCGTCTCTTGGTGCAACCTGGGGAAGAAGCGTTCTATAGGCGTGAAACATTAAACATTCAAGTTAAGGCCAGCCCATCAGTGCAGCGGTTGGATTTCCACTTGCGGCGGTGACCTGGGTTCAGAAAGCGTACTTGAGTCGCTGGAGGACCAGCCGGGAGAAGCGACGGCGTCCCACAACAGCTCACCTTCTCTGGGGGAGGTGGGGGCCATTGCCCACAACTTGCCTGACCCCAGTGGAGGCTCAGGGTACTGCAATCCCCACTTCGGGGATGGGCGGCCCAGTCACGCAGTGGACACACACTTCGGCAGGGGGAGCAAATGGGAAAATGCCCACTGATTCTGTGAAGACCGGTGGCCTGGAGTGTGCCTCTGATGTGCCCTGCTCTCCCAGCCACCTCCGGCCAAAAGCAAGTTGATTCTGGGGTGTATGCCACCACCTCATCATCCCACTTGGGAGGCTCAGCGCAGCTCCATGGGGTCCGCGAGGCTGGCTTAGTTAGAACAGGGGCAGGAGGATGACTCCTTGGCCTCCCGAAGGGTCGAGATCGGTGGGGTGTGGGAGTAATAAAAAAAGAAAAAAACATTGAGTTAAAGATCAACATTAACATTCAGTTGTAAGGCAGGTGTTACAAGCAGTGTTACAACAGTGTTGGCATAATAGGTAGAAAGCATGGACAATAATAAGTACTGGGTTAATAAGTAAACAAGAGCTTACATGAAAGAAAAGGGGAAGGAGAGGGAGAGGTGAGGTGGGGAGGGGAAGAGTTGTGTTCAAGTTATATGATCAACATTAACATACAGTTGTAAGGCAGGTGTTACAAACAGTGTTAAAACAGTATTGTGCATAATATGTAGAAAGAGTGAATAATAATAATAAGTGCTGGGTTAATAAGTAAATAAGTGCTTATGTAAAGAAAGGGGAAAGGAAAGGGAGGGGTGAGGTGGAGGGATGGTGGGAGAAAGGGAGTAGATGAGAGATACAAGCCCCAGGGGGTAGGAGAGGGACCAATGGAGAGCATTTGGGGTCCCTTACATTCTGTGAAAGAACAAGGGAGGCCAGTAAGGGAGTAATTTGGGGAAGGGAGGAGAGCTAGAAATTTGGGGGTGGGAGTACACAGGGTAAAATGAAGGTGATGGTAGAGAGGTAGGGTTTATCCAGAGCTTAAAGGAGGGACTTTAGCATTATTCTCTCCAGTGGGTACAGTACTGAAATCCTTATTTTGAGGAATTTTCAGTGTTTATTGTCATACATTTGTTATTTCCTAGTCTTTTCACTTTGCGTTTGTTGTGTCGGCATTATTTATGGTTGCTGTTTTCCTTTTATATATTTTCCCAGATTATCTAGAGTTAAAGAGCTGGTGACACATTCAGGAGAACTTTAACAAAACCTAATATTTAGACACATTCTAACTTGTATTTCCCATTAGTGTATGTATTTTCCTCCCCATTATTTATTACTGAGGTCATTTGTATGAAAACAGGATCTTTGCTCCTGAAGAGCTTGTCTATTCCTGCTGCTTTCTCCTACCTGAAGTCATACAGCACTGCTTGTGATATCACAGTCACTTCCATGGCAACAGATTGTGATGTCACAACAGAAGATTATGACTTGAAGTAGGGAGTACACCATAGAGGCAGATGGACTCTAAAGGAACTCTAAGGGATAAAATCATATATTCATGCACATTTTCTTAGTAATAAATAATTGAGGAGGTGAAATATATAAAACATAATTGGCATGTAAGCAGAATTGTACCTAATTTTATGCTTTTCAAAGTTTTCTTTGATGCATCAGTAGCTCTTTAGAACCTGCTGCAAAATCTTATTTAAACTAGATTTTAACTGTTCTATCTCATTATTCATTTAATGCTTATTTATTGTGATATGTGTTTCCTACCTACTAGTACAGCGCCCAGAGCCTCTGGGATTGGGCACTTTATTAAATAAACTTTTCTTTTTTTGCAATCTGTACATGACTTTGAATGTACTGTATGAGTTATTTTCTTTTAATAGAACTCCACTGCTCTTCCTCGATATGTGCCATTGGATATTTTGCTTCCACCTGAACATAAGGGACCTTTTAACATCTCATCTAAAGATGGTACCTCACCAGTGCAGCACCCCACTCATACTGCACTACAGTATTAGTTATGGGTACTAGCCCAAGTGGCTGTGGTGGGCTAGAACCCACAACCATCTGATCTTCTGGCTCCAGGGGTAGCGTGCTACTCACTAAGCCACTGACTTTTTCATCTAGGTATTCCTACAGAATGCTCCTAGGCAAACAGAGGTAACGAATTGGCATCAGCTTTAGGGCAGTTGGTTGCCCACTCTCCTGACCACAGGATAAGGTTCGGCCATGATGACCTGTCCAGCAGAGTGTGGGAGTAGGGGAGTGCCCGTCCGCTTAAAGAAATCCATTGTGCAAGTTACAAGCCGATATGCCCTGGAGTGGTATTTATCAAGATTATACTTGTTGCTGTCTTAAACCGTGTAGACGCCTAGTTCAGTGTAGCTAGCAGGCAGCAGGGTAGATAGCAGAGTGGATGATACTGGTCTCTACATTTCAAAATCAGTGCTTCAAATGGAACAGTTATTATTCATGAGCCCAGAAAAGTAACAATTAGCAATGAACAGCAACAGCACAAAAAAGCAATCAAGCAGAGAAAGACTGCTGATGCAGCTGCAATCAATCTTGGCATTCCAGAGCCTGTACAGCATCTACCTTGGCTCTCGATTCATTAGGTTGATGTGGTAAACTTAGTAAATAATAGCAAACTCCTTCCAGAGAGGAGCATATAAGCATGCAGTAACACTTCCAAGAAAGTGAAGCTCTTGCAAGTAAATCAATACAAAACCATTTTGCTTATTTTCATTCTTCCTCCAGTTAACCTTATTAACCTTTAAGCTCAAGCGGGTGTTTTATTTGTTTAAACATCTGCTCTCCATTAATAGCCAGTGACAAGGCACACTTACACGGTTTCCCAGCTAGGGGATTTAAACTTATGTGGGCTAAACGACATCATGTAGCAGCAGTAGGTATGATCTTAACTGGGGGACATGAAGCAGTCGATAAAAGGCCATTGTTTATTTCTCTGTATACCTGTATCTAAGCTATCGATTACAACTATGTACCTACACTAATCAAACAATTAAAAGCATATACCTATACTAATTAAAAGTATATATCTACACATCAATTAAAAGTATATTCTATGCTAATCAAACAATTAAAAAATATATCTACACTAATTAAAAGTACATATCTACACTACATAAAAGTATATAGGACAATACTAATAACAAAATTAACACATCCTTGGGAAGCTAGCCCACCCAATTAACAAGCTGCAAAAGAACCTGGAAAACTGGAAAGAAAAAAAGATACACAAAACCCTCCTAAACCCAGAAATCCCCCAGACTCTTGCCTGCACTCACTACACCATTCCCTCCTTGCTACAAGAGGCCTTCAGGTGTCATATCACAACTGCAAATCAGATTTACATAAAAATGATAATCCAGATGTATTGTATTTAACAAACAATGGGTAAGGGTGACACACTCTGAAGTATACCCATATCAGGGGCTAATTAGGGCAATAAAGCCACTCACCCTTTGGGTTTGTGGTCTTATAGTCTTGATCATCCCCTTGATGGGTATACCTCCTTTATACCACCCTTAGCTATTACTTATAATGAGTGGTAAGTGTAGTACACAAGGAAATAAATCCATTGAGTGGACTGACCAGATCAAAAAGC
Source organism: Neoceratodus forsteri (assembly GCA_016271365.2). Classification (NCBI taxonomy): domain Eukaryota; kingdom Metazoa; phylum Chordata; order Ceratodontiformes; family Ceratodontidae; genus Neoceratodus; species Neoceratodus forsteri. Next base: position 964,555,940 of record CM028136.1, read on the forward strand.
CATTAACCCGAAGAGTGAATGGCTCTATTATCTGGGTAGCCCCCACAATGAGTTTACTTCTAATTATAACAGACTTACCCATTTTTATTTTATATAATACATTCAGATGGTTACTTATAGTTTTGATCATAATTGCATATACAGGAAGTGGTATATAGGAAATAACTGCCAATCACTTCTATGGAAAGAGTCCCATCAATGTAATATAATATATATATATATATATATATATATATATTAAAAACTACATTAATGTAGACATTAGGGTTGAAGAATAGCAAAACACACAAAGTAGGAAATGAAAAAACATTAGTATTTTGGGTCTCAGGAGTTTTGGGTGAATTGGGGGTGTGGTGTTCCTTGGGATTGTCAACTTTAATTCCCACCTCCCCTCAGCCCACAGCCTCCAGTCCAAAGCACAAGGTACAGCTCCAAGCCAGTACCTCATAGTGATACACTCTTCAAAGGCAGAGCATTATGTCTCGCCACATGTTGCCAACATAATCTGTTGTAGCTTTCTTCATGTATGACCTTATTTGCTCAGGGGAGGGTGAGCACATGTGTTGGCAACTCCAAGGAACACCCCACCACTGATTCACCATGACTCCTGAGACCCTACTCCTAATGCTTTTTATTTCCCGCTTTTGTGCACTTTGTGTTCTTCAACCTAATGTCTGCATTACTGTAGTTTTAGCTATGAATTTCCTTCTTTCTGTAATAGTGACATCATACCCTCATTAGTGTAGGTCCCAAAGGAACCCGAGCAAAATGGAATACATAGAATAGTGGAGATATTTCAAGCCCCATTTTTTCATGTCAATCCATTTCTCCCAACACTGTACATGGCCCTGTCAGTCCTTGATATGCACATCAACCCCTTGCAAGGGAAGGCTCCCTGGCCCACCACAAAATGTTGTCTGTGCAGCAGAACACCTCGCTATCCCTTCCTAGGGTCACAGCAGTGGAGCATGACAGTGCTGGCCCCCATCCTCATGCTGTCCCATCAGCTCCCCAAGTTCATCCCAAAACTTGAGTCACACTGGCATGGGAGCACAACATGCTACTGGTAGCACACCACCACAATGACTTTTTCTGCAAACACCACCACAGTGACAAAATCTTGCCAGGTTGCTGTGGTGGTCCACTGTCTGCCGATGCAGTTATTCCGTGTTGCACCGAACCAACTCCAACTTGGGTTGGTTAATTAGAAGAGGGGTGTGGAGACAGTCCTCCCCACAAAACACTTCTTCGATGGGAACAATGGCGATAGTTGCCATTGTTCCTATCGATGTTGAGGTTCAACAATGATGTTGTCGTTGTACTGATATGAAACCCATAGTACCCATTGTGCCAACGACCAGCCCCTCACACAATGTTTCTACACTGAACCCAAATTTTAGCAAAGTCTTTTATGACTCCCTTCTGAACATAACAGCTGTCAGTTATAAAATACTGGCTAAAACTTCACTTCGCCCCACAAGTTTGAAAACTCATTCTGGGCAGGATTTGAAAACAACAGCTGTCATGCTCATGAGGTGAAAAAATGGCTCACGCTGAAAATTTGGGTCAAAATATTGAAAATTATTAAAGTTATGAGTGAGCACTGAAAATTTCAACATTACCTTCATAGCTATGTTGTTTTTAATATTTCAAGTACAAAGTTTCAACGTAGTTTTCTTATGACCCCAACTCATAAAGTCGATAGGTAAAATTTTTCAAATCCTGCTGAAAAGTGATTTCACAGTGACTGAGAATTCGCCTTTCTAAGCGGTTTGAAAATTCTACTATATGAGGTGTGGTGACAAAGCCATGTTAAAATTTGGGAAAAATATTAACAAATGACCAAGTTAAAAGTAAAGTTCAAAATGCATTGAAAATACATTTACCACACGTACTTTGTATTCTGTCAGTTCATGGTCTGAGCAGCAGCAGCAGGTTGCCTTTTGGTTGTGACTGGATGTCTTTGTTGGACAGAGTTCCGTAACTAAGGGGTGTGGGGAATTGTGAAACCCAGTGTCCAGCTGTATTTTAGCACCATTGAGCGACAAGCTACAAAATGCCCCAGCCAGAAATGTTAGCAGTGTGTCCAGAAGGACTGGGTCATGCATTAAAATGTAACCCTGTCCCACTGAATGAACACTGTTTCATGTTAAATGGATGCTATTCACAGCATCAAGCGTCACCACATGGTAAGGCCACTGGCCAGCCTCCTCAGACATGCATGCATTTCCATCACATGTGGTCGGAAAAAATTAGTTCTCTTTAGAATGCTCCATTTTCAACTTCAGCACGCACAAAACAGGTGTGGTTATTAGCTAATAATTCAGAAACTAGGCAAGTTAGAAAAATAAAAAGCCAAAAGCACACACCTTGGGGCAAACTCTATCGAACATGCAAGTTTCAGGTTTGAACTCTACCTCAATTTTAGTTGTAGGTGAGCAAAAATAGTCTTAATTTTGGTCAATTTAACATTTTTATATCTCTGTAACTTTGCCCCACTGAATCCCTTGCCAGAAATTTTCAGGATCCATGAGATCCTGGCACCACCAGTAGCCGCTAAATTTCAAGTAAATAGGTTGAACAGGGCAGAGTTATTAAGGTATAAAATTGGGATTTTAGCCTAAGCGTTCTTACCCATCCATAATATACAGGTACAATCATGCGTGTATAATTATAGAGGCATGATAACACCTCTATAGTTAGGGCTGAGTGGCAGTTTCTATGTTAAATCTGAAATTTTGCACTTTAATAACTTTGTAACCAATCATTGGTTGTACAAACTTTGGCATGCGCTGCCCTGTAGTAGTTCTCTTGATTTGGCAAGTTTTGTTCCAGGCAGATGTGTTGATTCTGAGATACGGATAGTGCAAAAAGTAAGACAACACCTTTTTTCAGTTTTCCTCATCACCTTGTGGCCAGATGGTATGGCATTTCTGTGTAATTTTATAGGGTATAAAGAACTTTGGTAGCAGAACAGACAGTGAACATTTGGTGTAAAAATATTAACTTGTTGCAAAGTTATTACGTTTTTTAGTTCTCATTATATCCTATGGAATTTTCTCAACATTCCAATCTTTAGGAAATATGTCTTTTTTCAACAAAGATTTAATCTCATGAAAAGGATTGAATCTCGTGAGAGCATTTCTTCTTAGTGAGAACACAAATCCTTTTCATGAGAGAAAAATTATTTGGTTGTGAGTCACAATCTTGTTTTCATTTTTTTTATTTAAAACCCACAAAAATGAAGCTAATAAGATACACAAAGATATGTAGCTTGTTCATCCAGACTCCCTCACATGGATTCTGAAGTTATCTGATGTGTAAGCAGCGTCGGAGGGTGTTTTTAAACAGATTTATATTCCTTTTTGTGACTCACTAACTTCCTTTTTCGTGAGCCATTACTTTTTCACAATCTGATTCCTTTTAAGTAGTCATGAAAAGGAATATAATCCCATTTAAAACACCCTCTAAGGTTGCTTAAACATTTAGATTTATTTTTATTTTTGTTGACATCAGGGTGCCCAATCCCTGTGTCAGTGGTAGAACCCTCTCCCACGAGTGTGGGACACTGAGGAGCCACTCCTGTGTCCTAGATAGAAGACCACCCTCTGCCAGTGTGGGACACTGGGGAGCCCTCCTAGTGTCTCGATATCCCCCACCCACTAGTGTGGGACATTGGGTAGCTCACTCCCAGTGTCCCATAATATTGATATTTTAAAATATGCCATTGCTTTTTGCAGACATCGGGATGCCCAATCCCTGTGTTGACACTAGAACCATCACCCCCATGCCAGTGTGAGACACTGGGTAGCCCACTCCCAGTATCCCCAGTACATACAGACCCCTTCCAGTACAGTGGAACACTTGGGAGATCCCCAGTGTCCCAAAATATTATTAACTCTCCTGTAAAAAAGCAAACAGTCCCCCAATGTTTTTGTTTGTTACATCCTCAAAAGAAAATGGATCCTGTCAACTCCACTGACCCCTCCTCCATCCCGACCCTCCCACTGAGCAACCCACCACACCAGCCCGCCTATACATACCATCAGAGATCAGCGGCTGGCATCTTCTGTGGACTGCGACATGTCTGCACTCTTCAAAGCTGAACCGAGAACTGAAGAATCAAGGTAAGTGCTGTATAATGCCTCTCAATTGCGTTTTGAACTTATGTTGATATCTCAGCCACATCTAGGTATATTTGCATCAAATTTTCAATATGGGCTTTTGGGACCCATATGAACACTGGCACTGTCATTTTGTTACTCAGTCCCAAAGGTGATTTTGCAGTCACTACGTGGAATCACCTCTCGGGACCAATTAACAAAACAACAATGCAGTATTCATGAGGTGGGGTCCCAAAGCCCTTGAAAATTTGTGCAAAAATACCAAAAAAACACCTGAGTTATGCATTGTCATTGAAATTTTGCTATGCATGCACATAACTCGGCAATTTTAATATTTTCACTCCAAATTGTCAACATAGCCATTTTTCATACCACCTTATGAAAAGTGTAGCTGTCATTTCAGACATCCTGCCTGAAACATGTTTTCACACCTGTGGTGTGGAATGGTGTGTTGCTGTGTGAAATCACCTTTTGGGACCAAGTACCAAAATGACAATACCAGTGCTCATGAGATAGGGTCCCCAAAGAGCATGTTGAAATTTGGGGTCATATTTCAAAATGTGGCTGTGTTATGGGCATTCATTACAATCTTGTGACACACTATCATACCTCTGGAAATGTGCAATATTTTCACCTCATATTTTTAATGTAGTCTTCTTAGGACCCCATGTCATGAATGCCACAGCTGCCATTTTTCAAATCCTGGTCAAAATGTGGTTTCACATCTGTGGCATAGAATGGCATTGAGGTTGAGCAGAATTATGTTTTGGTGGGGATTTGAACATTTTCTGACTGGGTACATGCCGTGAGCTGATAAGAAGGTTATGTTGAGCGTCTGAGGTGGAAATTATTTAAGATGGCACAGTTATGACTATTTCTTGTAATTTCCTCACGCCTGCTTGTAACTTTCGCATGAAAGCGCGAGGGCTGGCTGTCCCTCTTTCCACAACTTGATACTGTACATATACGCATCTATGATGGGGTGGGAGGCAGAGGTTGGACCTGCACTCCACCTAAAAACACTTCCACAGTTAGATACATATCGCATCTGAGGAGGAATGGAAGTGCAGGATCAGAAGGACCCTGTGCTCCCACTAAGATGCTTCCACAGCTACAGTAAAATACAGTTACTGTTATGCTATCTCAAAAAGTAAGAAATAAACTGCGAAAAAATTATGTTAATGCATCAGTTAGGGTTAAAGCGACAAAAGTAGGAAATGTGGGCGTTGGGGTTTCCAACCTAACACCCCACCCCACTATGCACAGATGAAGAGGGATAGGGGTAGCATTGGCATCTTCATCCCTAATGCTCACTCCATTCTCCTATGCTGTGCCCACCAACTTATCTTCTAATGGTATGTTATGAGTGTTAGGGCTGAAGATGCCAATTGCACCCCATTCCTCTTCATCTGTGCAGGGTGGAGGTGGGGTGTTAGGGTTGAAACCCTAATGCCACATTTTCCTACTTTTTGCTTTTAACCCTAACTGATGCATTAACATAGTTTTATATATCTATACATGCATATACATACACATATATATATATATATATATATATATATATAAATATGGGTAGAGAAAAAGGTCCTCTGGTTGGTTGAAACACATCAGATGACTGTGCGTATATCAGAGCATGACTGCACACCTGCACTTTTGCCCCCTCCAAAACAACTTGCTCATTTTATAAGATAGATAACCCACTCTACAGTGTGCTGTCACACCCTGATATATGCATGCCTTGGGTGGTTAAGTTTGATAAGTTTCATAAGTTCAGAGCGAAACCATAGCTTCTGTCAAAGGGTCTATCTTTAACTTTTCCTAGGGTTCTATAGTAGGTATCTAACATGGTCTTAAAGTTGAAAATAGTATCACTTTCCACTACATTGGGATGAGTCTATTCCCAGGGACACCACTCTCTGGTTTACCCAAACTCCCTCTTATTAGATTTATACAACTCCCCTTTCAACTGGTACTCATGTGTTTGTGTACATTTAGAAGGATCTCTACTTTGTAGACCCATACACTCCTACAAGTCCCCATTCCTGTGAGCTGAATATACTAAGCATAAATCCCCACTGAGCCTCCGATACTCCAGGGTATACATGTCCAGCTCACCAACCTGTCCTCATAGGATAAGGAAGGTATATCATGTATCTTCTTGGTTGCCCTCCTCTGGACTATATATATATATATATACTGTGTATATATATATATATATATATATATATACACACATGTAAACATACTGTATATCCCCATACGATTGGTTATCAGTTATTTCCCTGTATGCATATTAATAAAACTATCAATTAAAAATATACTACATTATAGGTTTGTAGAGTGCTAGGGGCCTTTTATGGATATAAAGTGTTGCCTCACATGTTCTTAGGGCATGAGAATTGTGAACTGGTGAGCAGTTCTGGTGCCCTAAGGACACAAAGGCAACATCTTACATCCATAAAGGCCAACACCTATACAGTTATTACAGATTGTGGCACCATTAAAAACAAATACCTTTTTTGGGGGGTCCGTTTCTGCAGTGTGAGCAGCGGTTATCAGGAAGCCCATTTCAGTGTGAACACCTGGGTGCTCTTACAGCAATAACAGTACCTCATGCTAACTGAAGGAAGTGTTGTGATTGGTCGAGGAGCATCTCATGACACCCTACGATCTATAATAAACAGTCAAAGTATAAACCCACCAATTAGAAATATATACCTAAAACAATTAAAAGTATATCCCACAATACCTACAACTCTGTGCTACCAATAATTACAAATACTGACCAAATCAATTAACCAAATAACACATCAATTTAGACATTAACCAAAGAACACCTAGAGCAGATTACTAGACCTACAAAAGCTCTTTCCAAACTAAAGCAAAACACTATAAACTGCAGCCTTCAGTAACAGTAACCTAAAATTTCCTGTCTCTCACCACAGCAAGGTTCCTCAAAACATCAACTCTTTCCTCAAATAGCTAGCCCTCTGTGCTGCTGCTCTCAGAATAAGCCCCTGAATGGTGCTGCCACTCCTGCACACTTAGACACCTACACACTGCACACAGTACCACTGGCTACAAAGAAACGTAGAACATAGAAACATAGACTTTGATGGCAGATAAGGACCGCTGGCCCACCTAGTCTGCCCATTTCACTTACTGGATAAGCTGCAGATCCTAGTTAACCAACAGTCTACTTTCTTCCATTCCCCCACAAGAATTGCCTTATGTCTGTCCCATGCATTCTTGAATTCTCCCACAGTTTTAGACCCCACAACCTCCTCAGGAAGGCTGTTCCATGTGTCCACCACCCTCTCTGTGAAAAATACTTCCTCACATTACCCCTGAGCCGTTCCCCTTCTATCTTCCAATTGTGTGCCCTTGTTCTTGCACATCTCTTTTCTGAAAGATGCTACCCTCTTGGACTTTGTTGATTCCACTGAGGTACTTAAATGTTTCTATCATGTTCCCCTCCCTCTTCTCAAGGGTATACATGTTAAGCTCCTTTAGTCTCTCCTCGTATGGCTTCTCTTGCAGACCCTGCACCATTTAGTTGCCCTCCTCTGGAATGCCCCCATCCAGTCTATGTCCTTGCGGAGATGGGGTCTCCAGAACTGGACGAGTACTCAGATGGGGTCTCACCAACTGTCTGTACAGAGGGATAACAACTTCCTGTTTTCTACTTGTGATGCCTCTCCCTATATATCCCAGCATCCCCACAGCCCTCCCTACTGCCTTCTCCACATTGCTTGCCAACCTTAAGGTCATCTGATATGATTACCCCAGGTCCCTTTCCATTTCTGTTGCTGTTACTACCTCCTCCCCCGTGTACTTTTTCCCTGGGTTTTGTTTCCCAGGTGCATTATTTTGCACTTCTTTGCATTGAATCAATCTGCCATACTTCTGACCATTCCTCCAACCTTGCCAGAGTCCCTTCTCATCCTTTACATGCCTCCTTGTGTATCAACCCTGTTGCAGATATTTGTGTCATCTGCAAGAGGCATGCTTTTCCTTCCAGTCCCTCTGCAATGTTACTTATAAAGACATTAAAGGACTGGACCCAGTACTGAACCCTGTGGTACCCCACTAGTAACCCACCTTTCTTCAGAGTGGACTCTTTACTATTACTTTTTGTGTCCTGTTGTCCAGCCAATGTTTTACCCAGGCTACCCCTGGGACCCACTCCCAGGCTGGCTAATTTATTAATCTTTTGTGTGGGGCTGTGTCAAATGCCTTGCTAAAGCCTAGGTAGGCCATGTCCACAGCCCCTCCTTGGTCTACTACTTTGGTCACCCAGTCAAAGAAATCGATTAGATTCATCTGACATGACCTTTCTGCATTGAACCCTTGCTGCCTTGGGTCTAGTGACCCACTGGCCTCTAGATACTCAACAATTCTTTCCTTCAGAAGTGATTCCATCACTTTCCCCACCACAGAGGTCAAACTGACAGGTCTGTAGTTTCCTGCCTCTGTCTTGCTCCCACTTTTGTGAAGGGAATCACATCGCCCTCCTCCAGTCCTCAGGTAACCACCATCCTCCCATGATTTGTTAAAAGGGTAGTAAGTGGTGTCACTAGTTCTTCCTTAATTCTTTTAGAATTCTGGGGTAGAATCCCATCAGGCCCCATTGCTTTATCCACCTTCAGTTTTAGGACTTTTTCAGAACCCTTTCTTCTGTGAAAAGACTGGGATTGACCCCCTATCCAGAGTGCTTCTGTTAATTGGATTAGGTTCCTCCTCTTTGTGAATACTGAGCAGAAGTATTCACTCAGCATCCCTGCATTTTCACTGTCCCTCTCTGCCCACCCACCGTCCATTCTGTTCAGCCTCACTATCCTCCCTCTGTCTTTCTATGTCCTAATGTACCTATAAAAGGTTTTATCCCCTTCTTAACCAAGATGGCTATCTTTTCCTCAGTTTGGGCCTTTGCTATTCTGACTGCCTTCCTGCTTCCTTCTGCCTTAACTGGTACAGTCTTCTGTCTTGCTCCTTCTGTGTTTCCTTATACTCCCTAACTGCTATCTTTTCTCCCAACCTTACCCACCACCTCTTTTGAGAACCATAGTGGCTTTTCTTTCATTTTGATTTGTTTATTTGTTTCACACAAAGGCTTGTTGCCTCTGTGATGGCAGTTTGATGTTTCCCATTGTTGCTCCACCCTCCTTCTTGCCTGTTTGCTAGTGCTTTTCTAAGGCACACTCCCATATTTCCAAAGTCAGCCCTCCCGAAGTCCAGTACCCTCACTTTTGTATGACTTGACTCTGCAGCTGAGTTTATCGTGAACCACACTGTTTGGTGGTCACTTGTTCCCAGATGGCTACCCACTTCTAGATCTGAGATCCTCTAACTGTTCCCATTTGAGAGCATGAGGTCTAAGATTGCTCCCTCCAGTAGGTTCCAAAACTAACTGTCTGAGGCATGCCCCAGTAGGGCATCGAGAATGGCCCTGCTCTTGGATGTGGCTGCAGAAAAGGTGCTCCAGTTAATATCTGGCATATTCAGGTCCCCATCAACAGTATCTTCCCTTTCTCTGCCATCCTAAGGATGCTTTCTATCATATCCTTGTCCATTCCCTCCCCTGAGATGGGGGTCTGTATACAACCCTTGTGCAGATTGTGGTGCCATTTCAAGTCTCTAAGGTGACCCACAGTGCCTCCTCTCCTCCCTGTTTACTCTTTTGTTCTGTTGCTTTTATCTCTTCCTTACATAGAAAGCTACTCCATCTCCTCTTCTCCTCTTCTCCTCCCTGACTCTCCTGTAGGTCATGTATCCTGGTATGTTAACATCCCAGTCATGGTTCTCTGTGTACCATGTTTCTGTGACTGCCACGATATCCAGGCATCCCTCTTCCATCAAGGCCACCAGTTCAGGAGCTTGTTGCCCAGACTACGGGCATTGGTACTCATTACCCTCCATTTCTTGATGGCCTTACTCCTTTTGCTCCATCTCTGTCCTTATTGCCTTTGTCGTTTTCTCCATTTACCCTGTCCATCTCCCTATCAACGTTTCTATCTTGGTGTTTACCTCACTTACTACCCTGATTTTTTTTTTGGGGGGCTAGGATTTCCTGCTCCTTTCAGTGTCTCCCCTTGGCTAGTTTAAATGCTTGCCAATGAAAAATTAAGCGTATCACCTAGGATCGGTTCTCCTCCTGGACAGATGCAGAGCATCATGTCAGTATAGGCCTGCATCACTCCAGGTGCTGCTCCTGACCGAAATCCGCTCAAACACTGCTCCCAATTACAGAACTATGCCATTCTTAAACACTATGCAGATCTCTGGCACAGTAAAGAGCAGATCAACATGGCCATGCCACCTCTTACAGGAAACCAATAACAACACATGCATACACAGACTTGTGCATCTGCACCAGAAAGGGCTGCACATATACTACTACACCATAGAAAAACAAAGGAAAAAGCTAAATTCTGCAAAAACAGCACTACACTATGGAAAACACTGGGCTCAGTTTTCAAAGGGTGACACAGGGCAATCTCCTCTGACACAGCTGCACCCCATTTAGTACATCAGGCGCAGTTGTGACACTTTCCTCACTTTATGGCAGCTTAGCCAAAAATTTGACATAAGTCCCACATAAAGGGTCCCCAAATGGTACTGGTTAGACCAGGGTAAAGCTGGTCTAACCTGTGCATTCGACACTCAGGATTGAAAATCTCGATGTGCCCAGGAGAGTTCACATGTCCTGTGCGCCAAATGATTGGTGCACCAGGGCATGCGCACCTCTCAGAGCTCTGAAAATCAAGCCCACTAGAAAATAAATCATGCAAAACTCAGAAATGATTGCAAAAGCAACCACAGCAAAACAAGCTCAATCCTTACTGTAGGCAGTATATGAAATTAAGGATATGTCTAAGTGCTAAGTTACATAAAATAAGAGATACATCTAATTGTGATCTTAAGGCCTAATGGGGTCTTGGCCTCTTTAGGCCCAGGATGGAATTATTTCCCTATACACCACACTATCATTAACTCTATTTACAAAATGGCACTGGAAAAATCCACAAACATGATTGGTTGAAGCATGTCACATGACCATACATTAACATTACATAAATGCGGTCTGGTGCCAAATCTCATTTTCCTCCTCAAAACCTACTTAGAGCCATTTTATATGTGTATTAAGCCCCTTCAGAGTGTGCAGCATAGGATTTTAATGCACTTCTCAGAGGTGTGTAAGGACACACGGCCTTTGGCCTCATGCCTTACTACACCACTGGGCGTGTTTAAAATCCTATGAAGCACACTCCTTGAGGCTTATTACTTATGTATGCATATGTAAGGGATATGTGATGGGGGTGCTGTCATGCAAACAATTTTTTTCACAAATTTCCAGTGACCTCGGTAACCTCACAAGTGGTGAGCGTAGCGGAACCATCAGTGGTTTACCGAGGTCACCGAGAATGAGTGAAGTAAATAATTTTATATGACAGTAGCCCCTTCACATTCGATTTATGCAATAGGAGGGAGCTGTGTACTGTATTTGATTTTTAAAACAATTATTCTTTTTGTTGTTTTGCGTTGTTGTGTAGAATTTTTTGTTTGTATGGCTGTGCCTCCTCTGCTGGTTGCTGGTGTTGCTACAAATGCTTACATGTCCTGATGGCTGTTACATTCCTGTCATGCACTGCTATTGGTGGAGGCGGCGGCCTACCAAGATTTGAACAAGAACACGGCAGTGGGTTTAGCGGACAATGTTGGAGGGAGATGGCCATGGAGAAAAGTACTTTTTGGGGCACTTTTGACCGATGGTGTTGGTACTTTGGGGTGTGAGTTGTAGCGTGATTATGACTGTGTTAGCGGCTGGTGATGGGTCAGGTGAGGAAATGGAGCAAAGACTTGCGGCTGTGAAAACATGAAACAACTTTGAGAACTGGAGGATTTGGAGATTAGGGGCGAAAAACGAAGTACGTTAAGAAGGTGGAACTGTGAGGGAGGTTCAGCTTTTGTCTGTGAGGGTGTTCTGTGTGGCAAGGTGGCTGTCTGAAGTACAGAAAACTGTGAACATAGACATGATGGAGGCAGCCCTGAGGAAGGCAACTAAAATGGTACAGGATTTATCAAAAGCCCTATAAGGAGAGACTGAGGATCTCAACATGTACACCCTGGAAGAGGAGAGCAAGAGAGGACATGAGAGAGACCACAAGTACCTCACAGGGGTGAACAGGGTGCAGGAGGGGTCTCTTTCAAATGAGAAAGAACACCAGGACCAGAGGTTATGCAATGACACTGGAGGAGGGATGATTATGAGGGATGTGAGGAAGTAGTAGTAGTGGACGCCTGGAACAGACTGCCTCAGAAGTGGTGGAGGCAAAAACAGTAGGGGGCTTCAAGCATGCATGGGATAAATATAGGGAATATTAGTAAACAGACAGGGAGGAGGAGGAGAAAGGGTTGCTGGAGACTAGTTTGGGTCTGCAGAGATAAACTTGGCAGGGACAATCTGGACAGACTGGGTGGGACAAACAGCCCCCACCAGTGACTATGAGTCCTTTGTCCTGTCCCAGTCATGACTTGAGGTTGGTGGGTGGGTGGGGGCAAATTCAAGAGAAACTTGAGGAAGTTCTACTTTAGTGACAGGTGGTGGAGCCATGGAACAGGTTGACAGCTGAGTGATGAGGCGGAGCTACCCTAGTGTTAAACACAAGTGGGACAGGACAAAAGGACTCATAGTCACCAGGGGAGGGGCAACATGGGTTGGAGGAGTGGGAGAGCAGGGAAGAGGGTGAAAGCCACCACTACAGTAGGTCGGTGGGGTGCGTAATAAAGGAGGGTAGACTTCAGTCTCCTTCTGTCATCAAATTCTATGTTTCTGTAACATGTTTTCAGTTTTCTACAGTACTAATTAGATGTCTCTCTATAAACTATTTCTCCCTGGTAACACTGCCCAGTACCCTATGAATAGAAAGAATACTAGGAAGAGTATGTTTTAGAAGGGCCAAAGTATCCAATCAAATAAATCAAGAAAAATCACTCTGATTCACGAGTTAAAGATACATAAACAGGACAACTTAAACAATACAGCGTGATTTGCACCACAGTCTAGGTGCCTTATCCAGGAACCGGATGTAGGTGCGAAGCGTTGAAAGCTGTTCGGGAATGCTGATGCTCAAATGTGTTTTGTCATTTTATTTATAATAAAGTCTTTGCATCGTGTTAGACCACTGTGTGGTCTCTTTATCGTGGTGCAGCGTGGTGTCCATTTTTTGACTTGTTCGGTATATCTTTATTCAGATTCAGGTATAGTCCCTGCTGCGCTAACTCCTGTCCCCACCATCTCCACCACCGTAGTGAATTAGCTTACTCCGGAAGGCTGGCTGTACTGCCATCTTCGTTTTGTCGTGCAACTGTTCTGCTGATTATCAAAGCATTAGAGGTCACTTTTGTGGGAAACTCTCAACAATATCGCATTACTGCTGCTGTAAGTATCGTTTCAACTGTGGTAGATAAAGGAAGGGAGGCGTTAAGTGACTAAGTACAAAATCATATGGGAAAGAGCAAAATCTATCAAACTGCTGTTACGCAACTGGATGTCGAAATGAACTAGCGTAAGATAAAAATATTGGGCTGGATTGGCTGTAGCATTGCAATGCAGTTTGGCTGCCGTGAGTGCTAACTGTGCCAAGAATGGCTATGAATTTTTGTGCAGTAAACTGAGTAAAGTATCATAAATGCATCAGAATGTTTGAAAATCAGACACAAATATTCTGGCACCATTACAGGGACTTAGCTGTGTCCAGACCTTTGAAGATCCAGGCCATTCTCATTACACCCAACATACAAGATATAAAAGCTGGTCCACTGTCACAGTTGTTGAGCTTCTGCTTGTGGCGCAACAAACTGGGTTTGAAAGACAGCCCCAAGCATCAGAGGAACAGTTGGGGAAGGGAGGTTTGAGCATCTGACAGACAGCTCACCTTCTCTGGGGTGGTCGGTGCAAGCACCTGGCAACAGTGTGACTCCTGAGGCACCCAGGTGTCGGCGCACCTGGGGACCTCAGCTTAGTGGGGATTGGAGGGTTAGTCAAACATCAGTACATCGCGCAAGTGAGCGTGGGTGACATACTGAGATATTCATTGCAGTCCAACCCTTCAGGGAGAAACACCAATGCAGTAAAATCCCTCTGATCGCAGCAGCATGGCACAAGGCTCCCTGTCTCCCTGCCACCTGAAGCCAGAATGACTTGCTGGGACCTTGGGATCTCTGTCTCTGCTCTTTACTCTTGGAGGAAGCCGTGCTGAGGAGGGCAAGTCACAAACCACACTCGGACAGATAGGCCTGGAGAAGGGTGTTACTGGGGTGGGTTTCATAACAGCAGATACAGGGTTAGTCCCCACAGGCCAAATGAGTATAAAGAAAATTAAAAAAAAAATATATATATATATATATATATATATATATATATATATATATAATATGTTATCTTGCAAGTCGCGTATGCCACAGTCACCTTCTTGAAGGTTGGCAGCACCACAATGGACCACTGAACCAATCAGACAGCAGCTCTCACAATGCTGATATTACCATAGCTCTGTGCTGCACTGAAGTCAGCAGTTCTGATCAAACAGAAACAGTTAAATCTTCAAAAAGCAGCTCATTTAAAAGTTATAACGTGTTAACTGATGTTGTATAAATCAAAAACACCATGGGTGGGATATTCAAGGGTTGCCCATGGCACAAAGGGTTGTGCCATGCCAGCCCACCAATCTACCCTGGCGCGATATTCAGTGGGCTGACAGCGCGCAACTCTGATGTGTCACATCAGTACGTGGCGCGGCGCAAGTAAGGTGCCCTTGCATATGCAGCACATCCGGATATTCAGCCCAGGATGTACGGTGCATATGCTGGCACATACCTGCCTTGTGCCGCACGCGCGGGGCAAGGTGTTCTGCTGACAAAACCTGGAGCAAGTCCTGGCCACCCACAGGCAAGCTGCCATATTGAAAGGCGCAACACGGCAGCCCCTGCTGTGGGTGGCCACCCAACCACCCAGGACACAGACCATGAGCCCCTGCCCAGGGGCATCGTGCCCCCCATCCGATTGTGGCATGTGTAAATACAATCCCTGGTGGTCCAGTGGACCGCTATCTCTCTGCCCAGTCACAGGCATGTGTAGATATATTCCTGGTGGTGCAGTGGACCGCTATCTCTTGCCCAGACACAGGCATGTGTAGATATATTCCCTGGTGGTGCAGTGGACCGCTATCTCTTGCCCAGACACAGGCATGTGTAGATATATTCCTGGTAGTGCAGTGGACCGCTATCTCTTGCCCAGACACAGGCATGTGTAGATATATTCCCTGGTGGTGCAGTGGACCGCTATCTCTTGCCCAGACACAGGCATGTGTAGATATATTCCCTGGTGGTCCAGTGGACCGCTATCTCTTGCCCAGTCACAGGCATGTGTAGATATATTCCCTGGTGGTGCAGTGGACGCTATCTCTTGCCCAGTCACAGGCATGTGTAGATATATTCCCTGGTGGTGCAGTGGACCGCTATCTCTTGCCCAGTCACAGGCATGTGTAGATATATTCCTGGTGGTGCAGTGGACCGCTATCTCTTGCCCAGACACAGGCATGTGTAGATATATTCCCTGGTGGTCCAGTGGACCGCTATCTCTTGCCCAGACACAGGCATGTGTAGATATATTCCCTGGTGGTCCAGTGGGCCAATCCCCCGCCCGATCACGGGCGTAACATACATAGCCCTGGAGGTCCAGTGGACACCCCCAGAGCCCGATCGAGGCATGGGTTTAAAACCCTGGTGGTCCAGTGGTACCCCCTCCCACCTGCCCACTGCATCCCCCACCACCCTGCCCCCCAGTCAGTGGTGGGTGGCAGCTCCTGCCCAGCCCACTGACTGACAGCATACAGTAGGGCTGTCGCCTATTGGTCACTGTGTGGGCCAATGGAGCGTGCGGACCATACTGTACTACACAGTCAGGGCTGTGAATGAAGGCTCATTACAATTTGGGACTGTGTAGTACATTATGGTTCAGATGCCCATTGGCTCACGCACACAGTGGCCCAATAGGAGTACAGCCATACTGTAAGTGCTGTCAGTCAGCAGGTGGCCGGGTGGCTTGCGGTGAGTTGCAGCCCGCTGCTGACTGGTGGGGTGCAGGGTGGAGGGGACGCAGGGCGGGTGGGGAGGGGGTAACTGGACCACCAGGTGAGTGAACATATGCCCACAATCGGGCAGTGGATGGTGGTCCACTGGACCACCAGGGAGTGAGTGCACATATGCCCGTGATCAGGCGAATGGGAGCAGAGCCCACCGAGGGGCTGCAGGGCGTCGGTCCCGATGGCTGCAGTCTGGCAGGCGCCAGGTGCAAGTCGCCGAGGATTGGTGTACAGCATGCAAATGGAGCCATAATGACATGCAAATGGTCCCATTTGCGCCTTGCATGCATAATGGTCTCATTTGCATGGCCTCGGCTGAATATCGCAGTTGCTGCACCTAAGCGCAACTGCACTTGCACTAGTGCAGCCCCTGCTCCCCTTCTGCCACTTGCACTGGCGTAGTGCCTGTGCCCTCAGTGCCATATTCAATGGTGCTGGGCCATGAGTGCAGCACCGTTGAATATCGCCTGTTCCCTGCCCTGGCTCACCCAGGTGCGCTGCACCTAGGCTTGCACCCCTGCCTGGCGCAGTCTGAATATCCCACCCCATGGCTTGACTCAAGCTATGTAGTTTGTCATCACTTGTGAGGTGGCGTGACAGGACTTGTAAAGGTCACTTGCAGCGCCTTGAAAATAGATTGTATGTATCAAGTCAGGCCACTGCAATCCCTATACAGTATATAATGTAAATAACTGTTCTTTCTCAAAACAGCTGAATGTGGTAATGACAGTTTCTAACCACTTACAGTTGAAAAGCCTGAATGTGCACGAAACTACTGGGCCTGCAGTCTTATACATTTTTGCAAACAGTCTGTAAAGTTCCAGAACTGCAAGCTGATCCCTTCCAACACCACCACCACAATTAGTAGTCCGTGTGTCAGATAGATTTAGTGAACTCACAAAATGTCGGACCAGCAAAAACAAATTAGAGGCACCTCAAGTACCCTGCGTTTTAGTGCGCAATCAATCTATCAACCTAGACTTTCAGAACTGCAGTACAATTAAAACAGCACATAAAACAGCACATGGTAGAGCATAAATTAAAATAAATCGGAAATAAAATGCCATGCAGATTAAAAGAAGCTATCAGCATTTTTGGGCCAGTTTTAGCCCTTTGCCACATACCACCAATGACTGAAAAACAATTAACTGACTCCTTACCTCTGCTAAACTTTTCTAAATAAGACTTGTTTTTAACAATTATACATTTTTGGACTGTCAAATTTATTAAGTGAGTAGCAAACTCTACAAGATGATCACTTGTGGTCCCGTCACCTGCCCTCTTCCACAGATCACGTTGTTTCAAAATATGTGGTTTGGAGACTCTGTACTGGAGTATATTTGGAAAACAAAGGCAAAACTAGCCCCCAAAATAAAGGTATCCCTTTAACCATTTTCTCCCTCTTCAGCCTATTAAAAGATAAATAAGAAACATAGAAATTGTCAGCAGAAAAAATTGTTTGGCCCTCCCAGTCTGCCCAGAATTTCCCTGCCTGTTCTGTTTCTACTGATCCTACTTCATCTCCATCGACCCTCCTCCCTCCCTCCCTCTTTACCAATATTCCCTTATGCCTGTCCCATGTGTGCTTGAAGCCCCATATGACTGTTTTGGCTGCTACCACCTCTGGTGGCAGACTGTTCAGGCATCCACCACTCTTTCAATGAAGAAGTACTTCTCACATCCCTCTTAAACACCCCCTTCCAGCTTCATTGCATGCCCTCTGGTCCTGCTGCACTTCCTCGTTTGAAACAGACTCACCTCCTGTATCCTGTTCACCTCCCAGGAGGTACTTGTAACTATGTATCATGTCTCCTCTCTCGTCTCTCTCTCCTAGGATGCACATTTGAGATTCCTCAGTCTCTCCTCATAGGACTTTTGATGTAACCCCTTTTGATGTTTGAAAAAACTGACATCAGGAACGGAGGCCTGCAGTGAGGAGCAAAGCATTTGCCTGGATGCTCTTCTCCTGGTTGGGGAGGGATCTACGCATCGCTCACCTAGCAACACCTATGGAGGTATGGGGGTGGTACCACTGATGCTGCAGGTGACCGTGCAGTGTCAGACATGCCCTCAGGCGGTCACAGGCACTCACCTGCACATGCTGGGATGCAAGTGGGGCTTACAAGGGAAGAATATTAAAGGAGCTTAGGAGGTGCTAGCAGCACCACTGACAGCCCTGTTCAACACATTGCTGTAAGCAGGAGTGGTTCTGGAGGAGGGCAGATGTAGTCCCTCTCCACAAAAGTGGGAGCAGGGAGGAGGCTGGCATTTACAGGCCAGTCAGCCTGACCTCTGTGGTAGGAAAATTAATGGAATCACTGCTAAAGGAAAGGATTGTGGTATATCTTGAATCCAGCAGATCACAGGATCCTAGGCAGAGGATTCACAGCAGGAAGGTCATGTCAAACAAATCTGGTAGATTTCTCTGACTGGATGACCAGGAATTAGATCAGGGGAGCCAGTGGATGTGGCCTTCCTGGATTTCAGCAAGGCTGCACCATTCCACATAAGAGGCTTGTCAACAAGCTGGGCAGCCTGGCAGTGGGTCCCAAGGTGGTACACTGAGTCCAAAATTGGTTAAGGGATACAACACAGGGTGTTTGTAAATGGAGTTCTATCTGAGGACAGAAGGGTGACCAGCAGGGTGCCACAAGGATCAATTCTGGGGCCAGTCCTCTTTAATGTCTTCATAAGCGACATTGCAGAGGGCTGGAAGGAAGGATATGCCTCTTTGCAGACAACACTAAGCTCTGCAACAGGGTTGACACGCGAGGGGTGTGTGTGGAAAAAATGAACAGGGCCCTAAGCAGGCTTGAGGAGTGGTCAAGAGTGTGGCAGCTAAGATTCAATGCAAAGACATGTAAAATCATGCATTTGGGGCACAGAAACCCAGGAGAGGGTACATGATGGGGAGGGGTACTGATGATCACCAAACAGGAAAGGGACCTGGGGTAATCATATCTGATGACCTAAAGGTGACCAAGCATTGTGAAAAGGCTGTGGGGAGAGCCAGTTGGATGCTGGGGTGCATAGGAGAGGTATCACCAGCAGAAAAAGGAGGCGGTGATACCACTGTACAAATCATTGGTGAGATCCCATCGAAGTACTGTGTCCAGTTCTGGAAGCTGCATCTCAGAAGGACATAGACAGAGTAGAGCAGTTCAGAGAAGGGCAGCAAAAATGGTGCAGGGTCTGCACCAAAAGTCATATAAGCAGAGACTAGAGGACCTCAATATGTATACCCTGGGGGAGGATATGATAGAGACCTTCAAATACCTCAGGGTATAAATAAGAATACCAAGAGGGTAGCATCTTTCAGAAAAAGATGTTCAAGAACAAAGGGTCATGATATGAGGCTGGAGGGGCAGGCTCAGGGGTAACATGAGGAAGTATTTTTCATTGAAAGGGTGGTGGATGCATGGAACAGCCTCTCAGCAGAGGTGGTGAGGGCAAAAACAGTAGGGGAATTAAAGAATGCATGGGATAGGCTCAAGAGAACCCTAGCGGTAGGAAAGAGGGTAAAGTTGGAGGTCAAGTGGGATCTGCGGTATTGCAGTAGCTAGGAAAATAGTATATTGTGCTAAGCACCTTATCTGCCATCAATTTCTATATTTCTAAGAAAAGCCCCTCCAATTTGTCAAATGACAAGTCTATGCTGTGGGAAGCCCATGCCCAGCACACACACAAAACTGCTGTACCCTAACTGCAGTTCACCGACACTAAATGCTTTCTTGTCCCTCTGACTAAGTGATGGACCCACCAAAGGAGAGGACCCACTTCTGGAGTACAGGTAAGAGAAATGCTCAGCTGTGGATGGTGGTGGTCTGGAATGAGGAGAATCAGGGCAAGTAGTCATGTTCTGGGGCAGGCATCAGACCAAGTGTACAGGTCCAGAAGGACTGCCAGAGAAGGTAACAAATTATAATAAAAATTGCTAAGTTCCTGTACAATTAAATAAGAACTGTGGGTTACCCATCAAGAAGAATTTCTGAAGCAGCAGAGACTACAGAAAACATAGCTGATGCTAGGTAACCTACCTCAGGTTGAGTGTGACTGAACAGTATGATTTTTGTGTGTGTGTGAGGATTGAGTGCTTATGAAAGGGTGGATTGACAGCACTGGAACTTGAAGTCCTCTATTTATCCACATGACAGATACAGCATGGACAATCACAGTGCAAGCTTCCTTAGACTGCCCCACCAATCTGCATCAACCCTACCATGGAAGGACCACCACATAGGTGAGAGGGTAGTTCAAAGTCCATGCCTATTCAGTCCTTCTCCTCCTATGTGAAACTGACAACAAATGTGTCAATTAGTGCCAGGTATGTTGGCAATTTTGTGATGTGGAGAACCTGCCCACTGGGAACTGGAATGACCACAACTCATTTCACATAGGCTCTGCACAGCCCCCAGGTGATAATGGCTTTCAAGTACTACTGACCTGTGCTGGATTTGAACCCATGACCTAGAGAAGAAAGGCTCCTTAACCCACTATCAATCCACTAAGCCATCCAGTTCCCAATTTTTCTGGAGTCTTTATCAGGTGGTGCTGCTGAAAAGTTGTTTTGCCTTTTGACATGCAGCAGCAGCCGCATTAGACCCAGTGGGTTTAGGTGCACATAAAGATATTCTGAACCAGTGCTGGTTGCTACAGTATATATATATTTTCTCAGTTCTCTTATCAACTGGTGTTACTGTTACTGATGCTGGTAATTGTAACATTTTCTTACTCATCCTTTTACATGAGTCATGAATGGGAGACTGATTCACTTGGTTGATGTCAGGCATGACATCTTTAGGAAAACTGACTCCCGATGTCAGAATCTGCATCCACAGTGGGGATGTGAATCATAGCTGCCCTGCTTTTAAGGAAAGCAGAACAGGAGGCATAGCCCTCTAAAGGACATGGGGTGAAGCTCTGGTAGCAGGACAGCCACTGCTTAGAATCAAACACAAGAACCCAGAAGGGACATTAAGCAAAGGAGAATTAGGCGGCCGCATGAGCTAGTAATCGATTAAGGATATAATTTATATAATTTCAAGCACTGATAATAAGGCAAGTGCCTTCTAGACGTAGCCAACATGTCTGAAGAAGTGGTCATTGGCCACGAAACATCAATTTATGGGTGGTGGACATTACAGATAAAAGAATGAAGAGTCTGATCCAATTTTATTTGTATGTTTTAGTATACATTTCTAATTCTTTTCAATTGGAGACAAGACAGTATGACAACAGACACATCACAATATATGAGTAGAAGGATGTCAGTGAAGCATTAAACACCGTAGAATGCTTTAAAACAATCTTGCAAGTAAGAACACTGAATTTTTAGAAGTCTGTTCAAGGGAGTTCATTTGGTGTTTTTAAAGTCTAGAAACAGTTTCCAGATTTGTTCAAATTGTTCCAGTTTATTTAAAAGTCTGGAGCTGATGCATTCATTGTTAACAACTGTACTCATCCAGTCAAACCAGTTCCTTAAGGCAGGTGGGTGAGGAGATTCCCTGCTCTTAGTATCAGCCTTTTCAAACTTAAAGATGCTGACAGGAGCCAGATTTGTTGTGAAGGCGGTTAGATAATGCACTGTAGAGATGATAAATCTTCTGGCATGAATATGCTAGGGAGAACAGGCAGGAATGAGCTAACAATTTTTGACTAACGTTGTGTATTATTTTCCAAACAGACATGACACTGGCAAGATCAGAACACATGCTCCAGATTGGCATTCGATTGCTGTCACTTTCAGCAATGATCGTGGTGAAGGTAGCCCACGTTTTCAAGTTTGGAAGGTGGGGGTGATAATGATGGAGGGTCTTGAATTGTGCTAGTCCATCCTGACCTTCTCCGCTACTAAAATATGCATTTTCCTTTTGCCCACACATTACTGTCCATTATAAAGCGGAGAGGAGAAATCCTGGAAGCTGATTGGCTGAAGCAGACTTTGACCTGTGACGATGTCGCACAATATCATCATGGTCCAAAACTGACTACCAAGATTAGCCATTTACAAATAGTTTAGGGCCATTTATAATAGCAATAATACACTCCAGGGTGTGTATATCATGCGATATTGTCACTTCTCTGGTGCATGAGACACTTGGCCTGTGGCCTCGTGCCTCACAATGCACCGAGGCATGACAATATCTCATGATATACCACACCATATTGTTTTAATTCTAATAATGTGGGGAGCCCTTATTATTAACAGAAATCAAGCAGATTACAACCTTGTTATGCCATCAATATGACATCACTCAGTTGTTAACCCTTCTTGAGTATGTCATATCAATGGTATAACAAAATGGAACCCTCACAACCATCAATGTTCCATGAAGTAATTATTAAAGTAATTCAATTTGTGATTACACAATCTTGGTAGCTCATGCACTATAAAATATAATGTATGGTCTTTGGTTAACTAACTGTACAGAAAACACTTCCTGAGGTTGCTATGACAACTGAAAATCTCTCGGGCTGTGCTCTCGAGGTTTACAATGATGCCATGGCAACCTCTCAAGATTTTACAACATGGTTATTAACCAAGACCATACGATATCCTCTATTACTCCTACTTCTCTGCGACGCCAGTATGTAATAACGCACACCAAGGCATTGAATATCAGAGTGCGAACGACACCTCAGACTGGTTTATCTATTACATATATAATACAGAGAAAAGGAGATATATATATATATATATATATATGTGTGTGTGTGTGTGTGTGTGTGTGTGTGTATATATATATATATATAAAACAGAACAGAGCAATATATGTGGGAGAAATGAACATTCAGACAAACTCCAGAACATCTTTTGAAAATGATACAGTCACAGTCTGCATTCAACTCCTATTCCAAATGGGCTCTCAAGCAGCAGCATTATAACGTGTACATGTTTTTTGCAAAGGTTTTGACCATTGAACAAACATATAATGACTGACTAAACCAGTGATCTTAAAAGATTTTTGTAACATATTCCATGTAGTTGGAATGACACAGCTTATTACATTTTTGACATAGTGGGCAGAAACCTTTGCAGTCTCAGACAGTATATAACCCTTTTCCTTAGGGAATAAATACCAGCCATCATTTTAAACATTGCTAGGCTATAGTTTGGGACCTCTTCAGTTAGAACTTGAAAGGCCCAGTTGTAAGTATTTGCACCCTTCTAGTGGCTAGAAGACCATCCAACGGACTCATATAAACTGCAATGATGTGTTTGTGGTGCCATATTGGTAATGAATCTAAGGGCCTTGTGATACAGCACAGCCAGTTTATGCAGGTGGGTTGCAGAGCATTGGCCGTAAATTAAGTTAGCATCACCTAGGAGGGGTAGGAACGTAGTTTTCATTAGTCTCTTCCTGGCATATTGTGGAGTGAGACACTTGTTTCTGATAGAAATCCTAACCTGCTTCATAACTTTTACACATTGCCTCTATCTGCACTGTGAAGGACAATTTGTGATCGATCCATAGGCTGAGGTATTTGGAACATAAGGAAAGGGAACATTGTTTAACCAGGAGTAGCACACTAAGCCACAGCTTGTTTCCAGATGCGACCTGGGGAGCACAAGGAAGTTAAGTGACTTGCTCAGGATCACACAGTATGCATCTAGGCAGATGGGGATTCAAACCCAGGTCTCGATCTGCTGCTCAGAGCCTTAACTCACTGTGCTATACTGCCCCAACTACCTCCAGTATCTAATGCTTTGTTCTACTTTTAGTGAATCGTCTAAAAGGGTAGTTATGAGTAGGGCTGTAGGGGTGACTTTGCCTTATTGGGGTTGAAAAACATGACTTTAGTTTTTTCTGCTTTAAGGAGTTTGGGTTGATTGAGGTTTAGCTGCAATTACTGAACTCCTGTTGTTGTTCTTCTGAGAGCACTTTGGTAGAGTGGGCTTGGAGGTATATAAGACTATCATCCGAAGAGGTGAATAGTTGCTTTGTTAATGTTTCTGCTTAAGTCATTCATATGGATTGTAAATAGGAATGGCTCAAGGATGAAAACCTTGTGGTACTCCTTTTTCATGGGTGCACATGAGGAGAACAAGCCCTCTGCTTTAACTTGTTGCTGTCAGCGTGTGAGTTTTTAAACCACAATCTGACAACCCGTCCAACCCCAATACTTTATCATTTCTGTAGTAGTATGCTGTGGTCTGCAGTATCAAATGCCTTGCTTAGATCTAAGAAAACTGCTCCGGTAGTGTATTTTGATCTACAGCTGTAAGTTAATCCTTGATGACTTTTGACAATGCCGTGCTCGTACTATGATTGGGTCTAAAGCCTGATCACAATGGCATAATGAGGTTGTACTTTCTAAATAGTCTCTTAACTGGAGGTAAACTAACTTTTCTAGAAATTTAGTCAGCACAGGTAGAATTGATATTGGTCTGTAATTAGATATTGTACATGCATCGTTCGACTTGAACGGCGGGGCACTGGGTCCAAAGAGCTGACAGCAATGCGCTGGCAAAGAGTGAGTGGAAATAAGGGTGCTGATTTTTTCCTTTGTGGGGGCTCTGCCCCACACCACTAACATGCCCGCACCCCCGGACTAAAGGATTCTAACTCCAGGGAGGCGGATCACAGAAAGTTAAAAATCGTGGCGCGTGGAATACTGTTTCCATGGCTCCATGTAACAGAGTCTAAGTCCCAACTGCAGTAAATTGTTGGAGACCAGGATTAGAACCCTGGTCTTCAATAGCACTGGCCAGGCTGCTTGATGCCCCACCCTCCACACCACAGGGCAGCTCACCCAGCCTCCTGGATCCCAGTTCTCTCGTCTGTCCTCAGCACCACGGACAGCGACCAGGGACCACCCACAGCAGCTGTAAATCCTCCCTCACTGTCCATGGTACTGCTTACCA
This sequence comes from Neoceratodus forsteri, assembly GCA_016271365.2. Classification (NCBI taxonomy): domain Eukaryota; kingdom Metazoa; phylum Chordata; order Ceratodontiformes; family Ceratodontidae; genus Neoceratodus; species Neoceratodus forsteri. The sequence continues at coordinate 964,581,073 of CM028136.1, forward strand.
GACTAGCGCGTAATTGCGGTTCTATTCTGTTAGTGCTCTTCAACTGGGTACCGAACAGGGGTATGATATGGAATGTCTTCCATATTAGAGGGAAGTCACCTCTGGCCAAAGATAAACTGAACAGGTGGGTGATGGGTGCCATGAGTTGTTTGTATCCAGTTTTAGGAACAAGCGGATCAATGCCATCTGGGGCAAATAAACCATGTTATTTTTGGATAAATAGTTATTTTCACTTAGAACACAATTTAACTTAGAACATGATTTATTTAATTTAGACCACGTTATTTCCCCTGAGAATCTGGAAACAGAAGACAGAGGACAATGGGCCAGATAAAGAACTTACTATGGGAAAAAAGGCAGTTTTAAGTTACAATAAGGTAAAGCTCTAGTAAAATCATTACAAATGTTGTGATATATATCAAATACATAAGGTAAGACCTACATAACTAACTTGTGGCTTCGCCACTCAGTTATGGGTCTTACCATTCACTAGTAAAGATAAATGTGTTATTCCACTGCAGCCCATCATGTATTCCCTGTATATCACGCTGGCTCCTTTTCTAAGCTGGGCTACTTTAAAAATTTGGTTCCACCACGGTTACCTTCAAGCAGAAAGTTGACTAGAACTGTATTATTTTGTAAAACTTCTTTAATCTGTAGGAAATCGCAAAAAAATCTAAGAAGGTTAAAGAGCAACTCTGCACTTCAGCATGTACTTTCATGAATATCACGTTTCAGCTGTTACAGTTTACTACAGAATATATTTTTGAAATGTTTAATGTTTCTTTCTGTAGTTTATGACGCATGTTGGTAGACTACCTAAAAAGTCTGTATAAAAAGCATTGCCTCTCCCAATTAACCTCACAATGGCTTTATTTCTGACATCATAGTGCATGACTCTACATGGCTGGCTGCCTGCCGATATGGCTCTGTGTATGTGGTGGTTAATCTGTAAATCCACGAGATGCATCAGTGATGAGACTGGGAAGCCACCAGGATTGAGGGACGAGGCAGAGAAACAAACGAAGAAGAAAATATCTGCCATGTGAAATTGCTACAAAAACTTCAGAAGCTGTACTATGGGCACTGTCTGGGATCAGTTTTATTTCATGTAAACAAAATTCTGTTCAGTTTATAATACACTTCTACTCATCACACGATAATGGACCCTTAGGTCATTTCAATTTTCAACCCGCTTTAGTTTGCATTTCCCTCATTCCTGCACTATGCTTTCATCAGCTGATTTCCATCCTGCAATGCCAGCCATGACTTCAGCAGTTTGTACAAGATTAATGGAGCAAGGCCATTCCAAAGACCTTTCTCTGTTTATCCTTGGCCTAAGAAACAAACAGTCTGAAAAAATGACACCAGCTCCATACCCCACCCTTGCCTGACTCACAGAGACCTGGGATTTCACTGCCACCATTTACAGCTCTCAGACTCTTTCTCTAGGCAATCACACCGAGACTTACTACCTTAGTAGCACTTCAAGACCACCATGAAACCCAGCTGAGAGTCAGTGATGATTCTAGAGGTAAATTGTTTCATACAGAAATAAACAGCATTGACAATTTTAATTTATTTATTTATGGAAAAGTGGCTTCCTGCAGTTACTGGTAGGGCCAAAATGTTCAGTACACTGAGTGGGCAGCTGATTCATTAGTAGGCTTTTATGTAAATTAACTTAATCATTAAAGCCTCTCTCATTTAGTTAAAAGCAAAGTAAACACAGACTGCGACTCCTTACTTAATGGGAATCGACTCCTCCAACAGACCACACAAAGAACATTTAGGCCTGCAGAGACGAGATTATGACCCTTAAAATAAAATAAAACTTAACAGTTTGCTTACAAGTTTGAAGAGGGATGTGATAGCCAAGGGAAAAACTGAATGAACAAAATATACTGGATAGAGCTTTATTTATTTATTTATTTGGTTTTGATTTTCCAGTAAGTGCACTAGACAATGATATTTATTTTCAGTCGCAACCCGGCAGAGTACAGTCAAAGCAAAAGAAGCATATATACAATGAATAAGGCACAGGAAATGCATCGTAACTTGGTACAGTACAGAAATATGGTAACAATTATGTACATTTGGAATAATGCACAGGAGGTGTGCGTAATGAGGTTTGATGCACACCTGAGGTGGCCGATGCCTGATAAACCACGACAGCAAAGCTCAAGGGGTTTACTAATACCTCATACACTGAAGGTGTACATAAAAACAAATTACCATTCCTCCCCATGTTTCATTTTTATAATAACTGTAAAAACTCGGATGACACATGTATGTGCTGGGATCTGTGTTCAATTTAACATCACATAACAGAGACAGTTACAAAGTAGAATTGTTTATTTGTAGATATTCCTCCCACCTCACCCATTTATAATCAATGCCCCCTCCCTCAGTGATTTGCTCCCCACACAAAATAGAATTCCAGCCCCCTCAATAACACTGACTTTGCTTAGTAATAAACTGAGCATCATTGTATTAGGAACTGTTAAAGGGTGAGCCATTTATTCCTTCACCTGTAGGTCCAGTTCAGCTTGCCAGAAAAGGCAAGTTTGTTTGCTTATCACAGAACAGAGTCTGAATGACCGAGAATTTTTCTATCACTATTCAGCAACGCTCAAGATGGGATGCTTTCTTGCTCAGCTGTTACAGCAAGCAGTTTATGAGTGACAATAAGCAGTTGAGAGTGTTGCTGAATGGAACACTCACTGGAGGAAAAGGTTGTTCTTACTTTGAGTTATTTAGAACAGTTTATTAATCAAACTCTGTTATCCACACCACATTACACACATGTGTGTATAAAGGAGTTTGACAAGTTCAATGAGACAGGTTGTAATATGTGTCCCTGGTTATTGTACTGCAGTTACACAGAGGCACTGGGAAGCAGAATAAAGTGCACATACAAGTAAACAATTTATAATCCAGACAAGCTTAGCACAAATAGAGTACTAACACAAGAGGCCATTTAAAACCACCCATAGGTGAAGGAAGGTAGATAACAAATAATGAGTAAAGGAGGTTGGAAATACTTTATGTTACAATAAATGCAGGCATAGCATCTAAGACAGAGGTCAAGTACAAGTACAAGTACAGATGTCAGAGTTCTTTAGATAGAGGTATAACTCTCTTTTGAAAATGGCATGGGATGAGGAGTGCCAGAGGGCAACTTGATGGAGTTCTGATATTTTGGGGCAAAGAGAAGAAGACCTGTCCCCCATTTTGGCAGTATATCTTGGAACAGCAAGTAGAGACAGGTCACCTGACCAAGGAGGTCAGCTAGGTCAGGGAGTTACAACAGTGTCACTAAAAAGGGGTACATTTGTCCTGAGGATCTAGATAGAGGCGCAATGTTTTCAAAAGGGGTCAGAAACAGGCGTAAAAATACGAACAAATCCCATACGCTCCCAGACAGGTCTCAGCTGCTGCACTGCAAAAGGTGATTTACACATGAGAAGAACAAAAAGAAACAGTACGAAGACACAGAATCTCAAAAGAGAGGTTTATTCACCAAATTATTGCACAAGAGACAAATCAGCCCCAGCGCTCGAGGCGCCCTGCCTCTTCATCAAAAAGTCAAGCAAATGCACGCTGCCCCATGTCCGAGTCACAATTTGCAGTAAAAAAATACACAAATGCAATTTGTGTCATTTTGTGCCACAGCTGGGTCTTTTCTTTTACCACAAATCCAGGTTCACAAAGACCATTTTTTTTCTACAGTGTTTTCTTTCAGCCATGCTCTTCCAAGGGACATACACTGTTACAAGGGATACTGTGGTTCCTACTGTGGAAAGTCACAGGTAAAAAGCATTGATGCCCACTGGTGGCTCCCTTAACTATTATACAGTACTATTTCCACTTAGGATGTATTTGTCTAGTTTTGTTTTAATTTCCTTGTTGGTTTTACCCACAATTATTTAAATCAGCAGTGCATTCCATGGATTCATTATTCGTTGGGTGTAATAGAAGTTATGGTTTAAAGTACAAAAACTATTTCCTTTTATTTGTAGTGGATGACCACTAGTATCCTTTTGTCAGACTTAAAACATTGGTAAGTATGCAACTTGCATAATATAAATGCTATAATAGTAAGTAAGAGATCTCCATGCATACACCTTGTAAATGATATTAGATTTAAGGGATGCAGTCTTTCATCATAAGATTTATTTCTTCAGTGTGATATATGTTTTGTTGCCCTCCATTGTACTCTTTCTAAATTGATTATGTCTTTTTGGCTATACAGATCCAGAGCTGCATTCCAAAATCTAGATGCGACCTTACATACGCTTAGTATAATAGGAAAATTCCATCCCGATCCCCAGAGGTCATTTTAATTGACCTCAAGGGATATACTCCTGTTCGGCCTAATGACCTGTCTCACAAGGCCCAGTGGCACACTGACTATCCCCATGGTTTGCCATCCATGGCAGGGCTCTGGGGTGGACCATTCTCCCTCTGAGGCTGTCTAGTGTGTGGGCTATGATTCAGTGCCAGCTGGCACTGGGACCCATGATCCAGGAGTAAAGACTATCATATAGATGGACATGGCATTTTCTTCCCTTTCTGTTGCTTCCACTGCCCTGATGTGAGGCAGGCTTCTGGATGGGTTGGTGCATGCACACACACAGCTGCAGCAGGAGTGAGCTCCTGGTCCAGCCACAGGAATCGCTCACGGTGCCAGAGCTTGCTGTCAACCTTCCCCAGTCAAGGCACACTGCCACGTGGCATCTTCTGCAGCCTGGCCATCCTCCCAACATGATGACTCAAATTCACCCCAGAACCCAGGTCACCCTCACAGTAGTGTGCCACACTGCCGCTACGCCATCAGGGTGACTGCAGTTTACCATCTAATAGACTGTCTGAGAGAGTGAATGCACTGATGTTTTGAAAATAGAGACAGCCAGATTACGGACAGAGACCTTTGAAAAGCTAAGAACAGGATAGAAGTAGAGTACACCTCACTCCCAAAGGTGCTGCTGTGAAAATCATGTAGGGATGAAAGAATGGAAATAGCACACACACCAAGCTCAACAAATTTAATTTTTATTAAAGTGTTGTGAGCAAGCACTAGGTCAGCAGTCCCTACCTAATACCTACAATTAGGCTTATTTAGGGATGTGAAAAGTCTAGCTGGTTACACTTCATGTGTCACTTAACTACACTATAGTTAAAATGTAACTATACTTTAACTACACTGTAGTTACAATGAAACTATACTTAGCTACAGTGTAACTGAACTGCAATTGCAAATCCCAATGGCATTCTTGGTGGAGGGTGGGGTGAGGAGAACAAGAGAAACAGTATGCACGAGCCAGGCAGATGAAGCTTTTCCAGTGGCCCACTCCTGCAAGAAACCACACCTTCACCTCCCTACAGATAGCCAGACAGACTGCAGGGAAGAAATGCCACAGTGGCTGATGGCAGACCCAGCCGTGGGGGTAAGCTGGGGAGCCAGCATGTGAGTGTATCACAGGCGGGTGTGGGGACCAGAAGTAGCTGCAGGGAGTCACGTTATGGAGAGCAGCTCACGTGGAGAAAATTAAAGGATGTCTAAGCTGTGGCCAGAAGGAGGAAAAACAATGTTTGAAAAAAAGTTCATTCAAGTTTACATTTACTATTTTCTCAGAGGAAATTAAATTTGATGCTAGTCAACTACAGACTATTTGCACAATGTTACAGTTTCCTCCTCGCTCCTCTCCTCCTCCCCTCCTCTCCTTTCCTTTCCATCAGATACTGTTAGTCAATGTGATGTGTTTATCCTTGTCTTTCTAAGCTGATTGTGCTGTGATATGGGATGAAAATTAATAAAATGTTTACTGCAAACAAAAAAAGAAAAGGAAGGCAGTAACTGCAAGAGTGAGTAGTGAATTCATAGAGGACGGATTTTAATGATAGGGAGAAGGAGCTCCTCTCAGTGATAAAGAAGAGAACCCTTTATGAAGAGTAAAAGTTAAATCAGGTAATGTGTGAAAATTTTCTTACTTACAGCTCACGCCTTCCTTACATGGCCTTCTGTTTCAAAAGCATGTTGATCATTAGTCACCACACGATTATTAATAGGACCATGATCTAAGATCATTATCTTTTTGTTTTTTTAATTTTATCTTATAATTTTGCCTGAGAAAGGCACATTGGGCCCTATGGACTATTTCAATGCCCCACATAACCTGGGTGTGTTGGCATAGCTAAGTCCGAATGCTGTGTAGCGGGGTCCCAGTGGCCCTGCGTGGCATTCACTAGGGGTGCAGGACAGGTACATGCTGATCCCCCAGCCACACAGACAGCAGCATGTTGGGGGCATGTCACACTCCACGCTCCACACCATTCTCAAAGGTGTAGAGTACTGGGTGCAAAGGGCACTCTGTCACCAGGCAGACCCCAGCTGTAGGGGTTATGCACCCCCAGGATGCTGCCGCAGATTGCGGTGATTATGTCGGAGTACTCCAGACCCCCATGACATGCTGTCCCAGCCAATGGGAGCCACAGGAGAACTGGGGGTGGCTAAACTGGATCCTGCCACCCCTGTGCCACCAGTGCTCAGTGTGCTGTTGGCTGCCTGCAGGCACAAGAGGATCCACTCACAGATCGTGTCGGGCATCCCACTGGATGCATACCTGGTCCACGGAACACTCCACCATGCACGCATGCTGGAGGGGAGGAGCTGTGGACAGATAGGCACTGGTTGTGCATACCAGCATGTGTGCACCTGTCTGGGGGGCAGCTACACAGGTGGGGTATCAAGGCGTTTATGCGTGCCCCGCCCGCATAGTGCATAGAGTCCAGTGTGCTGAAGCTTAATTTCCAGGAGTATCCCAGGAGCACAGGGATTATGAGACTTGCTCAGGGTCACACAGAATGCAAGTGTTGACTGTGAGTTCAGACCCAGGTATTTTGGGTCTCTAGGTTCAATGCTTGGTCACATCTTGTGCTTCCTTAGACATGTAACTTTCAAACCACTTTCTGCTGCTTATTTTTGTAAACCCAATCCAGCATGAGTTTTGATGATATGTAACCGATCAAATGATCAGTGATGATTATATTAATCCCATGATGTACATTTGCAAGTCAAATGGGAATAGTAAACACAGTTTTATTTGACATAAATATGAAAATATGAATGCATCAAATATTTGCATAAGACAACACAAAATAAATCATACAAGATCAATTTCTAAACCCTTTTAAGAAGAGTAAAGCTAAATTATTGATCACTTGCATATCATTTGCAGTACATATTTTAAAGTCAGTTTATGAATCATACAATGTAATTTCTATTTTTAAAGTAATTTTGACATGACAATATTAGTTTGCAGACTATAATGAAAGGTTTTGAGTACAAACCAAGCACTTATAAAAACTCACCACAGCCAAACAAGGAACAGTTTTTTATTATAAAATACAATGTAAGCCCTCATGACGTGAGAACAAAATTAGTCCGAAGTGTGAATGCACCTGAAAGCTGTGTGTTTGAGTAGAGGAGGCACTGTGACCCACGGTGCTGGATTTTTAAAGGGTGCAAGGCTCACATCAAGTCCTTTGTCAAACCCTTTCCATGCCCATCTCGCTGCCACAACTGCGCCTGATTTTATGATCTCGGCGCAGTTGCGACAGTTTACCTGTTTTGCAGCAGCTTACGCCAAATCTCAGGTACAGGCTCCATGAAAACGGTCCCTGGATTGACACATGCTAGACCACAAACACATTGTGTATCTTGCATCTGTAGCAGCAAGGGATGGAAAATCCCTTTAGAGTGCCACAGGTCTAGTGAGTCACATCTGTGGTGCACCCAGGGCTTGCAACAATCACTTGCTTTCAAAATCCAGCCCATGGTTTCTATAAGGATGTCTAAATAGAGCGAATTTCACAGCAGGTAGAGAAAAAAGATACATGATTTTTTTCATTTACCGCAGCGATTTTCACAAGGGCAAGCATGAAAAGTCATGAAGATGTAAGATCATCATTTATCACAATCACCATCTCCATAACATCATGGTTTTGATTAGCAGCCATTTATCGATTATGTTCAGTCAGTGTTAATTATGATATCCGTGATAGTTTTTAGATACATGGGGGGTTTCAAAGGGTTGACATAGATGTAACTATGCAAATGCATGCTGCATCTGTGCTTGCACCCATCCACTTGTGTCCAGGCAGCCCTGCGGCTATTTTCAAAAGTTGCATCCATTTACAACAAAATTCACAATTTGCAGCAGAAAACAGAAGCCACTGCATCCAAACTGGGCACAGCTCGCAACTGCATCCATTTGGATGGAACTGCCTCTGTTTTGGATGCAAACCCTGGATGCTGTTAGGCCACCTCATAGATAATCTAGCAGGTTTGGCCACATTTCTGCTTTGAAAACAGCGCAGAAGCATCTTGGGGGATCCTTTGAAAAGCCGCCTAAATGTTACAGACAGATAAAGACTCCTGGTGCACCCAGTCTGTCTAGCTCCTACCTAGGCCCTCACTAGTTTAGCACTGGTAAGGCCTCTGGAGGAGTAATCATCCTGCAGTGGCACTTAAACTACCCCCATGCAAATTATCAACCCCCCAACCTCAACAGGTCTTTTGAAGTTTGAACATGATCTCGGAACATAATTCATTATGATCACTTATGACGCATCATGATGAAATCATCATCTTTTCAGCTGGTTCCCACGCTGAGCCCACCCTTTGAATAGCTTATCTGCCTATGTATGCACAATGGACAGGCATACAGTGTTCCATGGGAAAATGCTGACTTCTTTAGGAATGCTGACCAGCGTTCATGTCTAACTGTTTTTACCTTGATCTGTGTGTAACCTGTAAACTGCACTGCTGTCTCTTGTACACTTAGTATCCTGTACCACCGAGTCTATGTCATTCCTGAAAACAAGGCAGGGGTCAGAGATTTTAATATTGATAACTAGTCCAGCACCTGTCTCTGAAAAGCTTTACTGGCTCTGGAAAACCATTAGCTGGCCCCCAGATAATTAAAAATAAAGTTTAAGAATGTTGACATTAAGCTAGAATGGAAAAGACTAATGAGGTAAACACATTTTAGCAAATGCTATGGTTGTGTAAAAATCAGTCTCAACGCAGAACAGACAGAAATTCATGTCTTCTCAAAGTTCACATTCCAGCTCCAGTTGTAGTGGTTAATCCAGTTTCCACTGGTCAATATGGCTACTAAAATGTATCATTAGTGGTTCAGGGCAAAATCAGCAGGTCCCAGACCCAGGGCCAGTAGAATTTTCAAGTCCTGAAAGGGCAACAGGGCAACACAGAAACTGAATGGAATATTTAGACTGGTATATTTTTTAATTCTAAAAGGTTTCAGAAATGCTGCACTGTGATTGGCTGTCAGCATTTTTTTTAATTATTTATTTGTTTATTTATTTTTGAAAGTCGAATTTACAACCTTTGAGTCAGGGACTCATTTACAAAAACACCTCATACTGGGAAGGTAGACATGGTTACAGTGTGAGATACAACAGTGGTAACATACAGGTGCACTACAGATAACAAAAGAACACAATATAACAGTGGTTTGTGGGATAAAGTTACATGCAGTAAATAGCAGTCGATAAAGTATAACAATACTAGAAGTCACAACCCTGGTCGACTGGGAAATACCTAAGTGGAAGAGTGGGGGGACAAGGGTGAGGAAAAGAGAAAATAAAAAGGGGGAGCAGTAGCAACAGGCATTGTCAAGGCTATGGGCAAGAAACGAGGAGGAACCCCAACATTAGGTTGATTAAGAGCAACTACAGCTCTGGCACCAAAGAGGTGGTTACAGAGAGAGACTTTAAAGGGACCAATTTTGGTAGACTTAGTGACAGAGAGAGGGAGGAGTTGAACCATGTGGGGCGCGGCAGTGGAAGGACCTTTGGGCTAAGGAGGTCTTGGTACAGGGCAACAGAAAGGTGGCCTTAACTGAGCTATGGGTGACGGATGGGGATGCAAACCCCGCAGGGATGTGTGGTGACCCCTTGGGGGAAGAGTCCCTAGCAGGGATTTTGTGGCAAGTAAGCAGGTTTGGTAGCGCAGGCGCTCCTCCAAGTTGAGCAGGTTGGCGGTGAAATAGAGCAGGCAAGTATGGGTGCAGAGGATGCACCAGTCTGGGAGCCTGCAGGCCTTGTTCCATGAGGTCTGGATTCTGGTGAGGCGGTGTTAGTCGGCCGCGGCGTAGATAGGTAGGCCGTAGTCCGCTAGCGACAGGATGGAGGAGTTGATGGCCAGTCGAGAGCAGTTTGGGGAGGCAATCTCTGTGGTGATAGAGAAGGCCAATCTGAGAGTTTATGGCTGAGGACAGGTATTGATGTGGGTGTGGAATGTAAGAGCTGGGTGGAAGGTGATGCCCAGGTACTTGTAGGACGACACCTGCTCGAGAGGGTGAGCATTACTGGAAGAATGCAGAGGGGCATTTTGGCCTTATTCTGGTGATGCGAAAAAGCACAGATTTGTTTTTTTTGAAGGACTCTTACATTAATCTCTGTTACACGGTCATTTACAGCCTGATCACCATGGTGCAGGGCTTCTTCCTGCCAGCATTCCACACCCCTGGCACTGCTGAATGACTAGAATGATGCAGTCCGAGTCCGAACCAGCATTCTTAAACATTTGGCTAGATGAACTATTTTATTAAAATCTTCCTCTTAAGGAGGAAAACATTCAAACGAACACTTCTAACACTTTTCTTTTGGGGTAGCTTTTTTTTTTTTTTTTTTTAATAGCATATAAGGCATGTCAGGGGTTAGATGAACAGCCTCACTAATCACCCCTGTGGGCAATATGGCACTCAGCTGTGCCTCATGCCACATTACACCCTGGGGATGATTAGCAGACTGTTCATCTAACCCTTGGTCGTGGCTCTTATTGCTTAACTGTACTGCTTATATAAACCATTTTGTAATCCCATCCCTTCTTTAACTGTTTCCCCTCTTATCTCAGGACCTCACAGAAACCGAGACTAAGTCTTGAAAAGTACTTTTCCATGATCCAAATAAGCAAACACTTAGAAATATATGGTGATCGCATGATGGCACAGTAGACACAACCTGAATGACTTTAAACACGTAAAGTTTTGAAGTGGGCACTACTGCCATTTCTGTGAAAAACAGTTCCATTTAGTAGATAATTACTATATACTACACTTAAAGACCCTTTTAATATTCCAGATAGATACACTGTTAAAACAGACGGGAAAGCCAGAATAATTAAAAATGTGTTTCATTTGCATTGAGCTCAGGGTATTGTTCTGACATCCAACATCAGTGTCAACCATATGTGGAATTTTATCTGCCAAGTGCTTCATTTATGCAGTAATTAGCTTAAATGTACAAAAATGAAAAATATGATTTCACATTTAATAACTGCAGCATTATGCATTAATTTAAGCTTTTGAAATGCTTTTGACAGTGACACAGAAATTCTTTACTGAGCAGGGCATTTTTTGTATAGGTTATTTCAACCTTTTAACCATTTAGAACTCTGTTAACTAACTTTTTTACCTTCAGGTAAATTAGACCCACAGTTCTCGCTAATCGCAAGTCTCTGGTAACAAACAACAGATGTGCCATGCCGTACTGCACTGCATTCATTGTACACTTAATGATCCGGTTTCCATTTGATCTGTGTGACCTTTTCAGGGCCTGCTTATTTTTATTCTGTTACTGTTTTTCTGTACACTGACTGAACCTTGGTAGCTTCTTTTATAACAGATGCAAATTAAGATTTAGAATTACCAGCATGCAACCTGCGTCCATGTCTTCTCTATCATTTTCTTGTCCAGCAAGCCAATGTCCCAGCAAGTCTCTTCTACTAAAGCAGTCAACCACACAGTAGACAACCTGCAGCAACGTTTAATCCCTTTCTGACATGAGAACAAAACCAGCTATTAAATCCCCAATCAACTTTTTATGGCTGTGGGAGGAGCCTACAGCCATATTGCTGTCTGTAGCTGGAAAATGGAGGAATGTGGAACAAATTTTAGACATTTCAATGTATCCTTCCACAACTATAAATCACTATGCCAAATGAAATAAAATACTCCCTTCTTTCTGTTTAGAATGTTGGAGACAGCACTAAAGCTGCTTATCAGATGGCCATTAGGAAACTGAAACAGCTTTCTTTCTGTTTAGAATGTTGGAGATAGCACTAAAGCTACTTATCAGATGGCCATTAGGAAACTGAAACAGCTTGTTAAATATTGGTTGCCTATTAAACTAGAGATTTGTTTACCTCCTTCAAAATGCAGCAACTTGCACATTTAAATACTTAGCATTTAAACATGTTCTTGTTATTAGCTTCAGTTAGGCAACTATTGTCTTTCAAGAAAGATTCATACCTCATAAATGTCACCCTTTCCAGGAACAAATGATTTACACTGTTTTTAACCTCTTAAGACACTATATGATAAGCATTGTCTCAGACATATGCCAGGTCTTCTGTGAACTATGTGGGTTATTTATATAGCAATCTGCAGGCATTTGTTTTGGGGAAAAATGTATTGAGCTACAGCAAACACACACACACACACAGTACACACCATCCTCATGGGCACAACATTCAAAATAAATACTGCAGTCTAATATATTACAAAACAATAAAGAAATTGTTTACATCAGTGAACACAGTGAAGTTCAGTCTAAAGTAGATTTCCTTTAAAGAGCTAGTGTACTGCCTAAAACTAATATAGTGTATAGTGGAGTGTTGTTCGTATAGAATGCCATCCCTTTCAAAATGCTGTTCTACTACTGTTCCAAGGTCATGGAATGCTGTTCTACCCTACTGTGGTAGAACAGTATTCTTGAATCCCCCAGAGACTGCATGAATCAGTTTCATTTTGAAAGCAAAGAATTCAAAAACACATTTTCCACAAGTACTATACACTATAAAAAATACAGGATGAGCAACTCTATGCACAACAAGTGTTTTGCCACCTCAGGGTTCTGATTCCATGGACCTCTCAGGCTTATCCGAGGTCAGAGGGAATCAGAATCCCTCTGTGGCAGAATACACTGGTTCTGCATAGTTGCCCATCTATATTCTCTATATCAGATTTTAAAAGCAGCCAACCATTACCTTTTATATCTGAGGTATTTTTTCTTTCCCTTTGTTTAATTAGAAGATTATTTACCTGATGTTGATAGGTGTGATGTGTGGAACAGCACTCTGCCTGGCAGCTGACGTATCTTACTCTACTGCCCCACTCTACATCATCAGGACTGTGACCTCACTGACTGTGACATCACTGCTACTTGGAACAGCAAGTGAGTGACTGCCAGGTCATTTACCTGTGTTGTCTCTGGCAGTGAGATCACAGTGCTGCTGATGTGGCGTGGGACAGTAGAGTTAGATATGTCAGCTGCCAGGCTAAGGCTGTTCACACATCCAGCACAATATTATCACATAGAAGACTTTCTGATGAGCAAAAGGAAAAAGAAAAATACTTCAGAAATAAAAGTTACAACTGACTGCTACTTAAAGTTTGTATTATTTTCCTGTCTGCCTGTTTTGGCTCACTAGCTCTTTAAATATTTCTTATCCTATATTTAGTATCCTTGATAGCGTTGGGGAGATGTTACAACTCACTGTCATTGTGATCTTCATTTTACACATTTTTGCACTGTATTTACTCAGGATGTCCCAGATTAAATGCAGTATCTTGTTTTCAGTGGGGTCATGATTTTACCATTTTATAATGTATTTATTCAGGGTAGCCTAGTCCAGATGTAAAATATTGTTTTCAGTGTGTTCTGATTTTACGCATGCAACATAATATTGCGTAGATGTACAGGCCTACTGAAAATAAGATGCCATGTTTTCTGTGAACTATCGAGGCTAACCATATTTATTTTTTATTTAGTTTTGTTTTACCAGGTGGTGCGCTAACCATAAAGATGACTGTTTTCAGGCACGACCCGTAGGATTACAGGGCAGACATTGCAGGTATAACAAACAGTAGATTACATTGAGATACATAAACAAGATGTTGTGAAACATGGAAACAATAGGCTAAGGCACAGGTAGTATACAGGGCATTTCCGAAAACATTTAACAATAGGCTAAGCATTACAGGTAGTACACAGGGTGGTCCTGGTAGGATCATAGAGATTTTTACAGTTATAGCATGACAAAAACATACAGTAGCAAGAGTACTGCAGTAGTAGTCCTGAAAATATGATTTAGAAAGTACAACAAAAATAGATAAATAAAAATGTGGTCAAATACTGACAAGTGCAGGGGATAATGGGCAGGGAATGGCAAGGTTGTGAACAGTAGGGATACCAGCAGGTCAGCATAAGGAAAGGTAGGGTACAGGACAGGAGCTGGCAAGGAGAGAGAAAGGGATGGCTGCAGGGGCTAGTGTCAGGAGAGAAAGCTGGGATAGGCTGTACCACAAGGGGAGTATTGTGGAGAAAAGATAAAAGCTTCAGGACAGGCAGAATACCCAGAGGACTAAGGAGGCTTGAAACAGGAGCACTGGTTGGTGGAACTGAGATGCTGGCGGAACAGTTTTTAAAAGCACTGTGTGTAGGAGTTAGCCGGATGTCCAGAGGCAGTGATTTCTATAATGGAGGTGCATGGTGGGCAAAGGCTCTAGAGCCTTTGGTGGTACTGCATTTTGGGATGCATAGTAGGGATTTGTCAGCCGGGTAGGCCGAGTTGGAGATCTGGTAGGTGAGTAGCTCGGCTAGAGCTGTTGGAGTACGAGATCTCATGATGCTGTCGACTGGAGCTGAGGGGTAAAGTCTAGTATTAAGGGACAACCAGTTTAGATCTGAGTACAGTAGACAGTGGTGTTTTAGTCTGTGGGAGGCTGAGGCGAACCTGCAGATGTTGTTATAAGTAACATCCCATCTCTGAAGATCTGATTTTGGTAAAGGAGCATAAGTTGCCACTCTGTCATATAGCAACCAGCAGGCATATTCTTGGAAACCACATTGTAAAAATGTGTAAAGGAAGACTACATTGAAATTGCCTCTCAGCAGATCTGGCATTGTGCAAATTCATTAGAAATAATGGGTAAAGCATCCCAAAGCTCTCCACAGCCATATCGGCTCTGACCAGAGTTTGTTTTGTAAAGGGGTGGTCTATAGATGCAAGACTGAGGAAGCAGAACAGGATGTGGCAAAATGGATTTGTCACAGTAGCAGCATTAGTAAATTTTATATATACGGTACTGAGTCCTGCAGGCTCTGGACACCTTATAGTAAATAATAAACATCAAGCGCAACAGTTTCAAAACAATTAAGGTGAAGCAACATCAGGCAATACAGAGTATATTTACTTCATCGGTTACAGTAGGTCAGACAAAATAAATGATGTTTCAATCCTGATTTAAACAAAGAGAGTGTAGAAGCCTCTCTAAGGTCTGAGGAAAACAATTCCACAAAACTGGAGCTGCAAACACAAGTTCAGAGACCATGAGATGACCCCACAGCCGATCGTAAAGAATGGTTTTGTATGTAAGGAGTCAGAAGCTCAGACAGATAACCAGGACCCACGTACCATGCGAGGGACTTATAACTGAGCAAGCCCACTTTAAAGGTGATACACTACTGTAGGGCAGCCAATGCAGTTTGCAGAGTACTGGTGCAATATGGCCAAAGTTAGATACCATGACAATCAGTCAGGCAGCAACATTCTGCAATAACTACAAGTGGGACAGCAACCCTGTCTACAGCCCAGATACAGAGCGTTGCAGTAGTCCAGCCGCCATGTCACAAAGGCATGTACCACGGTTTTCAGATGAATGACAAACCTTAAATGAGCTTGAGCTGCATAGGCAATTTTGAGTTGTTTCTTCTCTGTACTCGGAAACTGGGAGGCATTCAGGAAATACAGCCCTAATTATGTAGATTGCCCTTTAGTTTGACTTCAATACAAACATATGATTGTTGTTTACAGGCGCTGGTGGGTTAGTGGGTTGCACTCATACCTCTTAGCAGTCCCTCTTTATGAGGACATTCCTCATTTTGCCACTGAGATGCCCTCTTTCCCACATTGAAGAGGTGCTGTACCACATTGTACTCTGGTATCTTTCACTTTCATTTTATTTTTAAAAACCTGGGCAGTCTGTTGAGAGGATCTGCCCGTTTTCTTGGATGACCAAGGACAGAAAGCAAGGAATATAAACAATAGACTCGATACAATGTAGCCATTTGATGAAACGGTGCCAATGGGCTTTAGCTACCAGGTAAGACTTTACACAGTTTTTAAACAGATAGCAAGCTGTGCAACTAAGAACCTTTACATGTAGTAAAAATTCAGATTAATCCCTGTAGCTAAATCAGCAGCAACACACAACGTACGTCACTTCACTTGGGACTTCTAGCCTAATGGTATGATGATGTGGTTGACATTTGTCCTCTTATTTCAAACTGTACCCCACATTTGAGTAGCAAAAGGGTGTGAAGAAAGACAACTTGCATTCCATCCACCAACAGCAGTACGGTGGATGGGATCCTACTAGCCTGTTGGAAGGGCCTTTTTATACCTGTAAATCCAAGGTCCCGTCTGCCTTGGGGCTGTAAAGATTTTATAAAAATCAGACATTCTATCCCTAGAGCCTTGCAAAAGTCCTGCCAGAGAAGCTGACTTTCTCACCACGTCAAGATTTCGTTGTAATGTGATGGGCTATGGCTGCGCAATCAGCTGCCTTTTAAACAAAACCCAGCTACACTGTTCAATCCAGCAAAGTCCCTCACACAATATTCCAAAGTTTTGCTAATCCTTTAGCAAACTGTACCACACCTTAAGTCCCATTTACATTGGCCATTTCTACACTGGTGTAGATGGTTTGACAACCACATCAGTGAACATTTGCGTGTGTAAACTGTGCAGGTGTCAAACCGGTGTGGCTCTTCTGCTCCTCTCCCGACAGAGGAGCTGTACTGGTATAGGTGGTTTCAACCACCATGTATTTTGATCTTCCCATTTTAGTTGTTCATTTTAATGAGATATTATTCTGTGGAATTAAAATTGTTATGTTTAATATTTCAGAAACTTGTGGAAGGTATTTAATTAGAGAATAAAGCTGTTTACATTTTTTTTACTGAATGACCAGTACAATTTATATAAAGTAAACATTGTGAATTTCTTTTCAAACTGCATTTTAACAGAGTTTATCTTATTGCACAGATTTAAAATCACTAAATTAAGAAACAAACAAATACAGAAAAAAGAGGTCAGAATATGCATTGTAATATCCATGAGAAGTACATGATTGTACATTTCTTTCTTGCTGCAGTTTCAGGAGCCATGGGAACATTAACAAATGGATGTACTAATTTCACGGATATGTGCTCCAATAATTATTTTTATTTCAAAAAATGATGTGTTCTGATATTTTTAACTGTTTGTATTTTGCATTTTCTGGATCAAGATGCTTTGTGTCAATGCTTACATGTGTGATTATTTTATTTTCACTACCAATACTACCACATACAACTTGAAGGTGTACTTAAAAGGACTTCAACAATCAGAAACTGCCATCTACCCACATTTTTTGCTTATAAGTAGCTACACTCACTTACACTACCTAGCCACACTGCTTAATAATGATGCCACTCAGTTGCTTGCTGGCACAGTGTCATACAGATGAAAGGATTGAGCTGATCTGTGACAGAAGTAGCTAACTCCTTTCAACTACATGAAGTTTCTGCCTCACAAGCACAGAACACTATCAAGATCAGCCTCACTGATCACTGGCCTGTCACTGTTGGGCCCCTGCAGCCGAGCTGCATTGGATCTGACAGGGACACACAACTGAAACCTAATATTATAACAATATGTTTGCTTGGTGCATGCAGGCAAGCAAACATCAAACACTAGTGTTTCTTCTGTGGCCTGATCTGTGACAAGCCCCAGAATACACCACTGCATACCTTGTATTGGTACATTCTGCAGTGAAATATTAAAAGTGAACATAACCCTTGATTTTATTTTTTAGTATAATTGAACATTTGGGCATGTAACTTTTTATTCTCTCTCTCTCTTCTGTATTTTCTTTGGTTTGCTTTGAAATAAGTTTATATTTTTTACTTTTTGAGGTCCCTTGTTGATGTTGCCTTTTCCCACATAATCAGTTCCAGCACCAAGAGATATCACTCTTCAGCTTTGCTTCAACACTCATATTTAAAGGAGATAGGAAATGATTTTTACAAAGTTAACTGCACCCCCATTTTCCTTAGCATGCCTGCTACAAATTCTGATACGCTTTTACCAATTTGTGATAAGTAAACAATTTTGCTCAGAAGAGATGCAAGTCACAAGTAGGGTACCTCAGGGATCAGTCCTGGGGCCAGTCCTCTTCAGTATGTTCATCAGTGACATTGCAGATGGACTGGAGGGTAAAGTTTGTCTGTTTGCAGATGACACCAAGTTCTGCAACAGAGTAGATGATCCAGATGGGGTGGGCAGAATGAAGAGATCTGGATAAACTGGCAAAATGGTCGGAAGAGTGGCAACTGGGGTTTAACGTAAAGAAGTGTAAGATTATTCACATAGGAAGAGAAACCCAGAAGCCACCTATAGGTTAGGAGGAGTTGCTGGCAGTCACAGGGAAGAAAGACACTTGGGCATCATCATCACTGATGACCTGATATCATTCAAGCAGACCACTAAAGCAGTAGGTAGGCTAGAGGATGTTGGGGTATATTAGTAGAGGTATCACAAGTTGGAAGAGGAGGTAATAATTCCTCTTTACAAGACACTGGTTAGGCCCCATCCAGAGTACTGCATGCAGTACTGGAGGTCACACCTTCACAAGGACATTAACCAAATTGAAACAGCCCAGAGAAGGGCAAACAAAATGGTGCAGGGACTGCATCAGAAAACATATGAGGACAGATTAACGGAGCTTAATATGTATACCCTGGAGCAAAGGAGGAGAGAGGTGATATGATCGAAACATTCAAACACCTTAAGGGCATTAACAAGGTGAAAGAGTCTAACATTTTTAATATAAGAAAAACAGCAGGACAAGAGGACACAGCATAAGATTAGAGGAGGCCGATTAAGAGTTAATGTGAGGAGTTCTTTTCACAGAAGGGTGCTGGATGCATGGGTGGCCTACCTCAGGAAGTGATGGATATGAATACAGTGTAGGGCTTCAGACAGACCTGGGTTAGGCATAAGGAAGCAATACAGATGAGTATGAATAGATAGGCAATTGACAGAGCAAAGGCCGATGGCACATTCATAAGGTAGAAAAAGAAATGGGCAGACTGGATGGGCCTTGCAGTCTTTATCTGCCATCAACTTCTATGTTTCTGTGTTTCTATGTAGCTTTAGGTTGCCCTCAGATCTACACAGAGTTCCACTCTCCTCAGCAGCTGCTGCTCCTTCTTTCACATTTCTAAGACATTCCAGGACATCAATGACACCATTCCACGTTATTCATCTGGATAGCCTGAAATGGAGTTAGTGATGTCATCAAATGTTCATTCAGGCAGAATGTAAAGAGAGAGCAGCAACTGCTAAGGAGAGAGGAGCCTACAGCCATACAACCCTGAATACACCCAATCTCATCTGATCTCGGAAGCTGAGCAGGGCTGGGTCTGGTCAGCACTTGGATGGGAGAGGGATTCAGTGTGGTAACAAAGACAAAATAATTAGATTATTATTATAACCTAAAGGTTACAACATATCAGAATATTGGATTGTGCGAAAAGGACAACAACAGGGCATCTAGGGTTGTAACACAACTGCTTCCTGCCACCTTTCAAAGAGAACTACCCTTAACCTACAAACTAGTATGTCTCCATACAAGCTGTTTTTCAAATACTTGTTCAAATTCTGTTACTGTTCCACCTGTCCTGGCCTTTTAGCAAAATAACTGGGTATTTCTAATTTATACAGTGTAGGTGAGAATGAAACCTTAAAATAAATAATTTATTGATGTGGCCTGAAGACCAAAAATGACGACAAGTCATGTGTCACCATTCTTGGTGGTTATCATCATGTATTACCCCTTCAGGATGGTACAAACGAGCATTAACCAATGGGGCGCAGCTTGAAAGTGCATCCTTACATCATAATGACCTACGCTGTAACTCAAACACAGTAGTGGAATCAAACAGAAACAGTTAAATCTGCATTAAAGTAATTTGAAACTACCGTTTAAAGCGCATTGTATAAATTGGACACACAATGGCTTAACTCCGTGTATAACATTAATCATCCTCGTGACTCAGGACAGGACCTTTATAAATCATTTATAGTGCTGCCACTCGTGAGTTATGGTCCTGCCTCCTCACTTAATGAAGATAAATGGCATATTCTAAGTCAGGCCATTGTGTGTTCAATAATGAAATAGGTAGAAAGAATACTGGCATTATCCCAACACAACAGCCAGGCTGAAAGTTGCTCAACAAAAACATGTTTAAAAATACATCCAATTTACTGAATAGGACCCATTTCATAATCGCAATAAAGGAACTCCAGGGTTGTGTTATAGCAGACTAACAATCTTTCTCAGGTGGTGGAAGCACTTGCCTGACTCATGCTCCAACAACCCAAGGTGGGCTGTTATTCCCACCATAATACACCCCGTCATGCATTCATGCTTAATGTATACACTGGTGATAAGGACCATTTGGTTGCTGCAGTCAGTTGTATCCTACTATATAACTCTGCTGCAGAAGGAAGCATAAATGTAAGCAAGAATGAATGAGAAGCCGGTCATTTCTGAGGATTAACAATAGGTTGAGGGCCTCATACCTCCAGAAAGTCATTAATCCAAGGAAATTACTGGCTTCAAGGTTGTTAGTGCAATCATAAATCAAATCACAATAACAACTGTCACTTTTGCCGTTTTAGGTCTTAGCTTTGTGGCATAAGTAGCAAGTGCCACACCATATTTACTTGGCAGCTGGATTGGTCATTTCTAAGATGCTAATGATCCATCCAGTAGCCAATCAGGAATCTGCTAGGCTCATGACTAGTTAGACTCATAATACATAATACAGTTCTAAAATCCTAGAAACATAGACAATGGCTGGCAGAAGAAGGCTTCCAGCTCTATTCAGTCTGCCATGTGAGGCAGTACGCGCATGATCAGTGTGTGAATCAAAACATCCCACTGGGTTTACTAAACACCCAGTAAGGACAGTGACAGTAAGGGTTGGGATCAGATTTTAAAAACAGCTTCTACAGGAAAACATTACTTACAAGTTCATTCTCTAACATGATGGCACCCTGGGGCTGCATGGCCCAGTGGGTTTGCTGGAATCAGGCACTCAAGTTGAGAGCAAGCCCACATCCCAGCATGTTGGGCAGACCAGGGACAAAAGAGCTGTCGAAGGGAAAGATGTGTTATTGTGGTTCCATGTTAAAATCACAGAAATATAATCGCGATTGCTTTAATGGCGAGTACAGCTCAGCGAATTTACAAATAGTGCATGCACACAACATGGATGTAAATACAACAATCTGAAATGGGACAGTAAGCTTGTATGCACTTGCCGTCCAACTCAAATGGATGGCTGTGAGACATTGCCACTCCCCCACCCATGCGTGACCTTCCAATTTGTTTCTACTTCCAGTTTGTTTCTACTTCCACATGTCATTAAAAATATAAGTACAGCTTATGCTGACAATGCTATCAAATCCATAGCAGATCAAATAAACATGCAGCTGTAAACAGTAATATGAAAAAGTCACAGATCATACGCTCCTGACAGCAGTCTGCACAGCGATCTAAAGAGCGATCCTCCTCACCTGTCATAAAAATAAAAGTACAGGCTTACACTGACAATGCTATCAATTCTATCAATCCTGCCCAGCAAATAAAACAAACAGGCAGCTAACAATAGTATGAATACTTCACGATGCCTTTAAACCAACGCTCAGCTGTAGGTGTGATCCATGTGCTTGGTGATGCAGATAAGCTCCTGACATCAGTTTACAGAGTGAGCCTCCTCATCAGGCATCAAATATAAATGTTCAGCGATACGCTTACATGCACTAGTGATACAGATAAGTAAGTAAGTTAGTGAAAAGTTACAGAACAACATCGCCAGAATAGCAGATTGCTCTCTAAGTTTGTATAGTCACTGTCAAAAGTAATCAGTGAGTGTTCCCAGTAAAGTTCCTTAGTTAATGTGAATATATTACTAGGCTTACTAGGCGCATACTAATACTAGTAAGCATTTTGCTAGAAAGTGTATTTGTATTGTCTACAGCTGCTCGTTTTTGATGGTCTCATTAAGCAGTCAGATTTGTTCTGGCACTATGTTAGCATTAGCTGTTTTGAAATCACTAATCACTATTTTGGACTTGTTCTGTTATGTTACAGCCACCATTAACAATTTTGCTATATTTTACTTACTTTTATGTATTCTCTTTTTTTGCATCGTGATTATTACGGATACTGTTATTGCATCATTCGCTAATCCCTGTGGCAGGCAATAGTAGGCTCCAGTGTATCTAGTCCTCTTTACAGGGACACTGTGGATACAAGCATGGACTGATGTGCTTATGGACAGGGCAGCTTGGGAGATGGCGCGCACTATCAGAGCTGCAAGTGACCGCTAAACTCTGATGGCTTGTGAGTTTAATTAGGCAAAGAAAAGAAAGCAAGGGTGATAGAGTAAAGGGCTTCCACTCACTACCTGGGCCCCACAACTGGATCTGTTTACCCTCCTTCTAGTTGACATTTCCCAGGAGGGTCCAATGCCTGACATGGAGAGTACACCATGACAGCAAAAAGGTGTGCTGCCATAGGAGCTGGAGAACATGACAGTAAACAAAGAGTGCTGCCATAGGAGATAGAGACCATGACAGTAAACAAGGTGTGTCACCATAGGAGCTGGAGAGCATGACAGTAAACAAGGTGTGTTGCCATAGAAGATAGAGACCATGGCAGTAAGCAAGGCATGTTGCCATAGGAGATGGAGACCCTGACAGTAAATGAGGTGTGTTGTTATAAGAGATGAAGACCATGACAGTAAATGAGGTGAACTGCCATATAAGATGGAGACTATGTCAGTAAGTGATATTGTTACCATAGGAGATGAAGATCATGACAGTAAACAAGGTGTGCTGCCATAGAAGATAGAGACCATGACAGTAAATGGAGCATGCTCCCATAGGAGATGGAGACCATGACAGTAAATGAGGCATGCTGCCATAGGAGATGGAGACCATCACAGTAAGCAAGGCATGTTACCATAGGAAATGGAGACCATGACAGTAAACAAGGCATGGTGCCATAAAGATGGAGACCATGAGAGGAAGCGAGGCAAGCTACTGTAGGAGACAGAGACCATGACAGTAAACAAGGTCTGCTGCCATAGAAGATGGAGACTATGACAGTAAACAGGGCATGCTCCCATAGGAGATGGAGACCATGACAGTAAATAAGGTATGCTGCCATAGGAGATGGAGACCAATACAGTAAATGAAGCATGCTGCCATAGGAGACAGAGACTATGACAGTAATCAAGATGTGTTACCATAGGAGATGGAGACCATTACAGTAAATGAGGTGAGCTGCCATATAAGATGAAGACTATGGCAGTAAGCTTAGATGTGTTACCATAGGAGATGGAGACCATGACAGTAAACTAGGCATATTGCCATAAAATATGGAGACCATGAGAGTAAACAAGGCATGCTGCCATAGGAGATGGAGACCATGATAGTAAATGAGACAGCGCCACAGGAGATGGAGACAATGACAGCAGACAAGGTGTTCTGCTACAGAAGGTTGAGACCATGACAGTAAATGACGTGTGCTGAAATAAGAGATGGAGACCATGACAGTAAACAAGGCATGTTACCATAGGAGATGGAGACCGTAGAAGATACTATGCCCTTGAAAAGGGACTTCTAGTTTCTGTGTGCCTGCCCAGTCAACAAAATAAAAAAAAATAATAATATAGTATGACAGTGAACGGGGTGTGTTGCCATAGGAGATGGAGGCCATGACAGTAAATGAGGTGTGCTACCTTAGGAGACAGAGACCATGACAGTAAATGAGGCATGCTGCCATAGGAGATGGAGAATATGGCGATAAATGAGGAACGTTACTATAGGAGACTGAGACCATGACAATAAATGAGGTGTGTTACCATGGGAGGTGGCGACCATGACAGCAAACGAGGTGTGTTGTCATAGGAGATGGTGACACTGACAGTAAACAAGGTGTGTTACCGTAGGGTGATGGAGACCATGACAGTAAACAAGGTGTGTTGCTATAGGAGGGAGACCATAACAGTAAACAAGGTGTTTCCTATACAAGATGGAGACCATGACAGTAAATGAGGCATTCTGCCATAGAAAATGGAGACCCTGACAGTAAACAAGGTGTGTTGTCATAGAGATGGTGCCCATGATACTAAACAAGGTGTGTTGCCATAGGAGAATGGAGACCATGACATGGTTTTAAATAACTGATTAGCAGTTTTTTCTTGGGACAATACTAAGCATACAGAAAGTATTTATATAGGTTTTCTAGAAGTGTTATGTTTGTTAAACACAGTGAGGCAAGTGTATGCATTTTCACAGTGTTTTAACACTTTTATGAACAAAAGGCTAATCAATTTTTAGAATTAAATAAAACCCTGCATGACAGTAAACAAGGTGTTTTGAAATAGGAGATGGGGTCCATGACTGTAAATGAGGTGTGTTACATAGGAGATGGAGACCATGACAGTATACAAGGTGTTTGCCATAGGAGATGGAGACCATGACAGTAATGACACATGCTGCCATAAGAGAGACTATGACAGTAAATGAGGCACGTTGTTATAGGAGACGGAGACCATGACAGTAAACAAGGTGTGTTATCTTAGGAGATAGAGACTATCTCAGTGGCCCTATCCAGACAACAACATTCAATAAAAATAAACTACGACAGTAAACAAAGTGTGTTGCCATAGGAGATGGAGTCCATGGCAGTAAATGAGGCATGCTACCACAGGAGAAGGAGACCATGACAGTAAATGAGGCATGCTGCCATAGGAGATGGAGAACATAACACTAAATGAGGCATGCTGCCATAGGAGATGGAGACCATGACAGTAAGCGAGGCATGCTACCATACGAGATGAAGACTATCACAGTAAGTGAGATGTGTTACCATAGGAAATGGAGACCATGACAGCAAACAAGTTGTGCTGCCTTAGAAGATGGAGACCATGAGAGTAAACAAGGCATGCTGCCATAGGAGATGGAGACCATGCCAGTAAATGAGACATGCTGCCATAGGAGATGAAGGCCATGACAGTAAATGAACCATGTTACCAGAGTAGATGGAGACCATGACAGTAAGCGAGGCATGCTGCCAAGAAGATGGACACCATGACAGTAAATGAGGCATCCTGCCATAGGAGATGGAGACCATGACAGTAAATGAAATCTGTTGCCATAGGAGATAAAGACCATGACAGTAAGTGAGGCATGTTACCATAGGAGATAGCAACCATGACAGTAGACAAGGCATGCTGCCATAGAAGATGGTGACCATGACAGTAAATGAGGCTTGCTGCAATAGGAGATGGAGACTATGACAGTAAATGAGGTGAGCTGCCATATAAGATGGAGACTACATCAGTAAGCAAGATGTGTACCATAGGAGATGGAGACCATGACAGTAAACAAGGTGTGCTGCCATAGAAGATGGAGACTATGACAGAAAACAGGGTATACTCCATAGGAGATGGAGACCATGGCAGTAAATAAGGCATGCTGCCATGGAGATAGAGACCATGACAGTAAGCAAGGCATATTACCATAGGAAATTGAGACCATGACAGTAAACTAGCCATGTTGCCATAAAATATGGAGACCATGAGAATAAATGAGGCATGCTGCCATAGGAGATGGAGACCATGACAGTAAGCGAGGCATGCTGCCATAGGAGATGGAGACCATGACAGTAAATGAGGTATGCTGCCAAAGGAGATGGAGACAATGACAGTAGACAAGGTGTGCTGCCACAGAAGGTTGGGACCATGACAGTAAACGAGGTGTGCTGAAATAGGAGATGGAGACCATGACAGTAAACAAGGCATGTTACCATAGGAGATGGAGACCGTGTAGGAGATACTATGCCCCAGAAAAGGGACTTCTAGTCTCTGTATGCCTGCCGGTCAACAAACTTCAAAAATTAAAATATTGTATGACAGTGAATGAGGTGTGTTGCCATAGGAGATGGAGACCATGACTGTAAATGAGGTGTGCTACTTTAGAAGACAGAGACCATGACAGTAAACAGGGCATGCTGCCACAGGAGATGGAGAATATCACAGTAAATGAGGCACGTTGCCATAGGAGACTGTGACCATGACAATAAATGAGGTGTGTTACCATGGGAGATGGTGACCATGACAGCAAACGAGGTGTGTTGTCATAGGAGATGGTGACACTGACAGTAAATGAGGGTGTTACCATAGGGATTGAGACCCTGACAGTAAATGAGGCATGCTACCATAGGAGATGGAGAATATGACAGTAAATGAGGCATGTTGCCATAGTAGACTGAGACCATGACAGTAAATGAAGTGTGTTACCATGGGAGATGGCGACCATGACAGCAAATGAGGCATGTTACCATAGGAGATGGAGACCATGAAAGTAAAAAGACATATTTCCACAGGAGATGGAGTCCATGACAGTAAATGAGGCATGCTACCACAGGAGAAGGAGACCATGACAGTAAATGAGGCATGCTGCCATAGGAGATGGAGAACATAACACTAAATGAGGCATGCTGCCATAGGAGATGGAGACCATGACAGTAAACGAGGCATGCTACCATCGAGATGAAGACTATCACAGTAAGTGAGATGTGTTACCATAGGAAATGGAGACCATGACAGCAAACAAGTTGTGCTGCCTTAGAAGATGGAGACCATGAGAGTAAACAAGGCATGCTGCCATAGGAGATGGAGACCATGCCAGTAAATGAGACATGCTGCCATAGGAGATGAAGGCCATGACAGTAAATGAACCATGTTACCAGAGTAGATGGAGACCATGACAGTAAGCGAGGCATGCTGCCAGAAGATGGACACCATGACAGTAAATGAGGCATCCTGCCATAGGAGATGGAGACCATGACAGTAAATGAAATCTGTTGCCATAGGAGATAAAGACCATGACAGTAAGTGAGGCATGTTACCATAGGAGATAGCAACCATGACAGTAGACAAGGCATGCTGCCATAGAAGATGGTGACCATGACAGTAAATGAGGCTTGCTGCAATAGGAGATGGAGACTATGACAGTAAATGAGGTGAGCTGCCATATAAGATGGAGACTACATCAGTAAGCAAGATGTGTTACCATAGGAGATGGAGACCATGACAGTAAACAAGGTGTGCTGCCATAGAAGATGGAGACTATGACAGAAAACAGGGTATACTCCATAGGAGATGGAGACCATGGCAGTAAATAAGGCATGCTGCCATAGGAATGAGACCATGACAGTAAGCAAGGCATATTACCATAGGAAATTGAGACCATGACAGTAAACTAGCCATGTTGCCATAAAATATGGAGACCATGAGAATAAATGAGGCATGCTGCCATAGGAGATGGAGACCATGACAGTAAGCGAGGCATGCTGCCATAGGAGATGGAGACCATGACAGTAAATGAGGTATGCTGCCAAAGGAGATGGAGACAATGACAGTAGACAAGGTGTGCTGCCACAGAAGGTTGGGACCATGACAGTAAACGAGGTGTGCTGAAATAGGAGATGGAGACCATGACAGTAAACAAGGCATGTTACCATAGGAGATGGAGACCGTGTAGGAGATACTATGCCCCAGAAAAGGACTTCTAGTCTCTGTATGCCTGCCAGTCAACAAACTTCAAAAAATTAAAATATTGTATGACAGTGAATGAGGTGTGTTGCCATAGGAGATGGAGACCATGACTGTAAATGAGGTGTGCTACTTTAGAAGACAGAGACCATGACAGTAAACGAGGCATGCTGCCACAGGAGATGGAGAATATCACAGTAAATGAGGCACGTTGCCATAGGAGACTGTGACCATGACAATAAATGAGGTGTGTTACCATGGGAGATGGTGACCATGACAGCAAACGAGGTGTGTTGTCATAGGAGATGGTGACACTGACAGTAAATGAGGTGTGTTACCATAGAGTTGAGACCCTGACAGTAAATGAGGCATGCTACCATAGGAGATGGAGAATATGACAGTAAATGAGGCATGTTGCCATAGTAGACTGAGACCATGACAGTAAATGAAGTGTGTTACCATGGGAGATGGCGACCATGACAGCAAATGAGGCATGTTACCATAGGAGATGGAGACCATGAAAGTAAAAAGACATATTTCCACAGGAGATGGAGTCCATGACAGTAAACCAGGTGTGTTGCTATAGGAGAGGAGACCATGACAGTCAACAAGGTGTTTCCTATACAATATAGAGACCATGACAGTAAATGAGGCATGCTGCCATAGGAAATGGAGACCCTGACAGTAAGCGAGGTGTGTTGCCATACAAGATGGAGACTATGACATTAAGTGAGACGTGTTATCATAGGAGATGGAGACATGACAGCAAACAAGGCATGCTGTCTTAGAAGATGGAGACCATGGCAGTAAACAAGGTGTGTTGCCATAAGTGATTGAGACCATGACAGTAAACAAGGCATGCTGCCATAGGAGATGGAGAATATGACAGTAAATGAGGCATGTTGCCATAGGAGACTGAGACCATGACAGTAAATGAGGTGTGTTACCATGGGAGTTGGCGACCATGACAGCAAACAAGGTGTGTTGCCATGGGAGATGGCGACACTAACAATAAGGAGGTGTGTTACCATGGGTGATGGAGACCATAACAGTAAACAAGGTGTGTTGCCATACATGATGGATACCCTGACAGTAAATTAGGCATGTTACCATAGGAGATGGAGACCATGAAAGTAAAAAGGCATATTACCATAGGAGATGGAGTCCATGACAGTAAACAAGGTGTGTTGCTATAGGAGGGAGACCATAACAGTAAACAAAGGTGCTTTCTATACAGATGGAGACCATGACAGTAGACAAGGTGCGTTACCTTGGGAGATGGAGACCAGTATGAGGAGATGGAGACTATCTCTGTGGGCCTACCTGGACAATAAAATTCAATAAAAATAAAAATCAGCTATGACAGTTAACAAAGTGTGTTGCCATAGGAGATGGAGTTCATGACAGTAAATGAGGTGTGCTACCACAGGAGAAGGGACCATGACAGTAAATGAGGTGTGCTGCCATAGGAGATGGAGAACATGACAGTAAATGAGGCATGCTGCAGGGCTCCAGATAAGGTGTGTACCGGCCTATTTTACTCACCTCATTTTAGGAAATACTCTTCAGAAATTTTTTAAAGATATCAGTACTCAACCAACATTTGTAAATACTCCACATGCCAAAGAATAGTGCTTCATAACATAACTGGTAATTCAAAAGGAACAGTTTTAGATTTACAGCACTTGTATGCATCCACTTTTGTTTTACTCACTATGTTTTAAAACTGGAAAGTAAATTCCTACCTGCCAACATTATTTGGAGCATTGTTGGCACCTTAAATTCTTATCTTGAAAAAAATGAAATTTTTTCATAAATGTCTCCTCAATCCACTCTAGCAAGCCATTTGTACACATCTGAATTTCGGTTTGCTCCCTCACTTTTAAAATGAGGGTACAGGTACTCATCCCAAAAATCTTATCTAGAGCCTGCGTGCTGCCATAGGAGATGGAGACCATGACAGTGAACGAGGAATGCTGCCATATGAGATGGAGACTATCACAGTAAGTGAGGACGTGTTACCATAGGAGATGGAGACCATGACAGCAAACAAGGTGTGCTGCCGAAGATGGAGACCATGGCAGTAAACAAGGCATGCTGCCACAGGAGATGGAGACCATGCCAGTAAATGAGACATGCTGCCATAGGAGATGGAAGCCATGACGGTAAATGAACCATGTTACCAGAGGAGATGGAGACCATGACAGTAAATGAGGGTCTGTTGCCATGGGAGATAAAGTCCATGACAGTAAGTGAGGCATGTTACCATAGGAGACAGCGATCATGACAGTAGACAAGCGTGCTTCCATAGGAGATTGTGACCCTGACACTAAATGAAGCATGCTGCCATAGGAGATGGAAACCATGAATGTAAACGAGGCATGCTGTCATTGGACATGGGGACCATGATAGTAAACAAGTCGTGTTGCCATCAGTGATGGAGACCATGACAGTAAACAAGGCTTGTTGCCATAGGAGATGGAGACCATGACAGTAAATGAGGTGTGTTGCCACAACAGATGGCAACCTTGACAGTAAATAAGGCTTGTTGCCATAGGAGATGGAGAACATGACAGTAAACAGGTGTGTTACCATGCGAGATGGAAACCATGACAGTAAACAGGGTGTGCTGCCGTAGAAGATGGAGAACATGACTGCAAATGAGGTGTGCTGCCATAAGAGATGAAGAGAATGACAGTGAGTGAGATGTGTTACCACAGGAGATGAAAACCATGAAAGTAAACAAGGCATCATGCCATAGGGATAGAGACCATGACAGTAAATGAGGCGTGTTACAATGGGAGATTGTGATCATGACAGTAAGCGAGGTGTGTGTGCCATAGAGATGAAGACCATGACAGCAAATGAGGTCTGTTGCCACAGGAGATAAAGCCCATGACAGTAAGTGAGGCATGTTACCATAGGAGATACGATCATGACAGTAGACAAGGCGTGCTGCCATAGAAGATGGAGACCATAACAGTAAATGAGGCTTGCTGCAATAGGAGATGGAGACTATGACAGTAGCGAAGATGTGTAACCCTATGAGATGGAGACCATGACAGTAAACAAGGCATGTTGCCATAGAAGATGGAGAACATGACTGTAAAGAGGCATGCTGCCGTAGCAGATGGAGACTATAACAGTACCTGAGCGTGTTACCATAGGAAATGGAAACCATGACAGTAAACAAGGCATGTTGCCGTGAAGATGGAGAACATGACCGCAAAATGAGGTGTGCTGCCATAAGAGATGACGAAATGACAGTAAGTGAGATGTGTTACCAGGAGATGAAAACCATGAAAGTAAACAAGGAGTCTTGCCATAGGAGATAGAGACCATGACAGGAAATGAGGCATGTTACAATGGGAGATTGCAACCATGACAGTAAGAGAGGTGTGTTGCCATAGGAGATGAAGACCATGACAGTAAATGAGGCATGCTGTCATAGGAGATGGAGACCATAACAGTAAGCAAAGTGTTTTGTCATAGGAGATGGAGACCATGACAGCAAATGAGACATGCTGCCATAGACGATGGAGACCATGACAGTAAACAAGGCGTGCTGCCATAGCAGATGGCAACCCTGACAGTAAACAGGTGTGTTACCATATGAAATAGAGATCATGACAGCAAATGAGGCGTTCTGCCATAGGTGACGGAGACCAAGACAGTAAACAAGGCATGCTGCCATAGGAGATGGATTCTTTGACAGTAAATGAGGCATGCTGTCATAGGAGATGGAGATCATGACAGTAAACAAGGTGTGTTACCATAGGAGATGGAGACCATGTATGAGACAGAAACTATGCCCCTGAAAAAGGAATTCTAGTCTCAGTGGGCCTACCTGGTCAACAAAATTTAATAAAAATAAAGATGAGCTATGACAGTAAATAAAGTGTGTTGCCATAGGAAATGGAGACCATGACAGTAAATTACGTGTGCTACCATCGGAGATGGAGACCATGACATTAAATGAGGCATGCTGCCATAGGAGATGGAGACCATGACAGTAAACAAGGCATGTTACCATAGAAGATGGAGACCATGACAGTAAATGAGACATGCTGCCATAGGAAATGGAGACCATGACAGTAAGCGAGACATGCTGCCATTGGAGATGGAGACCATGAAAGTAAACAAGGCATGTTGCCATAGGAGAGGAGACCTAACCATAAACAAGGCATGTTGCTATAGGAGATGGAGATCCTGACAGTAAATGAGGTGTTACCATTGGAGATGGAAACCCTGACAGTAAACGAGTGTGTTGCCATAGGAAATGGAGACCCTGACAGTAAACAAGGCGTATTGCCATAGGAGATTGTGACCCTGACACTAAATGAAGCATGCTGCCATAGGAGATGGAAACCATGAATGTAAACGAGGCATGCTGTCATTTGACATGGGGACCATGATAGTAAACAAGTCGTGTTGCCATCAGTGATGGAGACCATGACAGTAAACAAGGCTTGTTGCCATAGGAGATGGAGACCATGACAGTAAATGAGGCTTGCTGCCATAGGAGATTGAGACCATAACAGTAAATAGGCGTGTTGCCATAACAGATGGCGCCCTTGACAGTAAACAAGGCTTGTTGCCATAGGAGATGGAGAACATGACAGTAAACAAGGTGTGTTACCATAGGAGATGGAGACCATGACAGTAAACACAGCTTGTTAACATGGAAGATGGAGAGCATGACAGTAAATGAGGCTTGATGCCATACGAGATGGAGACCATAACAGTAAATGAGGTGTGTTGCCATAGGCGATGGAGACCATATCAGTAAACGAGATGTGTTGCCAAAGAAGATGGAGAACATTGACACAAAAGAGGCATGCTACCATAGGAGATGAAGACCATGACAATAAACATGGCATGTTGTCATGGGAGATACAGATAATGTAGGAGATAGAGACCATGACAGTAAATGAGGTGTGTTGCAATAGGAAATGAAGCCCATGAGAGTAAATAACGCATGTTGCCATAGAAGATGGAGACCCTGACAGTAAATGAGGTGTGTTACCATAGGAGATGGAGATCCTTACAGTAAACAAGGTGTGTTACCATTGGAGATGGCAACCTAACAGAAAAACTAAGCATGCAGCCATAGGAGATGGAGACCATGACAGTAAAGAGGCATGCTGCTGTTGGAGATGGAGACCACGGAGTAAACAAGGTGTGTTGCCATAGGAGATAGGGACCATGATGGTAAATGAGGCATGCTGTCACAGGAGATTTCGACCATGACAGTAACGAGGTATGCTGTTATAGGAGATGAAGAGCATGATAGTAAATGAGGCATTCTGCCTTTGGACATGGAGAACATGACAGTAAATGAGTTGGGTTGCCATAAGAGATGGAGACACTGACAGTAAATAAGGCATGTTGCCATAGGGAGATGGAGACCATGACAGCAAACAAGGCGTGTTGCCATAGGAGATTGCGACCATGACAGTAAATGAGGTGTGTTACCATAGGAGATGGAGACCATGATGGTTAAACAAGGCATGTTGCCATAGGAGATTGTGACCATGACAGCAAATGAGGCATGCTGCCATAGGAGATAGAGACCTGGCGGGAAACAAGGCGTGTTGCCATGGGAGAGTGCAACCGTGACAGTAAATGAGGCATGCTTCCAGAGGACATAGAGACCATGGCAGTAATGAGGCATGCTGTCATAGGAGACGGAGTCCATGACAGTAAATGAGGCATGCTGCCATAGGAGATGGAGACCATGACAGTAAATGAGGCATGCTACCATAGGAGATGGAGACCATGACAGTAAGCAAGACATGTTGTCATAGGAAATGGAGACCATGATAGTAAGCGGGGCATGCTGCCATAGGAGAGAGAGAGACATAGAACTTGATAAGTTATCTCTGCAGTGTAAATTAATCAAACCCCTCTCCTCCAAAAAAAGCACAGTGACCCAATACAGCAGACAGCATAAGTGGAGTCTCATAACTGTTTGCCTACATGGTGCAGTGTCTGAGGCCATTAGTTGAGATTTTATTTTCTTTCCTTTCATGGAATCGAGTCATGTCACTGTATGTTATCCAGGAAGCTTTGCTACTCCCACATCTTGCTGTGCTGTTCCAAGTATCTCTTACTTACAATTCATGCACTTTGCAGACTTCACTTTCTTTTCATGCACTGTCCTCTTCTTCACCAGCTCAGTCTCTCAAACTGTTCTGACATTCATAGCTTTACATGCTGTCTATAACCACTGTCAACTGCAGAGTTTCCTGGTTGGTTCCTTTGAAATCCTTTCCTTCTGTTTCTAAATCCCTCAGGCAACGCTCGGATATATGTGCACGTTCTACCTCACCACTTGCAGAAGAACGTGCGCTACAACACTTGCCTGACATCTTCGGTGTCTTGTTTAACTTATTAGTCTGTGTTTCATATAACTATGAAAGACGTTAACCTTGGGATACACAGAGGTTTAGAATTCACAGAGGCTGGGATGCAGTACTTATGCACAGTGCTTCCAGGCTGAAGGGCCAAACTCTTTTTATGATATGTAATAATGATCTGCCAGTAACTTTGCTCAGGCCAAAGCACATGTCCTTGCAATTAAAGAGGAATAATGAAAAGTACTCAAAGCATACAGCACCTATTATTACGGGGTAAAGAGACAACTGCAAGGTCAAAATGTTACTAAATATGCTCAGAAAAGATTTCACAGGAGTATCATCCTGCAAGATGTAATTTTAACCAAGCATTTTTCTATTGGTAGACTTTTCCTACATGACAGAATGCCCAACAGTGTATTTACATTAAAATAATATGAACTATGCATTTTTTAATGCTTTGGACATAACACTGTCTTATACTAGATGCCCTTTTAACCACAGTACTGAAATAGCTACTGTGGTGCAAAGACTCTTGTTGAATCACAGTAGCTATGTCACAGAGGCACGTCACGTGCAACACAGTCAAATGGCTGCAAGAAACCAAACTAACGCCAGGGACAGCATGGTTTACACGGGGCCAGATATTCAAAAGGAGTTGCGCCATGTAATGAGTTCTCGCTGCATGAAGTCAAACTTGCTCCAGTCTGCGGATATTCAGCAGGAGGCAGTTCGCCACAGAAAACATGCTGAGCAACAGCGCAATGCAAATGAATGCATGCTGAACTGGAGGGAGGAACCATGCATAAACTGCACAGCCCGATATTCAGCCAGGCTGTGCAGAGTTATTCTGGCGCAACCCCAACCTGCGCCTGCAGGACTTTGAGCCAAAAAAAGGCTAAAGTCGAGGGCCACCCACAAGTGAGCTGCTGTATTGCAGGGCGCAACACAGCAGCTGCCACCTATGGCTGGCCCCCAACCCAGTCCCTGTGCCCCCGCAGCCAGATCGCGGGCAAGAGTGTAAGAAATCCCCACCCCCACTGGCCCGAGTCAGGGCAGAGTGTCCCCCTGAACTTATCCCTGGTGGTCCAGTGGACCGATAAGCCAATCGCGGGCTGCATAGATGTAAAATACCCCCGAACTTATCCCTGGTGGTCCAGTGGACCGATAAGCCCGATCGCGAGGCTGCATAGATGTAAAATAACCCCGAACTTATCCCTGGTGGTCCAGTGGACCCGATAAGCCCGATCGCGGGCTGCATAGATGTAAAATAACCCCTCCCCGCCCCAAGACCATAACCCTGGTGATCTGGTGTCTCCCCACCCACCCACCCGCAGCCCCACCACCCGCTCCCCCTGCAGCCAGCAGGCAGCAGCATCCCACCCGCCTGCCGCCCCTGCGCCCGCCCGACCAGCTGCCGGGTAGGGCTGCACGCCCATTGGTGCAGAGCAAGAGCCAATGGGCGGCAGCCCATACCATACAAGACAGTCCAGATTTGTGAATGTTATTTTACATCTATGCAGCCCGCGATCGGGCTTATCGGTCCACTGGACCACCAGGGATACGCTTGGGGTTGACACTTTGCTGCCCGCGATCGGGCCAGTCGGGGAGGGGAGATTAATGCTTTTGCCTGCGACTCGGGCCAGTGGGGGTGGGGGATTATTTACTATTTTGCCCGCGATCGGGCTGCAGAGGCGTTGGTCCTCAATGGCTGCTGCCTGGCAGGGCGCCAGGCGCAAGTCCTCGGGATCGGCGCACCTGCATGCTAATGGCATGCAAATGGGGCCATAAACAGATGCAAATGGCCCCCGCGCCTTTGCATGAATTATGGCCCCATTTGCATGTCACCTTTTGAATATCGGAAATTTGCCATGGCGCAATGGTACCTGCACCACCGCAAGTTGAATGTTCCACTCTGACCACTTGCGGTGCGCGCAAGTTCCACGCGCCATGCACAGTGGTTGTGGTTGGGTGATATTCGAGAGTTGCCTAATAGCGCAACCCTCTGAATATCGCTTGGTTACACCCCCGCGCAACTATTTTGCGCAGTGCAAGGGCTTGCGCTCTCAGAATGGCGAGTTTGAATATCCAGCCCACTGTGTTTACCATCCAGCAGCAGGATGAGTAACTAGGGACAGTGCATGGAGGGCCATATACTATATAATAATATACTGTGTGGTCAACCCCACCAACTTGGATATGCTTCTGTCTCGGGACTGTGATGACATCAAGACCCTCTCAGGCTTTGCTCTCTCAGGTCTCTATGATGTCATTTCTACCCCTTGATGTAAACACAGCCTTGTTGTGCATGGTTGCCCAGCATTACTCCTGTCAGTATAGCCTAGGCGTTCTAGCAGCAAGCTTGGTATCCAGCAGACCTGGGTTTAATTCCCACAAACTCCACTTGCATCTGGTGTGACCCTGAGGAAGTCACTTAATCTCCTGTGTTCCCAGGACATACCTGGAAATGAGATTTGGCTCGGTGATCTATCCTAGCAAAGAATTGTAAAAAAAAAAAATTCTATATATGCTTCACTGGCTTTGAGTCTTTTCTTGGTTTAATTGTTTTTTCATGTTCATTTCTCTCCTTCATGCACCCATCTCATGCCTTACAATGTTTAAAATATGCTCGTGTGTTATACTTTATTGTTGTGTGGCTTCTATTTTTGTAGTGCTGATAATGCAATTTATTTTCTCTCTCCTCTTGAACTATCTCCAGTACCCTCACCCCAGGACATATCTGGAAATGAGCTGTTATCAGCCCAGTATGTCTTTCCTAGTGAAACATTTGAAATAAATGCATACATACATATATACACACAATAAATACATGCATCATAAAGAAATAAAATATCTATGTCACAGCATTTCTTATTTCACATGGCTGAAACTAGGATTAGCAAAAGCAGAGGTAAAGCAGCTCCTGGGATGACTCTATTGCTCGTTGGATCATGGCCTGGATGACTATTGATCAACTGTACAAATTAATGTCACAGTGTCCGCCTGGCAGAGTTTGAAGATGCAACCAGTGACTGCACTACTAATTTTTAAATGTAGGGTAAGCTGGTTTCTGTAGTAGTACAAAGTGTGGGTCAAAGTGCTTGTCATTGAGCTAGGGTGAAACATGTATACAGTGAGGAGGAGCTCTTGATATAGTATTGCTCACCAGGTAGCCGTATAAATTCAAATTATTAAGGGAAAGTACCAAAAGGATCTGTGGACAGAGTAAACAGCTAACCTAGCAGCTCAACTTGCTGAGCACCAGGAAATTCAAAGGATCTGATTAAAAACAGCTGACACCCTACAGTCCTTAGGGCAGGCAGCTCATGTGAATAGTTGCCTGCCCCAGGACCTAAATCAGGCTACATTTATATTTTTATACAGTAATTATTAGTATATTTTCCTTACTAAAGCTGCAATCATACTTCCTCAATAAGACTCTGCCACTGAGTGTTCACCTTTGCCTCGCCCACAAAACCATGTTTTAATGACACGAAGCAGGGAAGGAACTGTAGAAGTATACACAGGGTTTAAATGTGGCCAGGAGTAGTGGTGGCCTTCATACACTATTTGTGTGCTTTGCAGGCAGCTGTACATGTTAAGAGGATTAGTATTATGTGTATATACATATATGTCTGTTACTAGACTTCACCAATTTACAGACTTGGTTTTCAGCTAATTGGATTATTTTTAACCAGAAGACTGCGTATCCTTTAATACTAAACACTGGATGAATATTTCTAATTTCCCTGTATCCACATCAGGACATAGCTTTATTGGATAATGTCACACAGTTCCAATACTATGGCATGATACCTAACATAGAAACATAGAATTTGACAGCAGATAAGGACCGCTTGGCCCACCCAGTCTGCCCATTTCCTACCTACTGGATAAGCTGCAGATTCTAGTTAACCAGCAGCCTACTTCTTCCCACCTCCTCCTAAGAATTGTCTAACCACATACTAATACCATCCTGTCCAAACGTTTGCTGAAGTAGGTACACTCTACAGGTTACAGAGCAGCCTCTTGTTCACTCAAAAACGTATAATTGAACACATGATCTTACCCACGTTGGATTATGGTGATGCAGTTGCTTTACACAGTCTCTCACCAAGCTGAATAGCCTATTCAACACCCCATGCAGGTCTGTCTTAAACACGCAGCGTACTCATCACTGTCACGTGTATTCCACTGCAGGCTGGTCCAGTCTGGACTCTAGGTATGCTTACCACACTGTCTTGTTTGCAGTGAGATTCTGGGCTTCCCTTCCTACCTTGGTGGGCTATTCTCTCCAGCCATGAACCCTGTTTACCTGTTGCATTTGGAGATAGACAGAAGACTGTATACCACTCCCCCATGAAAAAGAAAATGGGCCAAGCAGCACTAACCTTCCATTTGCCCAAAGTATGGAATACATTGCCCTCTGACATTACCTGCTCCCCCATTCTTTGCTACCAAATCAAAATTAAAACAGCACTTTATGTCCTCTTCTGAGTACTCTAACTGACTGCTCGTATATCTCTAGTATGAGACTGAAGCTTGGCTTGTATTGCACAGTGTACTCACTGCTGATGAGTCTATGTATGCAGTTTATACTATGGGAACATATACTGTTAATTTGTGTTGTAAGCATTTTATTTGTGTCATATTGAGCTCTATACCTCGCCCCCACCCCATTATCCTCCTCTCTCCTCCTGGTCACATCTGTAAACACAAACTGCTGTTTTCTGTATCTTTTACCTGGTTAAAACAAAAAATAAATGGGTGGGAATTGGCTGGGGAGAACCCCATGGCGGTACTAAACAGGGCATACTCCAAAAATCAGCAAGATTATAAGTGGGTCACAGGGGCCAGTGTACTGGGGTCAGTGCTCTTCAACGTGTTCATTCGAGACACAAGAAGGATCCAGGGTAAGATGTGTCTGTTTGCAGATGACACAAAAATATGTGGCAGGGTGGGTAGTGAGGAGGGTAGGAGGGAACTGAAAAAAGATCTGAGAAAGCAGGGAAAAGCGGTCCAAGGTTTGTTAACTGAAATTCAATGCCAAAAGTACAAGGTTATACACTTGAGAAGTGGGATTCCAAGGATCGAATACTGGATGTAGGGGGTACAACTGAGCAGACCTCAGAAGAGGTGGTCTGGGGTTATAAACAGTGACAGCCTTAAGATCTCAGACCCATGTAACAAGGCATATATGAAAGCTACCGTAGCAGGATGCTGAAGGGGCATACCATAGGAAGGGTCTTCTCAGTCAGACCGAATGAGGTGACCCCCCCTGGAGAGGTCCTTGGTGAGGACACACTTGGAGTACTGTACACTGTTCTGGAACCCTCACCTGAAATAGGACAAGAACTGCCTGGAGTCAATGCCAAGAGGCAACTAAAATGATTCCTGGCCAGTGGGAGAAGACTTATGAGAAAAACTGGCTGACCTCAGTATGTATTCACTGAAGGTCAGGAGAGACAGGGGAGACATGACTGAAACCTTCAAGTGATGTACTGGAAGGGTATAAACAGGGTGGCAAGATTTAAATGGGACTGGGATAGACACAAGTGGACTGGTGAGGTTGACTGAGGAGGGATTCATGCTTACCAGCATTTGCTTGCCTGGCACTTACCAATGGAGCATGTTTAACTTTTTATTTAAAGTAGAGCCACAAAGTGCTGGGTGCTGGGTGCAGGTGCAAATCGCCCTATGTGGCACCCTACATATGGGAATCCATACGAGGGCTCTGATGAAGCCTGTATGTAGGGCACTACATAGGGTAACTTGCACTTGCACCCAGCACTTCAGGGCAGTAAACAAACTCCATCAGAGATTCATATATTTTGTTTTATCTCATGCGGCTCCTGTATAGTGGAAAGAGCACCTTCAGAGGTGGGAGTGCTCTAGTCTTTGTTTTACTGACTTTTTACTTGCCTGGGTTTGACCTGCCCTTACCTGAAGACAGGGATGACACGGCCCACTTTCAGGTCTTCTGGTGCCACACCTGTCTGAAAGACTCAGAAAGTTTACTGCAAGTGGCAAGGTCAATTGTTTCTTCAGCTCTGCTATGATCTTGGGGTACCCGTTCACCACTGGGAAGTATGCCTTGATATTTGCCAAGTAGTCAAATACCAGGGCAGGTGTGATGTCCGTTGTCAACATCATGGCTACCAATGGTTCTAACAGCTTCCTACTTAGATTCCTACTCACTCAAAATGTTTTTTTAGTTGTTTAACCAGCAGTAGCACACTAAGCTGAAAGCTTTTTTACAGGTGCGACCTGGGAGCACAGGGAAGTTAAGTGACTTGCTCAGGGTCACACAGTATGCAAGTGGAAGCTGTGGGATTCAAACCCAGGCCTGGTCTGCTGGATGTCACAGATTTGCAGCTCAGAGCCTTAAGCCACTCGCTATACTGCCTCCCTGCGAGGTTGGCTACAAGCATGTAATTGGTCAAGCCAATATACAAATTAGTATCTGCTGGGAAGAGGAGCATGTACCATCTATTTTATTTTACAATTTTGGCCAGGAAAGACTCACTAAGTTGAAGCTTGTTTCCAATTGCATCCTGGGAGCACAGGGAAGTTAAGTGACTTGCTCACAGTCACACAATATGCAAGTGATGGCTGTGAGATTCAAACCCAGTTTGCAAGTTTGCAGCTCAGTGCTCTTAACCAATACGCTATGCTGCCTTCCACTATCCACCAGGATCAAGCACACTGTCACCATTTTGCTGGGATATCTTACAGAATACTACAGGAACTACGTAATCCAAAGGTAATTACTCCAATTTGTCCTGCAGTAAACTAAGATCTTACATGGAGCTTTTAATCCTGCTGGAAGGCACTGAAGGTGGAAATGGAATGCCCTTCCTTTGTACTTCCATATACTGACGGGTACTGACGGGTGGAGTGACAGAAATGTTTGATCTTGTGTGCTCCAGCAGGATGAAGGAGCATGTGTCAAGCTCATAGGTGGTAAATTCTGGGGTAACATTAGAAGGCATTTCTTCTCTCAGAGGGTGGCATACTTATGGAACAGCCTACAGTGGAGTCCATGTAAGCGAAGACAGTACAAGCTTGTAAGATAAGCATGGACACATTTCTGCTTACCTAAAGAATCACGGTACCCTAGATAGTATTTCATTTTCATTTCGTTTATTTTTTTATACTTGTAGACCAGATGAGCAAAATGCCCGTTTTCTCAGGTGACAAGTTTAATATACAAACAGTAAAATGACAGCAAATAACAAGTAGCAGGCTGGGTAAGAAATCCCTATAAATTATTAAGTGTTTACATGGCACACTCATTTCATCTCTACTTGTGAAATGGGGGATTGGATATAATGGACCTAAAGTCCCTTCTGGCTTTAAATTACTATGTTACTATCTATGTGCATCCACGCTGCCCCTCAGTGGTGGTATGTAAGAAACACTTGAAATGTTTTCAATTTGCACAAGATTTGTTAAAAAATGCTAAGCCATGTGTATTTTGCTTGTTGTTTCCATTTACATAAGCAACAACACACAGTGGGGTGTTGGTTGTGCTGCCACACATACATGCCCAAAGGGTGTGGTAGGTACAAAGCCACCAGGCTGAGCAGCTTCAGCGCCTGCAAGTGGTGGTTGCTGCAGCACAACCAACGCCCTGGAGTGTCTTACTGCACTTATAAAATGGGTTTTGTGTTACAAACTGAGAAAATTAAAAATAATACCTTACAAATGTTTAAAATCAGTAGTTTTGTGTAAACTAGTCCCTCCACAGATGGGTTGTCAGTGTCACTACAAGGTGCTAGTCTGAGTTGCACTGTGTGGGTCACTTTGGCATACGAAGTTCTTTTTGTGTGAATTGTCTCTCTGAAGTCCCCCATTTTTGTTCCACTTTCTGTCTTTAAATTTAAAAAAGTGATACTGTTTTACTTTGAAGATTCAAATTGGAAATAAATTGTTTCAGATCTTTTCGTTCAGTGATTAAGTGGACCACCAAGGTAGTAGTGTACAAGAGAGTACAACATCAAGACACAGCACACTGATATTTGTTGTAACTGAGCAACATTGGTACTAGGACTTACTCATACCCATTGGTTTTGCTGTCTCAGACCAATGGGTATGAACAAGATTAAAGCCAAACAAGATGTAAGACTCTTAAGTACTGCTTCTATAATATTGTTTAACTGTTGTTTTAATTCTTTTATTGCCATTTTAGCAGCACAAAGGGTAACGCTTTAAAGAAAACTACACCCTCATATCTTGTAAATTTTATTTGTGTCCATGTCAACAGACAACTCTTATGCTGTAGCTGTTGGGGATACATGTGATTGTTTTAGTTTGTTTTCACTCTTCATTCTAGTCCCTGTAACTATCCTGGTGGGGGGTCTAAATTTTATGGCTGTTGAAATCTCATAGTCCTGAGAGCTGCATCAGCATTTGAGAATATAGTGTGTCAGCACCCTTAGACTCCACAGTATGCCTGTCTGCTTAATTAGAGTTCAATAAAACAAGCTGCAGCAAGGTGTGAAATACATTTACCTTCAGCTAGGTTTGCAAACTGAGCTGTAATGCAGGATTTTTCCCCTTTAAATTGTATTCAATTTATGCGTTTCAGAGAGTTGTTTCAGGATATTTATACTTTCAGCATAGAGATACATGGTATTAATGGGTGCATTGACATCACATTCTCATATGTCAATGCAGCACTCATGGACAATGAGATTTCAACAATCATACAATGGAGACTCCCTGGATAGTTACAAGGGACTGGTAAGTGCTGGGGACCTGGGAGGATGGGGCTAGGTCCTAACAGGGTGTGGGGCAGCACCAGGAGAAGGAACATATGAATACATTTAAACAAAATATTAGGAGGAGCTGCTGATGGCCAATGGGTAGTGCATTGTATTGCACTCCCGTTGATCAAGTTCAGGAGTGGATTGTGAGCTGGT
Source organism: Neoceratodus forsteri (assembly GCA_016271365.2). Classification (NCBI taxonomy): domain Eukaryota; kingdom Metazoa; phylum Chordata; order Ceratodontiformes; family Ceratodontidae; genus Neoceratodus; species Neoceratodus forsteri. Next base: position 964,624,127 of record CM028136.1, read on the forward strand.
AGGGCAGCCTGGAGGACTGAGGAGGTGCTGCCTGCTGGCATTTCTCCCAGCTGGAAAGAGACTACACCGTAATTCTGCCACCCCCAATGGATCATGGAGAAGCTTGCCTCCTCTGCAGGAGGATCCTGCATTCATGTGAGGCCCATAGGGGCACTGTGGGGTGATGGGCAGGGAGAAAAATGGAAAAAATCTTTTGTTCAATGAGCCATCGATATGATGGCCACTGGTGCTCTCTCTTATGTGGATCCCTGCTGGCCACCGACAGTGTGGGGGCAGTGGTCAGTGTGAGGAGGGTGACAACACTTGATAAGGATAGGTGAGTTCCCTGGCTTGGGGGTAAAAACTATATGAGGAAAAAGAGGAACCCCGGCTTGTGTAGCATGACGCTGGCACTTTGGGCTCTGCCAACCCAACTGACTGCTGCTGTCCACACATAACTGACCTGCACAGAGTTGTCTACATCCCCAGAAATCCACCAATGGAGAGAGACAAGCTCCTGAACCCCTGGAAGGCAGGTATGTGATGGAGAAAGGAAAGGACGGGTCTAAGAGGAGGCCCAGTGGAGATGGGTAGCAAAAGGGAAGTGGGTTCAAAAATTAAATATATATATATATATACACACACATAGAATTAAATGGTAAGCATAAACACTCACAGCAGTGCAGAAAATTAGAAAACACTTGAATTATTGGATATTGTCTCCAACAACTGGTACACCTTATTAATCTACAACTTATGACAAATAACTCTGTCCACATTAACAAAGAACACACCTACAAAATTTGTAAGTCTTCAACAGCTCCTCTGTAGGTAATAAAATGCATACATAATAGAAAACTGCACTTTGTAGATGAGCATTTTCACTGCTTTCCTATCTAAAACAGTTGTGGGAAAAAAATTCTTTATTGGTTTCACAGGCATCTGGAAGGAGAACCCAAAGGCCCACCATCATTGAACTGCACTGGAAAATGCCCTGTGGTCTTTTTAGCCTTATTTTCTCTACATTTTCTCTGTCTTCTCTAGTTACCTTAAAATGTTTTGCAGCTAAAAATATCAGCGGAGGGCTGCCAAGTTTTCATGCATAGCCAGTTTGAGCCCTTAAGTGTTTGACTGGGAATAATCTAATTGCTCCATTTTTGCTTATGCAAACTATTTCACTTGCAAATCAGGAAGCAATGTTGTATAACACACTTGGTTGTTCACACAAGCTCCACAGACACACACTTAAAAAAAAAAGAGAGAGAACACGGTCACATCAATCATGTCGCACAAAACAAACCGTTAGCAATTCTTTACAAGATGAGACCTCTCACATGTAAGCAATTTAGTAAACTGTTGCTTCTTAAATTTGCAACAGTTAATGGGTAAGGAATTAGAAGGAAAGGAACCAGTCAATCTTGTCTACAAAACAAGAATTAAAGGACTCTTGTCCTTTTCCAACTTACTTTACATTTTCATAATGCTTTTAGTGGTCCAGAGGACTCCAGAACTAATCTGCATTGCTCTGCAGTGGGGAATCCCACGAGTCCCACGATCTGGAAATAAAACTAGTAACCAAAGCAAAGGATAATAAAAACAATTTTATAATTTTATTGGGACCTTAAAGGAAAACAACATTCCACTGGACCCCTGATAACAGTTAACAAAAGTAATATCAGGCAAAGAGGAAACAGTGGAAGAATTAAACAATTATTTTCTGGTGTTTATGAATATAGAGGCAGGCTATTGAACCTATGGAGCTGGTTAACGATTGTACAATAGAACTCAGTAGCACTAATGTAAAACGGATAATACATTCCTTAAAGGCCAATAGTTCTCCAGGACCAGATAGAATAGCCCCAGGCTCCTACAGGAACTAAGTACAGAGATTGCTGGACCACTTACAAACCTCTACAACAAATCAATTAATGAAGGAAAAACAATGAAAAGAACAGTGAAAGGCAATAGTGACAGCAATTCATAAGGGAGGAAAAAAGACAAATCTGAAAACTATCGTCCAATAAGTCTAACATCGGTAATCGGAAAAATAATGGGAAGACCCTGCAGAGATAATAACTGAACATATACAAAACACAGGACTAATAGGTCATAGTCAACATGGCTTCATTTCTAGTAGATCGTGCCTCACAAATCAAATACATTTTTGAGCCCATAAGTAGAGCTTTGGATAAGGGTGTTCCATGCGATATAATAATCCTGGACTTCACCAAGGCTTTTGATAAAGTGTCACATTCCACGCTATTAATGGAGCTACAAAGGATAGGTCTGACCCCTAATATTATACACTGGATTAATTCCTGGTTGGGGGATAGATACCAGAGAGTGTCAGTTAAAGGACACCTGTCCAGTTGGGGCAATGTGACCAGCAGTGTCCCACAAGGATCAGTCCTAGGTCCCACATTATTTAACATCTTGGTTGCATCAATGGAAGTCTCAGATAATGTGTGGTTATGCAAATACCAGCTGACAACTGCAAGCTTGGGGACTTGTTAACTCAATGAGCGACGGCGTAATTTTGCAACAACAGACAAGCTCATGGATTGGGCAGTGGCAAACAAAATGCAGTTTAATACAGCCATATGTAAAGTAATGCACCTAGGGAAGAACAACTCAATGGCAAACTACAAATTCGGAACCATCACACTGCAGGAAGAGGAAAAGGACCTAGGCACACTAATAGCAAAGATCTTAACTTTGATAGGAACACCATTGTCAAAGTTAAGAAATGCCATAAAATTATAGGATCAATCCTGGCCAACATTAAAAGCAGGGAACCAGAAGTACTAATGCCTCTCTACTCTAATCTTGTAAGCCTGCACCTTGAATATTGCTCTCAGTTCAACCTACCACATACAAAGACAGGTTGTAAACCTATAGAGGGGTGCAGAGGAAATTTTCTAGAAGAATTATGCACCAAAAACTTGGATTATAATACAAAACTCAGGACACTCAATCTATTTTCAGCTAGATGTAGGCAAACCTGAGGTGACCTATGCCTAACCTATGAAGCCGTTAATAATGGTTATCTTAGGGTAGTTATTGGCCTGACATAGGATGAAAGTAAAGTTAATACAAGAAGTAATGGGTATAAGATCAAAGGTGATTTAATAAGAACAACTAAAAGAAGCAGTTTCTTTACACAGAGGGTTGTGGGGCTATGGAACAGCTTGCCCCACAGGTAATCTCAAGTGCAGATATAAACATTTTCAAAACTAGGCTCAAGAAATATATGGGGACAAGAAATATGACTTACACCCATGAGTATCTGGGTGGCGAGTTCTTTTAAAGGGCAAACAGCCCACTGAACTCATATAACTCCTATCAACCTATGATTGAGATTGGCGCAATCCTGACTGTGTCACAAATATAGCGCACTGGGCTGTTACAGCAATCTAACAGGATTTTCTACTCCGTTGGCAACTGACACAAGCTAGATCATCTTTTTGTGGTCTAGCTTGCATCAGTCCAGGATCATTCTCACGAGTCTCGTCCTGAGATTTGGCACAAGCTGCTGCAAAGCAGGTAAACTGTCACAACAGCACCCAGACTTTGAAAATCAGACACAGTTATGGCAAGCAGGCATGAAGCATGGAATGGGTTTGATGCAGGGCTTCATGGAAGCCCTGTGTCACCCTTGAGAACCAGCGCCACTATTTTTACTATTTTTAACTGCCACCATATCCTGGTCTATATACCTCCTTTCCAGATTTACCACTATCCATTTCAATATGTCCTGGGCATTCTACAGTGTCATAAAATAAAATAACACATACCCCAATAATGCTAAGCATCATGGAAGTATATGCAAATCACAATGAAAGAATTTAGACTGGTTCTGTTTCAAGAGTGTATGGTACCAAATGGTCTCCACGCAATCTGCAAAAGCTCAGAACAGAAGACATAGACATGTGTTTTGTCCTTCTTAGGACTCATCAGTGTGCCACATCTGTAACTCAATGAGGGAAAGATAAACCTGTCCTAAGATGGGCTTACAGGTTTGGTCATGGTGAGCCTAAAACAAGAGTACAATCTAAAGACAAAACAACTCAACACAAAGCCCTGAGGCAAGGGTTACCTGGCAAGGGCATCTGCACTAAATCCTGGTTTCAAATAATTATAAAATGACACATACCCCAATAATGCAAAGCATCATGGGAAGTATATGCAAACCAGAATGAAATAATTTACACTAGTTGTGCTTAAGAATAAATGTACAGTGCCAAAGGTCACTGTTCTGTTCTCCTCACTGAGTAGTGAGGAACAGGGTAACAATAATGTCATGTCCTGTCCATGCAACAGAAATGGAGAGAGTAATCCCTGAAGAGGGAGAATAAAGTGCAGAATCAGTGGCAGTGAAACAGTAATAATGAAATTATTTCAGGCTTGGTCTAGTACATTCAGCAGAGCACTACCTGCTTTCATGAGGACAGCCTAAGTTTTTGCAACACCTGCCTGTCCCCACCTCTGGGCCCTTGGCATCCAGAGAGCACTGAGCAGGCAGCACTCTCCAGCTCAGGGAAGGAGCCAACACACTGCATCAGCTTCTCCTGCACAGAGTGTGGTGACTCTGAGCACCATAGTTGACCACATGGCGCCTGCTGTTCCCCACACCAGGCATGGCATTGAATGGTAACTGGGGGCTTTATGGGTGGAAATATGTAAAAAATGATTAGAACACACTCAGGTTGGCACATGATGTCAGCACCCCAACACACCACAGCCTCTGGGTGTCCACTTATGTCACCTTCCTAAGCGTGACTCTGAATATGAGCAATCAAACCTGGACTTGATTCTCTGGGTCCTGCTACGGGGAGGAGGGCTCCCCACAGGCAGACCCATGCTGTGTAGTCCAGTGCTGGGGTAACAAGTGGGCCCTTGCAAGGCTGGGGGAAGGGGTCAGCAGACAGATAATAAAGTGGATGCAGCCTGGGTGACAGACATAAAGAGAATAAAAAGTATTTCTGTAATGAACACAACAGCGAAAGAGCATTGGAAGAACATATGCTATTGAAAGAAGAAACAGCAGGGTATTTACTTCCTACTCAAGAGATTCTATTTGTATTTACTATGCTATTGTGCAATCTGTCACTGAATTGTCCACTGGTATGTCACTGATGTATTGTTCTGCTTGTACTCCCGATGGTTTTACTATGGTCTTTCGACATCATGGTCCGACATCCCCGACAGCGACAGCTGCAATGCAGTGTTGGCACCGCACTGTCAGGGCATCTGTGATGTATGGGGACTGCGTCTCCCAAACCCCCAATGTAGGGGGTTCCGTCCCCCACACCCCCAGTGCACCAACACAGCGAATCACTGCAGACAGGTGAAATCTGTTGCAGTGCTGGTGTTCATGCTGGGGAGTGAACCTTGTCCGCCCCTCTCCCTGGGTTGCACCTGGAAACGAGTTTTGACTCAGTGTGCCTTTCCCAGTTACCAGTTTTCAATAAATAAATTTACAAGTACTCATAATTACAATAGTCCCTCCTGGGTCACACCTGGAAATAAGCCTCAACTCAATCTGCATTTCCCAGTTACCATTTTCAATAAATAAATAAACACATATATTTCAAGTACAGATACTTACAACAGTTGTCCTGTCACCTTTACAGTCAGTTAGTGTGCTGTTATTTGGGATATTGCTAGCATACAGACCGTGTACATTTTTAGAACGTCACGTTGAATATGTATGCCTTTAGCTAATATAAGGCACGGGCCTGTTAACAAACCTAATTTTAATCCATCAACTCCTGCGTATCTGTTCAATGTAAAACAATCTCTTGAAACAATTGCTCTAAAGGTAGAGAAAATGCAGCTCATTCCATTAGCAAATCAGCAGCCCGCCCCAGGGTTTAACTAAACACTTTCATACAAAGTGCTTTGATCTGCTCTTTTTTAACTATTGACTATGCTGACCACAGGAGAGCTTTGTGGCTCAATTTCATTTACCATGCTGTAGGTTCCGACACTTTAATTCCACACCATTTAGTAACACACAGTGAGAAGTCAAAAGGGGAGGGATAAGTACCTCAGACTATTTCAGCCCAAAAAGAGTTAACTCTCATTGCAGTTTATCTTTTTCTTAAATTCAATCAGAATATGGCCAGTATTTCACATGTAGCTTGAAGAGAATGTCTTGTTATTCTCAATGAATAGTGACAAGTGAAACAATCTGCTTTGGAAAATCTCATGTTAACTTGTGTCCAGACAGAGAATAGGTGATAAACTCAGATTAATGTTCTCCCTTTCTCTCAACTAACTCAAAGCATCCATTTGCCGTTAATCCATGCATCTAAAAGGGCAGCATACTGCGATATCATCCTGGCTTCCTAGTGCTTTGATTGGCCATACACAAATTGAACAACAAGTAGACCAAGCAAGGTTGTGCGGCTTTGCAGTCGCTTGTTTCTCAAGTGCACTGAAGCAGAAGAAAGCCTCTCTGACAAGTTGAAAGGAACTTCCACCAATTTCAAAGAAATGATTGCACAGAGACCAACGTGATGTCCCTTAACTACATCAGAGAGCAATCCTCTGTTTCTTACAGCTCAGAAACCCTGTCAATCTTTTGATTTAATCCGACTTTTAGCTGCTGCGAGTTATGCAGGGGTGCAATGGGGGTTGAATGTTATTGTGAAGGAGAAAGCCTTCTGTAGCTCCAAGGACTAAAATGATTGGGAGGGGGCATGCTACTCATCTCTAGCTTGCATTATCCACGGTGATATTCTGGTGAATTCAGGTCATTACAAAATCACCAAGGATTGCATCTTCTTCCCACCTTGCCCAACTCATCTCCGGACATATCTGCTACATATTCCAGGCTTCAAAGGTGCGCCTTCAGAGACAATGTCCAGGCAACAGAAGTGTACAACAATCCCATTCAAATCCCTACACAATGTTAGAATAACAGACCCACTCAGCAGACATTAACAAAATATATGTTATTTTATTTGTTATTATACTTACAAGATAGTGCTTAGACCTACTAAAACCAATCAAACAGTACCAGACCCTGGTCATGCCTAATTCTCATATAAAAATCTTGAGCCTGGAAACAGGCTAGGATGCAGTGTTCCAGGTCCACACCAATCTTACTGATTTCCTCAGTCATATTAATAATCATGTGTTGTATCCTTGAGGTAGGCAAGGGGTGTCCCACTTGAGAATTTAGAAATAAATCCACAAATATGGAGAACGACTCTAAAATGGAGACTATCCCAGCCACTTTATGTTGACTGGAGATTCCAAGTTTCTACAAACTTTGGGGATAGTATAATATACAGAGAGTCTGATCAAATAGAGCATTGCTTTCCCAAGACATAAGCCAACCTTCTTCAAAGCCCTTTTCTAGTAGTACGCTGTAACTTTAGTCAAGAGGTTACAATAGACCTTTCTGCAATCGTCCTGATGATCCAGCCATTCCATATACTCTTATTTGTAACCCTCATACTTCTGCACAGTCACCCTGACCCCACCACCTTTATCTACCTGTTTTATTACATAGAAACGCAGAATCTGCTGGCAGATAAGGGCGCTTAGCCCACCCAGTCTGTCCTTTTCCCTATCTACATCCTCATCGCAGACCCTACTTGATCTACAGCTCTTAGGATCACTCCCAGGGCTCTGAGGATCCCATACTCTTTGCAGAGGCGGGCTGGACTGGCGTGCAGGGGCCCACCTCGAAGCTGACATAGGGACCCACCTGGAAAATCAATAGGGAAGGGCCCAGGGTGACACACTCATATCAGTATTTGACTTCAATAGGATACACTAGTTCTGTGTTTGCATCTTACGTTTACTTACAGGACCCATGTAATTAAAATTAGATGATAAAACCAAAGGTTCTCAGAGTTTAAAAGGTGGCAAGATACCAACAGAGGCCCACCTGAAAACTTCAAGGTATCCTGGTGGGCCACTCCAACTCTGTGCAGGTGATGTTACTGTGATGTGTCAGGCACGCACACACATGTACATGCTATCTGGTCTGGCACCTGCACTTTGGCTCAGTGGTGTGCAAGGACTCCACTGATTGTGGCTTTTGCTCTCACAGTTATTGAGGTGTGAGCCATGCTGAGAACTGAAAATCCAGAGGTAGGTAGAGAGCTGCTTTCAAATATACACAAGCAGCACACTACTGACATCTCAGTGCCCTAGAGGAAGAATTACACTGCCCCTTACCACATAATATTCTTCTTCTGTAGTGAAGAAAAAAAAAAAAGAGTCTTGTTTTAGCCGTTGAAGAAACATGAGTTGTTTTTTGTGCCAGATGAAGCAGTAGGTGTTCGATTCAGTATGGGAGCAATCATTATCATTTTTCTTAATATCTGGATCTCTCACTGCCTGTTTTATAACTATTTTAAAAGATAAGTGTTGAGGGACCTATAAGTAGTACAAAGAAAGGTTTCCACTGCCTTTGAAATGTTTGGATTTGAACCACTCTCCTCAGTCATTCGGTCTTCTTTTTTTTTTGTGGTTTCAGGATCATTTCTTTATGTAAGATATTAAAACAAGCTGGGCTCACAAATAAAAGATAAAAAAATATTCGATGCCTAGGAAAATGTGATAAAAGTTCTTAATTTTAGAATGCTGGTTGATAATTAGGCTATTTGATTAGCCTTCGTCCCTCCTTATAGAGTTACTGCCATTCTGTGGAATCAGCTCTGCCTTTTAAAGGATTCAGAAGTACCAGTGGGAGAGAACATGCCAGGCATGAAACTGGGATACATCTTTCTGTATATCACAGCAGCATAAGGAGGGACGCCACATGGGAATTGGTGCCTGGTCCAGACAAAGACTGTATGCACAGCAGGGGACTGGCACAACAAGCTAAAACCAGGCATTACAACATGAAAACCCAGAGGTACACTCACAGACTCACAAACTGGTTCTACTTAAGCGTCATCCTTTATTTAAAGTGCAAAATATATATACAGCAGCTGACAACAGCACACAACCTACTGTTTGTATGTTGCTGCACAATAGCATTTAACTTTAAATAAGGCTGACCTAAGTATAACCCTAGATTTGTGAGATGCTCTACTGTTTTTTTATTTTGTAGTGCCTACTTTAGTTGTTGTCCTGCTCCCCTGCTATGCTACAATATTATATATATATATATATATATAGGGTTTGTCTCAGATGTGTATAGAGGTTGACCACCTCTGTGTTAAATCTCTGAGGATGTGAAAAATTATTTATTTAAATATGCAAGCAATAATACCCAACAGAGATTGGGTTATACTGGCCCTTGAAGGGGTAATGAGGTCCGAATCTACAGGAAGAGGGCTTTATAGCCCTAGAAGGACTGGTATAGCCATACTGCCCACCCTGGAGGGTATTTGTGGAAAGATTCAGTTAAATGGCTATAAAGTATTCAATAAATTAAAAATGACTAAAATGTGTTTACATGTAAAGAAGTCCCTCTACTGGAATGATTACCAGCAGAAGCTGCTAACTTGAGAGCCTTTTCTTGTGCTTCTTTATCTCCCCAGCCCCCAACCACAGCCACCATGAGTAACTGTAGGAAACTGTCTATTTTATTTATTTTCAGTTTCCACTTAGAGTGCCTAGTAGACATAGTGAATGTAGTCCACACTCAGGAGTGTAATGTAGTGAGCGATGTCCAACTGAGAAAGGCATTACTGGCAGTGACGCTAGGAAAAAAACACAGTCCACACTTTCATTTTTTTTTAATTCAATAAGGAGATTCTTGCCATTTACAGAAATTTGGCAGGATTACGAATGGCAGTTAGTGTGACTGGGAGCTGGGTGACAGTGCCAATTATGGGATGATAGTGAGTGTCACGGGCGTGGGAGTGATGGTGCTGCAGTTATGAGACTGCAGTTTGCTAGTGGCTGAAGCCATTAGGAGCGCAAACAGAGTGGAGCAGCAATGTAAACTGCAGCAGCAAGCACTAACAAGGGATAAATGAAGGTATAGATTTTAAAAAGGGAGGGAATTGGGGTTTCAACATTTACGACTGAACTCACTGAATTGTTTCAATCTGGTCAGTCATCTCTCACTAACTAAGCAAGAAAAAGAAAAGGTGGCTATTAGGATTCTGAAAATTCTATAGGGCACACTGATTTCTTTTGCATAAAGGCAGCCTGGCATGGGACTTATTTCCCGATCTCTGTTGGTAGTTACTGTACTACCTTAGCAAGGATCTAGCCAATCAGAAACTGGGAAATTTCAATCCCATTTTCTAACGTTTATTATTTTACCTGTGTAGAACCTGTAACTCTATGGACTCTTCTGTTATTGATTCTTTGTGCAGTTTGATTAGACAGACACCAGGAAGCCACCACCAACACCTAAGATGGGTATAGTCTTTCTTTAAAGGTCTATGCGCCTTGGTACTACAGTACCTTGCATTTTGTATAGAATCCAGCCACCCTGCGGAAGCATTCATTTGGCTGTGAAATGTTGCTGGTTTTAGCAGGTCTGGTCACCACCATATTCTCCATACTATAGTGAATAAAGCATTCTATGTTTGATTAATTTCTGCTGAGTGGGTCCATTTATCCAACATTGTGTATGGATTTGCAGTAGGATCTTGTGTTTCAGTTGGGCTCCTAGCTAGCTTTGTCCCTTTAGTTTCACAGGTCACTAGGCCAAGAAGGATATTTTGCCAATATCACTCATTAAACTAAGATCAAGGTAATGTGGATGGAGGGGACTACTTTACTGCCAACCATTAAAAGAAATGAATGCCAAAAGTGATGAGCAAACAATGACTCCAGACTCCATCGCAGTGCCGACTTTAGTTTTTTGAAATTTTGCAAACTTGGAAAGCCACATTTAGGTAGCTGAACTAATTGTAGGATATTTTGAGATCTCAGTAGATCAGTAGCAGGTTATGGAGTCTCTCACCTCTAGGTCACTGGTTCAAATCTGGCACAGGTCAGTAATGGCCAGAAGCCATTATCACCTGAGGGCTGTTCAGTGGCCTATGTGAAATGAGTTGTGGTGGTCTCTCCATCCAATTGTCAGTGGGCAGGTGCACACATCACAAAATCAGCAACACAACTGGCACTAATTTGCACCCTTGTAGGCAGTCTCACATGAGAAGCCAAGGACTGAATGGGCATAGAGACTGGAGTACTCTCTCACCTATGTAGTGGTCCCTCCATGACAGGGTTGAGGCACATGGGTGAGGCAGGCAGGAAACTTGCACTGTGATTGTCCATGCCGTACCTGTCATGTGGATAAGCAGAGGATGTCAGGTTCCAGTGCTGTCAATCTAGCATCTTTCACAAGCACTAAATTCACATGGAGAAAGAAGAGGATCTTGGGAGACAGATACAGCAGCAGAGTAGACTAACAAGGCCCTAAGTGATGACTCAAATTCTGATTTATTTATCTTAATACAGGCTAGGAATCTTAGAAACATAGACAGTGACTGTAGAAAAGACCATTGGTCCATTCAGTCTGCCCATACACCCTATCCTACCCAGAGACTTTTATGTCTGTACAGGATTTTATCACAGATCAGAGCCTCGTTCTCAGGAACTGTCGTGTCATAATCAGTTACATTATGCTCCAAGCTCTTAGATCTAGCTTGCTCTTCTACTTGTCATGACCTGGTGTGAGAATTACCTATGCAACAGAAATCAAACTGTACAGATTAGTCAGTCAGTCTCTCCTCTCTCTCTCTCTCTCCTCCCTCCCCTCTCTCCATTGCATCTGCTAAGACTGGTGTTCTCTGGGGATCAATTCTGTGTCCACCACTCTGCTGCATTTTCATTAATGCCTTCCTCATTTTTGTTTGCGGATGACCGCACTTTATTTTAGCAGACATTAACTAAAGAAAGTTATGTACTTGCTATAACTGTTGATCTTTCAGAATACCTTCACCACTGATTACCACTTATGGGTCTGGGCTGGAGGTACTAGGACCCCTACAGCAGCAAAGCTTTTACCAGGAGCCAGCCATGGCTACTGGGCATGGTACCTACACACCCCACATGGTGCGTGCACCAGCCAATATAGCCATTGCAGCTCCTCGCTAACCTCAGTTCTGTTCGCCAGGACAGAGACAAAGTGCAGAAAACTAAGAGAGGGCTAAGAATCTTCCAAGCCCAAAGAGACAGAGAAAGGATATTAGGAAATACAAATAAATGGCAAAAATAAAACCCAGCTACAAACCTTTGAATAAAGGAAAAGAGGCACACTAGGTGGCCCAAAAGGCTAGTTGGGTATGGAATCACAGCCTCACAGCAGTAGCCAGACAAGAGATGGGTAGTGATTGTAAAGACAGCAGCCCTGAAGTATGTGGCTCTGGCAAAAAAGTATGAGGGATGCCTAGAATTGAGACACCTTTGCAACTGAGATGGTACAATGTAACAAATAGGTATGAACCACACAGACTCCTGGAAAAAACATACCTCATGCTACCTGATGGACTGACTGAATAGCTAGTCAGAACATGTCCCCTTTTCCTATCAGGGAAAAAATGAAGGAATATCAGGGTGCACGTGGAGCTGTAGGTTGAACAGCCCAAAGGAGTCGAGATGTGTTCATCTCCCAGGCACCTCTTAGGGTAGTGGGCTAACAGTCCAGCTTGCATAAGAGAAGAAGAAGGCATACTAATCAAAGGATAGCTTGGCATAGCCTGAAGTAAAACCATCAGAGAAAAGGACCTGCTTCTCCAGCAACAACAGGGATGTACTCCATGTAAGAGCTGGTGTACCTGACCCAGTCCAGTGCCAAGCACTGTTCCACAGACAGTGCAACTGGCAAGTGGAGTCATATTGGATAATGCCCAGAGGCACAGAGTATATTAGCAACTGACAGGGATATACCATGGGCAGGGAGAAGAAGGGCAAGAAAAAAAAGGAGGAGGAAGAGACGCTGCTTTCTCTCACTTTTCTTTTGGTTGGTATGAGGGCCCTAAAGGAACCTTCACACCAGTTTTGAGTTTTTTTTTTTTGGTGGGAGTGGGAACCTAGCAATGAGTCCCAACCCTTTTTTAACTATTCCATAGGAGTGCAACTGGGAAGATACCATGGCACTAGATGTGCCAGCCAGCACTACAGGGTGAGCTGCTCAGAGACCCTGTTTCTGTTAAGCAGGGGATGGTGGGTGGGTATGGTAGTCAATGGTGAAGATATTCAGGAAGATCAACAGTTGTGGTAAGTAACTTCATATCTTCCAAGAATCAATCTTTACCATGGATTCCCACTTATGGGTCTGAGTAAGCTTCCTTCTTGTCTGAAGGCGAAACTGGCTTGCCCCTGAGGATAACAGATACTGCCATATCTCTGCATGGGGACAACACCTGGAGAACAGGGGCTTCTTACAGGTCTGGTGAGATATGAGACTGGTCAGGGCCAGGTAGGGCTCCTGGCATAGGAGCAGGAAGGTTCCCCAACAGTTCCTGCCTGACCCCAGGAAGAAGAAATGAGCCCCCTGGAAGTGCAGGTTAAGCACCTTATGCCAGGCCAAAGGTGCCAGTTGGGAGAGGCAAAGTCATGTTATCTAATGCAGAATCGGTCCCTATCAGTCTGGAGGCCACCTCATTGGCATCATAAAGTGCCCTCGACTGGTTCCATGGTACCTCCATATCTCGGTGAAAGGTCAATGGCCTGCCTGACTGTCTCACTTTGTGGCAATGCAGCTACAACCACTGACGATGGTTATAGTTCGCTATAAGCGGCTGATGTGCTGAGATGCACATGAGAGCACATGCCAAGGAAAACCTTCCTCCTAGGAGCATCCGTGTAAGTGGAATTTGCATCTGAGGGGTCAGTCAAGTTCCAGACTCCATGGCCCCGATGGGTCTGAAGTACCTGAAGCCCTGAAGTGGGGTGCAGTACCTCATCCTTGGGACCATGTGGGTGTATGATACTGGTGTGGAAATCCTGGGGATAGCCAGGCTAGAGGGATGCCTCCACACTGTCCTGTGATGCCTCCTCCAGGGCCCCTAGGCCAAGGAGAATAACTACAGTGCCGATGTTAGGAATTCCTAGAAGTCCCAATGACAGGACTACCATATTGCGACTTGAGGGGCTTCAAGGTTGACAGGGGCACTATCTGACTCCCTATACCAAACATCTAAGGTACTAACCCATGCCAGTGTTGTTCCACATTAGAGGCCCCTTGTGGCTTATCAACAAGGACATCCTTTGCAGAAATTGATGAGGCCCTTCTAGAACAGGGTGAGACTGCAGCTCTCTGAGGCCTTGTCCTGGGTTGTGAACTGAGTAGGAGGCCTCGTCTGAGGGAATGGTCTAGCAAAGTTACCTGAAGGGTGTCCTCTTATCTCTGAGGAGTGACTCAGTTGCTTGCCCATCAGGGGAACCTCCAGGTGAGGAGAGCAGAGCTGTACAAGTCCTACAGGGTGACCATGGTCCTCATCAGTGGTGGCAATGTCCAACAGTTCCAAAGAAAACTTATGCTGTGGGCTGCCATCTGACCACAAGTCAGTGCTGTCTCCAGGACTTGACTCAGGGTCAGCAACAACCTCAGAGACAGGATCATCGCTGTCACCATGGCGGCACTGCCCTCGACACAGTGCCTGAAACCAGCACTCTTCAGTGTTGCATGTGACACCACAGTCGGAGATGACCTTTGGGATGACACTGTTGTTAGCACCTCATCCATAGCCAGACCCGGACTGGCACCATAGCCGTCACCACCTCTGTCACCACATCTGAAGTCATCACACTCATCAGTGTCACTAGTGACACCATGGACGATGACAACATCACAGTGCAGACAACAGCCTCTGTGCTGGTCCTTTCTGACACCATGAGAAATGTCAGAGGTGGCCCAGGTTCATTCCAGGTGCCACCGCCATGCTGTCACCGCGGGATGGTGACAACAGCATGGGCAGTGCCAAAGGACAATATCAAGGTGTCCACCAGTGTAGACTGAGTGTATAGCTGCAGCCTCAGCATTGGGGATATCTGCTACTCAGGGCAAGCAGATTATAGATGGTTCACAGCCAACCACTCAGAAGGAGTCATCTATCCACTAAACCCATCCACCAGAGTCTCGGAGGCTTCAGTGCAGTAAAGTTAATGAGAACTCCATATTTCCACAGAACCAGAGGTCCTGGGAAGAGGTCCAGGGAAAGGTTTAACAACCTGTTCTTGGATGCATGTGTGTGAGGCCTGTCTCTGAAGGTGGGGATCAGATGACCCCACCTCATTGCATAGTTCTCGAGGACACGGCGATCCATAAAGAAGCAAGCATCACATACGTCCATATCATACTACTGTCCAAGAAAGGCCCTACAGGTCTAATGCCATTCTGAACAGCCATCAGTTTCCACAGGGCAACAATGCACAATGGGTGGCTGACTTTCTTTATGACTTGGCCCTTTATTAGGTTTCAGCATTGTGGTACAATAACATACACAGGTGGCACTGCAAAGAAAGAGAGAACAGTGACTTAGAATAAATGGTGATGAGGCACACTGAGGCACTCACGCCATAGTGCACTGAATAGCAGGAAGAACAGAAATGAAAATTACGTACCTACTGTAATTCTTGATCTTCTCCTGTATCTTCACCATTCATTACTGCTTAGGTTAAGCCGGAGGCGGCGCACCCTTCGAGAGTGTTTTTGTTGTTTTTTGAGTCGGCTCCAACGGCCGCTTCTCGAGCGACGATTAAGGCCATAAAGTAAGGGCGGCCGTTAGTGCCGCAGACTCTCCTCTATCTCAGTTCTGTTAGCCGGAAAGGCGAAAATAAAGAGTAAGAAAAAGGAAAGCGAGGCAAGAGAGCCGAGGGATAGAAAAGGAAAGGATATAAACTGAAAAGGGATAAGCTGGTAGAGAATAGACAGAGGAGGAGAATTCCTACCCTAAGGGATCCAGGGCCTCCTTTCGGGGTGGCTCTAAGGGAGGAACAGAGAAAGGAAGAAAGTAGAAGAAGCAGGAGAAGGAGAAGAAGAAAAGGAGGCATGTTGAGAGGAGAGAACAGTGCCCATCGAGGCACTGGTTGAGAGGCTTATAGGCTCGGAACTAACAAGGGAGCAAGAATCCCAGTTGTTAGGACTGAGGGAGGTTCAACCGAACCACCTGAACAGATCTGAATGAGGGCAGACTCTCTGGACTCTCAACATGCCAGTCCCTTCATCCTAGTTGAGGGCTCCTAGACTGTTTGGGCAAGCCCGTTCGAGATAGCGCCCAGCCAGGAAGGGGACTAAGTCCCTGCACCTTGTTGGGTGCTAACACAGCAGTGTATGGAAAGACTATGCCTTCTCAAGGCTGTTTTGTTTGAAAATAGAGTGGAACTCAATCAGACTCCCTAGGGCAAGGCAGGCAGATGCTCAGAGCTGACAAGTTCAGTCAGAAGCTAGAAGCGCTAGAAATAATACCTGCCAGGAGGATTCTTGACTTTGCCGGGCCAGGACAGGCATGGCCACTTGGGCCGTGAAACTGCATGACCTGAAGAAGGCAAGGAATCGCACCGAAAGGTGGTCAGAAAGAGTTCCCTCAAGTAGAGAAAATTATAACCGTGTTCGCTTCTCTTACCTTGAGGAAAAGGAAGATCCATTCACTAAGAATGGAAAATAGAAAAGTTTTTTTTTTTTTTGGCATAAAGGCCAAGAAAAGTAAGAGGAACGAGATGGGAGGGTAGACGCCACAGAAGGAGGCCACTGAGGGAAGGTGGGAGGGTATCGGTAATGAATGGTGAAGATACAATAGAAGATCAAGAATTATGGTAGGTACGTCATTTCATATCTTCCCTTGTCAATCTTCACCATCCATTACTACGAGTGAGTACAAACCCCCTCCCCCTTAAAGGGGTAGAACCCCGAGGAACAAGACCCCAGCCTCCTGTTGGTGAAAACAGAAGGGAAGACCCTGGCTAATGCAGAGAGAAGCCTATGTGGGAGAAGAGCTAGGAGGTGCCCCGAGGGCCAGGGGAGATAGAGGAAGCCCCTGCAGAAGTCTCCTAGCTCTGGAGGAAAAGAGACGGGTCCCCAGAGCGGAGCGAATCACCCCACGCCGGGCCAGGGTGACAACCTTGATAGACTAAGCCATGCCGTCCGCCTAATGCAGATCGCTGTCCTCAGAAGCCTGAAAGCCACCTCATTAGCGCATAAGATGCCCTGCTTGGTGTCTTGCCAGCTCCAGGCCTATAGCAGAGAGGCAATAGCCTGTCTGGTGTGCTCCATATCAGGCATTGATGCTAAGAGCTGGGAGAGCATCGACCACAGATGCCGACTGTAAGCAGCGTGGTGAGCCTGATGTGATGCAATGCAGGCCACCGCCAGAGGAGAGAACACTCTTACGCCCCACCGTCGAATTGTAGGGAATCCAATCCGGTGGACGGTGCGGCGCCAAGCAGCGATGCCGGAAGGAGTCTCTAGGTATACCAAACCCGAGGACGGGTTGGGAAGGGTACCCAGGGATTCTGAGGGGCACAATCAAACCGTCGACAGTCTACCAGGGCTGGAGAAGGGCGCTGGTGACTGCCAGGAGACGGACAGACGCCTCCTGGAAGGGATAGGCCAGGAAGATACCACCAGGTGCTGGGCACTGAATTCTTTAAGGAATTCACGCGTCTCCCGTTCAGTATTGTCTCACCTAACATAAAGATTGAAGATCCCTCATCATCCTCGAAAGGAATCGCTGATATTCAGTGAAATCAGCGTCGGTGGAAAGATGAGCCAGGGTTCCTCTCCTCAGAGGAGGAGGCGAGGATGATGGGAGCTCGAATGTCCAGAAGATTCCTGCGGCGGTGGGAGAGTTGAAAGACCCGCTCATGCATGTATCTAATGTATGAGGGAAGGCCACATGAGAACCTCTGAACTGCTCCCAGGATAATGGACCCGTGGGACCGACATGGCCTGGAAGAGCAGGGGGTGGTTGCAGAGGTACTGGAGAAGGGCACCTGCGAAGAGGCAACTGACCTCTGCTAGGGCTCTGAAATCCGGGAATGGAGCCCAGCTGGCGGGATTCGGACAACAAACCAGGTCCATAAGCGGAACCCTGGGATGCGAGGCCTGGAAGAGCCCAGAAGGGATCCTCCCTGTGACGAACCTGGGACTGCATAGATCCAGAAGGGCAGTCCCAGCAGCGCCACTGGAGGAGTCCTGGGGCCCAAGACGGAAGGCGGGGTTGGCGCTACAGCTCCTAGACACCCATGAGGGGTGGCGGCCGAGACCAGGCGACCGTCCCCTGCCCTCGACCCCTCGGACTCCAAGAGAGCCTCCTCCTCGGACTCCAGCGCCCCACCCCAAGAGGTGGCAACAGCACCTGGAAGGGTAGCTGTCACAGACCCCTAGGAGGAAGAGCCCCCAGTCCCCACCACATCACCCCTCCGGGACCCAGGGCCACACTTAGCCCGAGGGTCCTCAGGGAGGCAGGGAGCGGAGACAGCGGGAGGGCCCGCTGTGCCGCCCTAGCACCACGTGTTACTGGGGACCCCGACCGAAGAGTCAGGGTGCCAGGAAGGGTCCCGTCTGAGTCATCGACCTCGAAGGGGCGAGACCTGCAGAACCTCCACGCTGGCAACCCGGGGTCCCCAGGGAATGGTGCCATGAACAGTGCCGGTGCTAGGGACGGCGCGCGACAACCTCTAGCCCGCCGCAACTGCTAGGGTTCGGCCCCGACTTCTGCTGCACCAGTTAGGCCCACGGTGCGCCCCGGCGCGAAACCAACCCGGGCGCCACCGAGAAGCACAAACCAGGCCTGCAGCACTGCGAGCGGTGCCGAAGGCCAGAGAGGCCGCCTTGGCCACCGCCTTGATCAACGTGCCGATCCGAACGGCGCCGGAGGGCGGGCGTCAGGGTCCACCGGGTGCCAGGCCCAACAGGCGCCTGCCTCGACACTGGGGAGCCTGCACCTCTGAGAAGGTGACTGCCAGGCGGTGTCCCGTCGTGGCCCGGGAGGGACACGATGTTCCCCAACACCCGAGAAGCTTCCTCTTCGGCAGAGAAGGCAGAAGCCTCCTCCTCCTCGGACCGTATAGGCCGGGAGGGGACCAGAGAAGGGCCTAGAGACCTTACCTGGGAATCCCTGAGCAACGCCGTCCCCGGAGGTTGGCGGGCCTTGCCGAGCTTGAACACGCGGACTTGAGGACACGACAGTTCATGGAGAAACAGGCGTCGCACACGTCCATGTTGTGGTTGGGTCCCAGGCAACAGAGACAGACATTATCCCGGTCTAAGATGGAAAAATGCGGCCACAGAGCACTGATGCATAGGGCGCCTGCCCGCTCCGACTTACGCCTTGCTCCCGACCTGACATGATGCGAACTAAACAAGAAAAACAGCAATAAAGCACTCGGCGCCATATTAAAGAAAGAAAGGAGCGGCCTTACCAGTATACGGCGTCGAGAGGTTATCTGAGAAACGAAGAACTAAGAAACCGTTAAACTATTTGCTACAGCGCGTGGCAGGTCAGCCTCGATGGCAGGAGAATCAGAACTGAGATAGGGAGGAGTCTCGGCACCTAACGGCCGCCCGCGCATGACGCACAGCGTCAGGCTGAGGTGGCGCCTGCTTGGAGCCGACTAAAAAAACTCAGAAGGAAAGGCCACCGCTTAAACCAAAGCAGTAATGAATGGTGAAGATTGACAAAGGAAGATCTGAGGTTAGTGAGGCTGGCAACAGTAATTGGCTGGCATGTGGCACCACATAGGTGATATCACGGTTATGCTCAGTAGCCATAGCCGACCTTCTGGCAAAAGCTTTGCTCCTGCAGGGTCTTAGTGCCTCAGGCCCAGTCTAAAAGTGAGGGATCAATGCAGAATCAGTGGTGAAGACTGATTCTTAGAAGACTGACACACAGAAATAGTTAATTGTCGTATTGGTCCTTGTAAGAACAAATTCAGAAACAAATGGTTTGATACCTTTTATTGGACTAACATAGATGTAAAAAGAAAACAGTGCTTAAGCTTTGGACCAACCAAGTCCTTCCTTGGAAGCTTATGGCAACTGTTTGTTAAATTCTTCTTAAAGATTGTTAATTCATATATATTTCTTTCTTTCTTTCTTTCTTTCCTTCCTTCCTTCCTTCCTTCCTTTTTAGTAGTTCATCTTTATATTACAGTACTGTGCTCATACTTTCTATTTTTGCTGTAGTAAACTCTTTGCAAAATGTTTTCCTGTATTTTGCATTTTAATGAAATAATAAAAATCTATAAAGTAACAAAAGAAAAATCTTGGAATATCAAACTGATCCTTAATGTCAAAAAGACAGCCTGTCTTGGCTGGGCCTAACTCTAAACTTTGGACATGTACTGAGGTTTCATCTGTAGTTTTTCTCAAGTCTTTTTAAATATCTTGGAATCAGCCTTGACCCTCCTTAGACTTCTCCTTCACATCTCCACTGTATGTAAGTCTGCAATCTCTAAACTAAGCCCTCGCCACAAGGGCCACATCTCGCATTTGCAAAAGTTGCTTCTTTACCTCCCTTGAATTATGGTATTAAAGGCCAGCATGGCCAAACGGGATGTTCCATACAACAGCATCTGTCACTTTTTCCAACTATGAATCATCTCACCCATCACTGTGTTTTACATTCTTCCGGTTACTACCTGCTGTTAAGTCCCTACACCAAGGTAGCACTGGCAGGTTCCTTGAAGACCTCGCATTTTGTAGTTCTGCTTGGTTTCCTCATTGCCCTCAATTGCCTATCTCCCCATCACTTTCACCGACCCCAGGTGTCTATCCTACCCTTCGTTAAATTTGTAACCATCTTGTCATTGATCAGTTACACAGGTAGATGGTTCCACTTCACTACCTTTTCCACGAAGAAGTACTTCCTCACATCCTTGCTAAATGTCCCACCACCACCATCAGATTATAGTTATGGCTCCTTGTTATGCATAAATACTTGCTGGCGGTCTGCTCTGTTTATTCCTTTAGATACATGAAGGTTTCAATCATCTCCCCAGCCCCTTCTCTCAGGCCTCAGGTAGTACATATTAAGGCATCAGTCTGACTTCCATAGGTCCTTCACAGCTGCCCAAGTATCATTCTGGTTTGCTCTCCCTCTGGACCAACTCTAGGTAGTACTCATCCTTTTTGGGTGAGCACTCTAGAACTGCACACAATACTCTAAATGTAGCCCCAGTAAGGACCTGTAAAGGGGTGGAATTACTTCATTCCTATTGTGAAAAGGACCTGCCTATACTCCAGCGCCCTATTAGCGTCCCATGCAGTATGCCTTGTTACTCTGGACAGAGGTCTTGAAGATATTGCTTACTATAATTCCCAGGTCCCTTTACTCTGAAACTGACGAAGAGGCAGTGCACCTTGAAACACCTGGATGTGGTCATGTTTCATTTGCTCTGCAATAAACTGCATTTTGTAATTGAATATCACTTGCCTTTTTGTGCATAATTTCTTTCCCGTTTGTCACTTCAGTGCCTTTAAGCGGTGGCATCTTTCGCGTGAGTGCATAATGTATGTGGTACTATGTTTCACACCCTAACCCCCAGTATGCTGGGTGAATTGATTACCAGCACAGCTCCACAGATGGGCTATGACTATGACTAGTTCACGAAGGCACATATGTCAGTCCTGGGAGAGGGGTAATAAATACCCCAGGAGTTGACCTGCCTCCTATTACAGTATGTGGCAAATCATCAGAGAAAATCCTACTCTGTGTAAATATTACACTTCGCTTTAATCTTACAGCACTTATGCTATATTGGAGGAACGCTGCTCTGATTTAGGAAACTGGTATTTGCAGGAATCCCGGCTACTGGTCTGTGAACCACCAGTTCAGGGAGATTTCTTTGAACAATTACAGACTTAAATTGATTACCAGCTGTGAAACTGTGAATGGATATTGTGAAGAATGGGTGAAGGATGCTTGGTGGCAGGCTGGCACAAAGCTCAACGGAATCTGACAGCATGAAATTCAATTGCTTTATAAGTGCTATTTTTCATTAAAGAACTTATTTTAGTCATGTTTTGTTTAAAGGCAGGATCTAAAATAAGTGCTTTTAATAAAACTAGACAAATAAGGACATTTAATTTCGCTGGATGGAAGTCAATACAGCTTCCGATTAAGAAAACACGCCCCAGGCAGTGGCAAACCACAGAGGATTTGGGCTCACTGGTGTAAATCTGTGAAGAAGCTTGCATTGTTGCTGTGTGTGCCGTACCCATCATATTGATAAACAGAGGACTTGAGTGTTCAGTGGTGCCAGCCTGGCACCTGTCACAATCACTAAAACTCACAACAAGATAAATTTGTTAAAAGAAAGAATGAACTTATTAATGACTGCACTGTTTCCCCCTTTATTCATCAGTCTATTTCTCCCTTTTCTTCCTTTGGATTCCCCTTTCTGCCACTCCAATTTTCGGGACAGGAGGGCAGGCTACTTATTATTTATTTAAAATGTGTTGGTTCAATCATCTGCACATGTACAAATTCCTAATATCACCTAACTCGCATCCTCCTTTGTAGGGACAAAGATGCTGGTGACTCTCTACTCATTGCCACAGCTGCCTGACAGCGGACACATTTGAACTGCTTTTTATGTTTGCGTGCATGCATGTGCAGAAACATAGTGCAATGATCAAAATGCAGTGCCGTACAGCTGAAAGGGAGAGCACCGCTTGAGTGAGCAGCGCCCCTCCCCACACACACGCTCACACACATGCATGCACACATATTGCATGCTCACGTACCCCATGCATGCACTGTATGGCAGCCAAGGGTGCCCAATCCCCGTCAGCCTCTGAGCCTCCCCTGCAAAAAACAAGCTTTCCAGTTGCCATGCTGGGAGCCCTCCCCAGCGTGGCAAAATTGTTATTGTCGATGGGGATGCCCAATCCACCGTCGGCTCAAGCCCCCCAAAACAGCCTTCCAGCTGCCATGCTGGGGAGCCCACCCCAGCGTGGCAAAGCGTCCCATGTCGTCTTGGAAAAAACCTGTAAACAAGAAAGCAGTCCCTCATAGTCTCCCTGCTCCCACCCGCACCCACCCACTCTTGAATTTCTGCCTCCCAACCTCCCTCACCCCACACTTACCTCCAGAGTCCGTGCGACGATCTTGATGGACTGGGAACACGTCTTCACTCTTTAAGCCAACCTGAACTGAGGAAATGCCGGTAAGCTGTATAATGTAATAAATAGGGTTTTTCAACTTTGATGCATATCTCAGGCATTTTTGAATTTTAGCACCAAATTTTCAACATGGGTTTTGGGACCCCTCCTCATGAATTCTTGAACTGTCCTGTTTGTCGAGGATAAAGAATTCAGGTCTGTCTGTTGGCGCCTATCCAGCTCTCTTCTGAGATGTCTCCTGTTGTGGATCTTATCAAAATATTCCAAGAAGTGTATCTTGCACTGCCCTCAATTCTGATTTTCTTTTTCATTCTTTTTAACAGAGTAAGGCCTACTAGGCGAAGCCTGTTTCACAGGCGACCTGGGGCACTGGGAGAGTTAAGTGACTTGCTCAGAGTCACACAGTATGCAAGTGGAGGTTGTGGGAATCAAACCCAGGTCTGCTGGATGTACCAAGCTCGTTCACAGCTTGTTACTCTAACCTCTAGGCTATGGTGCCAGCCCCGACTGAATTTGACTGCTCCTGAATCGCCACAGTTTGTTGACATATCTGCACAAGGCACCCTCCCAGTGCTGTGGCCAGTTCTCCTCAAGAATGTTCGCCAGCCTCTGTACTCACTCAAAACCTCTCAGAAGTGCTTGGGATCTTTTAGAGTCTTCTGCAAAGTTTGGTAATTAAAATCTACACAAAAAAGTATGCATGATTTATACACTGCCACCTAAAAATGCTAAACACAATGTAGAATACTGAATGAAAAACAATTGAATGCACAACACAGAATATCAGATGGCACAAGGTACAGCATTAAAAACTTGCAAGAATTTACAACAGCCACAAGTAACAGGTTTGGTGTACAACACAGAATATCCACTGGTGCAAGAACAGAAAAAGTCTGCAAAAGTACCAAAATGTACTGTGATAATGGTAATAAATCATTAAATAAGGTAAGCAGTGGCAACATTCAAGTAATGGTATGCAGTAGCAAAATGTATTATATGAGTGGTATAAATCATTAACCCCTTCAGTGCTGGCCTCCTGAACACACCAATCAATTATATGGTAACAGGTAGAATATACTCTGCTCCTGCACTAAAAGGGTTAAAGTAACTGCTACCTTCACAGATGATGCAAATGTTGCTCTGCAACTGGCCAGTATGGGTTGTACTGATGCCAGTGTTACTACATGATTGGCCAGCACAGTGTGTGCTGACGCTAATGTCGCTCTGCAATTGGCCAGAATGGAGTACGCTGACACCAATGTCCCTCTGTAACTGGCGGCATGGGGTATGCTGATGCCAATGTTGCTCAGCGATCGGCCAGCATAGGATACGGTGAAGGCTGATGCCAATGTTGCCCTGCAACTGGCCAGCACTAGATATGCTGGAAACCAATATTGCTTCTTGAACAGCCAACACAGAATTACACTGACACCTATGCTGTCAATGTTGATCTACGACTGGCCAATGCAAGGTGTGTTGATGCCAATGTAGCTCTGTGATTGGCTGGCATCGGGGGTACTGATGCCAATATCACTCTGAGATTTGATGGCATGGATGTGCTGACATCTGTCCTGCTGCAATCTGCTGGCATGGAGTGAGCGGATGCCAGTGTCGCTCTTTGATCAATTGATGGGGGTTGTGCGGATGCCACTTGGCCTGTGCCCTCCCTCACTTCCTCTCCAGAAGCCAAGCTCCTCCCTCTGTTAAGCAGCAGACTCTATGGATGACTCCATCATGGAACTCTGTGGGCTTGAACAATAACCTTTGGCCTTACAGGCAATACTGGACCTGCCCTCTTTCACTGTTTTCAGCCTACATTTGCAGTAATCACCAGCTGTCTGTGCTTGGCAGTTTTGGTCTGGGACTCCCAAAACAAACAACTGATGATGTGGTACCAAATGTCGGATGCCTCTGGTGCCCTTTGATGTGTTCTGCTACAGGTGAATGTCAGCTAATGGCCTGCCCGTCCTAATGTGGCCTCAGTGCATCTCTGGTTACAATGTAATGAAGAATGTGAATCTTAGTGGGCACCATCACAGGAACAATGCAGAGATCTACATCTCTGAAAGCCCTGCTGGACCTTTCACCTTCAGACTGATTTGTCTTATGCAACACCCAAGGAAAGCAAGGCTTTATGCCCTCTGTTGTGTATGAGAAAAGGCAGTCTGTGTAAAGTCATGCAAAGCTGCTACTAACAAGAGTCAAAACAGTGCTGAGTAACTGCAACAGCAAAAGAGACCTCTAGTGGTGATCACGAGGACTGCAAACAAAAAAAAAAATCAGCAGAGCATTTGAATGACACATATAGAAAGGATTTCCTTATAGCTGAATAGGAAGAGCTGCTGCCTTCAGGA
Organism: Neoceratodus forsteri; assembly: GCA_016271365.2. Lineage (NCBI taxonomy): Eukaryota > Metazoa > Chordata > Ceratodontiformes > Ceratodontidae > Neoceratodus > Neoceratodus forsteri. Next base: position 964,649,462 of record CM028136.1, read on the forward strand.
TCAGGACTCAGGGTCCAAGGACAGGAGGGTGTCTGTCCAAACAGAGGGAGGGAGGGATGGCTGTAACAGTGGCAACAAGGATTTGGGATCCATTCACCTTACAAAAGTGGAAGTTATGCTGTATATGAGAAATGTCAGTCTGTGCAGAACAGAATACCATGGATAACTGAGCCAAAGCAGTTCTAAGTAATTTTAACAAGTAGAGAGTGGTGGTCCAAGGAAACAGCAAGTAGGAAAGTGGAACTCTCTAACCTCCAAAATAGGAGGAAATTACTTACAGCTGAATGGTTAGAGTCACTGCCTTGGTCACAGTGTCACAGGTTTGATTCCAGCAATCTTTGACTGTCAGGAAGGAGACAGACACATAACACACTCATCTGGTGTTCTTCCTGTTAAAACTGATTTTTTGGGGAAACTCATTTGTTCCACCTTTCCCAGGGCAGCCAGGCACTCCATCCTCTGCAAGTCATCATCCTATTTGGGGATACTGGCTCCTTTCCACACCGGATGACTATGGATCCTCTTCATAAGTGGATCCCACCACAAGAGAGGGCGTGACTGGCCTGTGACTTAATGCCCTGGAAAGGAGTCTCAAAGGGAGGAGGCAGGTCACGATCCCATTAACAAATTTTAATAAATAATTCCTAGTCATGGCTCTGATGTGACCTGGCTTGCCGTGATATGAAAACCTTCACAACTTCCACCATTACTGTACTCAATCTATAGACAGAAAGAACACTTAATTTCTCCAGTGCCATCAGCGCCTGTGTTCCATGAGCACTAAGCGCAGCACTCACGATTTAAAAGACATAATGCTGACTAAAATTACAATTCTTTCCTGTCATTATATCCACTACGCAGAAACTGACTGCTGAGTCATAAAAGCCATTGTAAGTATATTCAAGTCCTCGCTTGAATACTGCTCAGCCAATCAAATTACAGAAATGTCACAAGAGCAAGGGCGATTAAAACCCCTGCTAACAAAATGTGACGCTTGCTGTTTGTCCTATATCGGTAATCTAATGTGCTAAAATTAAATTGGCTACTTCAGATCCCAAAACAGGCGCAGTATGCCAAGTGTAATGTGATATTCTAAGCATTTCAGAAACAATGCAGGGAAAAATACTATATACCGAAAAATGAAAAAGCTGTTTGCACCAATTTGATAGTCTCTGCCTGCACTACATTCTAACAGAGGTAAAGTGATTTATCTATTAAAATTATACTTTCCTGAGCAGTGCAGTCTGTCACATGACCTCCTTGTGGTTTAGCTGACCCTGCAATCAGCTACTAGATTGAACAAAAGGTAGAAGTCCTAAACCATTGTGAATGAGGTGTATAGACAGTAGGGCTATCCAGAGGGAGTGAGTAAGTGAGTGTAGTAGTTAGTTTAAGCATAGTGTACTCATAGACTATTTACAGGACTGCTTTTGACTACAAGTTAGCCCTCTTGCCTACCAAATCCTGTCACAAGCAAGGCAAATCAAACACGGCTGTAATAAAAGGGCCTCACACGTTATGAAAGCGGCGTGATTTTGCTCCTAGCCAGGGCACAGGGAAGGCCACACTTCAGGTACTGTCTGGGTGTAATTTCAGTTGACACAGTACAAAAGAGATTGCTGCACCTGAGATGGTGCAGGGGAGAAAACGGAAGTGATCCAGGGATGCAGAAGTAAGCTCTGACAAGCGACTAGAATGACTAAGCAGGTTGTCCCTGGAAATAGGCAAAGAGGAGATAGGATTTGTGTTTTAAAATGTTAAAGAGATTGCATGGGCTGGATCAGAGGAAATGTTTTCAACTTGCTTAGCGTGGTGCAAGCAGACAGCATACCCTACACTGGGGTAGAATTTGTGTTGATGTGAGTGGGGCTTACCTTTATTGTCAACTATGGGACCTTTTCATGCTGTACATTGTCAGGATGCTCCTCATTACCTGTAGGGACTGGAGACTGCAGCAGCGGGGTCAGAGAAGGAGAAAGAGGAGCCTACTTTCAGCCCCCTGCACCTGGACTTATGGTCCACTGCTAACTCCGCTAGGTGGATTCTGCAGTTAACTGTTAGGAAAGTGACCCCAAAATGTTTTTTTGTTTTTTTAATTAAATCCTTTTCATTTCATCTTTTGCCTTTTGGGATTTTTCGTTTCAAGCGAAAAAGGATCCTTCAAACAGAAAATGATTTTGCACTTAGTTTTTCTGGTTTTTATTTGTCCTTTTTGTTGAATGAAAAGGATACCTTCATATTTCATTCAAATGGAAAGGAACTTCAGACTTAGTTTTTGCCGATTCTTTTTCATTTCAAGCCTTTTCATTTGAATGAAAAAGCCCATAAAACAAAAGCTGAAATGAGTCACGAAAAAAATTTAATTAACACAAAAAAAACATTTTAGGGTCACTTTCCCAATAGTTAACTGCAGAATCCACCTAACGGAGTCCGATGAGTAAGATACATGTTTTGCTCTCTGCAGGATGTCATTTTGTGGGTTTTGATTTTATTTTTAAATATCTTCATTTAAACAAAAAGGATACGTGTAAATGGAAAGGATTTTGGACTTAGATTTTTGCCAGTTCTTTTGCGTTTTAAGGAATCCTTTTCGTTTCTTTTTCACTTGAGATGGAAAAGGATTCTTTCAAACGAAAAAAGGATTTGGCAGGCTGTCCCCATAATTCAGTGAATTTTCCCTGGTGTCTAGTGCACCCCCCACCTTGATAGCCATCGTTGTTATTTTTTTTTTAATTCTTCCCTGGTGTCTAGTGTTCCCTCCCGACCCTCAATTGTTATCCCTGTTATTTTTATAATTTTTCCCTGGTGTCTAGTGGTGCACCCCTCCCCACACATACACTCCCATTCCGTCTCTGTATTTTTTATATTTTCCCTGGTGTCCAGTGGTGTCCTCTCCACCCTCCGATGGCCATTCTCATATTTTTTCATTTTACCATGGTGTCTAGTGGAACCCCACCATCCAATCACCACCCTCATAATTACTATACATTACCCTGGTGTCTAGTAGCATCCCCATTCTCTGATGGCCATCTGTGTAAGTGTTTCATTTATCCCTGGTGTCTAGTGGCACCCCTACCCTCTGATGCCCATCTCCATAAATATTTTATGTATCCCTGGTGTCTAGTGGCACCCACCACCCTCGATGCCTGTCCCCATAAATGTGTACTTTATCCCTGGTGTCTAGTGGAGCCTCCCCACTCTCCAATGGCTGTCCCCTTGATCTTTTGGTTTCCCTGGTGACTGGTGGCAACCTCCTACCCTCCAATTTCTGTCGCAGACTGAAAATAAGAAATCGTTCTCCTGATGTCTTTTTTAATCTGTAAAAAGAAAACATAAAAAGTTAATTACGTAAGAACTTACTCTAACAGTAGACCTTCAAGAGAGCTCTTGCAGTAGGCAATAACCATTGGGACTGAGTTGCCAGGCACTAGGACCACACAGAAAACTTTAGCTAGCAATGTCTGGTTGGGGAACTGTCCATTGATGTCCAAGTGACCGATGTCAGTCTGGCACTACATAGTGGGCGGTCTCCACACCCGCCCTCAGTTCTCCCACCAGAGACCTAGTAAAGGTGTGACAGGAGAAAGGAGTGGGCTCCTGGACCTGAGAGAAAGGCTGAAAAGAAGCAGCAGTAGAAGGGGAAGGTGGGAGGAAAAAGCTTGCAAGAGCCTCTCTCGAAGATCTACTCTTATGGTAAGTTCTTGCATAACTGTACTGTCTTATTTCGAGAGGGTTCTTGAAGTAGGCAATAACAATTAGGACTGAGTCCCAAGCAGTGTAAGTCAAACAAAGGCTGAACACAGGAGGCAGGAAAGGTCTCGGTAGGCAGGGATCCTAACAGAGAAGGCCCCGAAGGACAGCTAGTCCAAAGTCAGTCCTGCGTCTAGAGGAAATGTCCAGACTGTAATGTTTCATGAAGGTATGGAAAGAGCTCCAAGTGTCTGCCGCACAAATGTCAACGGCAGAAACATTTCGGAAACATGCAGTAGAAGCAGCATGCCACTGGCTGAGTGCCCTGTAACTTCCCCAGAAAGGGTTTGTTATACTTCTGATAAAAATAATGCAGTTTGCCAACCATTTGGACAAACATTGTTTGAAACAGCTGCACCCTCTCTTTTGGGTGCAAAGGAAATGAAAAGCTGAGCCATTTTATGGACTGACGCTATCCAATTCATGTAATAACACAGAATTCTGTGTACATCCAATGTATGCAGAACAACCTCCTCTTGATTAGAATGCTCAAGGTAATACACCAGCAAGTGTATGGTCTGATTCAAGGTAAACTCAGAAACCACCTTTGGTAAAAACTTAGGATTTGTACAAAGCAACCCAATCTCTGTAAAAATCAAAAGGGCTCCTTACACATAAGGGCCTGAAGCTTGAAATCATCGAGCAGAAGTAATAGCAACTAAAAACAGTGCTTTCCATGATAGCGCAGGTTGCAACTCGTGGCTGGTTCAAAGGGAGGCAAAGTTAGTTTCTCAAGTATGAAGTTCAGATCCTATGGAGGAACAGGGTTCTGGATCAAGTGTTTCATGTGGAGGATTCCCTTCAGAAAGGTGTGGGAGACCTCCAGCTGAGCCAAGGTATTGCAGTCTACCGGAAGATGATAGGCAGAAATGGCAGACAAGTGGACCTTCAGAGGAAGAATAGCCGAGTCCCTGGTCAGAGAGATGAAAGAGGTACTCCATGACCTGACGGACAGGGCAGGAAAAGGGGTCCCAACCCTTAGAGGTTGCCCAGATAGAGATCTCTTCCACTTCATAGCATATGTAGTCCTTGTGGATGGCTTTCTGGCCTCACAAGGACCTGAGTGACTCTGGAAGAGATGCCAAAGCGTGAAGCAACTATGTCAGAAGGAGCCATGTATGAAGGTGAAGAGACTTGAGGCCTGGGTGAACCACGGTGCCTGCTCCTGAGTCAGAAGGTCATGGCAGATGGGTAGGGGAACTGAGGTTCCACTGCCAGCTGCTGAAACAGAGGGAATCATATCTGGCAAGGCCAATAAGGGGCGATCAGAATCATCTGAGCCCTTTCCACCTGCAACTGAGGAGCACCCTCTGCAGAAGTGGGAAGGAAGGGAGGGAAGGCGTACAAGAACCTCCCTGTCCAGCAAAGAGACAGCGTCTCACCAAAACACCAGGCCCAGGAATGAGTGAGCAGAAACTGGGTAGTTTTGCATTGTATGGGGAGGTGAACAGATCAAGATCTGTGTGAGCCCAAAGGTCAAAGACATTAACTACTGACTGCATCAGTTCCTCTCGTGAGCCCTTGCCGAGTGCATCTGAGAGCATCCGCTAGGATTTTTTGAATGCCTGGGACATGCACTGCCCTGAGCTGGAAGCAATGCTGAGGTGCCCAATTCCAGACACACATCACCTCCCTGCATTGGGGACATGATCGCATGCCTCCCTGTTTGTTCAGGTACCAGACCACGCATGTTATCTGACTGGATCAGGAGTGGTCCTGGCTGGAGGAGAAGCTGAAAGGCTTGCAGGGCGTACAACACATACGCATCTCCAGCATGCTGCTGTGCAAGAGAGCTCCCACTGAGCCCAAGATCCCTGGGTCCTCGGCCCCCTGGGTGAGCACCTAATCTTGACCAGAGGCGTCTGTGGTCATGGTCTGGATTGGAGTGGGAGGCTGGAAAGGACCTCCCTGGCAAATATTGTTTAAATTCTGCCACCAAAGGAGATCCTGCCACATGCAGTTGGACATCAGGATCCTGTGGTCCAGGTCTCTGACCACTGATCCTACTGAACCCTCACAGTCCTCTGCATGATGAGCATGTGGAGTCTGGCCAGAGGTACAGTGAGGATGGCCTCCTCCTAAGGCCCAGAAGGTATAGGATGGATCTGGCCAGGATCCAGCAGCTGGAAGCCCCTAGTCTGACTTGTTTCTGCCCTGTCAGAGGAGAGGAAAGCCTGATCCAGGACCGTATCCAGCACCGCCCCAATAAACTGGGGGCACTGAGAGGGGTAAGTGAGATTTTGGGTAATTCACCATTATTCCCACCTGCTGGAACAAAAGCAAGGTGGTCATCAGAGAAGCTTCAACTGTGCCTTTGACAGAGCAGACAGGGGCCAGCTGTCGAAGTGCAGGAACACATAGTATGGCACCAAAGTGCTGCTGCCACAACCGCCAGGCACTTGGTAAAGACCCTGGGTGCTAAGGAAAGACCAAAGGAAATTCTGCCCTGGAAGAAAATCTGAGAGACCAGTGGTGAGCAGGGAAGACAGGGATATGCAGGTAGGCATCCTGCATGTCCAGAGCACAAAGCCAGTGACCCTGGTGGGAGCAGTGTCAGTAGGTTAGCATGCAAACTGGTTTGTACTCTACATACAGATTAGGCGTGTAGAGGTCCAGTATGGGCTGAAGGTCTCCTGTCTTTTGGGCACCAGGAAGAAGTGAGAGTAACCCCTTCTGGCTTGGCCCTGAGGAACGGCTCCATGGCTGATCTTCCCTCAGTCTCTCTTCTGATGAGAGGGATGTGACTTTTCGGGTAGTGAGAGTGACCTGGGGTTTCTGGTGGTATCTCTACAAATTCCAAAGTGTGGCCTTGAGCTATGAGATGAAGGACCCACAGGTGTGCGTGATCACCTCCCATCGGGTAGGTGACTTATGAATCTGCCCCCTACAGGATCCTCCAGAACTAGGGGTGGAGGAGGGTGGGCGGTCTGCGAGTTGAGAGGTGGAGAGAGGGTTGGGGAGTGCTCCCCTGAAGCACTTTGGGTTTTGGCTGGGAGGTGGAAGTGGTGGAGGTAGCCTGGTGCTTGCCCTGATGCTTGGTGTGGTTGTTGCTTATTCTGACACCTCTATTGCCTACGAAAAAGCTGCCAAGGCTTGGTATTGTAATGATAAAGAGAGTGAACCAACACAAGCCTTTTCCAATCTCCTGTAGGTCAGTCCAAATATCCTTGACATCTCCATCAAAGAGGATTAATCCTCTGAATGGGGCATCCAGGATAGAAGCTTGGACATTCTGGGTGAATCCAGAGACCCATGCATCAGGAGTAACTGCATAAGCAAACTGCTGTCACTGTGCTCCTAACAGAGGCATCGACAGCATCTGAGGTAGCCCACAGGGCATGGCGGCAGGTAATCTCTGCCATCTGCACAGTCTGGGCAATTTTGGTCTTAGCTTCAGAGTCAGGTAAGGCCTCAAATTCTGACTTCAGCTGCCCCAGAATGGCCTTCTGGAGGCATACCATGTGGGCTACATAGTTTAGGGCTCTCATGGCCAGTGTAGAGGACAAGAGACTTTGCACCAAACTGGTCCACTACCTCGACTTCTTATCTGGAGGAGAGGTGCTCATATGTTTTGGCTTAGTAGAGTGGTCATGAGCTGTGTTGATGACCACAGAGTCAGCTTTGGGTGAGTATTGAGATGGTATTTCCCCTCAGGGGCATGATATAATCTGTCCACTTTTTGGAAACAGCCGTGACCGATGGCTGTTGTTGCCTTATAGTGGAGGCTAAGTCATTATGGGGCTGTACCAATCGGGGAATGAAAGGGAGACAGCTCTGGGAGGTCAAGATGCTCTGCCAATCTCTTTGTAGAAGGATCTTGTTTATCAGTCTTCCAACCATTAGCCTTCTGGATTTTCTTGAGGATTTCAAGAAGGAAGGGTCCTCTGGTAGAGATTCAGGAGTTTCCTTGGCTTAGGTTCCTCTGGTGTCAGGGTCTCATAACCCAAAGCAGAGGAGGAGGAGGAATCAGATTTGGAGTCCGATGAAAGGGCTTCTGTCCAGGGACAAAACCCATGCTGAGGCTTTGTCACAATAGACCCATGGTCCCTCGCTGTGGCTGCCCCTTCGTGAGGCGGAAGTGGAGGGACGTACCCACCAGTGAAACAGACCTGGCAGTAGGAGTCAGGCGATCAGGCGTGGATGCTGCAGTTGGCTGGTGGCTGTCCAGCTCTGAAACCAGCTGGGACTTGGTCATATTCCAACAAGATTGGAAAGAGCCTGGTAATCTACCTGCGGCTGTGGAGGAGGAGGAGGAGGAGGCTGACATAGCATCGGGTAGCCTGGCAATGGGTAACCCAGCATAGGATAGTGGGGTGGGATAACCCGGCATTAGGTACCCTGGTGTGGGTACCCGGCATCAAGTACCCTGGTGTTGGCTATCCAGTGAGGGATAATGTGGCACCAGTAGCCCGGTGCTGGGTAGCTGACAAAGGACCGACAGCGGGTAGACGGACCCGTGCAGGCCCGATGGCACGCTGGGAAGGGCCTGGCAAAATAGGGTATTGCTGCGGGCCTACAGGAGGCAAGCCTGGCATCAACCCTGAAGGGCTGAAGGAGGTTTCCTAAGAGTCTGGGGAGTGCAGTAGGTACAGACAGGGAGCCAGGGTGCTAGAGGTGGAGGCTCTCGAGGAGATCCAGTGTGGGCAGTCCAGCGTTGGCAAGTCGATTGGCTCAGCGGGTAGCTGCTTCTCCTCCTCAGCTCTGAGGTGCAAAGGAAACCAGAGGCTCCACCATAGGCAGAGACGGAGAGGCCCAGGAGGGAGTTCCTCCGGGGTGTCATGGCAAAGCGATGGCTGGTGCTGGTCTGGAAACCAGCATCAGACCTCAAATCGGGTCTGGACGGAAGCACCATGGCTGGGCATTCGCTGATGGAAACAGCATCTGACTTATTAGCAGAGCCACTGGACTTAGACCCACAACTTTCAAGGGCCTAAGAGTGGCAGTAGCCTCCAAATCCCTGGAGGTGCCCACCTGAACTGAAACCAGCTCAGGTGGGGGCCCTGCATCTGCTCCTCCTCTGAAGAAACAGACTTGGCCAGAAGCCTTCCCTTGCTAGGGAAGGCGCTCGATGGTCACGGTCCCTGAAGGGAGCCACAGCCTGGAGGAAGACCAGTCCCTGTACCAGTGCTTCTCCTGTCCTTCTTCTTCTTCTGCCTGTGGGAGCCAGAAGAATCCCCAGAGATGAAGATGTGCTCTGCATCTGCTGCAGCTCCTTTTCCATGGAAGCCAGTTTTGTCTCTAAAAGATGGGCTTCAGGACCTGCTGCGGTGTTTCCATGTGGCCTGATTGAACTTCTGGCAGGCTGCACAGGCCTCGTGTTGTGGTCTGGTCCCAGGCACAGAAGACACAGGTATGGGTATCTTTCTCTGGGGCTGCTTGCTGCAGGCGCACTCATTTTGATGCGATTCAGAAGGAGTTGGAGAAGGCATGCAATCCAATTGATGGAAAAGACTATTTTCAGGAGAAAATAAGAAATCGAAAAAGAGTATACTTATCGAAAATGGTGGTCGGCGGCAGTAACATTCCGTGAGGTCCGACATGCACAGGTTGTGGCGGGAAAGAACTAGAGGGTGGGCGTGGGACTGCCCACTATATAGTGCCAGACCGGCGTTGGTCACGTGATGCCGGTGGCAGTCCCCACCAGACACTGCTAGCTAAAGTTTTCTGTGTGGTCCTAGCACCTAGCAGCTCAGTCCTAATGGTTTTGCCTGCTGCAAGAGCCCTCTCAAAGTAAGATCATAGAATTTGACGGCAGATAAGGACCAACAGGCCCATCCAGTCTGCCCCTTTTCCCTACCTACTAAAAATGCCGAGATCCTACTTTATCTCTGTTTTTCCTCCTCTTTTGAATTGCTAGGGTCCCCTATGTCTATACATGCAGTTTTGAATTCCCTAATCGACTTTGCTCCCACCACTCTGCTGGGAGGCTGTTCCATGCCTCCACTACCCTTTCCGTGAAAATGGTCCACATCGGTGACCACCTCAACCCAACCTCTACTGAGCACCCACCACCCCAGACCCCCACACACCCTCACGCACCTGAACAGGTCCCAAGGTGAAGATCCGCTCTCCGATTGAAGACACATCTTGCTGCTGGAACCAGCGACTGCTACATGAGAAAAAAGGTAAGTGTGGTTCAATGTATTTCAATGGGGTTTTCAACTTTGGTGCATAACTTTGCCATTGTTGCATATTTTGATACCAAATTTTCAACATGGCCTTCTTGAGACCACATCTCATTAACAATGTCAGTAGAATTACGATAACAGGATGAGGGTCTTGGTCTGCTAGGGATTATAGGGGATGGGGACTCTCTCTCTTCCAGGGGACACAGCAGGGGCCACCTCCTGGGTGGACTGCTACTTAGGTTGTGGCTCTGGTTTGATACCCTCAGTGGGTAACATGATTTATGTTATAGGGGTTATACCTATGTTGGCTAAGTTTATTTACTGATCTTGTTACCCCAAGGTACAGATGCTATAGGAATCCATCATTGTCATGGAGAATGGTCCCACTAGCTGTGTATGTATATAGGTGTTTTGTGCACAGTTTACACAGTCAGTTTGGGATTATGTACCCTGGTTCGTTCAGGATATATGTGTGTCTGTCTAAAGTTTGAAAAACAAATAAAGAGTTTGTTTAAAGAACAATGTCAGTGGAATTCATAAATCTGGCCCAAAGGTGATTTCATGGTCGCTTGGTAAAATCATCTTTCTTGAGGGATTTGAAAATTTTCACCGCTTTTGTTCATGAGGCAGGGTCAAAAGAAGGGTATGTTCAAAATATGGGGACAAAATATGTTAAATACCCTAGAAGGGATCCTTATTAGAGGATGTATCCTCCTTAAACACCTCGGATCTGGCTCAACAGGAACCTCAACTTTGCTGGACATGGATGCTGTACCTAAAAAGTTGCATCCCAAACTAGACGACTGTACAGACATCATAGCTGCATCCCCTTTTGCCTGTGACAAAATCATCCAAAAGATGATCCTCCCATTTTAACTTTGGAGACATAGTCTATGATGTTGCCTCAAGACTACCCTCACCAGACTGGACACTCTTTTCAACTCCTGTCATTTTGCTCTAGATTGTCTGCCTCGTACTCACCACTGTGACCTCTGCACTACTCTATCTTTCTCTCTTTTGGGGCCCGACGCCTTGCCTGTAGTGCCTTGTTAGTTGGTAAGTTCTGGCTTGGCTCCCTCCACCCTACCTCTCGCATTTCTTACAACCTTGTCTACTTTAACTATGCCTCCACAACTCCTCCTTCAGGACCCTTGCCCTCCCACCCGTTCTACCAATTCAGTACACTCTGCCTTCTCTTACCACTTTCCAAATATTTGGAACTCCTCCCCTTAGATATCCTCAGCCCCATCCATAAGTTCATTATTCTATCTTCTTGCAACCACCTTTCTCCTTCCTGCAACTGTATCTAGCCTTACCTTTAACAATTCTTCTTTTCATCTGTTCTCTTTTTACTTTCTGTTACCTTAATCTTTTAATCCTAATCTTTCTTCCTGTCTTATTTACTCGAACCAAATAGGGAAACTCCTAAATTGTTGTATATACTGCTAGCCTATTCCCACAAAATATGCTTTGGCATAGCCTTATTGACTCAGTTGCATAATGTTCACCGTTTAGTGTGTTTTGTTTATCACTTCCGTAACTTGTGTCTTAAGTTGTATCTCATGACTGTTCTATTTTTATATGTATGTATATGGGTATTGGTTGCAATCCCTTCTTCCCTTCCATAGGATGCATCTGGAACAAGCTATAGTATCTCAGTATGCCTTTCCTGGTGAAAGTATATCAAATAAATAAATAAAATGTGAGTGTTGAGTGGCGCTGAGGGTTGAGGTGCTGGACACCATACCTCACGCACGCTGGCGACCCGAGTTTGGGAATGGACTTGGGTCTCTTGGGGTTGGCGGAGAGAGGATTTCAGCATCCATGGGATGGCTCTCCTCCCTCTGGGATGGGAGTTCTCGTCTCACTGCTTGTCTGCCACCTGGGGCAGCATGATGGCAGTAAGTGCAAGTGCATTGTAAGTGGGAGGGCATGCATTCAGAGCACATGGGGTGCCTTTGTGGAGGTGGAGCATGCACGTTGTGCTCAATGCACATCTGCATAAGCCTGGGAGAAAATCAGGTGAAAAAACTGGAGGTTGGGTGTAATGAAGTCCTCTTTGTGTACTGACGGACCACATGGTCTCGCTGGCTCTGGGGGACATCTGGATTTGTGCTCCGGGTAGGGAGGATGAACTTCCCTTCCTGGCCCTGCCATAGGGGCAATCCATGGGGATACAACCCCAGAGACCAGAGGAGATGTGGGACAGCCATAGTCATTGGGATGGGCTGAGACAGCAGTACAGCCTACCACAGAAGCGATAAAATCTGCATGAAAAATATGTTAAAATGGCGAAGTTATGCACATCTGTTGAAATTAAGCTACACTCACTCATACTTTCATAATTTTCAATATTTTCACCTCAAATTTTCAACACAGCCATTTCTTTACACCAACTCATGAACATGGCAGTTGTCAGTTTTCAAATCTTTGCCAAAATATGTTTCTGTGGCGTTAGGTGGCACAGAATGATGTTTTAGTGGGGATTTGAAAAGTTTCAATACCGAGTTCGTTAGTTGGGGTAACAAGAAGGTCATACTGACAATTTGGTTGCTGTTGTGCTACAAATGGAAGCACAGGGCCCTCTGGGCCCTACGTTTCTACAGCAACATACATATATACATCTATGGAGGGATGGGAGCACAGGGACCAGAGGGCCCTGCACTCCCACATGCAAATAAGGATACGATTACACTATCTCAAAAATTATGGAGGGATGGAAGTGCAGGGCCCTTCATACAGGCATATAAGGATATAATTATACTATTTCGAAAAGTAAGAATTCATAGCAAACACTTAATACACTACTTAGGGTTAAAGTGACAAAAGTAAGGAAATGTGGCATTAGGTTTTCCAACTCTAACACCCCACCCACCCTGCAGGCAGCAACAGGAAAAACCATTACGGTTTCATCTCTCTTGCTCTTCAGAAATTAAGGCGTGAGGTGTCCTTGGGGTTGTCAACTCTAACGCCACCCCATTCTCATATACTGTACCCATCTCAGCTTATTTACTGATGGAATGGAGAGAGCAGTAGGGATGACAACAGCAAGGCACACCCCATGCCTGATTTGTGAAGAGGCAAGCGAGGTGAAACTGTAATGATTTTTCCTGTTGCTGCCTGTAGGGAGTGTTAGGTTGGAAACCCTAATGCCACATTTCCCTAGTTTTGTCGCTTAACCCCTAATTAGTGCATTAATGATGTTTTTGCAATGAAGATAGACAGACAGACAGATCTGTACATACACACACACATTATATATATATATATATATATATATATATATATATACACACGCAGTATATATATATATATATATACATACATATATACACACACACACACACACACGTACATATATATAGAGAGGATACATGATAGACAGGAGTGTGATATGGAAATATTCTCACTCCTGCAGAGTGGGAAAATATTCTCACTCCTGCAGAGCTCACTCTGCAGGAGTGAGAATATTTCCATAACACACGATCTGCACATCATGTGTGCTATTTATACAATAGGGGTGGAGCTTCAGAAATATTATGTTTTCCTGTGTTCTTTTCCTGTTTATGTGTGCTTCTGCTCTCTCTGTGTGTGGTCTGAGTGCATGTGAGTTTTTCTGAATGGGCTGAGAGTCTCAGAAACACTATGGAATACAGGTGAGTGTCCTTTGCAATGTTAATTGAGTAAGTTGCAGGTAGCAGTGAAAACAAACATTTTGTGAAGGAGTTTTCTATAGAATGCAGGCTGTAGTGAAGCTGAGATCAGCATAGTAATGGGCTGGGAGTCTCAGAAACACTATGGGATACAGGTGAGTGTCCTTTGCAATGCTAATTGAGTAAGTTGCAGGTAGCAGTGAGAAACAGAAACTGTTTTGTGAAGCAATTCCACTTAGAATGCAGGCTGTAGTGAATGAGTGGTGACATCAGCAGAGTATGTATATCCGTTAGATATTTTAGCTCTGCTGATGTCATCTTCAGATGTCACACTCCAGTGGAAATAACTGAGGTTATCACACTGATATTGCTCTTAATATTATAGGGTGCAACTCTACAGTTAGGGTTGAGTAGGCACATCAAACTTTTGCACTTTAATAACTTTGCAACTGTTCAAAGGATTTGCACAAAATTTGGTATGCATTGTCCTGTAGGGTAGATCTCCTGATGTTGCAAGTTACATTCCAGTCGACTGTGCAGTCTCTGAGTTACGGAGAGGTGAAAAACAGGTTTTGCCCATTGACTTTGCTGGGATTTTTCTTTGAACTTACCTACAGCCCTAACGGTTTGGTCTTTTGGTCTGAAAATATCAGGCAGAAAGGAATACTCAACAGATGTGTCTTTTGCTAGTCTGGTGAAAAATAATAAGCAGTTTTAAGTTATTGCAATTTAAAATTAAAAAAATTGTATCTGAGCATGCTCAGTAAGCACTACGATAGCTGTATGAAACAAAGTAGGAATCCTGCTTTGTATGGGAAAATTCCTACTTCGTATGGCTTCTATCTCGTTTTCAGTTTTGCCTGGAAAAATTCAAATTTGGAAACCTACCAAAATGATATTCTGAGGAGAAACAAACTTGTGTAGCTTGTAATGGGACCCTTATGTGCATTCTGCACTTTACTATGAAAAATGCCCTTAAAATGTGTTTTATTTAACATTTCAATTCTTTGTTCATATCAGCATCATAGGAAGTAAGATCCTGCTTCAGCTTAAATGTACCAAGATCACAATCTGATCCTACTTCTTATGAGCCATACAAAGTAGGATCTTGCTTCGTATGCCAAGATACAAAGTAGGATCCCACTTTGTGAGTCAAAGTGCAGGAATCTTTGAACTTATGTTGACATCTCGACCATTTTCATTATTTTTCACCAAATTTTCAACATGGGCCTTTTGGGACCCCACCTCATGAACAATGGCACTGTCATTTTGTTACTCGGTCACTGCACAAAATCACCTTTTACAGCCAATTAATGAAATAATAGTGCCAGTGCTCATGAGGTGGGGTCCCAAAAGCCCATGTTGAGAATTTGGAGCAAAAATACCAAAAACACCAGAGATATCGCGGTCGTTGAAATTTTGCTATGCATGTGCATAACTTTGGCAGTTTTAATATTTTCACTCCACATTTTCAACACTGCCACTTTTCACACCACCTCATGAACAGTACAACTGTCATTTTTATATCATGCCTAAAACATGTTTTTGCTCCTGTGATGCAGAATGGCATGTAGCTGTGTGAAATCACCTTTTGGAACTGATTAACAAAGCGGCAGTGCCAGTGTTCATTAGGTGGGGTCCCCAAAAGGCCATGCTGAAAATGTGGTGAAAAATTCCTAAAATGCCCAAGTTAAGAGTGTCTGTTGACTTTATTCAACACCGTGCATAACTTTCATATTTTTCAACATTTTAATGCAAAATTTTCAACATAGCCATTTTCCACCACCTCATGAACAGTACAGCTGTCATTTTCACATCCTGCCCCAAATGTGTTTTTGCACCTGTGGCGCAGAATGGCTTTGCAGTTGCACATTACTAAGCTTTGCCTTGCATTTCACAATTTCTTTGTACTGGAGTACATGAGGTAGGGTGGATCCATGACTGGTCAGACAAAATTTAGTCAAATGACCAGACAGCGAAACTGGCAGGTTGACTGCATTTTGCAGTCGGTTGCGATTTCGGACAGAAATAGTGTTTTCTTTGGGGGCTTTGCTCCCGAACCCCCAATGCAGGGGCCTCGCTCCCGCACCCCTCCACCTAGGATTTTCAACTCCGAGTCGGAGCTGATTTGGGGAGGTGCAGGACCCCGACAGACAATGCAGGTTCCAGCGGGTTCCATACAGCGACGCGGGCGCTGTAGTCGCTGTAGGGACCTCGCTGTCGAAAAGTCGCTGAACGTGAGGTATATCAGGTGGGTAATAAGATGGCTATGCTGACAATTTGGTCACTGCTGTTCAACACATGGACGCATGGGCCCTCCACCCACATACATCGCACATCTCGGAGGGGCTGGAGTGCAGGGTCAAGGACCGGAGCTCCCACAGTAAAATAAAGACACTATTATACTATCTTAAAAAAGTAAGGAAAGTCATTGCAAAAACTTCATTAATGCATCAGTTAGGGTTCATCCCACCCATCTCCCACCCTCCACACCAATAGGCATCGGGGTGTTCCGTGGGTCATCTGCCTAACTCTCACCCCATTCTCCTATACTGTACCATCTCAGCTTCCTTGCACATGGAATGGGATAAGAGTTAGGAGCCAATGACCCCAAGGCATGCCCGATGCCTGTTAATTGTGTGGAGGGTATGAAAATAATAAATCACTCAAGAACCTAAGAAAAGATACTCACCTTAGTAATGTTGTTTCTTCTAATGGAGTCTTGCTATATTATGACAGTAGCAGTCTGATCCAGCTCTAGAACTGCTCCGGAGGTGAAATGGTTAAAACCATTCCAAAATAGAATTTTGGCCACAAGCTGTAAACAGCTCTATCTGTGTTATTTCAAACCTGAACTGTCAGATCTTTTACAGCAAAAACTCACTAAGGTCTGTGTGGAAGCTGTAACCTACACTAGCCAAATGGCTACCTAAATAATAACAACCATTGCTGGTCCCAACACCCAAGACTCAAGTCAGGGGACCAGAAATACTAACACAATTCTAATCATATGAGAATAAAACATAAGTATAATAAACACACACACACACACACACACACACCCAAAGCCCAAAGGGGACAAAAATGCTAACAGGGCATAAAAGGTGCCGCACCCCACCAAGTAGAGGTTCTGAGAGGGCAGGTTGGGGAGGTCATAATATAGCAAGACTCCATTAGAAGAAACAACATTACTAAGGTGAGTAATTTTTCTTCAAACAACATGAAGTCTTGTATATTATGACAATAACAGAATACACAGCAGTACCTCCATGGAGGAGGGCAGAACCTACTTAGGAATAGGCTCTGAAGAACAGCTGTGCCAAACCGACATCTCTCCTGGCCTGGACATCCAGGGAGTAATGCTTAGTAAAAGTGTGTACCGTTTTCCAAGTAGCAGCCTGTCAAATCTCTAATATCACTGGATGTCTCTGGCAGCAGCTAGAGGCAGTTGTACCCTAGTTGAATGAGCCCTCAAACCGGGGGCTCTGCGCAGTTTCTGATAACAAATTGGATACAAGAGACAATCCACCTGGCAATTGATCTCTTAGTGGCAGGTTGCTGTTCCCAACTTCACCATAGGTAAGGAAAAGTTGGAGGATTGAACCTGTGACCTTTAGTGCGCTCTATATAGTAACTAAGAGCTCTCTTAACATCCAGGCTGTGCAACCTCCTCTCACCAGAAGAGGTGATCAGTGAAAAATACTGGAAGGAGATAGATTGATTAAGATGAAATCTGAAACCACCTTAGCAAAAACTTCCTATTAGTCCTAAGGACTACCTTATCCCTGTGGAAAGAAATTAAGTCAGTTTCCACTGACAAGGCTTGCAACTCACTTATGCGTCTGGCAGAAGTGATAGCCACTAGAAAACAGTTTTCCAAGTTAGGTACTTAAGCTCTGCAGAAGACAGAGGTTCAAAGGGGTTGCATTAATTGGGCAATGCAAACATTAAGGTCCCAAGCAGGGCCGGTTCCCAAAAGGGTGGATTAGTATGGAGTAATCCTTAAAAACTTGGAAAACACAGGATGAGAGGAAAGAGGGATGACTTTCCTGCTGACACAAAAACAGATACAGCTGCCAAATGAACTCTCAGGGTAGCTGGTCTGAGACCAAGGAATTAAGATGTACCATGTAATCTAACACAATGGGCAAATCAGCAGATTCTGGGGACATATTTTTCCAGCACACCAAATGGAAAACCTTTTCCATTTAGAACTATAAGTAGCCTAGTGGAAGGCTTTCTAGAAGCCTTTAGGATCTCAAGAACACCCTGAGAGAGGTGTAAATCAGCAACTCTAACTCCTCAAGAGCCAGGCCTTGAGGTTGAGGGATTGAGGTCCGGATACCAAACCTCCCCTGGGCACAAGTCAACAGGTTGTGATTCCTGGGAGGCAAAGGAAGATGGATTGTCAGTGACAGAAGGTGGGTACCAGGGCTGCCTGGCCCAATCAGGGCAATCAGAATCACCCTGCAAGGCTGAGATCTGATTTTGACTAGTACTTTGAATAGGAGAGGGAAGGGGGAAAGCAAGAAACTTCCTCCCAATCCAGAAGAAGGGCATCCAGGGAACTGAGCCCAGCACTGGAGGCCTGCAACAGAACAGAGGAAGTTTGTGATTGTCTGGGGCTGCAAAAGATCTATCTGAGGGTGCCCCATCTGGCAAAGACTATCCCCAGCACTTGAGGATCCAGGGACCATTCGTGATGGCCCTGGGAAATCCTGCTGAGAGCATCCGCTAGGACATTGTCCTTCCCTGGAAGATGAACTGCTATGAGGAAGTGTTCAGGGAATAGGCCAGAGACCACAACTTCATTGCCTCGGTGCACAAGGCCGAAGACCGAGTGCCCCTGTTTGTTGATGTACCACATTGTTGTGGTGTTGTCTGTTCTGACTTGTATCACCTTGTCATGGACAGATGCAGAAAATGCTTGAAGAGCTAAAAGACAGCTCTGAGTTCCAGCAAATTGATGTGGAGCAGAGATTCTGGGGACCACACTCCCTGAGTATAAAGGTCGCCCATGTGGGCTCCCAACCCAGAAGGGAAGCATCTGTAGTGAGAGTCAAGTCGTGAGTAGGGGGCATGAAGTGGACCCCAATCTTAAATTGCTCTGATCCTGCCACCACTGGAGGCTAGGATCAAGGTTCAAGTCACTGGGACCAACTTGGAAAGGGGTCTCTTCTCTGAAACCAATAGGTTCTCAAGTGAAACTGAATGTCTCTCATCTGAAATCTTGCTCCCTGCACAACAGCTGTGGATGCAGCCATGTGCCCCAGGAGCTGCAGAAAGTGTCTTGCTGGTCGAGAGACCTGCAGAGTGAAGAAGGAGGCCAGAGCCACTAAATTCCTTACCCTTTCTAAGGGAAGAAAGGCTCTGGCTAGCTTTGTGTCCAATTCTGCCCTATAAAGGTGAGTACCTGGACTGGTTCCAGAACCGATTTTAGTAGATTGTAGAAAGCCCAGGGAGGTGAGAAGCTGCTGGGTGACCTGCAGGTGAGATTTACCTGTTCTGGGGACTGGCCTACAATGAGCCAGTCATCTAGATAGGAAAAACAGCAATCCTTTGCCTCCTGAAGTGAGCCACTGCCACTGCTAGACACTTTGTGAATACCCTTGGGGCAGAGGTAAGGGAAGGGCATTGCTCTGAACTGGTAATGACCTGAGGGCAGTTCGAATCTGAGGTATTTTCGATGGGAGCTTCTGATTAGGACATGGAAATAGGCATCCTTGAGGTCCAGGGAGGCTAGCCAGTCCCTGGCCTTAGGAAGATAAAATCATTGCCAGAGTTACCATTTTGAACTTTGGTTTCAAAAGATGCTTGTTCAGATATCTGAGATCTAATATGGGCCGCCATTCTCCTGTCTTTTTGGGGTAAGGAAGTATCTGAATACAGACCCCTGCCCTGGTGCAGGGAGGAACCTTTCTACTGCTCTGAGAGCTAACAGGGATGAGACCTCTGCTTCCAGAGCAAGGGTCTCTGAAGCACTTGCAGGTAGAAAAAGTCTGCTTCTCAACTTGGAAACTTTTGAGCTGAGAACCAGACCCTGGCCTACTACTTCCGGAACCCACTTGTCTGAGGTTAAAGAAGCCCAATTCTGGCTGAAGTAAGCCAGCCTGCCCCTACCGGTACAGGAGAATAGGCCTGGGCACCCATCAGGGTGCCTGCTTGCAGGGAGCTTTAGGCTGGGGGTGGGGAGCAGGTCTGCCACCCCTCGTCTGCCTCTGCCTCTGAAGAAGCCCCTCTGAGCATAGGCAGAGAGGCCTGGAGTCTGGTAAAAAGGCCTGTGAAAGGCCTACCCCTACCCTGGGGTATGCCTTTGAGGAGGCTTGCCGCTTCTTAGCCTGGGCACTCTTGTAAGTAGTCCTATATTCATCCATCTTTTCATGTAGTTCTCTGTCTGCTCCCCAAACAGAGAATTCCCCACCACAGGAAAATCCATAGCCTTAGTCTGGGTATTCTGTGACAGACTAGTACACCTGAGCCAGGCCAACCTAGAAAGCTACAGATGTGGCCATGACCCTAGAGGAAACATCATTAACATCCACAGCAGCATGAAACTGAACCTTAGAAGCCTCAATGCCATCAGCAGCCACCTGTTCTAGTTCACTAGCCAGCTGGCCATGAGCTTCTTGGCTAATTGCATCACAGTATCCCATCTAGATTTCTGATACCTAGCTACATAAGCCATATAATTTGCTTGCCTGAGTCCCAGAGAGGCTGCATATACTGTTTTTTGCCATGGCATCAATCTTCCTGGAATCCTTGTCAGGAGGATGTGAAGCCAGGGAATAATAGCTTTATCACAGGCAGCAGCCTGAACTACTAACATGACTGCATTGCTGAGAAAGGAATTCTGTATCAGGACCTGACAATGTGTACCTTCTGTCCATCTTTTATCTACAGGAGGCACAGAATTAGGAGTTTTAAAATTTTATTGTTTGCTTCTAAAAGACTTATGTAAAGGAATAGACAATCTCTAGACTCTGGAATATCCATCATTTCTACAAAATCAGGCTCCTCTTGCTCATCCAGCTTCTTCTAAGGAAGCTGGAGGTTCAGCAACTTTTTGTAAAACATGAAATGAGATGGGGACTCAGACAGCATAGGGAGATTCTAAAGGTCTGTCTGGGGAGATGTCCGTTCAATGGGCACACCCAGACCTTCCCAGCCACATTCATACTGTTCATAATCATCCTCCCCTCCTCTGGTTCATAAAATTCCTCAATATCATATTCCTGAACCACTGGGACCGACGAACCGACCTTTTGCCAGATAGTGCGGTTCGGACGGACCCTAGACAATGACTGGACAATTTGTATGGCTTTTGCTATCTCTGCAGCAGTTGGAGAAGGGGTTTAGACTCCAGACCTGCTGATTTTCTTGTTTTCTTTACTGGAATTGGTTCCTCAGAACCAGCTTTTCTTTGCTCGAGAAGTCTGGCCCTGGTCAGAGGGCACTCCCTCTGGTTCGGTTGGCACCAAACCGGGCTGGCCATCGGGTCAGCGGAATTTTAGCCTCTCGTTCCCTGAGCCTGCCCAATCTTTTTCCAGGGTGGCTGCAGGAAATTCTTACATATCTGGCAGTCTGACTGGAGGTGGTCAAACCCCAGACAATAAACACATGTGGTGTGTGGGTCAGCCTTGGAAAGACTTCCCCACAAACATCACAGTGTTGAAACAAGTGGGCCAGTTTTTCTTTTGGGTTTCTCAGACATAATGCCAGCCTAACCAGAAAACTTGCCCTTTAACGGCAGTGCCAGGCAAGACACCTTAATCGGTTTCTAACCGTATCACGGAGTATTGGAAAAAACGTAATAAATCCGTTTTTTTAGAACCGATAAGAACTGGAATCGCACTCTAAAATATTAAATTTTAGTTTTAAATGAGTTTTAAACTAACTGTTGGTTCAAAACGAACGATAACTTACAAGTTCCACACAGACAAAACCTTCAATTTACTTACGGTTACCACAGATAGAGCTTGAACCGAATGGTTTTGCAGTTAAAATAAACTATTCTGGTTGAATCAACGAGAAAACACTTTAAACCGAGAAATGAACCGAGCAGTAGGAGAAATCTCGAGCGACTGTTCACTGAGGCGGAGTAAAGAATCTGACAGTTCAGGTTTGAAATAACACAGATAGAGCTGCTTCTTAGAGCTCATGGCCAAAATTCTATTTTGGAATGGCTTTAACCATTTCACCTCGGAGCAGTTCTAGAGCTGGATCAAACTGCTACTGTCATAATATAACAAGACTTCATGTTGTTTGAACACTGAATTTCCATACTTTTGTCACTGTAAAAGGAAACCTAACTAATGCATTAACAGAGTTGTTTGCAATGAATATATATATATATATATATATATATATTTCCTGCAACTCTTGCTTTTACTGCTCCTAGGTCCTCATTCCTGATCCACAATAAATTTGACATCCTTTTGACACTTGTTTGAATTTCTGACTGGCTAGCAGATTTTAGAGTGGTAAGTTATTGCATCTGGACAGTGTGAGGGTGGGTGGGGTACAACAGTGGGTTGGTACTGGTTCCCAGGGGTAGTACTAGCATACACTATGACCTAGCCCACTTAACTGTTCCTGAGTGGAGGCACTGCAACTAATTTCAACATAATGTCTTTGGTAACTAATCACCACAGGCGTTAATGACCCTGGCCACTCAACCTTACTTGAGCCCATGCACTGAACATCCATGGCCACCCGTGTGCCAATGAGGAAGCATTTTTTTAATCAGAAAGATTCATCTCTGGAACAAGCTCCCAATGGAAGCTGTGAAGGTGAAAAGTGTTGCATCTTTTAAAGAAAGTATTGGATCAGTTCCTCTGATTTATTTATTTATTGAAAACTACCTGTAGTAACTGGAAAGGCACACTGAGCCAAGACTCATTTCCAGGTGCGACCTGGGGGAAGGGAGTAGGAAGACAAATGTACAAGCTTTACACAGAATATGTAAACAAAGAAAGACGGTAGTAAAGTGCAGCAAATACAAAAGAGATCTTGAGAATAACACTGCGAAACGTACCATTTAATTCCATCATCATTCAAATTTACTGAGAGACCGATTCCTTATGGCAGTTGTTTCAAAAACAATAAATAAAAGCAGAAAAATATACATGCAACACAGCTAGTAAATATCATTTAGATATACAATAGAGAATATTGTGATTAAAATACAGACAAGGTTTCAAATTTTGACAATAATCCCGAATGTGACCTTCTTATCTGTTTTAAGTAAGAACGTTGTGTCTAAAGCTATTTAACTGGAAATCATAGATGTATATTTTCTATGCATTTAGTTATTGTTTTGAAAGAAGTTTCATGATTTAATCAGTAAACTGGAATGATGGGAGGGCCATGAAGAGCTGTGTCTTACAGCAGTATTAGAATGCCCAGGAGACAACAGTAGATCGCATGACCCTGGTGTTCCTAGAGATCTCAGCCACCAGTGATTTTGATTTCCATAGTGCCAATGTCCATAAAATATACTGTTATCAGCAATTTTCAATTGTCAGTGGCAACAGGGGCCTTGGAGAAGGACTATGGACCAGTTTTAACAGTGTAGCCCTATTTGTGCTAGTTACAGTAGAGTTAGCTGGTATGGTTGCGATGTTTGCTTTTTAAGTCATTTTAGTTGAGGGTCTCCACCTCCCATACCCCATGTATTTTTATCTTAAATGGGGGGAGGCAGCAGATCTACCCAACTCAAATTAAATAAACATTGCAACCATACTAACACTGACTAGCACTAATAGCATGGCATACCACTATGCTATACTACTAATGGTGGTTCATAATCAGCCACCTCACGTTGGCTCCAAGGTACGTCACATGATACTGAATGCTGAAGGTGCCTGGATGGCAGGAGATTTACTCAATGTACTCATGGCCTTTTCTCATCTAGCATTTACATGTTCTACAAAACATGAAAATTAACTCCATGTTTAATTTATATGTCCAGGCATGAAATATGCATGCCAAATAACTGTGTTAATATTTTAAAGCAAATAATAGAGACATGTTTTCATTTGGCTAAATCTTATAAGTAATATTTCTACCTTGGTTAAAAAGTAATCTTTGTGCTTCCATAATAAATGACATCTTAAATACAAAGACTCTCTTTAACAATGTATGATTTGTCCACCAAATAAATGTGGTTTAGAGGGTTATGCAATTTCAAAACAGAGACTTTGTGTTCTTTTAGTTATTAAACTCAATCCTCCTTATTCCATGTTTTCCCCTGAGCGGGTATCACTCTGATTAAAATTGTGGCCCCAAAAGCTAAACAACTGAAGAGAGAACATGTTCAATTTTAAAAGTTTATCTGCACTCTCATGGGAACATAAACACAGGGTTTGCAATGCTAAAATTTAAATTCTTCTTCATACTGAAATTGTTTCCCTGAATATTAGAGCACATACCAAGGAGTAGCAACCTTTCTTTTACCTTTATTGCTATTATTTTCGACATACAAGACAATTATTACACATATAGCAAACAGACCATTACAAGTATGCCTGTTGGGGACAGATCCCTAATTTCTGGTGTGTAGTGAATTTCTACATTGAGATACATCATTAAAAGCAATTAAGACTAATAAATAAGTTAAAGGGCAAGTCAGTCCTCCATTGGAACTTTCCATCCTGCTAGTAGCCTGAAATATTGGTGCATCTCCTGTTTTGATTGTGAGTAGGTGAGACTGAAATTCCTTACAATATTCTTACTAGTCTGGATTTTTCTCCAGTATTTTATCAATTCCTGGCTTCCCATGTACATAGAAACATGTATTTGACAGCAGATAAGGACAGCTTGGCCCACCCAGTCTGCCCGTTTCCCTACCTACTATAATACTGCACACCCACTTGGTCTCTGGCTTTACCCCCCAAGGTCATTGGAGTTGGGCAGAAATGGAGTAGGAAAGGAATCAGAAACACAAGAGAAATATATTAGGAAAGGGAAAGATGCAGAGGACCAAAAACAGGAAGAGAGGTCAGGCAGTAAAACTTGAAGGTCATGTTGACAAATGCATGCAGCCTAGAAATAAAGTCCCAGACATGAAGGCCTTAATAACTGAAGGAGACCTGGACATAGTAGCAGTAACTGAAACCTGGCACACAGCTAATCATGAGTGGGACACAAATGTATCAGGATATATTCTATTCAGGAGGGATAGGGAGGGCAAAAGGAGGGGAGTAACCCAGTATGTCAGAGGGGCATAATGGCAACACAGGTACAGGGTAGGTAGAGGGAGGCTGAGGCACTGTGGGTCACCCTTCAACCTGGAAATGGCACAACAATATGCACAGGGATGATATGCAGGCCTCCAAGACAGGGAGAGGAACTAGACAGGGAGCTAGTGGAGAAAACACACGAGATGGCAGTGAAAGGTGAAATTCTACTGATGAGGATTTCAATATGCCAGACGTGGATTGGAACACCAGTGTAGCTGCTTCAGCCAGAAGCAGAGGCATCCTTGATTCACTCCAGAAGGCTGAACTCAGGCAGCTTGTGCTTGATCCCACCAGAGACAGAGCAGTTCTAGATCTAGTAATGATCAACGGGCATCAAATCGCAGAATATCCAGGTAGAAGGGCAACTAGGATCCAACGATCACAACATTGTGTGGTTCAGCAAAGGACAGAGACTCACTCCAAGTCATACTACGACAAAGGTTTTGGATTTCAAAATGCTGACTTCGCTGAAATGGGAGGGGTATCAAAAAGCACTGGAGAGAATGGGGCAGGAGAGGTGGAAGAATAGTGGAAGCATCTAAAAAGCCTTACTGGAAGTAGCAAACC
This sequence comes from Neoceratodus forsteri, assembly GCA_016271365.2. Classification (NCBI taxonomy): domain Eukaryota; kingdom Metazoa; phylum Chordata; order Ceratodontiformes; family Ceratodontidae; genus Neoceratodus; species Neoceratodus forsteri. Next base: position 964,674,800 of record CM028136.1, read on the forward strand.
AATGCATCAGATTGGTATCCAAAAGCAAGAGAAGGAGAAAGCCACTGTGGTTCTAAAGAGAAGTGGCGGTAAAGGTCAGAGCAAAAAGGAAAGGGTTCAGGAAATATAAGGAGACCCAAAGGAGAAGGACAGGGAGGAGTACCTAGAGTGTCTAAGGGAAGCAGGAAAGGCAGTAAGGAGAGCAAAGGCATGGACTGAGGAAGGTTTAGCACAGTCAGTTAAGAAAGGGACAAGACATTCTTCAGGTACATCAGCGAAAGGAGGAAAAACAAGGGAATTGCAAGGCTCAAGGGAGAGGAGGGAATGCAAGGAGGGTGACATGGAAAAGGCAGAAATACTGAATAAATATTTTGTTCGGTACTCACAGAAGAAGCGGAGGGCAGGGCCACAGCAGTACAGCAGTTGCCAAGGGCACGAAGAGTGGACAAAGTCCATTCACAGGGGAAAGAGTCCTGCAGGAGCTCACTCAAATTGAAGCTGGACAAATCAATGGGACCAGATGGCATACACCCAAGGATATTAAGAGAACTGCGAAGGGAGATAGCAGAACCTCTGGCAGTCATGTTCACCAAGTCATTCAACACACGGGTGGTACCAGAGGATTGGAGGAGGTCACATGTGTCCCTCTACAAATCCGGCAGCAGGGAGGAAGGGGAACTATAGGCAGTCAGCCTCAACTCAGTAGTGGGAAATATCATGGAGACATTGCTTAAAGAAAGGATAGTGGGGCATCTAGAAGCCATTGGAGCCCAGGACCATAGGCAACATGGATTCACAGCGGGAAGTCATGTCAGATAAATCTGGCTGATTTCTTCGACTGGTGACAATGGAAGTAAATCAGGGTGAGGCAGTGGATGTCACTTACCTTGATTTCAGCAAAGCCTTTGACACTGTCCCACATAGGAGGCTGATAAAGAAGCTGGGTAAGCTGGGCAAGCTGGGAATGGGGACAGGGTAGTAAACTGGGCTAGAAACTGGCTAGCAGACAGGAGGCACAGAGTGGTGGTAAATGGGGTACAGTCTGGGGAGAGGGGTGACCAGTGGGATGCCTCAGGGATTGGTCCTGGGTCAGTCCTGTTCAATGTCTTCATTAGTGACATTGCAGAAGGGCTGGAGAGAAAGGTCTTCCTGTTTGCAGATGGCGCCAAAATCTGTAACAGAGTGGATACCCCAGAGGGGTGGAGAAAATGAGGAGGGACCTGGGAAGATTGAAAATGGTCTGAGGACTGGCAACTGAAGATTAATTCAAAACGTGCAACATTATGCACCCAGGACACAGAAACCCTGGGAAGCTACAGGATGGGGAGGAGTTGCTGACAGTCACAAAGGAGGAAAGGGACTTGGGGGTTATTATTTCAGACGACCTGAAAATGTCAAAGCAGAGTGCTAAGGAAGCTGAGAGGCCAGTGGCATGCTGGGGTGTATAGGCAGGGGTATCACCAGAATAAGGAGGAAGGTAGTGACGCCATTATATAAAACCATGGTCAGGCCTCATGGAGTACTGTGTGTATTTCTGGAGACTACACCTTCATAAGGATATTAACAGGCTGGAAATGGTCCAGACAAGGGTGACTAAGATGGTACAGGCTTGCAACACAAGACTTATGAGAAGAGATTAAGGGACCTCAATATGTACTTGCTGGAAGAGAGGAGGAAGAAGGAGGCATGATAAAAACATTCAAGTACCTCAGGGTATAAACAAGATGCAGGGAGGAGACAGTTTCCAATACAGCAGGAGCACAAGAACAGGGGCATGACATGAAATTGGAAGGTTAAGAGGGACTGTGAGGAAGTTCTTCACAGAGAGGGTTGTGGATGCATGGAATGGTCTGCCTCAGGAGGTGGTGGGAGCAAGCACTGTGGATGGATTCAAGCATGCTTAGGACAGGCATAGGGAACCATTGAGGTACAGCAGTGGGTGGGTTGGAAGCAGTAATCCAGTACAAAGTCTTACGGGCAGACTAGATGGGCCAAGTGGTCTTACCTGCCCGACAATTTCTATGTTTCTGTGTTTCTTTCTAACCACTATGGTTCCCTTATGCCTATCCATCGTTCTTGAATTCCGTTACTGTTTTGTTCCGACCACCTCCACTGGGAGGCTGTTCCAGGCATTCACCACTCCTTCTGTGAAAGTACTTCCTCACATTTTCCTTGAATCTGCCCCTCCAGCTTCACACCATGAGCCCTTGTTCTTGAGCATCTTTTTCTGAAAAATACTACCCGCTTGTACCCTGTTTAAACCCGTGAGGTATGTGAGAAGTCTCTATCATATCTCCCTCTCCCTCCTTTCCTCCAGGGTGTACATGTTGAGGTCTTTTCTCTCTCCTTATAGGATATCTTATGCAGGCTCTGCACTATTTTAGTTGCCCTCCTCTGGACCGCCTCAACTCTATGTCCTTCCAGAGATGTGGTCTCCAGAACTGGACTAGTACTCTAGGTGAGGTCTCACCAGTGATTTATGCAGTGGTGTCACCTCATCCCTCTTCTGCTGGTGACACCCTCCCTATGCATCCTAGCATTTCACTAGCTTTCCCCACTGCCTTGTCACACTGTTTGACCACCTTGAGGTCATCAGATATGATTACCCCCAGGTCTCTTTTTCTGCTTGGTGGTTGTCAGTACCACTCCCCATCTTGTACTCTACCCTGGGTTTCTGTGCCAGAAGTGCATGATTTTGCACTTCTTAGCATTGAAACTTAGTTGCCACACTTTGACCATTCCTCAAGCTTTCTTAGATCACTATTCATTTTTCCAACCACCTGGAGTGTCTACCTTATTGCAGATCCTTGCGTCATCTGCAAAAGGCATACCTTCCCTTCTAGCCCCTCTGTAATGTTACTAATGAAGACATTTAAGAACACTGGTCCCAGTACTGATACTTGGCACCCCGCAGGTCAGTCTTCCTTCCTTGGAGTGAACTCCATTTACCACCAACCTCTGTCTCCTATCCCCAACCATCCTTACCCAGTTTACCACCTTGGACCCACTCCCAGGCTGCCCAGCTTGTTTATGAGTCTCTATATGGAAAGGTGTCAAAGACCTTATTGAAATCTAGGTAGGCCACATCTACCGCTCCACCCTGATCTAATTCCTTGGTCATCCAGTTAAAGAAATCAATCAGGTTCGTTTGACATGACCTCCCCAAGTGAATCCATCCTGCCTCAGATCCTGCAAGTCACTGGGTTCAAGATATTCCACAGTCCTTTCCTTCAGTAGTGATTCCATTCATTTCCCCACCAACAAAGTCAGGCTGACTGGCCTGTAATTGCCAGCTTCCTCCCTGCTCCCACTTTTGTAAAGTGGTACTACATCTTCCTCCTCCAGCCCTCTTGGATCCTCCTGTTTCCAGTGAGTGATTAAATAGGACTGTCAGGGGTGTAGCCAGCACCCCTCTGAGCTCCCTCGATATCCCTAAATGTATCCTGCCTGGGTCCATTGCCATTGTCCACTTTCACACTTGCAAGTTCCTTCAGGACTTCCTCCGTAAATGCACTTGTGTCCACCTCCTTCCTTCGATGCTCCTGGCCCTTACCTGTAGTCCATTTCCTTCCCTGCCTCTGTGAACACTGAACAAAAGTACTTGTTCAGGATGACTGCTTTATCCCCCAGTCCTTCCTTAGTCTTATGATCCCTCCCTGGTATTTCTCCTTTCTCTTATATATCTAAAAATGTGGTTGGACATTTTACTTTTGGCACACCCACCTTAACTTTTGTGATATAGAATATGCTGTATGACATCAAACTTCATAACTAATAAGTTAAAGGACCAAACTACTGTAGATGAGAAACACTGACTGCAACAGTTATTTGTTTTGTATGTTCCACGAGCTGTTACCTCCATGTTGTTCCTTGGCTGTCGATATCAGTGGCAAGCACTCTTGGAAATGTCACAAAATCTGGCTAAGTATCTCTCAATGGCTCCCTACTTCAGGAAGTCCAATCTGTGCAAGTACCTTGGAATGCATCTTGATGGCGCGTAGTAATAAACTGCAGGAAAAATCTCAGGTCTTCTTACTCAGTGAAATCACAGAGGACACTGCCTTGGTACAAAACACCCCTAAAACCTTCACCTCCTATGTTTTACCCCATTTCTATTATGATATTGTCTGGTCCAACAGTTCTGAGGGCAATCTAATAAAATTCAGATTCTATGGGGCAGGCTAAACTATCCTAGGTAATGACTGCTGAGGGCTCTAGACACCGAGGTCAGGACCTTCAATGCCCTCAGGGCTTTGCATCAGGACTGCAGTGCATTTCTGCAATTTGTGGTGCAAAGTGCAACTAAAAGACTGTCTACCTTTCAGATACATGCAATGCAGTCTGCACTCACAAAATGAGGCATGCATCAAAATAATGACATGGAATTTGCCGTAAACTGAGGAAACTGCTGCAAATCTGCCAAAACCAATTTGGCAGGCTGCTGGCTGCATCCGCAGTCAGACAGTGTGCCTACGTCATGCCATTTAAACATGCTTCCCAAAATGTTCAGGGCCCTCAGCTGGGTACCACGGGAATACAGACAACAAATTCACATTCGTTACTCACATGAGCGAAGTCTTGCTCTTTCCTCTTTTTCTTTCTGCATATTTTCCTTCCTGGTCCTGCTTCCCATCTGCCCCAAGCAACTATCCAAACCTGTTGTCCCAACTGTGCCCTCTCATTTCAACCTCCACCAGCCCCACATCCCCTCATGGTTAGGATAAAGGGTGTAGGTTGCCCTGTGAACCCTATGGGTGGAGAGGGTACAGTAAATGCTAGATTACGCAAGTATACCTGGGCATCATGTGGCAGGCCTGGGGATTTTCCTGCATTTTTCCCCACTTCGGGATGTCCGCAAACTGTGACTCCATTGCATGTATAGCTGAATGGCACCACACAGAGCTGGAAGACATCCTGTCCTCCCAGCCACTCCACCTGTGATCACCTTAGTGGCAGTTCTAGTATGAATCTGTCATTGTCCCTCCCTGGAGAAGGAGAGCCTCCGCTAGCATGCTCAATCCTCCTCCTCCTCCTCCTCCCTGTCTCTGGCCAACCCTCCACCACACTGGCTCATTTCCAAACCCTGGCTGCCACTGTGCCATGGACCTGTGGTCTCTTCTTCCTACCTAATTAATGCACCAACCAAAGTCCTCAATGTCCACCATCCTGCTAGCAGAAGCAGTAACAGAGGTAGCTTGCCAATCAAAGAAGTCAACAGTGGCCAGCCCGGTGGTGCTGAGGGCTGGCGCTGGATGCTGGACTCCTTACCTCGTGGCATGCCAGCCCAGGTTCAGGAGCGAGCCCAGGCTGTCGGAGGTCGGCCATGGGGGGTGGAGGGCAGAGCTGGATGGAGCTGCCAACAGACAAGCTCTCCTCTCCAGGGAGGTATAAGGGCTTCCTCCAGCTGATGGCTACCACCTGGTGGAGGCCAGGGACAACACAGGCCAGGAGGGCAGGGCTGAGCCTAGGGTGGGAGAAAGGGGGCTGTTACCAGGCACACAGGACTAACGGTGCCTCCACACGATGCATACCCACCCTGGGGCAAAACAGAGGAAAGAAAATCACCAGCTGCAGGATGGTGACCGACTCCCCGCAGGCTCTGCTCCCGGTCCAGGCGTAAGGTAAGCCCCAGTAATTCCAGGTGATGGGGCTGGGGTGCTGATGGGGCTGTCTAGAGGCGCAAAAAGTGTTCAGTGATAAAAAAAAAGAAGTCAAGAGTAATTCAGGTACATAAGTCCCTGACCTACTGCTGGATATATTGTGGTACTCACTACACTCAGATATCAAGTAGGCCAGAAGTGTCAGATACTCAAGAACAGAATCAGAAAGCACATTAAACAGAAATACCCAGTTCCCTATGTAAGAAAGAGAGTTGACATTGGCAGGACACAAATCCAAACTGCTTAAAAGCGAATGTCAGGATACTCCATTCTATATTACTAAAGATATCTGCATTAAAATAGACTCTTTAGACTTCAAATGAGGATGAGCACCAGAACCAGAAGGCATGTAATGAAGCTTGGGGGGTCAGGAGAGATCTGAGGAGGAACTACTTCACTGAAAGAGACGTAGATGCCTGGAACAGATTGTCAGTGGAAGTGGTGGAGGCTTAAACTGTGGGGCGTCACCTATGTGTGGGATAGGCATAGAGGAATGTTAGTAAATAGGAGGGTGCAGTGAGGGTTGCCAGAGACCAATTAGGGTCTGTGAAGACAGACTAGGCAGGGACCATCTGGGAAAACTCGGTGGGCCAAGTGGTCCTTTTCTGCTCAAAATTCTAGGTTTGTTGATTTCTACCTGTTCCTTCTGCTTTTCCTGCCTTGAAGTCACAGCCCACTTTTTCCTCTTTTGCATCAAAATCATTTTGAGGCAACAAGTTGTGTCTTAGCAGAGGTTTAAGACTTCACAGCAGATGAGCAGGGCTACCACTCATGATGCTAGTGACCTGGATTAGAAGCAGCAGTAGGGCTACCACTCACAATGCTAGTGGCCTGAATTCAGGCACAGCAGTAGGGCTACTGCTCAGAATGCTAGTGACCTGGATTCAAGCACAGCTGTAGGGCTACTACTGCTCATAATGGTAGTGACCTGGATTCAGGTGCAGCAGTAGAACTACTACTCACAATGCTAGTGACCCAGATTCAGGCACAGCAGTAGGGCTACTACTCAGAATGCTGGTGACCCACATTCAGATGCAGCAGTAGGGCTACCAATTACAATGCTAGTGACCTGGATTCAGGCGCAGCATTAGGTTACGCTCACTGTCCTAGTGATGCAGATTCAGGCACAGCAGTAGGGATACTGCTCACGATGCTAGTGACCCAGATTCAGGCGCAGCAACAGGGCTACTGCTCACGATGCACGTAGATTCAGGCACAGCACTAGGGCTACCACTCCGATGCTAGTGACCTGGGATAAGGAAACAGCTTGGAATGTTGGAGACTGGATGGAGAAGGAGCCTCTGGAGAGGGAGGGAGGGCAGCAGGCTCTGCTACACTACTATTACCTGGGTGACCACAGGTGGAAGGAAAGTTGGAGCAGTTTGTGGGAGGTAGGACACCAGCTGGTACTGTGCACAGCTACAGCCTGTATAAACATGCGCACATGGTGCCATAACTTCCCATGCCCAAGGGTAAGAAATAACTAAGTGGAAATATTCCAATGCATGCAGGGTGTCACCCAGTGCTGTAGGACCCTTCCTCCCAACTGACCACTCAATCTTCTGCACTAGAGAACTGAAGCAGGCTGGCCCAATGGCCCTGAGGCTGAGGTGCTGGATGCCACACCTCGTGCCATAAAGGTGATCCAGGTTTGGATAAGGACTCAGGTTACCAGGGGTCAGCAGAGAAGGATTTCAATGACCAGCGTTAGCATGGGTCATAGTACAGCCATCCAGGCACTGTCAGAATGGGGGATATCTGAGCTGCACTGCACATCACTCCTTGGGAAGAAAATGGAAAATGTATTCCCAAGCGGCCAATGGCCCCAACCACCTGTAGCCCTGCACCCTAATGAACACCCAGGCCATGCTGTGTATGCACAAAGGTAAATCCTGGAGGAAACTCGGGAGATGGATCTGGGGTGGCAGTCATCTGGAGGCCACTTGAAGCCAGGAAGAAACATTGCTAAGTGCGTTAAAAACAAACAAAAAATAAATAGCTGGAGGGCAGCTGAACAACCTGGAGTAACCACCACAGGACAAGAGATGCACTTTAGCACTGGTGGTAGGAAGTAAGTGCCACAGAAAGGATGGGAAAGGACTGGGAGTCAGGGCAGAAGGAGCAGCAGCAGTGGCAGGGAAAAAAGACTACAAAAAAAAAAAAAAAAAAAGACTTCCAACAAGAATAAGCAGCACAAGCGGATGAAAACAAAGTAAAAATATCTTGTTTTAATGTGTTGAGGGAAAAAAATGGAAGGCGTGAAATTCACATTTAGGGGAATTTTGTGTAACTGAGTTCTGCTGATGCTAAAGGTGATTTTTTCCCGCTGTAAACCAGAAAAAATCACTTTAATAATCCATTACAGTAGCATGACAGGGGCAGTTTGTAGCCTATCAATTATGTCATCACCCTCCCTAAAAATGCCCTTGTATTACATTTTGTTCAGGGTTAGACAGGGTACAGGGCCCAACAGAAAAGTGGATACAGGGCCCATTTGAAAAATCAGTAGGGGAAGACCAGGGGACACACTTATATCTGTATTCCACTTAAATCTGATACATTAGCTCTGTGCTTGCATCTTACATTCCTTGCAGTGCCAAAATATACCAACAGGAGGCACTTGAAATGTCCGGAATATCTAAGTGGGCCAGTCCAACTCTGATTTTGTTTACAATTTATAATGTTGCATAATTATATTGTGTCGTTTTCTTTACCCTTTCTATTTTTACTATGAAGCGTTTTGAATGAAAGACAGACAGACAGCATGCCGGCACAATAGCAGCGCAATCAGCTTGCAGTGTTGATGACCCATGTTGGAGATTGAGCCCGGAGTGGAGAGTCAGCTAAGGAGAGGTGGATTTAGCATCCAATGGACTGCTCTACTCATCTAAAAGGAGGACTCTGTGCCCGGCAACAATCTGACCCTAGCGATGGTTTGAGGTCGGTGAGCCAAGGGACTATTGCAGCTGCAGGGACAGGCGAGAGGAGGGATACCAGCACTCCAGGCATGGCAGCATGCCTAATGCAGCCAGATGTCATTCAATGTCCACTCTGCCGGAAACCATAAGAGAATGTCCCCTTGTCATGCTGCAGGGCGACTGGGCCCTCTGAACCTCCAGACCCACCAAACCCAGCCCTCTGCTAAGGTCACGCTACCTGGATTAGCCTTTCAGTGTTCCCTCTTGGCCTTGGGGGCAGGCTACAGTCTCAGGGAGGTGGCTAAGATAGGACTAGTAGAAGCTGGGCTGTGGGAGGTGGGATGGATCCACACTCATGGCTCACATGGGGTACATCCCCACCATACAAAAGGAGCAAAATAAGATAGAATAAGCAATTTGAATGAAGATATTGTATCAAAAATTGATTTGTTTTGTGCGAGCAGAGTTATGAACCTCGAGACCAAGTTTTGAAACCCACAGGGCCACTTGCATCCTGTGTGACCTTGAGCAAGTCAGTCTCTCGTGCTTACTTTCTCCTTCTCTATGCTTAACCTCCTGACTCTCTCACTCTCTCTCAACCCCTTTGTGCTTGCCTGACTGCTGATGCCTAATGGCTGATGTTGGAGGCTGTGTGGTCTACTGGTTAGAGCACGGCTTTGGAACTGGGAGATCGCAGGTTCAAATCTCACCAAATATTTACTGTGTGCCTTTGGGCAAGCCATATAACCTCTCAGTGCTCCATTCCACCAAGCTGCAGAAAGGGTAAAAGTAGGACCCACTGGAAACAAGATGTTACATCACAGCTGGGCTATCCTGGGTAAATAAATAAAATAAAAATTTGCCATGGCATGTTTAGTATTTTGGGATACAGTGTATATGAAAGGTCCTAAATAAAATCAAAGTTCTTTCCTTTACTATTAAGTAAGTATTTCGGTAGCACTTTAAGTTCCCTTAACTTCACTGTAGTTACTGTGTAACTGCACTTCCACATTGTAGTTGTGATACAGTGAAATGTAATAAACATGTAACTATAATGTAATTACCCTGCTGCATATAATTAATTACCTACCCTGCAGTTACATTGAAACTGACCCTTAAATTGTGACTATTTCTTGTATTTCTGAAGTCACACCTGGAAACAAGCCTTGGCTCAGTATGCCTATTCTGGTTACCATATTTTATGTGCTTGAGTTTTAGGAAATGCTCAATCCAGACAAAAGACTGCAAAAGAAAAGAAAGAGGACAGGCAAAGAAACTCCTGGCACCCAATCCAGGTCCCCACCAGTTATAATGATGCCCCTCCTGTTCCAAATGCCCAGTTACCAATGCAGTCCTTAGGCTAGCCATCAAAGTCCCTCCCTGTCATCACCACCACAACCGTCTGTGGCACCTCTGATACCCAGTGCTCCTCTCTGGCTCACACTGATGCAACTGGTCACTGTGACTACCACAGTAACCTACTGTGGCTGCTGTTGCCTGTGACTTCAGTTTGTGCCTCACCCTCTCCCCAAGTGCTTGCAAATGACTCACTTTGTGGTCCCCAGGAAGAGTTTTGACTCCATTAAGCGCGGTTTAATCATGTCACAAAAGTAGCATAGGTGTAAAGTATCTTTGCAAACACCTAACAACCACTTTAGCCACTGAGAACTCTGCCCAATATGTTTGAATTTAGGAAAAATACATTAATGGGAAAGGTGTTCTGGGCACCCAAGTAGCCCCATCTATATCTACAAACCAATATTGTATGCAATGCATCACTGTACTTGGCTTACAGTTAAATAGAACTAAGGATTCAATTAGAAGTGTTTACCTTTAAAAGTACTGCAATTGCCTGGCCCAGTGGCACCTGCTTGTAGTGCCCTGCACAACCACTAGGAAGACCCACATTCATGTCCCTAACCCAACAATACGGTCTGATGTATGATGCTGAGGCTTTCGGCGCTGACCTTGGGGATGAGAAAGGAACATCCTGCTCTCTGAGCACATCCTGTAGTAGGAAGCAGGTGCAGCACAACTGCAGTGAGTGACCACACAGCGTCAGCTAATCCTAACTGCAGGACAACTCCCCAGCTGCCTGGGCTGCGCTGGGGAGGTGAAAGAGCCAAACAAGAAGAACCCCACTGGATGGCTGCAGAATTAAGAAGGAAGCACCACCCACCCCAGGACGGAGCTGAATTTCTGGTGCCCCCCACTCCACTTCCGTTGACCAAGGATGCTCCCTGATGGCAGACAGCAAGCAGGCTGGTCACTGGGATCCTGCTGTGAAGGGCAAGCCACAGAGGAAGCAGGAGGATCGAGCATAGTCTGGGTGTGTGTGTGTGTGTGTGTGTGTGTGTGTGTGTGTGTAACGTAGCAAGGGACATGAGTCTAATGTAACGTGGACTTTCTGCAAAAAGCAAAAAAAAACATTTTAAAAGTACTGCAACTCATTCAAGAAATTTTTGGAATACAATTACCATGTAGCCAGGTGGCGTCTGAATACACCTGAATCATAATCAACTGGATGGTGAGTTAAGTTCAATATGCCTCCTCATATTAAAAGGTTACGTTTCAAATGCACTTGAGCATCCTTATGTACGTCTTCCATTTGCACCAGCGATAAATCCAGCTCTAACAGCAATTTAGTGCTTTTCCCTGAAAGCGGGCTTGAGGCTTCTTAATTTATTTTCTGAAAAACAATAATTTCAAGGCAAAAAAAGTCCCTGTGGAAAAGAGCCCGAATGAGCCAATATAATCTGAAAAGGCCACTGTTGCCATATTTTATAATTAACCACATTAGGTAATAGATTTCCTTTACTCAGTGAAAGCATTGACATCTCTTTTATGAATGCCACATAATAGTCGAGCCTGATTTATCTTCCTTGTTACTGGTTCCAACACGCACACTGCGGCCTCTATCAAATGAGCAGATCAAGAACAGCCATAGCCATCCCAGGCCCATTAAGGCCCATGCCACTCAGTTTACAAACACAATGATCGCGACTAAAATAAAGACACCTTTCTTGTTCCTCGAGACAGGCTTTTCCTCTGTACTTATTAAGGAATACTCTTTCAACTCAAAAGGACAAAGCCAATATAGCTAGGGCCATTCAAATTCCGTTCAAAGGACACTAATATTGTTTCTGGTTGAAAACCACGTTTTATGATTGCTTGCCTTCTCTAAAATTCATTAGCGTTGCTGGGCGTTTTATTTGCTTCATTTCTTAGCAGAACTAAAATGCATGCTAATGGTGTAATTATACTCAGCCTTGTTTTGTTTCAAATCCTTTATTTACTCTTCTTGCAAATGTCTTAGCATTAGGAACACCCCAAACAGTGCAGCCACTCATGATGCAATCGTCTCTCTCCTGCCACTGCAACATGGGTGGCTAGACTGTGCTGGGATGTTCCCAAGTCAGGAAAGATATGGTTAAGTGTTGATCAAGGAATGCAAACAAATGTGTTTTATGTGGTAACACCAGTATGGTGGGCAGTCTGTTTTCACTTTTAAAAAAAAAAAATCAGAATTAAACTACCAGCTCTTCAGCAATCTCTAGAGAATGTGACCAACCATTAAATGTGTTTTTAAGCTAAAGACACTTTGAACCCTAGGGGTTGACAGTGTCCCTTTAAACACTTGGTTTCTATGCATTATGCCTACTGCTTCTCAAAATATGATGACTAGCACTTAATTTCTTTATCAATTGCAACTATAGAATACTGCAGCTGAAGTTAGTACATATTACAAAACTGGTAGAAAGAAAACTGGCTCCTGACTGGCCAAGAGGTAGTTTCAGCCGGGCCATTATTCCAGCACAAAAGTAGTTCAACAAAAATATGTTAGAAAAAAGTCCAATTTACTGAAAGGATCCATTTCATAACTGCAACAAGGCACTCCAAGGGTGTGTTATGATGGGCTAATGACCCTTCTCGGAGGGTGGAAGTACTTGGCTTTGCCTTGTGTGTCAATCTACCCAAGAAGCACCGTTATCCCAACCATAATGCATCCCATCATGCCTTACTGATTAATTATTCAATGGTTAAAACACTCAAACTTGATTGACTAACAGCCACAGGGACATTCCTGCACATGCCCACAGTAAAAAATAAAGGGTACGTCATCAGTCTTCTTTAACTTGCCTTCATAGTATTCTGCCCTCCTTGCCCACACATAATATAGTTGCCAATGCATCCTTTAGCACACAGTGTTTTAGAAATGGCCCTGGTTTAGCCACTGTAACCACTGCTGCACACTTTCTGTCTCAGGTAGAGATGTTTTAAAGTTTTGCTGGCAAAGCTGAGAAATTTACCTTTCTGAGTTCCCACTTCACCACTTCACAATGAGTTTTCTTGGCAAAGTGATACTTTTCCATAGGAAGTCAGGCTAAGTTATGGCAAAGTGCCAACTGTATCAGCGAATGTAGATCAATCCACAAAGTATAAGGGCCACTTCATCTGGTGAGAACTTAACATCTGTACTATGTGAATTTTAACCGCTAATTGATTCATTAAGCAAATTTTGGCCACTTTGCCCACCTCTAGTCTCAGGCGTTCAGCACACGTACCTGCTGCTGCTGTTATACTCTCCAGTTCTGAGCTTCCACTACAGAGCATGAGTAGGATGGCCAGCTACCTTACAAACTTATTAATGACAATATAAAAATAAAGGAACAATTGTTCTAAATGTACAGCTGAAGTGTAAGAAATTGTTTTAAAAATGTAAATTTTTTCAAATAAGTTTATGTACACAAACTAACCCTTGGATAATAATATTAATACACTCCATGGTGTGGTATATCATAGGATACTGTCACTTTTGAGGTGCATGAGGCACTCGGTCTGTGCAAAGTGGTGGATGCTAAAACCTTTGGTGGTTTCAAGCACAAATGGGATGGAATGAAGGGTATAGTGGGTGCTCAGGTGGCAAAGGCTTGGAGAGGAATGGACGGAAGGGCTAGGACCCTGGAGGACAGGTCCAAGAGCTAAAAGGAATTCGGCAGACTGAATGGATCATTGGTCTTTTTCTGTCATTATTTTCTATGTTTCTATGTCTCGGCCTTCAGACTCTCAGCACCAGTAAGCCAGGGTGCCGAGAGGGCGTGAGTCCCGAAAAGTGTGGCAGGGGCAGAGCATGGAGCAAAACAATGGGGGCCTGCTGGACTGGGGAGCAAAAAAAAAGAAATATAATTGTCAGCAGATAAAGACCTCTAGGCCCACCTAGTCTGCCCTATTTTCCCTACCTACTGTGACCCTACTCCATCTCCAGTCTCCCCTGCCTTATTTCTAAGGTCCCCTGTGTCTAACCTATGCATGCTTGAATCTTGATACTGTTTCAGCACCACCACCTCCTCTGGGAGGCTATTCCAGGTGTCCACCACCCTTTCCATGAAGAAGTATTTCCTCACAACTCCTCAGAGTCTCCCCCTTCGTAGCAGGACCCCTTTTCCTCAAGCATCTCTTTCTAGGAAAATGCTACCCTCGTACCTTATTAATACCTGTGAGGTATTTGAATGTTTCTATCCATTACCCCTTTCCTCTACAGTACATATTTAATTCCTCAAGCCTTTCTTCATAGGGCTTTTGATGCAGGCCGGAACCATTTGGTTGCCCTCCTCTGTATCCACATCATCATCATCCAAGATAGGCAAAATGGACCAACACAGCCATAATAATGTTTTATTAAAATAGATTATACAGGTTACGTCTAGACCTGCTACACAAAACAGGTAATGTTTCACTAAGAGGTGACTTCATCAGTGTGGCAGATTCTAGACTAATAACCAACTGTAAATGGAATTTTAATCCAAAAGAAGAGCATCTAAAAGTGCAATTATTCACAGGAGATTAACTGTCTCTGCTTAAGATACAATATTTAATTGTGTGCCAGTTTCTAAGAGCATTGCATATACAACTTTATAAAATGAGCCTCAGAATCCTACACAATCCTAGCAATTTCATTGGTTTAAACAAATCACCTGACTATTCATCAATCTCTGGTATATCTTCCACAAGTGAGTCAGTTTCTAACTAACCTGATCTAATGTAGATAGCAACAGCATAACTAAATGACAATAAAACCTTTTCCTTCAAATCAAAAAGTCTTCCACTTTTTAAACACAAAAGCCAGAACAGGGCATAGGTTTCTTCAAAATAAGTGCACTTCCTGTGTTCATTCAAAGGAATGGATAGGCCAATTGGTCGTTTACTGCCATCATTATCTGTGTTTCTATGTTTCTAACTCTGCCTTTGTTGCCAAACTCACATATTCTACCTAGCAACAACCCAACTAAAGGAAACAGATAAAGAACTGAGTAAATTAACACTGCAGACTCCTGAAGTCGTGATCAATTCAAGTAGTTTAACGTGGCTGTATCGCCCAGACAGCAACCTTTACCCCAGCGCTGACCATAACACAGAGTCTTCCTCAGAGGGTGGGTCTGAGGAGTAACAGAATCAATCAACCTTTATACAAAATCCTTAAAGTGACACTCACCCAATATATGATAAAATGAAAATGTCATAAAATGTAAACAAACGCATATAGTTTCTGGAACAAGTTTATTCAGACTAGATATAAATTAAACATTTATGTTCTTTGATACAATATTTAATAATGCTATTCAATAACGTTGTAAGCCTAGGGAATCAACAAGTGTCATTTCCAACAAATGGGGATATAAAAGTATCCAACACGATGTTTAGAAAAATTAAGCAAACAATACTAGCCTATAGGAAGGAAACAAATGTTTACTTCTGGACATAATAAAAGGGGTTACTATTAAATAAAGACATTTTCTGTAGTGGGATTTATAAAGTAGGATTAGTAGTAGACCAAAACAAGATACAGTGGATGAAAAGTATTTGCCCCTTCCTGATCTTTCTATTATTGCATATTTGTCACACTGGATGTTTTCAGGTCTTTAGACAAATGTAATATTAGATAAAGGGGCCTGAGTGAACAAATAACACTTGTTTTTTTAATTTCACTTATTTAATGAAAAAAGTTAACCAACACCAATTGGCACTGTGTGAAAAGTAATTGCCCCTTACACTTAATAACTGTTTACGCCACATTTAGCTGCAATGACTGCAACCAAACACTTCCTATAATTCAATATCAGTCGTTCACATCGCTGTGGAGAATTTTAACCCATCTTCCTCTAAGAACTGCTTTAATTCAGTAACATTTTGGTAGGTTTTCGAGCATGAACTGCTGTTCAGGTCCTGCACAGCATCTCTATTGGGTTTAAGTCTGGACTTTGACTAGGCCACTCTAAACTTTAATTTTACTTCTTTTTAGCCATTCTGATGTGGATTTGTTTTGTGTTTTGGATCATTGTCTTGCTGCATGACCCAACTACGCTTCAGCTTCAGCTGACAGAAGGATGACTGGACATTCTCCTTAAGAATTTTCTGGTACAGACAGAATTCATGGTTCCTTTAATTATGGCAAGTCATCATCCATGAGCAGCAAAAGCATCCACACCATCACACTACCACCACCATGTTTGACTGTTGGTATAATTGTTCACACTGTGGGATGCTATGTTTGCTATTACGAGGACATTATCGGATCCATGTTGTCCAAAAGTTCCACTTTGGACTCATCTGTCCACAGAACATTTTCCCAAAGGCTTGTGGATCATCCAGGTGCTTCTTGGCAAATGAGAGATGAGCATTTTATGTTCTTCTTTGGTTAGCAGTGGTTTCCGCCTTGCTACTCTCACATGAAGCCCATTTTTGCCCAGTCTCTTTCTGATTGTGGAGTCATGAACACTGACCTTTAGCTGAGGCAAGAGAAGCCTGCAGTCTCTTGGATGTTGTTTTAGGATCCTTTGAGACTTCTTGGATGATTTACATCACGCCCTTGGAGTAATTTTTGGCAGGCCGCCTACTCCTGGGAAGGGTCACTACTTGTTCCAAGTGTTCTCCATTTGAGATTATGGCTCTCACTGTGGTTCGATGGAGTCCCAGAGCCTAGAAATAGCTTTGTAACCCTTTCCAGACTGATAGAGGGAACAAAATGTTTCTGATCTTTCTAGAACTTCCTTTGATCATGGCATAAATTGCTTGTTGAATCTTTGTGCTGGCAATGTGACTCTGATGGTAAGGGCCAAATAAGTGAGGTTTATATTGAGCAGGCTGGCTGTAATCAAGCCTGGCTGTGTTCAATCAGCTGACTCTAATTATCCCTTTAATTGGGTGATTTAACTAGGGGTAATTTTTTCACACAGTGCCAGTTGGTGTTGGTTAACTTTTTTCATTAAATAAATGAAATAAGTAAAAAAAAATGTTATTTGTCCACTCAGGTTCCCTTTATCTAATATTATATTTTGTCTAAAGACCTGAAAACATCCAGTGTGACAAATATACAATAATAGAGAAAATAGGAAGAGGGCAAAATACTTTTTCACGCCACTGTACTTAATCTAATAGTGCAGGTAGTTTAAAGTAATTTACATTAAGTATCCTGTTTTAGTCTACTACTAATCCTGCATGGCAGGTTTCCCTGTTTTATAAGTCCAACTACAGAACATTTCTTTATTTAATAGTAAACCCATTTTATTAAGGGGTCCATAAGTACTTTGCCCTCTTTGGACAAGCTCCAGAAAGACATTCATGGACCCACCATGAGTCAGAGAAGATCCTCAAATGACACCAGCCCATGGTTGGTGGCCAACCCTCGACCGATGCCTGGTCGGAGGTATGAGTCCTTGAGGTCACCATGGATGACCAATCTTAGTCCTCTGAGGATTCCTCAAAAACAGCCCTTAACTGTTTCACACTACAGACCACCTAGGAATCCTCAGATTGGGTGATCTCCACCAATAACCAGCCTGGTACTCGGAGGCTGAGTGGGCCAACATAGAGCACCCACCTTCAGCAGTGGTGGTGTTTCCACTCTCAGGGGTAGAGAAACAGTTGCAGGGAGCACCTAGTTAGCGTGGACTGGCAAAGGCATCACCGGCGTCTACCAGGGCGTTGACTCACCCTGGTGTAAGCTCTACCATGCCCTGCAATGGACCACTGTTGCCAGAGGAGCTCCTCGTAGAACCAATGCGTCTTACATCAGTGCCTCTCCTTGCCAGAGGATGAGGAGGTCAAGAAGTGTTGACAGCGATGCCTCCTGGTTGAGCAGGATTGAGAAAGAATGTGAACATCTCAATTGAGACCTCGACCCAGAACTTAATCGTTGACCCAACATTCGAGGTAGAGGGCTCTGGTGGGTCATGGTATACCACATGCCTTGTTACACTGTGCAAAAGAGGCTTTGGAGGCTCAGCCACCAATGGAGGCCTCTCCTGAGGTCATCTGGCCAGGGACACCAACTGGGCAACATCCTCCTGAGTGAGGAACAGGGAACCGTGGTCTGCGAGATCGAGAACTGTGGTCTGTGAGATCGAGCTCTCGATCTCATCTGACAGTTGGTCAACAGGCTTAAGGATGATCTTGATGGCCTGCTTGACTAGAGTTGAGATTAATAAACCCGCTGAGAGTACAGAGGGTGCCTGAACCAGAGTCAAGTGGTTGGGGAGTTGAGGAACCAGAAGGATCATGATCTCTCCTGGCCCCATGACTGGCACAAATGGCACTTGTGCTTTTACTGTGGCGGGCCCGCTTTCCTCCAAGGTCTGGAGGACCAGGCACATCTCATGGAATCCCTCTGAGAATGACCTCTGATGCTAGACCCAGAAAAGCGCTGAGGCCGAGAATGTGCCCACTGCAGCAGCCACCACTTCCTCTTCAAAGGCCACAGCTTAGCCAGCCTGGCAGTCACTGAGGCTTTCTTGTGGCTTTTGGACTTCTCTCTGAAGGGTGGCCGAGGTTGAGCCACAGCTTTGATCCTCGAGGAATTCCAGAAGCATGGAAAGGCATAAATTGCACCGCCATGTCATGCTGCCCACCCAGGCAGTGCATTCACGTGTTGTGTGGGTCAGTCACTGGCATCTTCTGGTGGCACTGAATGCAAAATTTTAATCCTGGTTTCCATGGCTCCATGCTGTAAGCTCATCAAGGAAGTCAAGAGAATCCAAGAATCAGAAGAAATAACTTTGAAAAACTTTAATCACCAAAGTGCTAGAAACCCAAGCAGAAGCTGCTAAGAAGGGACCTGTTCTTCCAGCAGAAAGAAAGATCTGATATCATGGGTGGAGTGGGGATATACCAAAGTGGTGAGAGGAGCTTAGCTTAAAGATGTCCAATGGAAAACCTATTTCAGTGGAATTGCCAGTGTGGATAATAAACTGTATCTAAGCCCCTAGAGTAAAACCTTTTCCATTTAAAACAACAAAAAAATTCCATTTTATAAGTATAATTACTACCCCAGGGCATGGGCTTCCTGAGAATGCATTCTGTAGCAAGTAGTGTATGCAGCCACATGAATAGGCAGGACCGCTTGCTCGGCACACAGTGGTGCTTCAATTGCTAATCTACACATCCTCCCACCTGGCTCTCGAGTCTCACAGCCCCTCTCCAGCTCAGCTTGTATTGGCATGAAGGGGGCTGTGTAAACATGCAACAGAATTGACGTGAGAGGGGTGAAGGACGATGTGGCCAGTCCAAGAATTTAAACTGAACTGCCAAGTAAACACGGCCTTAGGCTCAGATCAAGGAGCACTTTGGGGTTCCTCAGCCATGCCACAACTACCCTTAACTGCTCTCTGTCCTCTTGGCTGATCGATGCCATTTTCTCAGCTCATTGGGATTAGCTCATACTTCCATAGTTCCTTGGTTATGCAATCCTGTCCCTACTGCAATGATTTAATTAATATACAACACTCACTAACTAATTATTGTTACTGCTGTAATTGCTGGGAGGTGGTATACTGTTAATCTCTATTTTCTTCTGATTTCCCTTTGTATTCTCTTTTCACTTGGTTGCAACTGGAATCGAGCCCTCTTGGACTCAGTTGCTCACCTGGTAAACTAAGTTTCAAATAAAAATATAAAACACTGCAGATTATGTTTAGAGGGCTTGAGATGCACTTCCAGGCAATGAAAGGCCACTTGTCCTTCTACCCCTGAGGTGTGCATCTCAAACCCTTTAAAGTGGTTTATTACTTACATAACTTAGTCTTAGCCAAAACAAGGCTGGATGAGTTCAAGCTGGCTAAAGTTGAACTCAGAGAATACGGAGGTATTGGTTGTGGACCCAGGTGCTTGGTGGAGGATGGGAGCTGGTTTATCCTCAGGTTTATTTCTGGGAAGAATCCAGCTCCCTACCTCTTAACGGGTGCGGAACCTGGGGGTGATCTTTGATAATGAACCACACTGCATTTGCAGGTGTCGGAGGTTGTCAAACTTTCCTTTATCATCTTAGGAACATCGCCAGGATTAAGCACCTTGTTCTGCCAGCTGACCTTCCTATGTTGGTCCATGCTTTTGTGACCTCACACCTGGATTATTGCAACTCCATTTACCTAGGGCTTCCTGGGGTTGATATCCGCCACTTGCAGCTGGTGCAGAACGCTGCAGCCCGATTGTTGTGAGTGCATCTTGCACCTGTCACATCTCGCCGATATTATGTGATCTGCACTGGCTGCCGATTCAGTAGTGGATCACCTTTAAGTTGGTCTTTTGACCTACAAAGCCTCTACGGACAGGGTCCAGACTACTTGAAAGAGCTTTTGGTTCCTACCGCCAGGCAACTCTCCGCTGGCAGACGAGGGGTTGCTAGAGATTCCGAGGGTTTCTTTAAAGTCATCAGGTGCTCGTGCTTTTATGTTTGTTGCTCGACCCTCTGAATTCTCTACCCCATCCGCTCTGCCAGTGTGCAACCGTGAGAGTTTAAAAGGCCCTTAAGACCTTTTTATGGTCAAAGATTAATTTTAATTAATTGATTGTGATTTGGAGCTCAGATTTAATGTACCATAAATTATCTATGGAGTTGTGTTTATTATTTATTGTTCTAATTATTGTAAGGCACCTTGGTTTAAGAAGGTGCCATATAAATAAAGTTTCATTTCATTTACATATGAGAAAGCATTACAAACAATATTCATAAATATGTTTCAATTATTAACAGTCATGTCCATGGCTCAGCAGACTTACTAGCATTCAATGTTTCAAACCACCAATATTTAAAAAAACAAAAAAACAGTATGTATTATTACAGTAATATACCTCATGATATACAAATATCCTTAAATCAATTTATGCAAAGTATGTGAGAGAAAAATGTAGAATAAATAACTTATCTGGCCAAGTTCTACATTCTGAATGAGAATTAACAGTTTATTCTCACAGTGTAAATTTATATACACACCACATGTCCCTGCTGTGAAGCAACTGTCTCTACTCTCCCTGCCTTGAAGAAGCTGTTGGATCACAGATTCCAAAATTACTGTACATCGACAATCAAGACAAATTAACAAAATAATTCTATAGATTTTTATTTTTAAATCATCAATGGTACATAAGCAACGGATACCTACTTAAAAACAAACTATATTGCATACATCGAATATGCAAGAAGGAGAGCATTTGGAGAAGTGTTTCATCCATACTTGTGGTGACCTCGAGGCACGCCACTATGGCCATGCTTCACTCTGCCAGTTGTGAAGTCATCTACGGTCACCAAAATTCCCATGGGTAAAAAGTATCCAACAGTGCCTTGTTGCACATCCTCCATATATGTAGTACTGTATATTGGTTATCAACTTCAAGAAAAAAACGCCAGTATTGGCTAAAAGGGACATCTGTCCCCAAAACAAAGCCTTAAAAGACACAGTGAAAGATTTAGAAATGGAGGAGGCTCATTACTGCATAAAAACAATATGTACCTCCTATTTTCCATTGTATGACTTTAAATGAAACATTCTCTCTGTTACATTTCCCAAACATGTTAACACCTAACAGGATAAAACTCATATTAAAACTCTTTGTTTGTGTACAAGTTGCCCAGATTTCTCCCCATTCTTGTAGTCAAGTCAAGGTTTATTGTTTTTCCAAACATTAAAATGTTGGACATTGCAATCGTATACATGAAGGACAAAATACATATAATTATAAAAAGTAGACATTTCATATAGTTTCTATAGGAGTATAAATTTACAGAAACATGTAAGTACTACTGTATAACAATTTGATACAGGAATATAATAAATCATGACATTAAGTTTGATGAGTAAGGAAGCGTTTTCTTTTGTAGCCTATCATGGAGGCGAGAAAATTGGAAATTAATTCAGCGTCATCTTTGGTTATAGGTGCATAAGAATAAACAGCGGTTCATAATCCAAATTAGCATATTTAATAAGGAAATCTTTTAAAGTTTGCTGCTGTGAATGGTTGTAAAGATGGCACTGTATTATAATATTGTACAGGGTTTCCTGAAAGCCCTTGTACATCTGCACAAATCCTGGCATGGCCCTTCAGGGTGTGGTTTATTAAAGTAGGCTATCTGGAAGCTATTATGCCTAGTCTAGCCCAAGTAATGGCTTTCCTAGTGTTAGAGCAAGGGCTAATTTTAAATATTCCTCTGTAACAGAATCAGTTTTGTTGAGACTGTACCAAGGGACTTGTTTCTGAGCCCTTACTTGCTCCATTTGTTTTGCCTGAGCAACTAAAACAGTTTTTGTTTAAGTAAGGTTTATGTAAAGGAAAGATCTTAATACCTCTCTGGAAATCATCCTAAAGGTGAGATACTGAGACTTTTGATAGGACAGACATAAGAGCCTTTAGCCATAGGTATGAGAACCTTGTTGAACCAACTTATTTTCTCACAAAGACAAATATTCGAATTGGGTTAAATGAGTTAGTAATCACATTGAGCCAGTAAGGTGACCAAGCGTGGAGTCAACTAAAGTGGCTAGGGGAGTTTACCCAGCTCAGCCCTGACTACAGGGTTAGAGGTAGAAAAGGGTACCTGTAACAAAGATTTATAAAAAAGAAAAAAAAAAAAAGATAAGGGAGTTCTAAATTGGGGAAATGTTGAGTCCCCATACTAATCATTCTTGTATTATACCGTACCCGTTTATTAGGCCAAATCAAATGATGTATTTTGCATTTGGACTGGTTATCTATGCACAAGTTTTAAGCCACATGTTGACCAACATACAAAGATCCACTTGCTTGCAAAGATGAAGAATCACCGTCAATTATTCTTAGTGTACATTTCTGAATCTTTTCAGCTTATTCCATCACACCTACACCCACAGAAGGGTGCCAGGCAGAACAACAGTACTCCAATATGGACCTGGGGTCTTGCAAATAAGGATCAACTCTTCCTCAGATAATCCAACCCATTTTACCTTGTTCAAGGACATACACCCTGTTACTAGCTTTGGAAGCAATGCCCACCATAGGTCCCGGAGATTGCTACCTACCAATCTAGCATGCTATACAAATTCTTATTCCCTAACTGCCTATTTTAAATTTATGTTTTTATATATTTTACTCCAACTGCTTGTGATGCATTAATCTGCACTGAACTGTTTTGGGTTCAAATGAGGAACTGGGTCAGACTGGAAAGGACTGCTATCATTTAAAGAATAACGTCTAGAAAATGTAGTGCCATCCAAATATATTGCTTGATCACATCTGGTATCCATATACTTAACTAAAATCAGAAACAGAAGTGGACCAAGCTTCATTCCTGGAGAATACTTCCCAACACCTCTTTAGGCTCCAAGCTAAATCACCTGTTTAATCATTTGTTTCTGTTCCTCGAAAGGAATACACTCATCAGACAAGAGCTAGATGAAGATGAATTGCAATGGGTAGGTCATTTGTATGTCTGATTACATGATGCACAGTGAAGGGTCCTTTTAAACTGCTAAATTGATATTGGTTGACAGCATTTATAATCTGCTAAAATTGCTTGAAAACTATTTTTCTGCACTTTTGCTGACAGTGGAAGTCAGAGAAATAGAGCATAGATTTTCAAGAAATTGATGACTTGAAAACACTTGGAGAGAAAGAGACTGCTACAGTAGTCTCAATCTTGAGGAAGATAACTTAAGCGTACTGAAATTAAAATAATAAAATTAGATGCTAATAAGCTAACACATTCTTTTATTCTTTTAACACCCAAACTGAAATAGAGTCGGGCCAGATGCTTTTTTAGTTTATACTCTATAAAATTTCTTAGTAAACTAAATCTACAGTAACCATAAAATTAAATGGAACATCAACATCACCCAAATCTGGAGGAATAAGTTTATCCTCTGAGGAAGCTACTGCATAGAATGGATAATTGACACCATTATCAACTCACTGTCACCCAGTTTCCCTCTACCAAGTAATCTGATTGACACCTGGCCCAAAATGGTCTTAACACCCAGACACCAAGTACCTGGATCTGAGGCAAGTAGTTGCTTGACCTTCTAATAAAATAATTTTCACAATGTTCTACTGACCTTATTTTGATACCAACTAAGCAGTTGTGCATTATACATTGTTTTTAGAAGTTTTCTGTCTTTGAAATGAGAGTCAGACTTTTTTGTGGCCAGGGCTTATTCAAAACTTTGATATCTGCACTGTACTTCCAGTCTCATCCATAATTTTTCAGTGCCCCTCACGCAGAGATTTATTGTAAACATTTAATTACTGTTAATTCCTTCTATAATACGTTTCTGGATTTATTTCAACCTGAATTTGCTGTAACCCACTTTCTTTTTGGTACTGTGCTTAGAAAAGTGTATACAGAGGACTAAGGACCCCACCGTAGGCATTACGTAAATGCCATACTATGTTTTTTCTCACCTCTGGCTACCAGTTTACAGGGGTGTGAAGGCAGATCCATAACAAAAACATATATTTTATTAGAAATGAGGCGCCCATCCTCCATACCACCTTTTTTTTTTTTTTATTTAAAACTAGGTAGCAGGTCAGTTTCACTATGATCACTACCACTAGGACAACAGCATAGCACATGCATCTATTAACTTTCCGCACAGTACTACGGAATAGGTTGCGTAGCTGTCGTGGAACTACCAGTGGGGTCCTTAGTTTTCCACTTACACCACGTAATGTTCAGATAGACCTATATGGCAGTAAGGAAGGG
The DNA here is from genome assembly GCA_016271365.2 of Neoceratodus forsteri. Taxonomy (NCBI): domain Eukaryota; kingdom Metazoa; phylum Chordata; order Ceratodontiformes; family Ceratodontidae; genus Neoceratodus; species Neoceratodus forsteri. The sequence continues at coordinate 964,699,360 of CM028136.1, forward strand.
ATTTTCGTAGTATCGATGCATGCTGGGAATGTATTAAATTCAACACTGCCTTGCTCCTGCTTGGCTTTGTTACAATTTATATTATTAGAAATTTAAGGATGGCCACTGACAACCTATTAAAATCCCAAACCAAAATTATAACAGAGGCAGGGAGTTTGGACTTGATATGATCTAATGAGTGTTCCAAATGGTCTAACATTCTTCTTTTCTGCAGGTGGAAGATATATGGCCCTGAAGATATGTAGGGTTATGCCCATGTGGTGGTCTGGTCACATGGATTTTTAACCACACTGTTTCAAGTTCTTTGATTTCCTGTTCCTCCAGTCTTTTGACTAATACATTGTTCTTCACATTGCACATAAAATTAAAAAACATGCTTGTGATTGTCATTAAAGTTTTGACATATGCTGTACTGTCTGTGATATGCAATAGTTTGTTTTAGATGTATAGTTGTGCAGTGTTTGTAAATCTGTATTATGGTAGCCTGATATAACACAGGATGATCATGATCTGGGGGATATCCCATAGAGCCCATCCTGTATAAATATGTTAATAAATGAATAAACTATATGCCACTGTCTACTCCTCCTTTACAAACTCTGCCTTTTTAAACAAACTAAATCCTTCTATACTTATACCCTCATTGGAAACCCCTTCTGTGCACCATGTCTTAGTTACTTCAATACCAGCCATGTTATTGTTTTATTCATTATTTTTCCCAAAATGTATTTATCCCAGATAGCCCAGTTGGATGCAATATCCCACTTTCAGTGGGGTCTTGCTATTACCTTGTTTCCAGTAGGGTAAATTGAAGCACTGAGAGGTTAGGCCGCTTACTGAGGACAACACAATCATTGAAGCTGGTGGGATTTAAACCTGGGTCTCCTGCATTGCCCAAGCCACAGCTCTATAGCCACTGGAACAAACTGGATTCACGAACACCGAATTTGCCAGCAGATAAAGGCCTAGAGGTCTATCAAGTCTGCTCGAATGTGCAGCTAGCACCCCTTACTGCTACACTATTTCTCAATCCAGCCACACTTAGTGCACAGAGGAACTTGTAACTGTGTGCCTCTACCCCCAACTTGGTAATAGACATATATTAAAAACAGGTGCAGGCAGCAAAGACAGAATTTACAGGTAGGGGGAAGGTACTGGAAAATTTAAGGTGGATAAAATGAAAATATGGTTACCAGGTTGTGGGCTTATAAACTATTAAGCTTGCTTGTTTTACAGTTTCATTTAGGACCCTTTTCTGAGATCAGCTTGTTCCAAAGGGCCTTGGCATATAAAATGGCCTGTAACTGTACTCCCCATAGCGTACATCTGTCCCATTCTCCAACAGAATCTTCACTGAGCAGCCTCAGGAGCCGAAAAGATGCACAGAGCAGGCATCAAGGCCAGACTCTAGCAGATTCCAGTCGGACAGTCAGAAGCCTGTGTCTGGGTCAAAGGATCCTCACTGTGAGGGTTCAAAACATGCTATTTGGCGATCTAAAGGACTGTGGGAATAATGGCATAGCTGTCATGTTCTCTTAAAAGACTCTTTAAGAAATGTTAACTACATCTTTCAGTTGTTGAGAGTTTCAGTGAAGAGTTGCCAACTAACAGGTTCTTTGTCCCTCCTCTCAATTTTAATGCCAGACCAGCCTAAAAACAGCCTTGCTAGAGCCTCAACCCACACACCACAGGATAGCTTGACCTCTTTTATCTATATAGCTATAAAAAAAAAAAAACAAGATCATCAGCATAAAGCGATGAACCAAGGAGTTACGCTAAGCGTGCATGGGTGATAAATCCAGGTGTTAAAGATTACTGTCTGTGTGATGGCTAGGAATGAAATTCAATAAAAGTACATCTATTTTATAATAAAAATATATATAAAATTACACATAGCCCATAACAGCCAGATTAAATTATTTCATGGTGATTTGCATATATCATCCACGGGCCTAGCCTAGAGCTGAACAAGATCTTTTCAGAACTAATATGGTTTCTAGTACATTAGCCTGATAAATTACACAGAATAAAGCGTGGCTTAGTTGTATTATTGTGATATAAAATTCCACATTTACTGGACAACACAGAACAAGTTTATGGGGCAAGAATTCAGCTACCCTCCAGGAACTGAGGGGGGCAAGGATCTGATATGCAATTGTATAGATTCCTATGCAGTCTATAGAACTGCATTACAGCTGTGCTGTGGTTAACACCCACTGACGCTTTTCCTCAGAGAAGTTAGAACAGTAAAGTTCATTTTGCCACACCTAGCAGACTGCTATCAAAAAGTCTGCTTTCAGTGTTGAAAAGAATTCACTGAGGAAACCCATCACCTTGATCTAGTATTGAACTTATCTGACAGCGGTCTGGGATATGTTTTCCATTATATGTTACTTTTTTTTTTGATTAAAGTGATTTAGTCACATTTCAAACAGACTTTTCTTATTGTATAGGTTATGTCGGTGAAAGTCATTCCACCCATTTTCAACAGTTTGTATTTAGAAACAAGAGATTCCACTTTGGCCCAGGACAGTGGGATGGCAGACTCCTTTACTTCCCAAGTGATGAACACACACCTGTGCTATGACATCCAGCAAGGAGAGTGCAGGTGCAATCCCATTGAAATGAATGGAGCTTGATTTTGCATCTTATTTAAAACCTTTTAATGGCAAGTTGGAAATTAATGAAGGCCACCGCTTGACTAACCTCTCCTCTGCAATGTACGTGGCTCAGCAGGTTGTACACTCGCCTCTGGAGGGCTCTGAACATCAGAAGGTTGTGGGTTCTAGCCCTATACGGGAATGTGGGATAAATCCAATACCGACACTGTAGTGCATCATGAGGTGTGCTGCACTCCTAAAGTGCCATCTTTCGGATGAGACGGTTAACTGAGGTCCTGTATGTCAGTTCTGGTGGTTGCTCAGGTGGACGTTAAAGATCCCATGGCACTTCTCGAAGAAAGGAAATTTCCCAGGTGTCCTGGCCAAATTTCCCAATTCACTAAAAATACCACCAACAACTTAATCTGTTTCTGGAAGTCAGTTTGCATCTGTAACTTCCCCTGGGACAAGGCTAAAAAGGTAACATTGCCTAGTCTTCCTTTCTCAGTCAACAAAACTCTCTGCTCATCAAGGCTGAAGTATGATCATTTGATTCTAAATACAGACTGTGAATAAAGTATTGAAAGTGGGCACAATGACTTTTCGCCTGCATAACCGACACAATAAGGCAAGTCAGTTTCAAATGAAATAAACTGACTAAATCACTAAGTTCATGCCTCGCAGTGTACATTTTACACAGAAGCCATCCTTCATTTTACTCATGGAATAGAGTCTGACTTTAAATTTCACTCCTGAAACAGCATTTCCCCAGTTTTCTGGCATCAAGCTTGCTCACCTCAAGGCTGAGATGATGCAGATTGTATGATATCACAAAGACACTCACTGCTGGAAGAAGTAGTGATAGTTTTACTTCTAACTGGCACCCATCCTCTGAGGCTTAGGGTGCCATTACAGTTATAAAAATGAGGTAGATCGGGCACACTTAGACAAACACTACCATAAAATAAATAAGCAGCACAGTATTGTCTAGACTTCATAAAATGAGACTAGAAATATCAGATTTCAATAAAATAAACAGACAGTGGACAGGGATGGAGAGAAGATAGTCCCCAAAAGCTTGCCTGTATAAAAATATTCTGAGGCCCTTCTAAGGGCATCCAACGAGGAGCCTCTCTTAGGGCCCTCGGAAGCAAATTCCACAGTACCTACATAAGTACATATACTCTGACCCTCATCTTACAACCCACTATCTTTTTCAAATCTTTTACAGGCAGGTTATGTAACAAAAAGGGGTGGGATGCGAGGCACAAGACGGAAGTTGGTCTGCCTTAATGTCAGGAGCCTGGGAAACAAAATCAGAGAGCTCGGGTGATGGTAGCAGAGAGTGGGCTGAAACTCACAGACATTACAGAAACTTGAGCTACAGTGAACAAAGACTGGGATCTGACAGTCCCAAGCTACACCATGTATGGAAGTGATAGTGGGAAGGTAAAGGAGAAGGAGTAGCCTCTATGTCAGGGAAGGAATTGAGGCAGTGGAGGATGAATCAATCAAAGGAGGAATGGGGTAATAGAATCGCTGTAGATTCACCCACACAGAGGCATCAGGTAAGACACTGAGCAAGGGATGGTCTACAGACTACCAGGGCAGGGGCAGAGTGATACAGAACTAGGGGCTGATGTAGAGAAGGGGTAGCAAAGGGGAGGTAATCTGCCAGACACAGACTAGGACATTCCTGCTGCTAAGAGTGCCAGAAGCCAGGCCCTACTAGATACACTGCAGGACTGCATGCTGGTGCAGCTGGTCAAGGAACCCACAAGGCAAGCTGCCATTTTGATGTGGTGCTCACCAACTCAGAAAAGGTAGGCAGAGTACAGGTTAGGAACCACTGGGATCCAGTGACCATAACACCATATGGCTCAAATCGCCCTGGTACCAGTAAGCCTTTGTCAAGGGCTGAAGTTCTGGATTTCAGAAGGGCAGACTTCACCAGCTGAGGGATTAGTCCTGGACAGGTTAACTGGCGTGGACACTATAAGGAGTAGAGGAAAAATGAGGAGAAATAAAGAGGTCACGCTCAGGCAACAAAGGCGTGCATGAGAATGGTTATCGAGAGAAAGCGGATACATGAGACCAACGATCTCTCTGAAAATGTCACAGGCACAAAGAGGCCAAAAATAAAGCCTTCCTCAGGTATAAGGAGAAGTAGGGGATAACAAATGGGGCAGTACCAAGTAAGAACTAGTGAGGCCAAGAGAGCAGTCAGGGTTATAAAAGCAGACATAGAACTGTGTTATTATGAAATGGGTCAAGGTGAGGAAGAAAAATTACTCACCTTAGTAATATTGTTTCTTCTAATGGAGTCTTGCTATATTATAGACATTAGCAGTCTGATCCAGCTCTAGAACTGCCCCGAGTGAAATGGTTAAAACCATTCCAAAATAGAATTTTGGCATGAGAGCAGCTCTATCTGTGTCATTTCAAACTTGAACTGTCAGATCTTTGAGCCAAACTCACTAAGATCTGTGTGGAAGCTGTAACCTACACTAGCCAAATGGCTACCTAAATAATAACAACCATTGATGGTCCCAACACCCAAGACTCAAGTCAGGGACCAGAAATACTAACACCATTCTAATAATATGAAAATGGAACATAAGTATAATAAAACACACACAGCGTACATACACACCCCCAAAGTCCCAAGGGGACAAAATGCTAACAGGGCATAAGTAGTGCCGCACTAAGTTGCCCGCACCCCACCAAGTAGAGGTTCTGAGAGGGGCAGGTTGGGAGGTCTATAATATAGCAAGACTCCATTAGAAGAAACAACATTACTAAGGTGAGTAATTTTTCTTCAAACAACATGAAGTCTTGCTATATTATAGACATTAGCAGAATACACAGCAGTACCTCCATGGAGGAGGGGCAGAACCTACTTAGGAATAGGCTCTGAAGAACAGCTGTGCCAAACCGAGCATCTCTCCTGGCCTGGACATCCAGGGAGTAATGCTTGGTAAAGGTGTGTACCGTTTTCCAAGTAGCAGCCTGGCAAATCTCTAATAAAGGGATATCTCTGGCAGCAGCAAGAGACGAACTGTACCCCTGGTAGAATGAGCCCTCAAACCGGGGGGCTCTGCCCACTTTCTGATAACAAAATTGGATACAAGAGACAATCCACCTGGTTATTGATCTCTTAGTGGCAGGTTGCCTTTCCCAACTTCACCATAGGTAAGGAAAAGTTGGAGGATTGAACCTGTGACCTTTAGTGCAGCTCTATATAACTAAGAGCTCTCTTAACATCCAGGCTGTAGCAACCTCCTCTCACCAAGAGGAGAGATCAGTGAAAAATACTGGAAGGAGATAGATTGATTAAGATGGAAATCTGAAACCACCTTAGGCAAAACTTCCTATTAGTCCTAAGGACTACCTTATCCCTGTGGAAAGAAATAAAGTCAGTCTCCACTGACAAGGCTTGCAATTCACTTAGGCGTCTGGCAGAAGTGATAGCCACTAGAAAACAGTTTTCAAGTTAGGAACTTAAGCTCTGCAGAAGACAGAGGTTCAAAAGGGTTGTATTAACTGGGCAATGCAAACATTAAGGTCCCAAGCAGGGCGGTTCGAAAGGAGGATTAGTATGGAGTAATCCTTAAAAAACTTGGAAAACACAGGATGAGAGGAAGAGGGATGACTTTCCTGCTGGCGTAAAAGCAGACACAGCTGCCAAATGAACTCTCAAGGTAGCTGGTCTGAGACCCAAGGAATTAAGATGTACCATGTAATCTAACAAAATGGGCAATTCAGCAGATTCTGGGGAAATATTTTCCCAGCACACCAAATGGAAAACCTTTCCATTTAGAACTATAAGTAGCCCTAGTGGAAGGCTTTCTGAAGCCTTTAGGATCTCAAGAACACCCTGAGAGAGTGTAAATCAGCAACTCTAACTCCTCAAGAGCCAGGCCTTGAGGTTGAGGGATTTGAGGTCCAGATACCAAACCCTTCCCTGGGCACAAGTCAACAGATTGTGATTCCTGGGAGGCACAGGGGAAGATGGACTGTCAGAGACAGAAGGAGTGGGTACCAGGGCTGCCTGGCCCAATCCGGGGCAATCAGAATCACCCTGCAAGGCTGAGATCTGATTTTGACTAGTACTTTGAACAGGAGAGGAAAGGGGAAAGCATAGAGGAACTTCCCTCCCAATCCAGAAGAAGGGCATCCAGGGAACTGAGCCCAGCACTGGAGGCCTGCAACAGAACAGAGGAAGTTTGTGATTGTCTGGGGCTGCAAAAGATCTATCTGAGGATGCCCCACCTGGCAAAAACTATCCCCAGCACTTGAGGATCCAGGGACCATTCATGATGGCCCTGGGAAATCCTGCTGAGGGCATCCGCTAGGACATTGTCCTTCCCTGGAAGATGAACTGCTATGAGGAAGTGTTCAGGAATAGGCCAGAGACCACAACTTCATTGCCTCGTGCACAAGGGCGAAGACCGAGTGCCCCCTGTTTGTTGATGTACCACATTGTTGTGGTGTTGTCTGTTCTGACTTGTATCACCTTGTCGTGGACAGATGCAGAAAAAGCTGAAGAGCTAAAAGACAGCTCTGAGTTCCAGCAAATTGATGTGGAGCAGAGATTCCTGGGGGACCAGACTCCCTGAGTGGAAAGGTCACCCATGTGGGCTCCCCAGCCCAGAAGGGAAGCATCTGTAGTGAGAGTCAGGTCGTGAGAAAGGGAAATGAAGGGACCCCGCTCTTAATTGCTCTGATCCTGCCACCACTGGAGAGCTAGGATCAAGGTTCGAGTCACTGGGACCAACTTGGAAAGGGGGTCTCTTCTCTGAGACCAAAGGTTCTCAAGTGAAACTGAATGTCTCTCATCTGAAATCTGGCCCCTGCACAACAGCTGTGGATGCAGCCATGTGCCCCAGGAGCTGCAGAAAGTGTCTTGCTGGTGAGAGACCTGCAGAGTGAAGGAGGAGGCCAGAGCCACTAAATTCCTTACCCTTTCTGGGGAAGAAAGGCTCTGGCTAACTTTGTGTCCAATTCTGCCCCTATAAAGGTGAGTACCTGGACTGGTTCCAGAACCGACTTTGGTAGGTTTAGCAGAAACCCAGGGAGGTGAGAAGCTGCTGGGTGACCTGCAGGTGAGATTTTACCTGTTCTGGGGACTGGCCTACAATGAGCCAGTCGTCTAGATAGGAAAACAGCAATCCTCTGCCTCCTTAAGTGGGCCACTGCCACTGCTAGACACTTTGTGAATACCCTTGGAGCAGAGGTAAGGCCGAAGGGCATTGCTCTGAACTGGTAATGACCTGAGGGCAGTTCGAATCTGAGGTACTTTCGATGGGATCTTCTGATTAGGACATGGAAATAGGCATCCTTGAGGTCCAGGAGGCTAGCCAGTCCCTGGCCTTAGGGAAGAGTAAAATCATTGCCAGAGTTACCATTTTGAACTTTGGTTTCAAAAGATGCTTGTTCAGATATCTGAGATCTAAAATGGGCTGCCGTTCTCCTGCTTTTTGGGGTAAGGAGTATCTGGAATACAGACCCTGCCCTGATGCAGGGAGGAACCCTTTCTACTGCTCTGAGATTTAACAGGGATGAGACCTCTGTTTCCAAAGCGAGGTCTCTGAAGCACTTGCAGGTAGAAAAGTCTGCTTCTCAACTTGGGAAACTTTTGAAGCTGGGAACCAGACCCTGGCTTACTACTTCCAGAACCCACTTGTCTGAGGTTAAAGAAGCCCAATTCTGACTGAAGTAAGCCAGTCTGCCCCCACTGGTACAGGAGAATCGGCCCTGGGCACCCCATCAGGTGCCTGTTTCCAGGAGAGCTTTAGGCTGGGGGTGGGAGCAGGTCTGCCCACTCCTGCCCTGCCTCTGAAGAAGCCCCTCTGAGCATAGGCAGAGGAGGCCTGAGTCTGGTAGAAAGGCCTGTGAAAAGGCCTACCCCTACCCCTGGGGCCATGCCTTTGAGGAGTGGCTTGCCGCTCCTAGCCTGGGCACTCTTGTAAGTAGTCCTATATTCATCCATCTTCTTCATGTAATTCTCTGTCTGCTCTCCAAACAGAGAATTTCCCACCACAGGAAAATCCATAGCCTTAGTCTGGGTATCCTGTGACAAACTAGTACACCTGAGCCAGGCCAACCTACTAAAAGCTACAGATGTGGCCATGACCCTAGAGGAAACATCAACATCCACAGCAGCATGAAACTGAACCTTAGAGGCTTCAATGCCATCAGCAGCCACCTGTTCTAGTTCACTAGCCAGCTGGCCATGGGCCTGCTTGGCCAATTGCATAACAGTATCCCATCTAAATTTCTGATACCTAGCTACATAAGCCATATAATTTGCTTGCCTGAGTCCCAGAGAGGCTGCCATATACTGTTTCTTTGCCATGGCATCAATCTTCCTGGAATCCTTGTCAGGAGGATGTGAAGCCAAGGAATATTAGCTTTATAACAGGCAGCAGCCTGAACTACTAACATGACTGCATTGCTGAGAAAGGAATTCTGTATCAGGGACTGACAATGTATACCTTCTGTCCATCTTTTTATCTACAGGAGGCACAGAATTAGGAGCTTTTAAAATTTTAATTGTTTGTTTCCTAAAAGACTTATGTAAAGGAATAGACAATCTCCTAGACTCTGGAATATCCATCATTTCTACAAAATCAGGCTCCTCTTGCTCATCCACAGCCTCTTCTAAAGGAAGCTGGAGGGTTTCAGCAACTTTTTATAAAACATAAAATGAGATGGGGACTCAGACAGCATAGGGGAGATTCTAAAGGTCTGTCTGGGGAGATGTCCGTTCAATGGTCACACCCAGACCTTCCCAGCCACATTCATACTGTTCATAATCCTCCTCCCTCCTCTGGTTCATAAAATTCCTCAATGTCATAATCCTGAACCACTGGGACGGACGAACCGACCTCTTACCAGACAGTGGTGGTTGGACGGACCCTGAGACAGTGACTGGACAATTTGTATGGCTTTTGCTATCTCTGCAGCAGTTGGAGAAGGAATTTTGGACCCAGACCTGCTGATTTTCTTGTTTTCTTTACTGGAATTGGTTCCTCAGAACCAGCTTTTCTTTGCCCGAGGAAGTCTGGCCCTGGTCAGAGGGCACTCCCTCTGGTTCGGTTGGCACCAACCGGGCTGGCCATCCGGGTCAGCGGACTTTTGGCCTCTCTTCCCTGAGTCTGCCCAATCTTTTTCCAGGGTGGCTGCAGGAAATTCTTACATACCTGGCAGTCTGACTGGAGGTGGTCAAACCCCAGACAATAAACACATGTGGTGTGTGGGTCAGCCTTGGCAAAGACTTCCCACAAACATCACAGTGTTGAAACCCAGTGGGCCCGGTTTTCTTTTGGGTTTCTCAGACATAATGCCAGCCTAACCAAAAACTTGCCCTTTTAACAGCAGTGCCAGGCAAGACACCCTTATCGTTCCTAACCGTGTCACTGGTATTGGAAAACCGTAATAAATCCGGTTTTAGAACCAATAAGAACCGGAACCGCACTCTAAAATAATAACTTTTAGTTTTAAATGAGTTTAAACCCACTGATCGGTTCAAAACCGAACCGATAACTTACAAGTTCCACACAGACAAAACCTTCATTTACTTACGGTTACCACAGATAGAGCTTGAACGAACGGTTTTGCGGTTAAAATAAAACTATTCTCGGTTAAATCCAACCGAGAAAACACTTTTAAACCAAGAAATGAACCGAGCAGAAGGAGAAATCTCCGAGCGACTGTTCACTGAGGCGGAGTAAAGAATCTGACAGTTCAAGTTTGAAATGACACAGATAGAGCTGCTCTCGTGCCAAAATTCTATTTTGGAATGGTTTTAACCATTTCACTCCGGGCAGTTCTAGAGCTGGATCAAACCGCTAATGTCTATAATATAGAAAGACTTCATGTTGTTTGAAAAACAGTTTTTCAAGTATATAACGGAGAAAAGAAGGATGGGTGGAGGAATTGTTAGGCTAACACAGGGAGGCAGAGTAATAGAGGATGCTGAGCAGAAGCAGTCATTCTGTACAACTACATCTGTTCAGTATTCACTAGAAAGTCAGAGGAGCTTTGCGGAGGGTGACACAAAGGCTGCGAAGGGGTGGTCCTGGAAATGAGACAGCAGTTATTTACTTGTGAAAGGGTCAGAATAGGGCTAGTAGCCCTGAAGGTAGATAAGACCCTAGGCCAGATGGGATGCACCCAAGGATCCTCACGGAGCTTTCATCAGAATTGGCCAAACCTTAGGAAGGAATATTTAATAGCTCTATTCGGACAGGTGTGGTTGCCAAAGACTGGAGGGTAGCAGAAGATGTAGTTCCGCTACACAAGGGTGAGGACAAAGAGCAGCAAAGTAACTACAGACCTGTCAGTCTTACCTCTGTTGTGGGTAAACTGATAGATGCACTAGCTAAAGAAACATAGAAGAAACACAGAACAAAGAGGGCCTAGTGAACTGCCTGAAAGAAAAACAACTAAATAAATAAAAAGGCTTCGGAATAGTAAACCGCAAGGGTTCATAGCAGGGATAGTCTTGTTTGAACTGGATAGCATCCTTCGACTGGGTAACAAGGACAGTGGATAAGGGTCATGGAGTGCATTTACTCTACTTTTGACTTCAACAAGGCATTCAACTCAATGCCACACAGAAGGTCATTGAAAAAGCTAGAGGGATCTGAGTGCAGCAAAGGACAAAGATGGGTAGGAAGTTGGCTGTAAGTGAGACAGATGAGAGCAGTGGTAAAGAAAGTCAGATCCAAGGAGAGGGGCGTCACCAGTGGAGTGGCACAGGGATCAGTCCTGGGTCAAGTCCCTTTCAAGTGTTCATCAGTGACAGAATGATTACAGGGCAAGATCGTCTCTTTTCAGATGGCACTAAGTTCTGTGGTAGGGTAGACAGGAAGTAAGGGGTAAGGGAGATGAAGAGGGACATACAGAGACTGGAGAGGTGGTCCAGGGTTTGACAGCTGAAATTCAATGCCAAAATGTGCAAGGTGATGCACATAGGAAACAAGAACCCAGAAAGGAGTATTGGATGGAAGGGGTTAGCGGGACACCACATCTATGAAAAGGGACCTAGGAGTCCTCATAAGTGACTCCTTAAACAATCTAGTCAGTGTAGCGAGGTGTACTGTAAGGCATGCAGGATGCTGGCGTGTATTGGAAGAGGGTTTGACAGCAAGAGAAAGAAGTATTACTACATCTACAGATCAGTGGTGAGACCACATCTAGAGTACAGTGCCCAGTTCTGGAGCCTCGCTAAGCAAAGACAAGGGCAGGCTGGTGATGGTGCAGTGTAGGGTAGCCAAATGATTCAGGGCCAGCAGGACGGATCCCACGAGGATTGGCTTAGGACATTGAACATGTACTCACTCGACACCACACAAGAGAGTGGTGAAATGATATAAACCTTCAAGTTTCTGAAAGGAATGAAGAACGTGAGCTGTGAGGAACTATGCAATAATAGTGAATTTAGAACATGAGGTCACGGTGGAAGCTGATGGGGGAGGGTTCAGAGCAGAAAGTTGGAAAAGTCTGCCAGAAGAGGTAGTGGGCACCAAAACTATTAATGGTTTCCAACAGGCTGGAACAGAGTTGAAGGCTTAGTACATACAGACATCTGAAATTGCCAGCAGATACAGGTCATATGGTCTATCTAGTCTGCTCAAGTGTGCAGCACTTCTGCCCATTAGACTGCAGCTACCCCCATTAACTCTTCCTTCCCAAACTGCCCCTGGTATATACTTTCCCTTGAATTTGTCCCACCCTCTTGAAGCAGTTAGTAGTTATTAAGAGGGTAGTAGTAAAACAGGGAGTAGGAGTGGATAGTGTAAACAAAGACCCCATATTGATCAAAGGTATCAGGGTATGATAGGGCATTGCAGGCACACTAAATGGACCACTGATCCTTTTCTGCCATCATTGTCTAGGTTTCTATGTTTATCTAAAGCAGGCACTGAAGTGGGCATTTGTTAGAGTTTACTGGTAGCATTTTAAATGCTTTATGACAAGAGTTTTTTAACTGGGTCCTAGTTCCTCTGGGGTTCCTGTGCAAGGCACAGGGGTCCTTCGAGTGAGCAGGAAAAATGTTAAATATGAAACTGTACAAACAGTGTTTAATACCATCCCTGTGTTTTGAACAGTCTTTCCATGCTCTGCAGAGCAGCCCCAGCTGTGTTCATGCCTTTTGAAAAATAAGTACTTGGAAGCAAGCAGCTGTAAAGAAGAGTCCAGTTAAACAGGTTATTTGTTTTAACTTGCGCTGCATTTCACTTGTAGTTCCTAGTCTGTAAAACGGCGCACAGAGCAGCATCTTTCACCACCTCTCTCTCTCTCCTCAGTTACAGGTATAAAAAGTGTCATAAAATGTATTTAACCCACGCCAAAAATATCAAGAATTGTTCCATCAAATTACACAAGAGGGGAATATTCCTGACCTGCAGGGCAGTCCAGATTAGCACCTACAGCTTCCTGGTGGCCATCTTGGATTATCTCTGAGGGATTGAGATCTGGATCTTTTATTCACAACCTCTACTCAACACTTGCCACCTCCATTTCCTCCAGGTCATATAGTGAATACGGGTTCAAATCTGGTCTCTGGCCAGAAGTTCTGTGCTCAAATTCCATCCCCATCACCATTTGTAAAAACTCAACCTCCACCCGCACCTCTGTCCGCCTGCAGGTAGGAGTCCCTGCTACTACTGACATTCAGCTCTAGGAATCCGTGCACAAAAAGGTTGAAAACCCCTGCTTTATGTACAGATACAGATGCCATCTTTGTGGATGCAAGTCCTAACACACTCAAAAATGGTCTTCTTACAAGGACCTCATATTCAGTTGTATGGAGGTCCAGCGATCTGCTATTTGCCTTAGAAAGGTAGAGTAAGAGAAGTAGTCCTCCAGTACTCTGGGAGAAGAACCAGACTTCATCATCCACTGTGAGGTCAGGCAAAATGGGTTCTGTATCATACCCTACTCCTCATCAGGTTCCAGCTTATATTTCTACTGATTGGTAGGCTCGGCATTTGAAATCGGTTTAAAATATTGTTACAGCGGCTTTATATCCTTTAGAGGCAAATGTTTGGCTGACATTGAAGGTTTCTACTCCATCCTAGGTGAGGGAACTTTACTTTATTCCTCACTGTGAGATGTTTTAACAGCAGAGGTCTTTTATGGATCCTCTGCATGTCTTTTGACTCTTCACTCTCTTGTGGGGTATCCTCGGGAAGTTCTGTGGCCCTTGCTACTTGTGGATGTCTTAGCAGTTTGTTTGGCAATCGTTTCTTGCTGTTACCATCAGACTGCTCCTTATCAATTCATGACCATACAAAAATGGCAGCAGAAGATTCAAATAGTCCATCAAGTCTGCTCACCACACAGCTCATGTTGCATGTTGCTCTGGTCCCTCCCTTTCTACCCTAACCTTAACCTTGAATTTATCACCTCCTCTCAAATGAGTACATGTTGAGAATCACCACTCTGTTTATATGGGATGACCAGCTCCTTAAAATCAACTTCACAGCCCTCCTTTGCACCACTTCAAGCTGGTTAATATCTTTCCTGAGTTAGGAGCTCCAGTGCTGCACACAGTACTCAGATGTGATTGAAGCATAGATCGGTATAGGGTAGAATGACCTTCTTCCTACTGGTAAACCCCTGGATATGCAAACCATCATCCTGTTCACCTTTGCCTTTTTACTCTGAACTGAAGGCTTCAGGTTTTTATTTTTATTTTATTATTACTATTTCGGAAGACACCTTTGAGCCAAGGCTCTTTTGCAAAGGTTCCACGTCGGGAAACAATACAGAACATAGGGAGGACAATAACAAGTAGAGTAATTTCAAGCAGCCATAGGCTTTGTCGGATACATTAAAGGTTGCTTGAGATCACCATACCCAGATCCTTCTCCTCTGACCCTCAGACACCCCCCAAGTATGTACTCAGCTTTGGGGTTCTTGCAACTTATGTGCATTGCCTTACATTTTGTTTTGCACTGAATCCTAGTTGCCAGATTCTGGACCACCTCTCAGCCTAGCCAGATCCTCCTTCAGGTCTCTGATACCCTCCTCAGAGTCCATCATCCCACAGCTTGCAGTCTGTGAAGAGCTACAGTGAAGCCTACGGATGAAGTGCAATGTCAGTTTCCGTATGACAAGAGATTAATAGTAACTGAAATTGCATTGTTTCCTGCAGTAACTCTGCTGCTGAATTGGGTTTCATCCTGGTGAGCTTCACTGTATATTCTGCCTCTGATGGCCTGATAATGTCATTAATAAGCACAATGAATAGGACTGGACCAAACACTGACCTCTGCAATACCCCTGTTAACTCCCTCATCCCAGAGTGTCCCTCCCATCACCACCCATGGAGTCCTCCCAGCCAATTCGCCACTCACCTGGTCAATTTCTCACCTGTCCAGTGTCTTCCAGTTTTTTGAGCAACCTCTTATGAGGGAGTGAGTCAAAGGCCTTAATGAAATCCAGGTACAGTATACCTACCACCCCACCCCTGTCCACGACCTTAGTGACCTAACTGAAAAGCTGATCAAATTTGTTTGGCAAAACCATCTTGCCATAAACCCATGCTGTCCATCATTCTGTAACCTGTTTGCCTCATGGAACATGACCAATCATTTCTTTAGAACAGTTTCTAACCGCTTGCCAACAACCAATATCAAACTGACTGGTGTGTAGTACCCGGCTTGTTCTTTCTCCTCTCTTATGCAGGAAGCAACATATTCACAGTTCACTCATGTGGCCACCCCACCTGTGTCCACAGAGTAAATGAACAGACTACCAGGGTGCTGCGAAAACTGATACATCCTTCAGAACCCTTGGAGGTATGCCATCCTGCCCAGGGACTTGTGCACCTTAAGAATTTTGAGCCTTTGAAGCACTGTCATTCATATTTTCCTCCTCACACATCCTCATTACCCCATCCTCTCTTCCACTGTGGAACTGACAAAACAAAACATTCATTTAACTCTTCAGGTTTTCTGTTTTCCTCCACCCATTCTGTCCCTTTCTTTAACTTCACTATGCCTTTCTCTGTTGATCTTTTCTCCCAGAAGAACTGAAAGAAGGCCATGCCACCTTTCTTGACACCCTCAGCTATGCACAGCTTTATCCTAGTCTGTCTTCTTCCTCTGTGTCTTCCAGCACTTTCTGAATGATGCCCTTTTTCTCTCAACTTTTCTTCCCTCTTTTTTTTTTTAATAAAACAAATTTCTAAAGTTAATTTCAAAAGTGAAATCAGCCTGTGGTACAGAATACTCTAGTAAGGAACTGGAGCAGACTAAAAGTTTGTCTCTGCCTTTTAAATTTTGTTTTCTGGGGAACTTTTCACACGATCACAATTTAAAATACATGATGATCAGGAAGAGACAATCAAAACAAATGAGTGGTTGTCTGCCTTTGCCATTCATGATTCACAGAAGTATGGTGTTTAAATCTTGTTAGGCCTGTTCTTTTCTTAGGTTTCTGACATAACCCACAAAAGAAAATATTAAATTTTTAAATCAAAAATATCTGTTCTACAGTTTACGAGTGAAAAACATCACAATTCAAATTATAAAATACAAAAATTGTGGTAACTGGAAACCTTGGGAAGGAACTGGTAAAAGAATCATTGCAGTTCCCTGGAACCAACTATAAATTGAGAAAATGCGAAATTTACTTTTACAGCACACAGTAAAAGAAATTATATATTTTTAAACTCCATTTATTTTACTTGGTTCAGCTGGAGATGTCCCCGTCTGCCCTACTGGTTCCTGTTCAGGTTCAACCCCTTGTGGTATCTCTACTGAACTCACCAGTGGTCCAGGAGACCGTGGTTTGCTCAGACAGTGGGTCATCCCCAGCCCAAAGTTGGGAGGGGCCAAGCTTCTAACTCGGAGGTCGGTGGTTCACAGGACAGCAGGGTGGTCACTGGCAGGACACCGCATCATTCAGCTTGGTCAACAGGTTTTCCAGTCTGGTGGAGGTGGATATGCAAGAACATCAGCACTCAGTTGGGCATGCCCTGCCCTGATGTGCAGACGCCTGTCGCCTCACCAATCCCAGCCACAGCACTAGTCCCAGGTTCACCCACCCCACGCAAGGGGTCGGTATATTGCTGGAGAGTCAGATTCCTCCCCAATAAAAGGAGAGTAGTCCATTGAACACTCAACCTCCTCCCCAGCTGGCCCTGCATTGACCCTAGGGTCACTCCTGAATCTGGGTCCTCAGAGTCACAAGCAGCAGAGCTACAGCTGCGCTAATGGGACAGCCCTAGATAAACTATTTCTAATTGGAAATAACGTTCAACAATCTTTACTAAAGAAACAGCTACAGAATCATGGGCTGGATTCAAGGCATTCATCTTCTTCAACAAAAACAAAGATCTACCATTGGGGAGCTTGATGTCACATGACGCAAAGTGAAAACGTTCTTTGCATGTTTAATTTTGTAAGTTCTGGGCTCATCTGCTGCATAACATGACTGCCCTAGTAATACTACGGCATCACATCCCTGTTGTTAGAACATCACTGTTTGAACCCTGTTCCTTCAAGCTGCTCTGTTTCAATAGAGAAGTGGTAATAAAACTTTTTTTTTTTTTTTTAAAGATTTCTGAAAATGAACTTAAAGATGATGTCATGATTGCAGGACTTGCAAATGTCTGAAAGCCATGTAAAGCTCTTTCAAATAAGGCACCTGGTTTACTTGTAGGTGTTAGCAGTCCAGAGCTGTCACATCTAACTTGGCTATAAATTGAAACAAGGCTGCAGCCATACTATCGAATCTTGAGACAGGAAGTGATGTCATGGTTACACAAGTGATACTTAAAGGGCTGCGTTCACTGCAACTAAACAGGCAATTGTCTTTTTTTCTGACGCATTAGAAGACTCTACATTTATTCTTGCTTTCTCTGTACAGTTGAACTAGTGAATGATAAACTTTTACTTGACAAAAGGAATGCAACAGAATGGTACTGTGATGTCAGATAATCCCAATTAATAAGAAGCCCTAACTATTTTGCTGGGAAACTGAACATTTTTCTTTTCAAAGGAAATATACATTCATGTAATAACAAGTGGGCGCCTAATCACTGGATGGGGATGGATGGCACGAGAGCAGCCAATGGCCATCTGCCTTCAGACAGTCGTTAATTCAAGGAAATGACCAGCTTTGAGGCTGTTATTGTGATAAGTCTAATCGCAATAACTTCCATTTTTGCTTTTTTTCAAACTTCCATTTAGATTTTTGCTGTATAGTGCGAGACAGGAGTGCTACACAGTGTCAGTTGACAACTGAACCAGTCATTTCTAAGACGTTAATGACCGGTCAAGTAGCCAATCAGGAGCCTTGCTAAGCTCTTGAATAATTAGACATTTTCAATTACACATTGCACCTTTTATAGGTCTGTAGCTCCCTCTGTTTAATTTTGCAATTAATTAACAAATAATTATCATCTATTTTTTCTCCTCAAGGAAAATGTTTAGGAAGAACATGTCATATCAAATCATAACCAAAGTCCACAGATTATCAAAATTACACATTTCAAGTCTGGCTCTGTGGTGTCGGGAAGTGCGCTGTCCACCTGGTTTTGTGCCCTAGCCAGCAGGACAGGAGGTATACAACGAGGGCGAAAGACTGTCCACATGAACTCTCCATCTCGAGGAAAGGGTTGAGTTGTGCTCTGAAGCAGCTCACTGCTGGTGGTGTACTCCGTGGCATGGTTGAAAATGAGCAAACGTGCAACTTCCAGGATGCAGCAGTGTATGCATGCTAGCCAGGAGAAAGGGCTGTCTATGTAAAATGCAGACTAATCCATACCCTAGGAAAAGTCCCTAATCTTGGTAGAGGCTGGCCAAGGATAGAAACAAAAATGCTCTAGGGGCAGCGCACATTGGGACTGGTGGCATGCAGTGGATGTCACACACAGTCACAGTTGATCTGTCCTCATTTGTTGTACCCTGCCCTTCTCCTTTACTAGTTCCCCATCACCCACCCTGCCACACCAGGTCCCAACATACCGCAGCACTCCCCCAAAGCTTGGATCTATGCAGCTGACCTTAAATGTGTGATTTTGAACATCTGTGAGGTTCTGTTATGCTTTATCAGATACTTTCTTAACCAGATTTTACTAGTAAAGAAGAAAACAGAAGACGATCATTTCTTATTAATTGCAAAATTAAAGCAATGAATAGACAACATTATAAACATCTAAAATGTGCATTTACGCTGAAAGAAGTGCATTTCTTTAACAAAAGATGACATAATCTAAAGTTTCCCCTGAATTACTGTGGGCTCCTCAGCAGTGCGAGATAGAGACTTTACGACACCAAAATTCTTTTGATTTTTTCTTCATTCTTTCACTAGTAGTTTAAAAGTGTGGGTGAAAAATCAACAGTTTTGTTGCACAAACAAAGTAATTCTAAAAGTAGAAAGTCTTTGCTAATATATTAAAAGACAATTAAAAGGGCAAACTACCTATTTTAATGAAGTGGACACTTGCTCTCTGAAGTGTTTTCCAGTATCCAGAAAACTTTAAAAATATAATAGTGACACACAAGTTAGCATATATTTAAGGATAGTACTCCAATCACAAAACAGGCAGTCAGACATGAACTGACTGTATACAAATCTCTACAGCAGAGCATGCTGAAGAACTTCCTATACTTCAGTTCTCACAGTGATCATTCACTAATTTTATGTTTTTGGACAGCACGGCGTAATAAGCGTACTTCCTAGAGTATACTTTGTTCATGAGCTGCTCAAGGACAACAAAATTCCTGCTTTTAAAGACGTGCTCAGATAAATGACTGGAGTTTTTTTTTTTTTGCATGTGGTGCTTGATGTTAACAGCACTTAACCACCCCCACAAAATCATTTGATGCAGCAGTGACTTGTTTGCCTGATTTTGCAGAGTTAGAACTAAAGGGATGTCAGAACTGGATACGATGATTAAGCTTAAGAAATTCGATGCAGAAACTTTACAAAAGATAATTCTTGGCGGTTCTTGCAACACTACAAGGAACCCTGGAACAAATGCAAATACAAAATTTGGTAGGCAAGGCCCAATATTAATTAAAACAATACTACAAACAGAATCTGACATTTGTAACCAACTAAACTGAAATGGACTGAGTGATCATCTAACAGTGTTAACAACCTTCCCTGGATCAACATCTGCTGTCTTGGCCCATACGCTGCATTTGAACTCCTTATCGGTCAACGTCAGTACTAAAGTAATGAGTTTGCCCTGCTATCTGTAAATGTCAAAAACACTGCAATGCACTTAGTCACAGGAAAACTTTGAAAATAGGTTCATGGTGGTCCTAACGGTTCTTAACCATCTAAAAATAAAAATTTATATCTGTCTGTCTACTGTGATTTGTAAAATAAGACTTAATGATCCTAGAAGAAGATTCTGGTCTTGTACTGATCGCTTCTAGGTAGGAATGATAAATCAGTACAAGTTCACTTATCTCGGATGGATCGTTGTTAGTGATTTTAGCCCATGGCTGAGCATTCTAGCAACTTTCTGGGGATCAACCGCTTCAATGCCATGACTTTTGCTCCTAACAATGCTATAGTAGGATTGATCCTAGTCCTACTCGATTGTCCTAAAGTAATTCTCAATTTTATTTTAAAAAGTTGCCCAAATTGAGGTTGAATCCGATCAACTATTGTATTGGGACTTGTCCCCAGGTGCATCTGGAATTGAGCAATCCCTGCTCAGTATGCCTTCCTGGTTAAACTCGTAAATAAATAAATAAATAAAAACAATATTGCACTTAAGTAAGATCGCGGGAGGATAACCGTGATATGAAATCGTTTAGTACTGCTCTCGAGGCATCTATCCTTTGATCTAATTTTCTAACCTGTTGCTAACTATTCAGCAAGTCCCTAGTAGCCGGAAGAGGGCAGTTATTCCTGTTCTTAAAAGTGTGGACTAGGGATACTGTTGACAACTATAGGCTAATTTCTGTCCTTATCAAATCATGAAACTAAAGCTCAGAAATCTGTGGATAACAGTGCTTTGGTGTTAATGAAAATTACTGTACCTATTGATGAGAATATCATAAATGAAAATGAATTCCTACTTTGAAGTCACCATGCGGCATGTGGTATAAAAACCGTCTCCATGTGGAACACAGGGCTTTTGAGGGCAAAATGAGTGGAATTACTCACTGTGAGATGGTTGACAGGCATTATGCTCCCTAAAGCTTAGCGGGTTCTTAGTATACTCGACAGAAGCAGAACAAAGAGGCAGTCTGTGGCAAGGGCGGTGAACTGGATTTGTAAGCGAACACAAGGAAGAGAACTATCCAAACTGTTTGGTTTCTGTGGATCTCGAAGGTCTATAAGATTCAGGCGAAGCAAACAGTGGGCTGTATAGAACAGAAAAGCTCTGTGGATAACAATGGGTGGGTCTACCAGTCACCATTTGCATTTCAACAGCACCTTTCATGTGAGCATCTGAAAGCGCTTTATAAAATCAACACACAACTCATCAATGAAGATCAATGAAAGCTTTAACCAACCAATCAAAGCTTTCCCATCAACACTGAAGATCAAGAGCAGCCACCTTTATCTTTAAGGCACGCTTAGGTTTGGACGGCTAGACTTTGCTACTTACCGCTTCTACAATTACTGCAAGTGGGATCCGATGATACAACAGACACTATCAGTATCCGAGCGAACTATGGAGCTAGACACGCCACACAAGCAAAACACGGAGACTGTGAAAATCCAAAGTTTATTGCAAACTGAACTCGATTCTTTCTTTTCTACATTTTACAAGATTTATTAATATCCATGATTTTTTCACAAATGTATTTGTTGACCTTGGACAGTCTCTGTGCAATTTCAGTTTCATCCACTGTCTCTTGGGCTATTCTGTCATAGAGGCATTCTGAAAAGAAAAAAAAAAAGGCAAATTTTATATCTTCTAACCAAAAGAAATGAAACCAGATTTAACACGGATATTCACTAAACATGCTTCTCTGAACTGCACAAGTCTAAACAGTACACTACATCCCACAGAGATGGTTTTGTTTTCTGTTTTGCCAAATTGAGGCAGTATAGTGCAGTGGTTTAAGGCTGAGCTGCAAATCTGGAGACCTGGGTTTGAATCCCAAAGCCCCCACTTGCATACTGTGTGACCCTGAGCAAGTCACAACTTCCCTGTGCTCCCAGGTTGCACCTGTAAACAAGCTTTCAGCTTAGTGTGCCACTCCCTGGTTAAACAATTGAAAAAAAAAAAGAAAAGTAAACTTGTTTACACAGAGTTTAAAGTAGGTTGTCAACTCAAAGGATGCTACATTTTAAGCAAGTTTTCAGGCATACAAAAAATTCAGTGAAACCTGGATTTCTGCCATACTTTTCTGATGGAAATAGCCTAAAATGTATCTTTACACCAACATCTCATCACGCACTTTTTAAATGAAACCATGCTACTGTGGGACTACTCAAACATTATCCCTATGAGAACAGGGGAAGTGGGTCAACAAGTTATTTTTATTTTTCTACAGCTCTCATTGCATTACATTTAGGTAATGTTGCGCTGGTACTTTGCGATAATATTTTGATTCAATTTCATACAGAATAATACATGTTTGGGGGAGGGTGTGGAATGAGAATTTTATTGCATATAAACACACCCGAGATCTGTGATGCCACTTAAATCACAGAAATGAAGCTCTAGTGGTTTCAAAATTCATCACACACAAAGGTGCATACAAGTTAGAGTTTCAGCATCACTTAGCCATATTTTGTTATATAATAATTACTGGTCCAAAGTGTTCTCAAATTTCAGCTACATGTCATTTCTCTCTCCTGCAGTTTCTGTCCAGATCACAGCACCTGCCTAAATCGCCCTTGCTGCTTCTTTTGGTTTCTCAGGATTTAGCTAGCTACTGGCATGAACTAGGAGAGAGCAGAGCTAAGCAGTACTGTGGCTGTGGCCATTTACTAGGTCATCAGTGCCGGGCGAGGTGGTGCTTGGAGACTTGCAATGAAGAAACGAACTGTGGACATAAGGTTTTTGTGTGTTTCGACTGTGGCACTGTAAAAGTGTGAGGTTTTAATATACAGCGACAGTGATGTGAGGAAAACATGGTGGTGAGCTCTATTCAAAATTCTGCAAAGGTGTGTGTCTGCTAAGTATTTGCTGTTATACACAGTTGTGTATAATGGAAAATTATATTTTCCATGCATAATTTAGCTTCGCCAATATGACAATTACTGTGTTTGTTACTAAACTGCAGAGACACAACTTGTTAAAAGGCAGTAGAATACTGCCTTTATGATAGAAAAGAATATCCGACGCGCTCGGTTTATTTTCTGGCAGCTCTTTATTATGTGGCTCACATGAATTATAGTGCTGTTCCTCGTGTTCTGCACCACATGGGAGGACCTTGGTGGCAGCCAGGCCCTATGATATAGTATTTTATGGAAGGAAGAGCTTGTAACAAGTCATCCTACTTCAAGAGAAACTAGTGGTCTGCAATTTGTGGAGGAACAGTTTAAATTTGGACAGTAAAGGAGGTTGTGAGGCATGTAGTCCTTGGAGTTAAGATTAAGTACTGTATATTTATTTGGAGGTAGGAAGGGGTCTAATGTAATGTAAGGGGACAGGTGATTCTTTTAAAATCATACATACTTTAGGAAGGAAGGAAGGATTCAATTGAGAGTCTCAGAAGAGGAAGATTTTTAATGGGCACACAAGGACAGGAAGTGAAGGGCAGTACTTCCAGGTATAGGGACACCAGGAAGTATAAAGGGCACTTCCAGTTGGCTTGATTGCAGTGTGGTGCTACCACTTGAGGCGCTGATGACCTGGGTTTGGGAGCAAACCAAGAATGTCGAAGGGCCAGATGTTTGTGGGGGGTAGCCTGAGCATCCACTGGACAGCTTGCCTTCTCCAGTGAGGAAGGATTCTGGCACCCAGCACACTGACCTCTAGAGACCACTAGGGGTAGGTGAGCCACCAGTAGTACTAACAGGCGATTGGTGGACATCTGCATGTCGGAGGTGGCAGCACACCCGGCCATGCGCTGAGGTCACTGCATGCCCATCTCCCATCACAGGGGACCACAGAAACCACACCTACAGGAAAAAACCCCTTGGCATCGAGCAGTATGACGCCTGGGATCCTTAAGGGCACCTACAGCCCTATGGGGATATATCCTCTGCCCAACGACAAGGTGCATAAACATATGCATAAAACAAAATAAAAAATTACTCCCCATAGTAATCTTTCTTCAAAGGTGTCCTTTAGCATCAGTAACTTAAAGCAGCTAGCTGACCAGGTAGTACTGCCCTGAGGTGTGGTTTATGCCAATTAATTAGCATCAGCCAATCAGGATAGACTTTGGGGGGTGTGTGCAGAGAAAAGACTGCCTGAGAAGGCACCAGAATTTTTTGAAGATAAATGGGTACATGCCCAAAGTTATGAACCAACAGGAATTAAAAATCATGCAAAAAGCATGTATGACAATCAACTAGAAAGCTTTGTTTAACTCTTGCTGTGCGCTGGCATGTATACATGTCCTAAAACCTATATGTTTCTAAATCTTCCGGCAGCCTAAGGGTTAAAGCGAAGTTCAAATGGAAACCTAGCAAATTTGGTAGAAGACAAAGGCAGAGATCTCTGAAGTCAGGTTGCCTGGGGAGAAAGGCGGGGCTTACTGATGCCAAGGAGACCTGGAAGAAAGAAGATAACTACGGTGGTAATTTTTTCTTCTTACTCCAAGGGTCCTTTAGCATCAGTAACTTAAATGTAACTACAAGCAGTGTAGTTAGGAGGACGGCATAGAGCCTACTTAGAAAGAGGCTCTGCAGCACCGCCCTTCCAAATTTGGCATCAGATCTAGACTGTACATCTAGGCAGTAATGCTTAGTGAATGTGTACAGTCTTCCAAGTGGCTGCTTTGCAGACATCCAGCAAAGGATGTCCCTACCAGCTGCCATCTAGGTAGCCATGCCCCTGGTAGAGTGGGCTCTGAGGCCCTCAGAGGCTGTTTGATCGCTTTGTCATAGCAGAAACTAATGCAGAGACTATCCAACGAGAAACGGTTGTCTTGGTGGCTGGTCTACCTCTACCCACTTTCCCATAGGTAAAGAATAGTTGGGTGGAAGAACCCTAACCTGTTTAATGTGTTTTCAAATAGTGGAATAGGGCTCTCTTAACATATAAGCTATGGAGTTTCTGTTCCCAGGAGTGGACTTTTCAGTAAAGAACACTGGTAAGGTAATGGACTGGTTAAGGTGGAACTCAAGACACCACCAAGGGCAAAAATACAGGTTACTCACCTGTAACAGGAGTTCTAGGAATGGTATATGTTGTTCATCCACACTTCATGGCAGGTTCCTTGCCGCTTTAAATCTTGCGGAAGGTCTTCAAGCTGGCTCTCCCACCCACCGGGTGGTAAACCTCGGCTCAGCCCCTGATGCCAGACCTAGCCCGCTGGAAGCCAGGCTGTGCATCGAGCGGGGAGGTCGGTGGCTGTGTGAATGAACAATATACCATTCCTAGAACTCCCGTTACAGGTGAGTAAACTGTATTTCTAGGACATGGATATGTTGTTCAATCCACACTCATGGCAGACTCTAGCAGTTCTCCGGGAGGAGGAGGCAGGCACACACCCCTACATAGGAAACAAAGACTGAAGAACAGAGGTCCCAAAACCAGCATCCCAGCGTGACTCAAGGTCGATGTGGTAATGGGTAATGAAGGTGTGTGCTGACTTCAGGTAGCAGCCTTGCAGATTTCCTGGATAGGGACATCCCTGGAAGCAGCGGTATGGCGGGTAGAATGAGCTCTTATCCCTTTGGGAGGCTCCATGCCCCCAACCTATAGCAGAGATCTATGCAGGAGGTGACCCACCTGCCTATCGTCAGCTTGGCTGCAGGTCTGCCAGGTGCGGCTTCAGCGTAGCGACAAACAGCTGGCGAACCTCTCCCGAACTTCAGTCAGTCCGCTCTTTATAATAGTAGTGCCCTTCTAGGGTCCAGAGTATGCAGCCTATACTCGGCCTCAGAGGCATGATTGGGGTAGAACACCAGCAGAGTCAACACCTGGTTAAGGTGAAACTCCGACACCACCTTCGGAAGGAATTTGAGTGGGGCACAGGACAACCTTGTCCTGTGGAAGACCAGATAGGGAGACTCGATGGAAAGCACCTGGAGCTCTCCCATCCTTCTGGCTGGCGTGACAGCCACCAAAGCGGTCTTCCACGACAGGTGAGAGATGTCACACCTGTGCATTGGTTCGAATGGCGACCATGAGCTTAGTAATACCAGCAGTAGATCCCACAGAGGTGGAGGTTCTCGCACGGAGGGATATGTGATCAAGGCCTTTGAAAAAGCGCCCGACCACCTTCTCCGCGCCACTGACTGCTTGCCGGCCAGCGCCCGGTAAGCAGAGATGGCTGCCAGGTGCACCTTCAAGGTAGTCGACCAAAGCCCTCTAGTTGAGAGAAAGGGACCACAGGTAGTCCAGAATGCTTGCCAAGGAACAGGAAGAAGGGTCCAACCCCTTGCCTGACACCAAATGGAGAGTCTCTTCCATTTGAAGGCACAGCATTTCCTGGTCGACTCTACGGGATGCCTCAACAGCGTTGAGGACCTCGTCGGAAAGACCCAAGGCCTGGAACTCTAGCGCTCAGGAACCAGGCCGTCAGGTGCAAGGATTGAAGGTCCGGGTGGAGAACCTTCCCTGGTTGACTGAGATCAGGTCCGGGCGGGCTGGGGAGCCGCCTTGGGCCTGGAGCTGAGGCTGAGGAGATCTGGATACCAGAACTGGGGGCCAGTCTGGGGCTACAGAATCACCTGCCTTGTCCCTCTCGCCTTGAGAAGCACCTTGTGGATCAGGGAAATGGAGAAAGGCACAGAAGAGGCCGGGGTCCACGGCCTCGAGAAGGCATCCTGCAGCGAGCCCTGCTGAGGGCAGGCATGAAACAGCCTCAGCCCGCATTCTCCTGAGGCAAACAGGTCCACCTGAGGCGTGCCACAGTGGGAGAACAGATCTTGTACTACCTCCGGCAGGAGAGACCACTCGTGAGATGCAGCCCCTATCCGGCTTAGGGCATCTGCCCAGAGTGTTGGAAGCTCCTGCCACATGGGCCAGCTAGGAGATCCGCCTCCAGACTGCACATGAGGGACCAAGTCACGGAGAGCTTCCTTGCACAGGGGCAAGGGCGCGTCCCGCCCTGGCGATTTAGGTAGTACATGGTCATGGTATTGTCCATCTGGACCTGGACCACTTAACCCGTACAAGCAGGCCGGCGGTGAGGGCTAGATGGACCGCCCGAAGCTCCAGCAGGATGATGTGGCATGGACTCCAGGGGACCAAAGGCCATGCGCTCTGTGCTCCCCAGATGGGCACCCCAACCCATCAGAGGCATCGGTCGACAGAGAGACCGCCGGCTCGGGGCGGACAAGCGGGATGCCCTCCTGCAGATGATCCACCACTGAAGAGTGTTCCACATCTCCTGGGACACTGCCAATGGCTGATCCAAAGGACCGGGTGCTGTGACCACTGGCTGGCCAGTCCCCACTGTAGGGGACGCGTAGCCAGCAGGCCAGACGGACCACGCTGGTGCAGGCCGCCATGAGGCCCAGGGCGCAGGAAGTCCCGGCAGGATGCAATTGCCCAACCTGAAATGACTGGGCAAAGGAGTAAAGAACCTCGGCCCTGTCCGCGGGAGCCGTGCTCTAGCTCGAAGAGAGTCGAGCTCTGCCCGATGAATTGAATCACCTGCTTTGGCACGAGTTCCGACTTGGCCTCGTTGATGAGAGGCCAATCTGAGAACAAACCTGGAGAGCCAGATCCTGGAGCAGCTCCACCTCCAGTCTGGAGGGGCCGCAATCAGCCAGTCATCCAGGTAAGGGTACACCCGGACCCTTCAGCGCCGGGGAATGCTGTCACCACTGCCATGCATTTGGTGAAGACCCTGGGAGCTGGAGAGGCCCAAGGGCATGGCCGGAACCGTCGCGACCCCTCTGCTCTGAGCGGAGGAATCGCTGATGGGACAGATAGATTGGGACATGAAAGAACGTCCTGGAGGTCCAGAGAACAGAACCACATGCCTCATTCGAGCGATGGAATGATCTGAGCCAAGTGACCATCCTGAAGGTTCGAGACCTTAGGAACCTGTTCAGGGCATGCAGGTCTAGAATGGGGCACCAGCCCCGTCCGTTCGGGACCAGGAAATACCTGGACACAAACCCTGGGTCTGGTGGAGGATCCGCCACCTCCCTGATCACCTCCTTTTGGAGGAGCAGGGGCAATGTCGGCTCAACGGGCCAACAAAGAGCTATGGAGCCCGTAGCCCCAGTAGGCGACGGCTCTCAGAAAAGAGCGGGCCTGCTCGAACTCCAGAGGCAGACCCTTTCCTACCACTTCCAACACCCAGCGGTCCGTGGTGATAGCGGACCAGGCGGAAAGAAAGTGGTGAGCCGTCACCTCAGGGGAACCCAAGGAAGCGGCAGGCTGAGGTGACACCTCAACCCGTCACTGAGCAGGCTTGGAGGAGGACCGGCCAAGGGGCCTCGGGCCTTCTCCTCCGACTTCCTGCTGGAGGAAGCTGCAGGCTCGGCTTTGGGGTGCCAAGTGCGAGCCTGCTGGCCCTGATGCTGGTGTTGCTGGGGTAGACATGCCTTGAGGGCAGAAGGCGAAAGGGCTTATGCTGCTGCTGGCGGCCTTTGTCCTTCTGGGCAGACACGGCCCGAGTCAAGGTGGCATTGGACTTCTCGATCCTCTGGAGATGGCCGTCCACCCGGGCCCGAACAAGTCGGTACCCAGGAAGGAGCGATCTGCCAGCTTGTGCTGGGTATCCGCCATGAAGGTGGAGATCCGCAGCCAAGCTCTCGCGGCCATGTAGCCACTGTGCCCACTACTGACTGAGCACAAGAGTCTCCATTATCCAGAGCAGTTTGGAGCTGCTGTTTCGCCACCACCCTTCCTGATCCGCACCTGCTTAACCGTAGTCTGGAGGTCAGCCGGAGATGAGGGATCACCTCATCCAGGAAGCCCCTAAGGGTGTGGGAGAAGTGCGCCATCAATGCGGCCGAACTGGCCTGATGGAGGCCTAAGGAGGGCAGTGCATTTCCGCCCGGCATAGTCCAGCTTTTGGACTCTCTGTCGGGAGGCTTGTCCACGTCCCTGGCGTTCCCGAACACCGGAAAACACTATCGGTAACAAGCCCCTCCGCAGAGAGGTGCTCCAAAAACAGACAGTGAACCGTTGGGACTGGCGTATTTCTGGCCATCCTGGCCAAGAAGCAGGACAAGAAGCGGCGGCTGCCATAACTCCAAGGCTGGGCGAACAGTGGCTTCAGCCACGGAAAGAGCCTCAGTGGAGAATCCCTCAGGTCCGAGTATCTCCGTGAGGATGCCCGGCCCGCTGGACACGGGTTCGAGCTACATCCCAATAGACTCTGAGATGAGCGAAGCAGACCCATGAGACGAGGATGGGCTCTCATCCACCAACTGTCCCCAGTGGACTCCAGGTCAAGGGGCTTTGAAAGAAGGAAGAGTCGTCATCAGCCTCCGAGAGTCTGCGAACAGCTGCCCTGGGCCTGAGCCACCCCTCCACCTGCCGAGGGGCGTTTGGAGTGGGGTGACCGACAACTGATGGGGCAACCCCTGACCCGACCGAGAATCCTTGGTCAGAGCCCCAAATTAGGTTGTGGAGGCAGGGGTTCCACCACAATAGGTGTCGAGCTGGTTTAGGCGAACAACGCGCCGGTTTGGGCTCCTCGACAACCACGAAGGGTTGTTTCGCCCATTCAGGTGACAGCCACTTAATGGCGGGGAAAGGTGACGGGTCGGCTGTTCTCGGTCAGAAAGAGCTGCTGCCACATTAAGTTCTCGTAGCATAGATGCAACTTGCGTGAAGCCTTTCCTCCAAGGAGGGAAAAGAGCGAGGACGGCGGCACCGCCGTTTCCCTCGATGCCGAAGCGAGACCGCTGGTGTCGAGGATCGGCTGGACTAAGAGGAGGTCGAGACCATCGGTGTTTCCGGTGGGTCTGGAAGGGGCGGGGAAACCCGTTCCTCCCTCGCAGGAACCTTAACCGGGGACTCCGGCACTGGAGGCGAGGCAAGTCCTCGGTTTCCACCGGGAAACCGGTGAAGAAGGGTTGTCGGCTTCTCCAGTTGACAACCCGTCTGACAGGTCGAGAAAAATCTCGACGGCCGACGGGTGTCTCGGGCTGACCTGACCTGACGGGACACCGTGAAAGCCAGCGGCCTTAGCCGCAACCTCGACAAAGTTGAATGTCGACTGTCCGGAAGGGACCTCTCCGCTCCCCGAACGCCGACGGTGGGACTTACCGCCGAGTCCTCCTTCTTGGACCGAGAGTGTCGATGGACCTTCACCTTCGTGGAGAGGGACTGACAAAGCTCCTTAAAAGAAGCCGTGTAGGAGGAGCCCAAAGAGCGGGATTAATGCGCGACCAAGGAGAACGAAGATGCGGCCTGGGCACTCTCCTCCTCGGGGCGATCATCTGCTCAAGTTGCTCAGCCGAGCCATGGCGGACACCGCCATGAACCTCCTTGACTTCACGGCGGAATTCATCTCCGGGGTGCCAAGTTGGAGTCTGGCAGCACGGTCTTCGAGGGCATTGGCCAGAAGGACTTACTCGTCATGGGCCTGCGGATCCTGGTCAAGCCCGAGGCAATGCTCACATACGTGGAGTCAGGATCCGTCGAAGACACCTTCTGCCCGCATGGGCACCGCTAAAACCGGGAGTTGATTTATCCGTCGCGCGAAGGAAGAAACAGACCGAAGTCTTGTAAACTTAAAATTAATTCGGGTTAACCGAAGGATTGGATCCAGTCTAGACGCAGAGCGCTAAAGGGAACCTGAGCCCAAGCGGTAAGGAAGATCTGGCGTCATGGGGCAGAGCAGAGTTTTACCACCGGTGGGTGGGAGAGCCAGCTTGAAGACCTTCCAGCAAGATTTAAAGCAACAAGGAACCTGCCATGAAGTGTGGATTGAACAACATATCCATGTCCCTAGAACTCTGTTCCTGGCTCAGCCCTTATCCCTGTGAGGGATAATGCAGCTGGACTCAGTACAGAAGAACTGCACTCTAAAATTTTCCTAGTAGAAGTAATGGCTACCAGGAAGACAGTCTTCCAGGTAATATACTTGAGGCGGGCCATAGCCATGGGCTCAAGGGAGACTTCATGAGCTTGGCTATACAAAGATTAAGGCTTCAAGGGGAACAGGTTCCCCAACAGGAGGCTGAAGTGTGATAGGCCTTTGAAAAACTGTTTTGAACACTGGGTGGGAGTAAACAGATTTGAAAGCTTCCTACTGAAAGGTAGGCTGAAATAGCAGCCACATATAGTTTAAGTGAAGAGGGCCTGAGGCCTGGAGATGAACCAGATAGTACAACACAGTGGTGTCAGAGGCTGAGAAGGGACTAGTCCTCTTGTCCTTACACCACATGGAGAATCTCTTCCATTTGGCTGCATATGTCTTTTTCATGTTAGGCTTTTTTCCATCCTCAGGATTTTAAATACCTGTTCTGAGTACTGAGAAGCAGGAAACTATTAACTCCTCAAGAGCCAAGCTTTGAGGTAAAGAGACTGCAGGTCTGGGTAAGTCACTCCTGAGTGGGAAGGGTCAGGAGCGAGTGGCTGAGGGAGAAGCGAATGGGCCTGCTGTGCAAAAGAGTTAGCAGCAGGGGATTCCAAACTTGCCTTGGCCAGTCTGGAGGCACCAGAATCATTAGTGCTGGTTGGAGCCTGAGTTTCAACAGGACCCTGAAAATGAAGGAAATGGAGGGAAGGCATAAAAGAACTTTCCTGACCAATCCAACACCAGGGCATCTGTTGGGAGAGTTCCCAGGACTGGTGGCCTGCAGCAGAACAGAGGAAGCTGGTGATTGAAGAGGAGGCAAACAGATCTATTTCTGGGGTCCCCATCTCCTGAATACTGTGGCTAGCACCTGCTTGTTTAAGCATCACTCGCTGTATCCCTGACTTATCACGGCTGAGGGGCATCCGCCAGGGTGTTGTCTTTGTCTGGAAGGTGAATGGCTGATAAGTGTCACCTCGAGGGAATATGCCAAGGTCCAAATCTTCATGGACTCTGTACAGAGGACTCCCGACCTTGTGCCACCCTGTTTATGTAGAACATGGCACTGTTGTCTGTCGGACCTGCACCAAGTGGCCTTTGATGTAAGGAGCAAAGTTTTAGTGCCAGATAAATGGCCCCGAGTTTCAGAAGACTGATGTGTGACCTTGACTCCTTTGGGGTCCAAGTGCCACTGATAGAGGAACTGTCCAGATGCGCTCCCCATCCTAGCAAGGAAGCATCAGTAGTGATGATTTTTGTAGGAGGGAGATCTGGAAGGAACACCTACAGACAGGTTGGCACTGTCCTTCCACCAGCACAGAGCTTGAAAATGATCTGGTGTCACAGGTATTAGTTTGGACAGAGCTGCTCTTTTGGGACCAGTGGGAGCGCATAAGTGATACTGCATGTCCCTCATCCTGTACCCAACTCCTGGAACTACAGCTGTCATGGATGCCATGTGTCCAGGGTTTTAGGAAGTGTCTGCTTGGCCTTGGTTGGCCCAGGGCGAAAAGAGTCTGCCACTGCTAGGAAATTCTGAATTCTTTCTGGTGGCAAGAAGGCCCTGCTCTGCTGTGTGTCCAATTATGCCCCAATAAGCGTTAGGAGCTGGGTTAGCTCTAAGTGAGATTTCTTTAGGTTTATGAGGAAACTCAAAAGATAGCAGATTCATTTTGTGATCCACAGGAACTCCTGGACCTGATCTAGGGTTTCCCTACTATCAGCCAATCACTTCCCTGTAGTCAGGCTCCTCCTGATCCTGCTCAGCTTCTTCCACAGCAAGCTGGAGAGACTCAGACACATTCCTGTAAAACAAGAAGTGGGAAGGGGACTCAAAGTCTGGGAGGAGAAACATTAGAAGGCCTGTCTGGGAAATGTCAGGCTCTAGTGGCTCATCTAGGTCTTCATAGTCGTCATCATGGGATATTCCTCTTCTTCCCATTCACCCTCATAAAATGCCTCTGGATTGTAATCTGAGGGAGTGAGCTCCAACTGAACCGACCGTCTATGTGTCAGAGCCAGTTCAGACGGAACGGACAAAGCGACTGGACAATAGTGATCACCTTAGCAATCTCCTCAGCTGATTGGAACATGGGAATCAGGATCGAACCGGCTGACTTTCCACTTTTCTTTTACTAGGAACTGCTTCCGACAGAATCAACTTTCCTTTGCCCAAGGAGGTATCATCCAGGTCAGAGGGCACTTTCTTGGGTTGGTTGAAACCCGAACCGGGCTAACCATCTGGATCAGCGGACTTCTCGGCCTGTCTTTCCTTTAGCCTTACTTAAGCGTTTTCCAAAGTGGCTTTGGGAAAGTTTTACAGATTTGGCAGTCTTCTTTAAGGTGGTCAAACCTCAGACAAAATACACAGGCAGGTGGGGATCAGCCTTGGCAAACACGTCCCCACACTCGGTACAGTGCTGAAACCAATGGGACCGGCTTTCTTTTGGGTTTCTCAGACATACCTAACATTTTCAAGTTACCTTTTTAGCCTTCAAGCTAGGTAACAGCCTATCAGTTCCAACCATGTCACTGGTCGGTTAATAAAAAAACAAAAAAAAAACCACACACAACGGAAAACACCCTCTGTTTTTTAGGAATCGATAGCTACTGGAACATCACACCAAATATCACAAAAACAGAAACAAGAATTGTTTTGGTTCCCAACCAGACCAACTGGAAAGAAACCGAAGAAAAACAATTTCTTAACAGAAGCACCTCACTATATCTATAACACTACCTGTACGTAGACAGAGATCTGATACCGAAAAATAAATGAACAAGCGGATGAAACCGACTGATTTTACTTTAACCAAACCAAAGCAGCGAAGGAGAATTCTCCGGAAAGTCTTCACAGTTAGGTGGAATAAAGAATCGGACGGTTACACAAGATATACCAGAGACAGAGTTTTGAAAACCGAGCTCGAGCTCAACGTTCTATGCTCTGGCACAGAGTTAACCCTTTCCTCGCTGAAGCAGTTCAAGTTCTGGGGCTAACACATATAGTCAGAATACAGCAAGACTTCATGTTGGTTGAACCGCTATTTCTGAAGTAAAAATGCCTTAAAATCATGGTTCCTGAAAAAAAAAAAGGAACTGCAATAAAAAGTTTAAAAGGAACCACTGAAATACATAAATGCAGTTAAAATAAAGAAAATATAGGAGGAAGCGGAACTGACCAATAAGCGCGTTCATGGGAACCGAGGGAACAGTGGTAAATCAACTAAAATACACTCAGCACAGCAAAAGAAAAGTAAACTGAAAAGATTTTACCACAAAAGTTCAAGAAAACGTGTTTTCTTGGCTAACTGAGTGGAACCTCAGAGAGGTGTTGTTAAGTCGGCGAGAAAAATTCTGGTGCCTTCTCAGGCAGTCTCTCTCAGCACACCCCAAAGTCTCTCCTGATTGGCTGATGCTAATTAGCATAAACCACACCTCAGGGCAGTACTACCTGGTCAGCTAGCTGCTTAAAGTTACTGATGCTAAAGGACCCTGGGTAAGAAAGAGCACTTCCATGAGCACTGGATGCACAGTGTGGACTGGGACCCTTGCTGATGAGTCTTTGTCTCAGTAGTGAAATGAAATTCCTGAGGAGCATCTCAGGAAGGCACCTTTAGGTCTGCAGCGCCAATACTTCAGACACACCCCCAGGGTCCATGCAGGTGAATAGACCATGGTGGGAAGGGTGTGCAAGGAATGACACGGGAGTAAGACTCCCAGCATGGAAAACAGCATGTACCGCTAGCAGAATCAATTTCGGCTGTTGACCACAAAGGGAATGCAGCTCTGGAAAACCAGGGACAGAGGCTGCATCTGAAATGGTGCACCAAAGTGGGCAGGACAAGGTAGGAGAAAGGAAGATTTTAGTGTTGGAAGGCTCCATAGTTAAAGGAATAGGGAGGTTGGTGCGTGCTGCTGATTGGCAGCAGTTTCTACCGACTGGCAGCAGTTTCTACCGTATGTACACACTCGCTCCCAGTCATTCAGACAGTGGCTGGCTGAGGTGGTGGGCGGAAGACCTTTGTCAGTTGCAGTCTTTGCGAATCAGTCGGCAGCAAGCACATGCATGGACTGGCGAGTTGGGGACAGGAGAATGCTGACTGGGTGGACCACGGGGGGGGTGAGGTTTACTGTTTTAATGGGGATCAGGGTAGGGAGGGTTACCACTACACTACCAGGGATAACAGGTGCATTAAACCTTCATTTACTAGGGATTAGGCGGCGGTGGTGGTGGTGGGGCCACCAGACTTACTGGGGATGATAAGTGCATGACATCCTTCTGTTTACTCAGGGATAGGGTGGGGAGTTAGCAGCTGGACTGCCAGGGACAGCCTACACAAGGATCAGGTAACAGAGGCTGGCTGAGGCTGTGCACAATACCACCATGTGTTAGTGCATGGAGGCATTGTACAGTCCTACTCATGGACATAATGACATGCAAATGGCTTCTTAGTATTGTTCAGTCATATGTGGCCATCAGCATAATGGCGACAAATATGGATCCTAGGAGCAAGGCACCATACTGGGCACGCTATCCCTTTGCTCCTGGGAGACTGCTACCAGTAAGGGTACAGGTTGTCGTCAAGCATATGCACTCTGCATGGGGTGACACTGCCCAATATTCAGGGCACACTGCCCGTATGAATGTGGGCTCTCTGACAGCCATGCGTGGTATTTTGCACAGCGCTACTTTTGCACGGTGCAAAGGCCACAGCTGAATACGAGGCCCACATAGTTAAAACTCTTGGCCACCCTCACCCTCCTGCAATTGTTCCTTAGTTACACCAATGTAAACCAAAAACCCAGTCTGTCCAGCATACCTCTAACGATGCTCAGTTTGTGAGGTGAAAGTGGTGGCTTGGGACTGCATCCTTCTTTTCTTTGTTGCAACCCCTGTGACACTTCTGTTCTTGAGAACATTTGTGCCCCAGATCATAACTGCTAAATTCTTTGTGAACTTGGAGTCTCCTTCGTTAACTGTAGCTGATGCCATCGCTCTTCATCCACCCAAATTCCATTCCCAAGGTGCACCTAAAAGAAGAAAATGTTTTCTCAGTTAGACTGTAATTTAATTTTTCTGTTCCAATGTTGTCACAGAGAATTCATTTACTGCTGGTGTTACACTTGCTCACCAACTAAGGGACCAACCCACTCCCAAAGCGGTGACATCATTATAGAACCCTGGCTCCTTTTCATTCCGGCGTGGTTGGCTGTGAATCCTTAGTTCTAAATGTTTGTGGCAATACCATACTCTAATACTCTGTGTCTCAGTGAAGAATCTGCATCATCTGGTCTGTGGCTGATGTGACGTAAGAACATACAACCGCCAGCAGCAGGTCTGCTCGATTGTGGAACCCTGATCCAGAGATTACAGTGGGCCTAGGCCTCACCCCACACCCTCAACAACCCTGACCTTCCCTTCACCCTATCCCACCCTCTTCAACTCCACCCATCCTCTGACTGAATACCTCAGGCGGGAGCTCTTTCCACCCAAACAC
The DNA here is from genome assembly GCA_016271365.2 of Neoceratodus forsteri. Taxonomy (NCBI): domain Eukaryota; kingdom Metazoa; phylum Chordata; order Ceratodontiformes; family Ceratodontidae; genus Neoceratodus; species Neoceratodus forsteri. The sequence continues at coordinate 964,735,510 of CM028136.1, forward strand.
CACCAGTTCTGTAAAGAAGGGTCTCCTGACCGTCTTCTTGAACATTCCCCTCCCATGCTACTCTGTAACAGCGCCCCTTGTGATCATGTTTTCACAAGAAGAAAAAGATCTCAGACATCCACCTGGTTTACACCATTCAGGTACCTGAAGGTTTCAATCAAGTCCCCTCTCTCTCTTTTCTCCTTTCCTCGGTGAGTACATACAGCATTTTCTCGGTCTGTCCTGATATGCCCTATCCTACTGTCCCGATTCATCTTTGTTGTCCTCCTCTGCACTACTGGGCTGGTTTATATCCTTCCTCAGGTAAGGACTTCAGTATATACCGTTACTGCAGGTGACACAGTATCATGGATCTGTAGTGACAGGATAGCCTCCTCCTTTTTGCTCGTGAACCTTCTAACAATACAACCAGCATTCTGTTAGCCTTGACTGTAGCTTTTCTACACTCGTGCACTACTTTAGGTCAATGGTGATGGCTATCCCCAAGTAATCTTCTTCCTCTGCTACAGTGTTCCTGATTCCCTAAACTATACTCAGCCCTCTGAGTCTTTCTTCTCGTACCTGCTCCTGTCATTCCCTCTTGGATTCCTCCCCTGCGGTGGAGCCCCTACCATCACTGTTGCTGAGCCTCCTCTTGGGTTCTACTTCAGCCTGTATCCGGCTCCTTCCTCTTCTACACCTGAACTGCCATTTATTCCACTAGCTTTGATCTCTTTATTTGGGTATCAAAGCTTTTCACTCTTCTCTTGCTTAGCTCCTTTATTTTTTTGTACAATGTGTTAACTGTACTCTGTTTATTCTTTGGTCCAATTATTGATATTGTGTATGTTTATTTCTATGTTTCCCTCCGTCTCCCCAGGATCGCACCTGGAAAGGGGCCTTGGCTCAGTGTGCCTCTCCCAGTTACCAATTTTCAAATAAACAATAAATGTGCAGGACCCTGCACTTCTTAGCACTGAACCCCTGCTGCCAGATCACGTGACCACCTCTTCAGCTTCGCTAGGTCCTCTTTCAGGTCCTGCAACCCTTTGTCTGTGTCCAACCTCCAAAAGAGCTTGGTGTCATTCACAAAGAGGCAGGTCTTGCCTTTAACGCCTCCCCAGTGTTGTTAATGAACAGACTGAACAACACTGTGCCAAGCACTGACCCTGCAGCACCTCAATGGTGACTTTCTCATATTGGAGAGTTCCCGCCATCATCCTCTGAGCCAATTTGCCACCCACTTGGTTAATTTGCTCCCTGCAACAAGGTCCTCAATTTCCTGATCAGCCTCTTATGGGGCACACAGCCGCAGGCCTTGCTGAAATCCAAATACAGAATGTCAACTGCCTAGGCATTTTACAACACCTTTGTTACCCAGTCAAAGAAACTGGTTAGGTTGGTATGACAGGCCCTCCCTGCCATGAACCCATCCTGTCTCTCATCCTGTAACCAGTTTGTTTGAGGAACCTCACCAGCCTTTCTTTCAGAATTGTCTCCATAAGTTTATCCACAATGGAGACTGGCCAGACCTGTAATTCCCAGGGTCATCTTCAGATCCACTCTTATTCACGGTACCACATGTGTGGCTCTCTACTCCTGTGGTACCACCCCATATCTAAAGAACTGCTGGCTCATTCTGCGAAGAGTGTTTCAACGCAGCTGCCCTGAAAGCGAGCTTATTGGGGTAACTGTTTTAGAATTTTAATATATTATTGATCAATAATATATTAATACTGCTACCGAGACCACTATTATAGTTGTAAGAGTGGTCTCACTTCATAGGATATCAGAACTGCTCACATTTGTTTTTGGATCTCATAGCATAGGAATGGGCAGGAGGCAACTCTAGACCACCACAACAGTGGTCTTAGTTAGCGGCGGTATTAACAGACACACAAAGACCAAGGATTCAAAGCCAACTGCTTCAGAGTGGGGAGAAGCCAGGGTTCTTTTATGTCACAGCTTTGGAGTGTGTTGGGCCTTAGCTGAGAGTGTGTACAACTCAGCAGTAAATGAATGCCTAGAGACAATGTGGAACAACACAAAAGAAAAGATTAGCTATTTAACACACACACACACACACATACACATACACACACACACACAAAGTTTCAGAATATTAAAGTGAGCATTTTTGGGGGTAACAGGCACTAGAGCTTTTAAAATGATATCCTTGTACAAAAGAAAAATTACTCACCTTAGTAATGTTGTTTCTTCTAATGGAGTCTTGCTATATTATAGACATTAGCAGTTTGATCCAGCTCTAGAATTGCCCGAGTGAAATGGTTAAAACCATTCCAAAATAGAATTACAGCACGAGCAGCTCTATCTGTGTCATTTCAAACTTGAACTGTCAGATCTTTACGAGCCAAACTCACTAAGGTCTATGTGGAAGCTGTAACCTACACTAGCCAAATGGCTACCTAAATAATAACAACCATTGATGGTCCCAACACCCAAGACTCAAATCAGGGGACCAGAAATACTAACACCACTCTAATAATATGAAAATGGAACATAAGTATAATAAAACACACACCGCAGCATACACATACACACCCCAAAGTCCCAAAAGGGACAAAATGCTAACAGGACATAAGTAGTGCCCACACTAAGTTGCCCGCACCCCACCAAGTAGAGGTTCTGAGAGGGGCAGGTTGGGGAGGTCTATAATATAGCAAGACTCCATTAGAAGAAACAACATTACTAAGGTGAGTAATTTTTCTTCAAACAACATGAAGTCTTGCTATATTATAGACATTAACAGAATACACAGCAGTACCTCCATGGAGGAGGGCAGAACCTACTTAGGGAATAGGCTCTGAAGAACAGCTGTGCCAAACCGAGCATCTCTCCTGGCCTGGACATCCAGGGAGTAATGCTTGGTAAAGTGTGTACCGTTTTCAAGTAGCAGCCTGGCAAATCTCTAATAAAGGGATATCTCTGGCAGCAGCTAGAGCAGCAACCCCTGGTAGAATGAGCCCTCAAACTAGGGGAGGCTCTGCCCACTTTCTGATAACAAACTGGATACAAGAGACAATCCATCTGGTTATTGATCTCTTAGTGGCAGGTTTGCCTTTCCCAACTTCACCATAGGTAAGGAAAAGTTGGAGGATTGAACCTGTGACCTTTAGTACGCTCTATATAATAACTAAGAGCTCTCTTAACATCCAGGCTGTGCAACCTCCTCTCACCCGAAAGGGTGATCAGTGAAAAATACTGGAAGGAGATAGATTGATTAAGATGGAAATCTGAAACCACCTTAGGCAAAAACTTCCTATTAGTCCTAAGGACTACCTTATCCCTGTGGTAAGAAATAAAGTCAGTCTCCACTGACAAGGCTTGCAATTCACTTATCGTCTGGCAGAAGTGATAGCCACTAGAAAAAGTTTTCCAAGTTAGGTACTTAAGCTCTGCAGAAGACAGAGGTTCAAAAGGGGTTGCATTAACTGGGCAATGCAAACATTAAGGTCCCAAGCAGGGCGGTTCCCGAAAGGAGGATTAGTATGGAGTAATCCCTTAAACTTGGAAAACACAGGATGAGAGGAAGAGGGATGACTTTCCTGCTGACACAAAAGCAGACACAGCTGCCAAATGAACTCTCAGGGTAGCTGGTCTGAGACCAAGGAATTAAGATGTACCATGTAATCTAACAAAATGGGCAATTCAGCAGATTCTGGGAAATATTTTTCCCAGCACACCAAATGGAAAACCTTTTCCATTTAGAACTATAAAGTAGCCCTAGTGGAAGGCTTTCTGGAAGCCTTTAGGATCTCAAGAACACCTTGAGAGAGGTGTAAATCAGCAAACTCTAACTCCTCAAGAGCCAGGCCTTGAGGTTGAGATTTGAGGTCCGGATACCAAACCCTTCTCTGGGCACAAGTCAACAGATTGTGATTCCTGGGGAGGCACAGGGAAGATGGACTGTCAGAGACAGAAGGAGTGGGTACCAGGGCTGCCTGGCCCAATCCGGGGCAATCAGAATCACCCTGCAAGGCTGAGATCTGATTTTGACTAGTACTTTGAATAGGAGAGGAAAGGGGGGAAGCATAGAGGAACCTCCCTCCCAATCCAGAAGAAGGGCATCCAGGGAACTGAGCCCAGCACTGGAGGCCTGCAACAGAACAGAGGAAGTTTGTGATTGCCTGGGGCTGCAAAAGATCTATCTGAGGGATGCCCCACCTGGCAAAAACTATCCCCAGCACTTGAGGATCCAGGGACCATTCGTGATGGCCCTGGGAAATCCTGCTGAGGGCATCCGCTAGGACATTGTCCTTCCCTGGAAGATGAACTGCTATGAGGGAAGTGTTCAGGGAATAGGCCAGAGACCACAACTTCATTGCCTCGTGCACAAGGTCAAGACCAAGTGCCCCCTGTTTGTTGATGTACCACATTGTTGTGGTGTTGTCTGTTCTGACTTGTATCACCTTGTCGTGGACAGATGCAGAAAAAGCTTGAAGAGCTAAAAGACAGCTCTGAGTTCCAGCAAATTGATGTGGAGCAGAGATTCCTGGGGACCAAACTCCCTGGTGGAAAGGTCGCCCATGTGGGCTCCCAACCCAGAAGGGAAGCATCTGTAGTGAGAGTCAAGTCGTGAGAAGGGGAAATGAAGGGACCCCGCTCTTAAATTGCTCTGATCCTGCCACCACTGGAGAGCTAGGATCAAGGTTGAGTCACTGGGACCAACTTGAAAGGTCTCTTCTCTGAGACCAAAAGGTTCTCAAGTGAAACTGAATGTCTCATCTGAAATCTGGCTCCCTGCACAACAGCTGTGGATGCAGCCATGTGCCCCAGAAGCTGCAGAAAGTGTCTTGCTGGTCGAGAGACCTGCAGAGTGAAGGAAGAGGCCAGAGCCACTAAATTCCTTACCCTTTCTGGGGAAGAAAGGCTCTGGCTAGCTTTGTGTCCAATTCTGCCCCTATAAAGGTGAGTACCTGGACTGGTTCCAGAACCGACTTTGTAGGTTTAGCAGAAAACCCAGGGAGGTGAGAAGCTGCTGGGTGACCTGCAGGTGAGATTTTACCTGTTCTGGGACTGGCCTACAATGAGCCAGTCGTCTAGATAGGAAAAACAGCAATCCTCTGCCTCCTTAAGTGGGCCACTGCCACTGCTAGACACTTTGTGAATACCCTTGGAGCAGAGGTAAGGCCGAGGGCATTGCTCTGAACTGTAATGACCTGAGGGCAGTTCGAGATCTGAGGTACTTTCGATGGGATCTTCTGATTAGGACATGGAAATAGGCATCCTTGAGGTCCAGGAGGCTAGCCAGTCCCTGGCCTTAGGGAAGGTAAAATCGTTGCCAGAGTTACCATTTTGAACTTTGGTTTCAAAAGATGCTTGTTCAGATATCTGAGATCTAAAATGGGCACACTCTCCTGTCTTTTGGGGGTAAGGAAGTATCTGAATACAGACCCCTGCCCTGATGCAGGGAGGAACCCTTTCTACTGCTCTGAGAGCTAACAGGGATGAGACCTCTGTTTCCAGAGCGAGGGTCTCTGAAGCACTTGCAGGTAGAAAAGTCTGCTTCTCAACTTGGGAAACTTTTGAAGCTGAGAACCAGACCCTGGCTTACTACTTCCAGAACCCACTTGTCTGAGGTTAAGAAGCCCAATTCTGACTGAAGTAAGCCAGCCTGCCCCCACTGGTACAGGAGAATCGGCCCTGGGCACCCCATCAGGGTGCCTGTTTACATAGGAGCTTTAGGCTGGGGGTGGGAGCAGGTCTGCCACCCCTCGTCTGCCCTGCCTCTGAAGAAGCCCCTCTGAGCATAGGCAGAGGAGGCCTGAGTCTGGTAGAAAGGCCTGTGAAAAGGCCCACCCCTACCCCTGGGGGCATGCCTTTGAGGAGTGGCTTGCCGCTCCTTAGCCTGGGCACTCTTGTAAGTAGTCCTATATTCATCCATCTTCTTCATGTAGTTCTCTGTCTGCTCTCCAAACAGAGAATTTCCCACCACAGGAAAATCCATAGCCTTAGTCTGGGTATCCTGTGACAAACTAGTACACCTGAGCCAGGCCAACCTACGAAAAGCTGCAGATGTGGCCATGACCCTAGAGGAAACATCATTAACATCGACAGCAACATGAAACTGAACCTTAGAGGCTTCAATGCCATCAGCAGCCACCTGTTCTAGTTCACTAGCCAGCTGGCCATGGGCCTGCTTGCAATTGCATAACAGTATCCCATCTAGATTTCTGATACCTAGCTACATAAGCCATATAATTTGCTTGCCTGAGTCCCAGAGAGGCTGCCATATACTGCTTTTGCCATGGCATCAATCTTCCTGGAATCCTTGTCAGGAGGATGTGAAGCCAAGGGAATAATTAGCTTTATCACAGGCAGCAGCCTGAACTACCCCAACATGACTGCATTGCTGAGAAAGGAATTCTGTCATTTCTACAAAATCAGGCTCCTCTTGCTCATCCACAGCCTCTTCTAAAGGAAGCTGGAGGGTTTCAGCAACTTTTTATAAAACATAAAATGAGATGGGGACTCAGACAGCATAGGGGAGATTCTAAAGGTCTGTCTGGGAGATGTCCGGTTCAATGGGCACACCCAGACCTTCCCAACCACATTCATACTGTTCATAATCCTCCTCCCCTCCTCTGGTTCATAAAATTCCTCAGTATCATAATCCTGAACCACTGGAGCAGACGAACCGACCTTTACCAGATAGTGGTGGTTCGGACGGACCCTGAGACAGTGACTGGACAATTTGTATGGCTTTTGCTATCTCTGCAGCAGTTGGAGAAGGAATTTTGGACTCCAGACCTGCTGATTTTCTTGTTTTCTTTACTGGAATTGGTTCCTCAGAACCAGCTTTTCTTTGCCGAGGAAGTCTGGCCCTGGTCAGAGGCACTCCTCTAGTTCGGTTGGCACCGAACCGGGCTGGCCATCCGGGTCAGCGGGACTTTTGGTCTCTCGCTCCCTGAGTCTGCCCAATCTTTTTCCAGGGTGGCTGCAGGGAAATTCTTACATACCTGGCAGTCTGACTGGAGGTGGTCAAACCCCAGACAATAAACACATGTGGTGTGTGGGTCAGCCTTGGCAAAGACTTCCCCACAAACATCACAGTGTTGAAACCAGTGGCCAGTTTTTCTTTTGGGTTTCTCAGACATAATGCCAGCCTAACCAAAACTTGCCCTTTAACAGCAGTGCCAGGCAAGACACCCTATCGGGTTCCTAACCGAGTCACGGTATTGGAAAAAACGTAATAAATCCGTTTTTAGAACCGATAAGAACCGGAACCGCACTCTAAAATAAGTAACTTTTAGTTTTAAATGAGTTTTAAACCCACTGATCGGTTCAAAACCGAACCGATAACTTACAAGTTCCACACAGACAAAACCTTCATTTACTTACGTTACCACAGATAGAGCTTGAACCGAACGGTTTTGCGGTTAAATAAAACTATTCTCGGTTAAATCCAACCAAGAAAACACTTTTAAACCGAGAAATGAACCGAGCAGAAGGAGAAATCTCGGGCGACTGTTCACTGAGGCGGAGTAAAGAATCTGACAGTTCAAGTTTGAAATGACACAGATAGAGCTGCTCTCATGCCAAAATTCTATTTTGGAATGGTTTTAACCATTTCACTCCGGGCAGTTCTAGAGCTGGATCAAACTGCTAATGTCTATAATATAGCAAGACTTCATGTTGTTTGAAGCTAGAGACAGCACTTCAGCTCAACCCACCAATTTCAGACACCCTTCTTTATCTTGCAAATGGTGATGATAATAGCAGACAAAACTTTTGTGATGCTCAGGGGCACAAATGCAGTTCTGTTTTGAACCACCCTCCATTTTTCCGCTGCCACCAATGGTATTAGAAGTGCTGTGCCCTACAAACTCTCTGTACTGCTGTGTAGGAAGAACCTGCCCTGTAATATTTTCCCCGTGTTGCTCTGTCCACTACAGCGCTGGCCTTTACCCTCCTGAGCATTCTTACCTGGCATAATTAGTTTCTCTCTTGCCTGTCAGGAGCAGTCACAGAAGGCAGGAGAGGAAAATACAGTTACTCACCTGTAACAGGAGTTCTAGGAATGGTATATGTTGTTCATCCACACTCATTGGCAGTATCCTTGCCGCTTTAAATCTTGCGGAAGGTCTTCAAGCTTGCTCCTCCCACCCACCCGGTGGTATAACCTCGGCCCGCCCCATGACGCCAGATCTGGCCCGCTGGAAGCTCAGGTTGTGCGGCCGGCCGGAGGTCGGGTGGTGGTGGATGAACAACACATACCATTCCTAGAACCCTGTTACAGGTGAGTAACCTGTATTTCTAGGGACATGGATATGTTGTTCATCCACACTCATTGGCAGACTCCTAGCAGTTCTCCGGAGGAGGAGGCAAGACGCACACCCCATATACTACTTTGGGAAAGAGAGACTGAGAACTGAGGCCCCAAACCAGCATCCCGGCGTGACTCAAGGTCGATGTGGTAGTGGGTAATGAAGGTGTTTGATGACTTCCAGGTAGCAGCCCTGCAGATTTCCTGATAGGGACGTCCCTTGAAGCAGCCATCACAGACAGCAGTATGGCGGGTAGAATGAGCTTATCCCTCTGGGAGGCTCCATGCCCCAACTTATAGCAGACTATAGTAGGAGGTTACCCACCTGCTTATCGTCCGCCTGGCTGCAGGTCCGCTGATGTGCTTCAGCGTAGGGTGACAAACAGCTGGCGAACCTCTCCCCGACTCTCAGCCGCAGCCCTTATAATAAGCGGCGCCTCTAGGTCCAGAGTATGGAGCCTATATTCCGCCTCAGGTGTGATTGGGGTAGAACACCGCAGAGTCAACACCTGGCGATAGGAACTCGACACCACCTCTCGGAAGGAATTTCGGTGAAGCAGGGACAACCTTGTCCCTGTGGAAGACCAGGTAAGGAGACTGATGGAAAGCGCCTGGAGCTCTCCCATCCTTCTGGCTGACGGGATAGCCACCAAGAAGGCGGTCGTCTTCCACGACAGGTGAGAGAGAGCACACCTGTCATAGGTTCGAATGGCCTGCCCATGAGCTTTGCCAGTACCAGCAGAGATCCCACGGAGGTGGGGGTTCCCTTGACTGGAGGGAAAATGTGATCAAGGCCTTTGAAAGCGCCAGACCATTCCTTCTCTGCGCACCGACTGCTTCCTGCCCCGCGCCCGGGTAAGCAGAGATGGCTGCCAGGTGCACCCTTAGGTCGCTGACCCAAGCCCTTGACTAGAAAGGGACCATAAACAGTCCAAGATGCTTGCCAAGGAACAGGAGGAAGGGTCCAAGCCCTTGTTTGACGACCAAATGGAAAACCTTTTCCATTTGAAGGCATAGCATTTTCTGCCGACTCCCCACGGACGCCTCAACCACATTGAGGACTCGCCGGAAAGACCCAAGGCCTGGAACCTCAGTCAGGAACCAGGGTCAGGTGCAGGGATTGAAGGTCCGATGGAACTTCCCTGATTGACTGAGAGCAGGTCCGGCGAGCTGGAAGCTGCCGCGAGTCCTGGAGCTGAGACTGAGGAGATCTGGTACCAGAATCTGGCGAGGCCAGTCTGGGGCTATCAGGAATCACCCGCGCCTTGTCCCTCCTCGCCTTAGAGAAGCACCTTGTGATCAAGGGAAATGGGGGAAAGGCGAAAGAGGCCCGGGGTCCATTGCCTCGAGAAGGCATCCCCTGCAGCGAGCCCCGCTGAGGGGGCGGGCATGGAAGTGACTCAGCTCGCTGCCTCCATGGAGGCAAACAGGTCCACCTGAGGTGTGCCCCAAAGGGAGAACAGATGCTGTACTACCTCCGCAGAGAGACCACTGGTGGAGCCCTATCTCGGCTCAGGGCATCGGCCAGGGTGTTGAGCCACTGCCACGTGAATGGCTACAGACCGATCCAGGCTGCCGCGCGACGAGACCAAATGCTGGAGAGCTCCCTTGCATAGAAGCATGAGCAGCCCCGCCTGGCGGTTTAGATAGTACATGGTCGCGGGTATTGTCCGCCTGACCGGACCACTTGACCCCGGAGGAACGGGAGCAAAGGCGGTGAGAGCTAGGCGGACCGCCGAGCTCCAGCAGGTTGATGTGGCATCGACGTCATCGGGACCAGGAGGCCATGAGCTCCGGTGTTCCCCAGATGGGCACCCCAACCCATCAGAGAGGCATCGGGTCGACAGAGAGACCGCCGGCTCAGCTGACCAACGGGGATGCCCTCCTGCAAATGATCGGAACGGTCCACCACTGGAGAGCCGCTCCACATCCCTGTGTCACCACACAAGCTGGTCCAAGGGATCGCAGAGCGCCAGACCACTGGCTGGCCAGTCCTCACTGAAGGGGACGCAGATGTTCCAGCGGGCCCAACGGACCACGCTCGGCAGACGTCTATGAGACCCAGGAGGCGCAGGAAGTCCCGGCAGGAGCAATTGCCCAACCAGAAATGATCGGGCAAAGGAGGAAAGAACCTCGCCCTGTCCGCCGAGCCGCCTGGCTCAAGAGAGTCGAGCTGCGCCCGATGAATAGAATCACCTGCTTCGCTCGAGTTCAGACTTGGCCTCGCTGATAAGGAGGCCCAGTTGAGAACAGACCTGAGGGCAGATCTCTGACCACTCCGCCTCCTTCCTGGAGGGAGCTGCCATCAGCCAGTCGCCCAGGTAAGGGTACACCGCGACCCCTCGGCGACAAGGGGAAGCTGTCACTCACTGCCATGCATTTGGTGAAGACCCTGGGAGTGGAGACAAGCCAAGGGCATGGTTTGAACTCAAGAGAGATCCTTCCACCGGAAGCTAAGGAATCTCTGGTGAGACGGACGGATAGGGACGTAAAAACGCTGGCCCTGCAAGTCCAGAGAGCAGAACCACACGCGCTCCAAGGATGGTATTATCTGAGCCAGAGTGACCATCCTGAAGGTTCGAGACCTTAGGGAACTTGTTTAGGCCGTAGGTCGAGAATGGGGCGCCAGCCCCCGTCCGCTTCGGAACCAGGAAGTACCTGGACACAAACCCTGGGTCTGAAGGAGGGTCCACCACCTTCTCTTACCACCTCCTTCTGAGGAGGAGAGCGAGCATAGACTCGACGAGCCCAGCGAGGCTGAGGATCGAGCCCCGAGGGCGACGGCTCTGAAGGGTGGTGCCTGCTCGATCCCAGAGGCAGGCTCTTCCCACCACCTTCAAGACCCACCTGTCCGTGGTAACAGCGGACCAGGGGAACGGAAGAGTAGCTGCCTCCCACGGGGGACCCAGGGGTAAGGTGGACGGGATGGGGCGACACACTCAGCCTGTCACTGGGCAGGCTTGAGGAGGGACCGCCGAGGGACCTCCTGGGCCTTCCTCCTGCCTCCTGTTAGAGGAAGCCGGCGGCTTGGGTTTGGGATGCCAGGCCAGCCTGCTGGCCCTGACGTTGCTGGGCCGACGCGCAGGGGCACAGAAGGACGAAGGGCTTAGGCTGTGGGTTGATGCCTTTGTCCTTCTGAGCGAAGAGAACGAGTCCAAGGTGGCATTGGACTTCCGATCCTCTGCAGGTGACCTTCCACCCCAGGGCCGAAGAGGTCAGTCCCCAAAGGGAACATCCGCCTAACCTGTGCTGGGTATCCAGTAAAGGTGGATATCCTCAGCCAAGCCGTTCGCAAGATAGCCACCGCGGCCGCCACCGATCTGGCACATGAGTCCCTACATCCAAGCAGTCTGGAGCTGCTGTTTGGCCACTGCCCTGCCCTGGTCCCGCACTCTGCTTAACCGTAGTCTGCAGATCGGGCGGAAGATGAGGGATGACCTCATCCAGGAGCCCAACAGAGGCATGAGAAAAAATGCCATGAGGAGGCGAACTGGCCTGGCGAAGGCCCGAGAGGGCACGGAACGTAGACTTTTCGCCCGACATAGTCCAATTTCTTGGACTCCTTGTCAGGAGGTTTGTCCACATCCCTGGCGCTATGCCGGCGGCTCGAAAACGCTGTCGGTAACCAACCCTCAGCAGAGGGTTGTTCAAAAAACCGGACAAGGAACCGGTGGGACCGCTACTTCCTGGCCATCCTGGCCGGGCGCAGGGCAGGAAGCAGGCGC